>CM024619.1:15787327-16387327 GCA_014182575.1 Eucalyptus decipiens
TTTGTCGGGGACGGAGAAAATAATTGATGGTTGGAAATCATCATGTCATCAGTCTACGTCGCGTGGCGTGAGCTTAAGTTGCTCCACTTAAAGAGAGACATGTGTCTTCATGGACTAGCTGAAATATAATAAAAGAAGGCTAAATACGTAGCTTTCAAACCATTGAATATTTTCTCCCGACCAAACCATTGGGCGCTTTGGCGACCTTCTCATCTTTGTTTCTTTGTACACGGACACTCATTATCAATCGAGTCGCGGCTCTGACCTGGTCCTCATTACCATCGTCTTCACTAACCACACAAACTCTCTCTCTCTCTCTCTCTCTATCTATGGTGGGTGTGGTGTACTTTGAGCTGGGCAAGCGTCGGTAGAGGTAAGCAGTTCCTTCGCAATTCATTTCGCCATAGATTGTGATGAAGATAAACATGGGTCGGCAGTGATCGAATTCGTTCTTGTTTTCCTTTGCCTCTTTTGTCGGTTTGCCGAGCGATATAATTCAGTTGGACGCAGGTTTTCATTTGATGGAGCATCGCCACAAGATCGCTTTTTTTTGTTTTTTGTTTTTTTATCTTCGATAGTGTCTTGGAATAATAGCATGCAGTCTTGGGGGCATCGATAAGGAAAGTGAGAAATCCCATAGCTTTGCGCAGTATGAGTTTGCTTTTTGCTCCTTTCTTTCTTTTTGCGAGATGCACTGACACCTTAGTCGGAAGAGAAAGTGGAAAACCCTTTTACATATACGCACCGAGGCTTACGATCCTGTACAAAAAACCCCAGCAGGGACCAAAGGGACATCAAAGTTTTCTTTTGGTCGAAATTTAAGATGATGTTCACGGGCCGAAGCTGTAGCAGATTTCGCTTGACCTTATCTGGGAACACCAGCTGCGAACATGGCAGTTTGAGCTGGGTTAAGCTTCGAGCCAGAGAGGATTTCGAATCTGTCAAAGGTAGCAAGAACAGCTTTCCCAATGATTGCCCATCACCGTCCAAGAAAATAAACTGATCATCTGCAAAACCCGGGTGTGCTTGAGCTCTCCATTCTCAGTTGCAGCATTTAGCACTTCAGAGAGAACCTCAATGGCCGTCACAGAGAGCTGTAATCACCCTGCCTTAGGTCCCTATTTCCACATAAGTAACCTGCCAATTTCCCCATTAACATTGGCAGAGAATCTAGGGGAGGGGCACCGACCGATTTTGCTTTAAAAATGTATGTTAAAGAGAGTTCCAGCTTACTGAATCGAATGCTTTCATGATGTCCTCCATGAAAGCGCATCGAGGGGATGTTCCGTCCCCACGATAGCTGTGGACAAACTCATGAGCTGAAAACACATCGTCCACGATTCTACTTCCACTGATAAATAGCGGTTTGGTTTGGTTTAAGCTGATAGAATTAGGCAAAAGCCCTTTCGATCTTCTAGCCAAAATCGTTTCAGTACACTTATAGATGATGTTGCAGCAGGGAAACAGAGCGAAAGTCGACCGTTTTAGAAGGATTTGGCACCTTAGGGACCAAGGTAATGGCAATAAATAAGTTACTATATGTCAGACAGAGGCCCATGTCACGTTCTTTTTCGATTGTTTTAATTGCTGCTAGAGCGCAATGATGTGAATCCCCCAGTCGAAATTGTTAATTAACGCTTAGTGTCACGCATCTATTCTCTGGTGTTTGAGCACAGCGTTAGCAGCTGAAGACGTGCCTGTGGACTACTATTCACGGCATGGGATACATAGTCGTGGTGTCGCTGCCAGTCATTCTGTTCATTTTGATCGTGGCGCTCGCGTTCTACCTCATCAGGAGGTCCCGTGGACGGAGCGAGGCCGGTCGGGCGCCTCGTTTTTGGACCCCTGCTCCTCCATTTCAGCCCCATGATAAGCCGTCCGGAGTATGAAATTACTGTAGTATAGGTACATGAGTATGTGTACGAGAGTATATGAACAGAACATATGTTAGTGGATTTGATGAATGATACCTGAATATCTTTGTGTGATAGTATATCTAGATGTTATCCTCGCACATGCCTGTTCAGACTTTTCTATGGGATTTTTTTTTGGATTTTATTTATGACTTTCTTCTCACGTAAAGCTCAATTGGTGCCACATTAGAGTTACATAATTTTGAAAATATCTAAAAGAAGATGCGTGTAATTCAAATTGAATGGAGCTAAAAAAAATGCTAAGTTGTATTAATTTGATCAGTCTTAAGATTTAATTGCATTTTTTTAAAAATATGGGAACTCAAGTGCAGTTCTGTTTTATTAGTTACGCCTTTGATTCTCTAATCTATTATTCTCCTTTTCAATATGGAGACAGTTTTTCTTACTTTATATTTGTCCGGCCTAGCACATGGGTTGACGACTAGTTCATGTTTGGGAGAGCAAACAATTTTAAAGATTATCACATGAAAATGAATCCACTGTTAGATGGGCCCTTGAGCACGACCGATCTAAAGAAATGCAAATCTGCCTTTGCTTTTCCAACGTTTTGCGTTTAAACTCTTAATTGTTATGGCAAAAAATATGTCATTTACAATTTTTTTTTTTTTTGGAATAATTTCGAATAAGGGTATGAAGTGAAGGTATTTTATAAAAAGAAGACTCTAAGTGAATTTTGTCTCGAATAAAGGTCTAAATTGATAAACTCAATCTCAAATAAAAATATGAAGTAAAAAGTTAGTCTTGAATAAGACCTCAAGATTACCGACTAGACAGATCTTAACATGACTATGGCCATTTTCATCCAATGCCCCTTTTTCTTTTTGTCCGGTCTTTCCTCTTCTAACCTAACGGTCGGAGGAGTGTCGAGGTGGACTCTGTCAACCGAGGCTCGAATGTGGCCGTCCTAGCCGACGGAATTATGGTGTTGAGGCAAAAGCCGCTGATGGACCATCGTCTTGACAACACGCAGGGCCTCGTTGAGGTGGATGAGACAACAAAAGCAAGAAATGAGTGCGTCGAAGGTGCTCTTGTGGAGGAAGTCGCGGTTGAGGCTGGAGAGGGCGCAGAGGATGCCGTCCAAGGTGGAGAGGGAGGTCTAGGAGGCGAGGATGGGGTAGGAAGAAGGAAAATGAAAATGAAAGAGAAGAAAACATGACTGAAAAGAGAGGAAAGAAAAATAAAGAAAACAAAAAGGAAAATAGCTTTTAATTAAAATTACCTCTAGTCATATGAAGATTTGAGTGGCCAGTGAATTTAGGGATGTAATTGCATATTAAATTAAATTTTAATAAATTATATTATATATAAAGTCAAAGCTTATGGATTATTTTTTTTATATTTTTCTTAAAGTTTATAATATCAAAAATAATGTGTGTATATTATTTAATACGAAAAGGAAGAGAGGCTGCTCTTTCTCATCTCCACCTAAACTCTACCAACCAAAATTGACTTTTCCCCTTTTCTGTCCTTCATTTCACCTGCTCCTTCTGACTTCTTGCAAGAGTTGTTGAACCCATTTTCTTTTGAGTACGGAGAAACTGATATTTGTAGACTCTGCGAAGAAAAGGATGACGCATCACCCTTCCTTAGATAATTAAATATCACTAGAAATTCTGTCATAAAGTTACATATTAGAGATAAAATTCACATAGTTGGAGGACCCATGGGATTAACATTCCGAAAGCAAATCTCTCTTCATCAAAAAATTGAATCGTGGAAATCATCTGAAATTTCACGCGCTTCCAATTTTTCCTTACCTTATATTAGAAGCGTGTGATGTTAAATGAAATAGCTGAAATGTTAGGAAAGCATGCCAAACGACATGATTTTGGCGGCCAATTGAAGGTTGGTTTGGTAAGACAATGACGCTCCTCGGTCCAGGTGTCTTAAGGCTTGAGAAACCACCTGCAAAGCTCCGCTCTCCCTCGCTCCTATTTCACCTCCCTCTCTCTCTCTCTCGGTCGCTCGCATTTTCACGATTGTTTCCGAAGGCATCCTTCTTGGGATGGCCAATCCTCCGCTGGAAAGCCTGACCGTCGTCGACGACGAGTTCCTGCAAAGTACGTCCTCCTTCGCTACTGTTCAATCTTGTTCGTGTTATCGTTCTTGATCGATCGATGATTCTCTCGGCGAATTGCCTGTTTTCTTTTTGTCTTTCTGCGTCTTCAGCTGACTTCCTCGCCGGTCTTCATTTTCTCTTAGGATGTGGCTTCTTATGTCGTTCGGTTATTGATGCATGCATGTGTTTTCCTAAAGAGAAAATGGTTTTTTTTTTTTTTGGTTGAAAAAAAGAGCTTCATTCATCATTCATAATCAAAGTTGATTGATATATCAATTGAGTTTCAGAGCATAATAAATTCCAAATGGCTTAATGTAGGTTAGAGACCCAATTAGAGTGGAAGACATTTTGGATTTGGGTTTTGACAACCCACAGCCTTATTTTGATCGCAAGCAATAGACCAACCGAAGGTCTTGAATATTGATCAAAAGCTAGTGGCACTCCTTAATAAGCACGTGAACATCACAAGGTAACTGATCTACTCCTTGAAGTGTACTGACAAGAGTTAAACAGCCAGACTCCACTATCAATCTAGCTAACCCACTGGAGGACAGCCATTTCACCGCTTAAAGCAGCACAAGGGTTTCGGCATGAAGAGCTGAGCGAACTCGGATGGAGCTAGCGTGGCCGTCAATGAGCCTCTAGTGGGGTCTCGGCACACCCATGAGATGGCGCTAGTTGCTTCACCGTTTAAGAATGAGCCATCTACACTGATTATATGGGCACCAGGGCTTGGCAGAGTCCTCGATCCCAATAAGGTATTTCCTCTCTTTTCTTTACTAGATGATTTCAAGCCCCAGCAAGGTATGTTTTCATTCATGGATAGGTGTGCTTGGAAGCCAAAATAGAAAATGAGTTAATAGCTCCTATTTTTAGCTTAATCTGTAATGTCTTTCTTAATCTTTTAATTTCAAGGATAAGTGCGCTTGGAAGTCTAAAACTTGTTATGAAAATGCAACTGATAAGATAATTGTCCAAAAAGTACTGAACATATTGTATACCATTAATTTAGTCTTAAACTTTTTGACGATTTGTCAATTTCTTTCTAAACCTTTTAACGATTTACCAATATAGTCATTATAGGTAATAAAGAGAGGACGGTGTTATTTCGACCCCTCTATAACTAAATCTACACAATTTTCACTGAAAAGATAAAATTCAATTGCAATTTATATGGTGACCCTAAATTTATTCACTTTCTTTCTTTTTTTTTCTAGTCTTTCTATTTTTATGTAGGATATAGTCACACAATTAAGAATTTCACATGTTTTGTTTTTATTTGTTGAGGCACTATGTTTTCTTTATCAATGTTAGATTTTACTTTCACAGAAATTAGTTTTGTTGAAAAGAAAACCTTTCAAAAAACCTAATTTCAAGAAACCCATTTTAAGGATTTTCCAAATAAAATTATAGTTACACTCTCCGATGCGAAGCTTTTAAAGAAGAAATTTAACTATATAAAAGCATTGCATAAAAAAGAATTTGTCTGTATGAAATTTAGCAGACTCGTCTCTGTAGAGATTTTAATTTTCTGTTCCCTTTTTTTCCCACAATTGTGCAAGTCTATATTTGTCTCTTTCTCGTTTCTGGTGTAAACCTCCTCTAGGAATTTGGATATGAGAAATGAGAAGAGAATGGCAGTGTCATTTCAAATGCAATGTCAGCCACTAGTGTTAAAGATGGAAAATGGGAGACTCACCGGTGAAAAACCGATTTAAGCTGAATATCTAATGAATACTTAAGTAGACTCAAAAAGTTTTAAATTGTAATATTTAAAATAGTAAATATTATTCTATAGCCAAAGAAAAGATTTGAGAGATACTGTTCCAAAATAAAAGAAACTTAATAACACAAAAAGAAATGTTGTGTCAAATTCGATTGAAAATCCTTTTATTTATTTATTTATTTATTTTAGCTTTGACTCGTGATCTTAAATTGATCTTGTAAGGTTTTAGGTCCTTGTGTATCTTCATCAAGGAGTGTCAAATCAACAGGTAATTTTTTTGTCTACTAATTTATTATAAATGATTACTTTTTTGTTAGTAATTATATTTTTCTACTTGTGATTTGTGTTTATCTATATTTCAGTAGTTAATTTGTTTTTTTTTCATTCTTCATATTCAAAAATTCCATTAAATGAGATTTGTGAGAGTTTCTTTTCAAATTAGTGCTTCTTAAGCCTTTTTAAATCCTCTAATCTAATCCTAAATTAAGCCAAGAAGATAGGAAGCAATGGGAAATCAAAAAATAAAAAATAAAAGATTGAAGCCGGTGGAATCCATCTTCCAATTTCCCCCATGAAAATGCATAGTTAAAATTTGACGGTTCGTACCGTCGCCAAAGCCCGCAAGCTGGGCTCTTTGGATATCGTATTATTGTCGGCTTCCGCAAAGCACATGTACCGTGTCAAACTTAATCTGTTTATGGAAGTTTTAACGTAAATACAACTTTTTCTGTGAAAGATTTCCTTTTCGCCGAGCATAGACAAAACTACTGGACATTAGAGGATTCTCCGCTTGATTAATTGCTTTTTTTTTATAAGACGAATACAAGTTTTTTAATTGCACCACACGTGGTCCGGACTTGAGCAATTTGTTGAAATCATTACGATAGACGTAAAAAAGTAATGTAACTCTGTATTGTTAATTAATGAACTTAAAGACAGAGTGTCACATAGAATTGCTAAACTTGGTAAGATCAATTCATTTAATTTTTCTCCATATAAATCTGCAAAGTTAATTTGCAATAAAAATTCTTAATAAGGGCTTGAAATATCCACAATTTCTCAAATAAAAATATGAAATTGACCTTATTTTAAATAAAGACTTAAAGTACCTTTATTTTATCAAATAAGGGCTCAAAAACTTTATTTTAAATAAAAACCTAAGGGATCATGTCATTTCAAAGAAAAACTTGACTTCACCAACTAGTGAAGCACTTCCACCCTTTACAATTTTTTTCTTTTTACTTTCTTCCCTTTTTCTTTCCTTTTTCATTTTCAACATTTTTTTCTTTTCAAGAAAAACAAACTCAAAAAAGAAAAAAAAAAAGACTATATGTGGGAGGGTTGCCAGCCAACCCTCCCTCACTTGTGGTTGTTGCCCCATCATCGGTGGGAGAAGGCCAACCAGGTTCTAGCTTGGCCCTTGCCTCTAGTCAGGGATGGGCAGTGGCCACAGTTGGGGAAGGGATAGGCAGCCCTCCCGCCTGTATATTTCTTTTTATTTTTGTTTAGTTTTAGATTTTTCTTTTTGAGTTTACCTTTTGAAAAAGAAAAATAAAGAAAATAAGAAAGAAAATAAAAAAATATAAAGAATAAAAAGCTCTCGATATCATGTCGTTATTTGATACTGACATGGTCACTTTAGATTTTTATATGAAATAATGACCACTTTAGACTTCTATTCAAGACAATTGAAAACACTTCAAATCTTTATTTGGAATTTTCTCTTAATTACAAGATGTGCAACGTAATTTGGCCGTCATCAATACCGACCCAGTCGTTGGCGACAGCCCCTGACCAGCTCCGTCTCTCTCTCATCGTACTTTTCCTCATATTCTGCCCTCAATATTCTATTCTTTAAGGCTTACAGATATTAGATAAACCTTACACGCGCGCGGAGGGAAGGGGGAGGGAGGGGGAAAGAGAGAGAGGATGCCTTGATGCGTTACCAACCCCGGAGACCTTTTCTTGTACAAATCCAAATGAGAGTTTTGACGGGTCAATTCAAAAGAAACTATAATCTTTAAGTGGGGGAGGGGGAGGGGGAGGGGGAGGGGGAAGAGACAGAGGATGCCTTGATAAGTTACCAACCCGGAGACTTTTTTTAACATATCCAAATGAGAGTTTTGATGGGTCAATGCCAAAAGAAACTCTAATCTTTAAGTCTAGTTCCAAATCTATTTCGAATTTATTTATTTAAAAAGATCCAAACTTTAGATCCGGTCCTAAATTTGTCCCACCCTTTTCTTTTTATCTTAGAAAAACCCTAAACTTTTTGGAGGGAAGAGAGAGAGGATGCCTTGATGGGAAGAGACTTTTTTTCACATATCCAAATGAGAGTTTTGATGGATCAGTTCCAAAAGAAACTCTAATCTTTTAAGTATAGTCCCAAATTTATTTCGAATCTTTTTGTCTAAAAATATCCAAACTTAAGGTCCAATGCTAAATTTGTCCCAACCTTTTCATTTATCTTAGAAAAAACCCCAAACTTTAACTCTAGTCTAAAATCTGCCACAAATTTTGTTTTGTCTAAAAAAAGAGTTAACACCAATCTAAACTCCAAATTTGTACACATGTGACAAATTTATCTCAAATTAATCTTTTTACCATGAAAAATCATAAACTAGTATATTTATGACAAATTTACTCTAAACTAATTTGTTAATCACGAAAATCCCAAGCTAGTATACATTTGATAAATTTATCCCAAATTAATTTTTTGACCAACAAAAACTCTAAATTGATATACTTATGATAAATTTACTCTTCATTAGTTTTTATTAAATTTTACAATCAAATTATTGAATTAGATGACACGTAACAATTAATGAGTATACTAATTTTAGGTTTTACCATCCATTTATACCACAAAAAAAAAATTACCAACTTTTAAATTATTCTTAAATCTACCTTGTGTTCCGATTCCAATTTCCACATCCATAATAAATACTAAAACTTTTTTAGGATATAAAAAATTAGGACTACTAACTGCGATTGTTGGACAGGACAGAGGGCTAATGAGAGTAAATTTAGGACTAGAGTAAAAATTGACGATTTTTTTCAATAAAAAATTGGAATTAAAGTTTGATTTTTTTTCGAGACAAAAAAAGAATTCAGGGGAGAGTTTTGATTGGATCTAACATTCAGGATTTTTTTTTTTTTTTTTTTGGGAATTGGCCCGTGTCGAGGACCCTTTTTTTTTTAATCCAGAGGGCGGGAGATGATCTTGTCTATTAAGCAAAGTCGGGAACTTAAAGAGTGTCTGGAGTGGCGGAGGGCGGCAAGGAGTATGGCGACGTCTCCCCCCACCAACTCCCAGTTCTCTCACCATTCTCTCCCGACCACCAACTGCGGTGACTTCTTTCTCCTCCCAAACGTCCAGCGCGTCGGCCCTTTGCGCTTTCGCGATGGCACCAGACGCTGGAAAATTGTATATAAATTCCCTCCGGCAAAGTCTCCATCTCACCTCCTCCCCCTCATCTTCCTCCTCGTCCTCCTCGTCCTCCGTCGATCCGAATGAATCACTCCCTCTCAATCTCCCTCTCTTTGACTCTCTCCATCTCTCTCTGCATCTGCCTCCTGTTCGCTTGTCTCAATGGCGCTGGAAATCAACGTGCCCGCCGCGCCCGTCGGCAGCGTTCTCCCGCCGTCGAGGGATGTCTTCCCCTGATGACGTAAGCCCTCCTTCCCCTATTCGCGATCTCTTCGTTATCGATGGATCGCTCGGTTTCTGGTTAAACCGCTGCTGATTGCTGATTTTTTTGAAACGGACCGCATATTCTTGTTACTGAGAACTGAACTGCTATTTTTCCTTGTGCCAGGTGTAAATTAGCCTGTGCCATCAAGCAGGGAAGGTAAAGATTCTTTCTTTCGCTAGATTTTTGCCTAAATATTTCGGTTTCATTAACTTCCGTCGATATTAAGGTTAAGACATGGGAGATCGTTTAGACTTGAGGTCGTTTTTGTGCATTTAATGTTAATCCAGTCACGACTTGCATACGTAGCAGCAGCTAGCGGCTGGCAAATGGTTCGTTTTCTTCTTCGCCTGTGAACTTTTGGTTAAACTCCTGATGTGGATGTGCTACAACATGACCTGTTTCAGCTCTCTTTCTGCTAATTGAGACTTCTCAGTCTCCGTGTGAAAGACGAGTGTCTGAGGAAAGTTATTTCTGTAGATGATGTGGCAACTATGTTGAGTGGACATGTTGCAGTTACTCTGAAATGGCTGACGAGTCTCCTATTGTATGCAATGATGTGCTTAAACTTATCTGAAGTGGAATCTTCACTGATCTATGATTCTGTCTTCCTTAATACATGCTACAATTTGATTGAATGTTCTGATGAGCTAGAGCTTGCCATTCTGTTGTATTCCAATGGCCTTTTACTTTGTTCTCATAAATACTGCCTACAATCTCCTAATGCTTAGTCTGACCATATCTTCATGAGGGAAAATGTGTGAATAAATCTTCCTTTCTTTCTATGGGGCATGAGCTTGTCAGATGTGAGTTCATTCAACCATCTTTTGGGGTGACTTCACATCGTTTCTGGCTTATTGAGTTGAACTCTTTTTTTCAGAAATCTCACCCTCAAGCTGTTAATATACGTGTGCCTTTTCATTTTTCTGGGTCATAGATAGTCAGGCTTATTAGGTAATATGATAAAGAGATCTGGCATTGGTATGCTGTGCCCCTCCTCTGCAATTAAAGAAAACTCATTTTGTTATGCCATTGGTATGGCCTAGTTGTGGGGGTTGAGATGGAAACACAAGGTCAGGGGATCAAAACTCATTACCATAAAGACTTTACTGAGGAAAAGAAACATTCGTCATGTTATTTTGACTGTTGATATTAGAATAAAGTTCCTGTTGATCCTACAGTATTATGCGACTATAACTTTACTGCCTACATTTTGAAACTTGGCCATTTGTTCCTGAAGTTTTCATTGTTAATGTAATTTGTAATGTAGCCTAGTTTGAGTGCATGGTTGATATTAAAATGTAGTTGGGAACCTGAAAATCTGGCCAAGGAATCATAGATTATGAGAACGTATAGTTCAGGGACCAAGTTGTCTAGTTTTAAAATTCAGGCCCTAAAGTGGCCATCACTTGAAACTTTAAAAGGATTTGTATGAGTTAATTAAACTTAAGAATACAGAGTTAGTGCTAACCTGGTTGTATTCCTACGTCAGGTCGACAATTTTGGCATGTTTTAACTGTCTCAACACTTTCAAGAATCTTCTTGCAAGTTATAATTAGTTAGGCTAACAAGAAGTTTGCGTTTGTCTTTTATTTTAGGTCTCTTATTGCCAAACCCTTTGTGGCCTATTGCTACAAGTCCAACCACTTGAAACGACCACAAAATTGGGCACTAGGTAGCTTGTCCACCTTCAGGTTTTGTTAACTTGAATCATTTCTACTTGTATGGTTTCATTAAAGGACATCATTGTTGGAACTACATTAAACAGTTGAGGAGGCCAACTACTTCTATGACGCTGGATTTTCCGTCACTGTATCCCCAGACTCTATGGAGCTTGTTCCTGAACATGCAGCTGCAAATGACAATGTCAGTTGCTTGAAGGAAAAAGTAAATAGCCCTTTGTGTCTGTTAATTTTCAGCAGCTTTACCAAAGATTGCTTGATCAAATGTTTGTGTTCACAGATATTCATGATGAACTATTCTGCTCCATTCATGTGCAAATTTTTCAAGGATGTTCAAGAGAAAGTCTTGCCGTAAGCATCTATTACCTTGCATCTTCTGCCATGGTATTTACCATAAGAAAGATAAAATTTTAACTCAAAGGTGTGCCTTTCTCTCTACAGCTATATGGACTTTGTCTTTGGAAATGAGACGGAGGCACGGACATTCTCTAAAGTTCATCATGGCTGGGAGGTAGAGTTGCTTCTTCCATGTATTTACGATATTATATAGTGTGTGAATGGTTTAAACTAATTTGGGCTGTTCAGACAAACAATCTCAAGGAGATAGCCCTTAAGATATCCCAATGGCCCAAAGCATCAGGAACATACGAGGGGTTCACTATTGTTACTAAGGGTTCCGACCTTGACGACACCGATGGAGCAGGTATGTCTTCTATATAATCTTTTAGGTACACATTTAGAAGCATACATACATGTGCATGCAGGCATGGCTGGACTTATCATTTGTTTAGGGACTTCTCGAGGTGTATACCTTGTTGAGGTGCGGTTCATACTCCCCATCGACACAAAGGCATAGGGTTTGGGGGCTGCCCTTGCAGGGTCGTAGGGGGCGGTGCCCTCGCAATGCCAAAGGACTTCTATAGTTTGGGCCTATATTTTATTGATAGTTTGGGCTTGGACTTGTGAATAGCTACCATGTCACCTATATATACTCTCTTTCTTGTGGAATTGAGAGTTTGTAACGAGGTAGGAGGTGCCAATTATAGTGTGATCCTCTGCTGAATGTAGCCCTAATTTCAGGTTGAGCCCAAATAAAACCTAATGTTTCAATTTCTCTTTCTCACCTTTACTTGCTATTTTGTTGTGTTTGTATGCTTATTCCTAACATACCTAATAGATGCATCGTGTAGGTGATGCATTTGTTGGGAGGTTTTCTGTCTCAACTGATTCAGGAGAAAAACATTGAGGACTGTGTTAGGGCTGGCTCCTATGCATCTAACGTGATCATATACACTTTCAGATACATGCATACATGTGCATGCAGACATTGCTGGAGTTATACTTTCTAGGGAGTTTTTAAGGTTTGTATCTAATAAAAGTGTGCATGTGTTGGTGATGCATTTGTTGGGGGATCTGTGTCTCAACTGGTTCAGCAGATCCAGGGATCAGGTTGCAGTTACCAAGAGAAGCCCAATTTTGAAGAACTGCTTTCTGATGTAATTGTTAAGTAAACCAGCCCTTTTCTAAATTCTGATCACTATGCGTCCGCTTTGCTTTTTATTTATCTGTTATAAGACAGGATGATGTGGAGTTTTCTTAATAAGACAATAATGTATTATGCAATTTTTCGGCATAATACTGAGTATCAGGTCTATTGTGGGCACTTTTATGTCAAAGTTTGATGACTAGTATGCTCTGCTGGTGTTGCACTGAATGCAAAAGTTATCTCCCCTGCGTGTACTCTTGCGTCCTTAAATGACTAGCGACCTCGAAACATTTTGTTATGTCCTGACTCATGGATGATTATGTTTTTCAACCAAGAGACGTGTTCAACGAGGAAGAGGGGATCGAACTCACCAATTTTAAAGGACACGTCCCCTTTCTAAGATGAAGGGCTAATTCAATTAGCATGTACTTTAGCAATTCTCCTCACTTGTTATGTCTCTCTCGCCATATAGGATGGGTTGCGCAGCTCGGTTAGCGCAACATAACTTTGTTTACCTAATTCAACATTTATTTCCTATGGTAACTTCGTAAATTATGTCTTGCTTATGCTGATAGCGGTGCCTCTTGCAATGCAAGAGCTTTTCCTCTTTGAAATATTTTATCACGGTTTTGTGTTGCGGCCTGCATCGCCTGCAAATCCGCTTGATTGCTTCCTTCAGCTTCCCCTCGTGTGCTTTTCTTACCCTAACTGTCTACGTTATCTCGCACTCCTTCACGGCCCTGATAATTTGGAAAGCCATATGTGCAGGACAGGGTCTCTCAATAATGTCTAGATGCATCCTCATTTCTCTGAATTATAATCAAAGCTTTATTCCACCATTCCAACCTCTTGAGACCTAAACCTCGTCCCTTCTTAGATAAACAGATGACATCTAGGCTTAGTTTTTTTTTTTTTTTTTTTTTTGCCATAGACATCTAGGCTTAGTTCGATTTGTGGAAAACGTGGGGTTTCTGAAAATAGTTTTCTTGAAAGTCATTTTCCAGAAAAATATTAATAATAATATTTCAGTATTAGGCTAATGTTGAAAATGCATTAGAAAATATTTTGCACCGTTTGGCGTGGAAAATTCGTTTTTATTTTCCTCTCTTTTGATTTTTTATTTTTTAAAACCATAACCTTTAACTTTTTTATTTATTTTTCTTTCTACTTTTTTTTTTTTATTTTTTATATTTTCCTCTTATTTTTTATTTTCCTCATTCTTCTGTGGTCTTGGGCCTCGCTAGATCGACGAGCCTGAGCTTGCCCAAGGCTGGTGGGCTCAAGGTTGGCCTATGGCCGGCGACTAGTCGAGGAGGAAGGAAAAAAAAAAAAAAGAAAATTAGAAAAATAAAAATAAAAAGAATCTCTAAAAAGAAAAAAAAAAAAAAAAAGGAGAAAAAAGAGGGGACTAGCAAGAGTGTGAGGTAAGAGAGAGTTTGCCCTGATCAATACGTACATTTTTGTGAAACGAATGGCGGAAGATCCAGGAAAGTATTTTTCAGGAAGTTATTCTCCAAACGGAGCCTTGCTTTGTTATCCTTGACACTGGAAGTATTACCGCTCCAAAGAAAGACTACAATCTTCTGCTCGATCATCTTAATCACCTTCTTAGGGAGCGAAGATCACACCAATAATTGGCAGTGCTTCAGATAAGGTGCTCATTTACTGAAGCCTAGCAGCATAAATCAACTTCCTAGCGGTCCAGGAATTAAACTTGCTAGAAATTTAATCAATCAGAGGATCACAATCCTGTACAGAAAATCTTAACAGAGAAAGGGCACCCAAGCATTTAACATGAAGTTCGCCGGCCGAAGCTCTAGCAGATTTTGCTTGACCTCATCTGGAAACGTCAGCTGCGAACACAACAGTAATTAGCTGGGTTAAGCTTCAGACTAGAGAGGATTTCAAATCTGTCAAAGATCGCAACAACAGCTTCCGAAGATTGCCTACCACCATTCAAGAAAATAAACAGATCTTCCGCAAAACCCAGGCGTGCTAGATGAGCTTTCTAAACAATGGGTGAAACTTGAGCTCCCCATTCTCGGTTGCATCATTTAACACTTTAGAGAGAACCTCTACGGCCATAACAAAGAGATATGATGAGATACAGTCACCCTGCCTTGGTCCCTTCTTTCCACAAAAGCATCCTGCCGATTCCCCATTAATGGCGACAGAGAATCTTGGTGTGGTAATGCAAGCCTCAATAGCTTTACGAGTGTTTGTCAGAGAGCTCCAGCTTATTGAATCAAATGCTTTCGTGGTGTCTGCCATGACAATACATCCAGGGGATGTTCCATTCGTACGACGGTTGTGGAGAACCCACTCATGATCTAAAAACAGAGTGTCCACGTATCATTCTTCCATGATAAAAGCAGTTTGGTTTCAGCTGATAAAATCAGGCAGAAACCCATTCAATCTTCTAGCCAAAATCGTCTTTAATACACTTATAGATGATGTTGCAGCAGGGAAACAGAGCAACAGTCGACCGTTTTAGAAGGATTTGACACCTTAGCGACCAAGTTAATGGCAATATATAAGTTACTATATGTCGGACAGAAACCCATGTCACGCTCTTTTTCGATTGTTTTACTTACTGCTAGAGCGCAATGAATTGAATACCCCAGTCGAAATTGTTAATTAACACGTGTCACGCATTTGTTCTTTGGTGTTTGAGCACAACGTTAGCAGCGGAAGACATGCTTGTGGATACTATTCATGGCATGGGATACATAGTCGTGGTGTCGCTACCAGCCATTCTGTTCATTCTGATCGTGGCGCTCGTGTTCTACCTCATCGGGAGGTCCCGTGGACGGAGCGAGGCCGCTTGGGCGCCTCGTATTTTTGGACCACCTGCTCCTCCATTTCAGATCCATGAAAAGTCGTCCGGTGTATGAAATTACTGCAGTATAGGTACATGAGTATGTGTACTACGAGAGTATATGAACGTGTTGTACACGGTTGGATTTGATGAATGATATCTGAATATCTGTTGCCTTTCGCTGATATCTGTGTGAATGTACATAAACTGATTGGGGCCCCTTTTATTTTTCCAACTCTTCCTTTGTAATCAAGCTCATGTTTGGCTTCACAGTCAAGGATGGACTTGCAGTCCTCTTCCCCGAGTACTTTTGCGGGCTCACTACCTCACATGATTTCATTTAATAGTTTGAACTTTTAAAACATTTGACAATAGCACTTGAAAAGAGAGTTTCCTTGAGCTGGGGATAAATTCCGAGCACCAAGAGCCATACTATTTTTAAGTCTGCAGTGTCTTTAATTGCCCTAGTTTACTACTGAAGTCGCAGGCCCTTGTTATGGGACGTACTGTAGAAGGCATTGCCCTGGAAATCATGACACGAGGATCGACCTTGCGTAATTGCATTGTATATATGTATGTGGGGTGAGTATTGGTCCAGGGTTGACCCTGGACCAACCTCAGGATCCAGCCCAACCTTGCCGATCTTGGTCCAGTTCCTAGGGAGACTGGGTTGATCCTTGATCTTAGAATTCCTGGACTAGTATTGTACGGGTCGGTGTTCAGTCTTAAGGGTTTCGGATCGGTCCAACCCGGATCAACCCTGACTATGTATATATATATATATATATATATATATATATAATATTATTTATAATTTTTTTTATATAGAGA
This sequence comes from Eucalyptus decipiens, assembly GCA_014182575.1. Classification (NCBI taxonomy): domain Eukaryota; kingdom Viridiplantae; phylum Streptophyta; class Magnoliopsida; order Myrtales; family Myrtaceae; genus Eucalyptus; species Eucalyptus decipiens. The sequence continues at coordinate 15,803,556 of CM024619.1, forward strand.
AAACCTTAAAACAAACGGCGTCAATAACATTAAATAGCTTTTTAGTGAGGAGTTCAAGTAATTTTACATTGATTTTTAATTTTTTAGGTTTTTAATGTCTTTTATGGCGTCAATAGTCATAATTTACGAAAAAGGAAAATGTTTTTGTGATGAGTCCTCATGGCGTCCAAAAAGGCACTTTATGGCATTTTCTTCTAGTATTCATTCTCTTCTGTCTTATTTGTCCTCTTAGTCTTCAATTTGCTAAAATCGAAAAAAACAATTTCTCTACTCGTCATTTGACACTCGCCTCGTTCGCTTTGGATCACTCATGCCACTTGTCGCTTAATGCTCACTTGGCTTGTTGCTCATCGCTTGACATTTGATGCTCAGACGCTCACCTCACTTGACCTTTATCGCTTGCCTTTCTTAGCTGATCTTACTTATCATCGAACCCATTGGATTGGTACAATTCACGGTTGCCCCTATTGGTTAATTTTGGATTGACCTTAAAACCGGATTGAACTCATTGGGTCATTCTGGTCCTTAATTGATTTTTTAAGGAGTACAAAAAATAAAATAAAAAAAATATTAGTTGGTTCTGGGTTGATCTTGGAACTGGATTGAACTCATTGGGTCGATCCGGTCCTTGGTCCCAAGCTTAATAGGATCAGTCCTCGATCCAAAATATTAAGGATTAGCATTGTGCAGGTCGAACCTAGGGTTAAGGGGTGGACCGGCCCAACCCGGACCATGCTCACCCCTATCCGTATGTGCTTTCATGCATGATATGTAAAAGTTGTTGGGTTCAGGGTTAGAGAAGTCTTCTCTCACATTCCCTTTTCCGGAGGATTGAGTGTTGGACGCAAATTGCGCAACCCCAATATCTCCATAACAATGCAGAAAGCATTAACGCACCTTGTTTTGGGATCCATCGAACATAAAGCGGAAGGTAAAAAAGGATTACCCACATATATCAAGGGATCAACGCATCGTCCTTCTCTCTATTGCCTCCTCCGTATCACGGCTCAATGAGGCGCCCCTCCCGTTTAGCGTTAGGCAGAACGCTCCGCCCAGGAAGGATACATGTGAGAATTAGGGTTAGAGGAGAGACTTTGAAAGACTATTTATAGAGTTTGCTTGAGTCCTCTTCATTACGGCCAGGGCCAACTCGGCCCACATTTCACCCCATATTAAACTAATTAAGAAACCTTTTATCTCACCTTAAACCAACCCTGTTTTACGGTAACCGTAAAAACAGTAAATTACAATATCAATTAATTTAATCCATATTAGGAAAAACTCTTACATTGAGTGGTCGAAAAGGGTTGAGAACTATGCAGAGTTATGCATCAGGAGGATGAGGGAGTGACGATTATTCCCAGCAAGAAAGCAAGGAGCGAAAACCATGATGTTCTGGGCGGTCCGGTCATGCAGATTATCTGGAAAAGAGAAAGACAAGGCGAAGATGTCCAATCTGGGGTCCAGCACTAGTGCAGAAACAAGAAAGACAAGGCAAAGAAACACGCTAGATGGGCTTTTATTCTATTGTATGGTTCGATTGGCAGCCCATGAAACGTGCGAGCGTGTCGATCTTTTGCACGATGGTATTGCGCCGATATATTTGGAGTACGAACGTATCGAATCAGGCTCGGCATGGCTCGTCGTCTCCACATAGTCGAATTAGAAGACACGAAACATATGGCGTAAGGCCCATGGGAAGAGCCTTGGTACTGCACAGGCACGTGCAACGTTCAACGTGAGTAAGCCCAAGATTTCTTTGTCGGGGACGGAGAAAATAATTGATGGTTGGAAATCATCATGTCATCAGTCTACGTCGCGTGCGTGAGCTTAAGTTGCTCCACTTAAAGAGAGACATGTGTCTTCATGGACTAGCTGAAAAATAATACAAGAAGACTAAATACGTAGCTTTCAAACCATTGAATATTTTCTCCCAAACCATTGGGCGCTTTGGCGACCTTCTCATCTTTGTTTCTTTGTACACGGAAACTCATTATCAATCGAGTCGCGGCTCTCACCTCGCCCTCATCACCATCGTCTTCACTAACCAGACAAACTCTCTTCTCTCTCTCTCTCTCTCTCTCTCTCTCTCTCTCTATCTATGGTGGGTGTGGTGTACTTTGAGCTGGGCAAGCGTCGGTAGAGGTAAGCAGTTCCTTCGCAATTCATCCCGCCATAGATTGTGATGAACATAAACATGGGTCGGCAGTGATCGAATTCGTTCTTGTTTTTCTTTGCCTCTTTTGTCGGTTTGCCGAGCGATATAATTCAGTCGGACGCAGGTTTTCATTTGATGGAGGATCGCCACGAGACGGGTTTTTCTTTTTTCGATCTTCGATAGTGTCTTGGAATAATAGCATGCAGTCTTAGGGACATCGATAAGGAAAGTGAGAAATCCCATTAGCTTTGCGCAGTATGAGTTTGCTTTTTGCTCCTTCCTTTCTTTTTGCGAGATGCACTTACACCTTAGTCGAAAGAGAAAGTGGAAAACCCTTTTACATATACGCACCGAGGCTTACGATCCTGTACAGAAAAGCCCAGCAGAGACCAAGGGGACATCCAAAGTTTTCTTTTTGGTCGAAATTTAAGATGATGTTCACGGGCCGAAGCTGTAGCAGATTTCGCTTGACCTTATCTGGGAACACCAGCTGCGAACATGGCAGTTTGAGCTGGGTTAAGCTTCGAGCCAGAGAGGATTTCGAATCTGTCAAAAGGTAGCAAGAACAGCTTTCCCAATGATTGCCCATCACCGTTCAAGAAAATAAACAGATCATCTGCAAAACGGGGTGTGCTTGAGCTCTCCATTCTCAGTTGCAGCATTTAGCACTTTAGAGAGAACCTCAATGGCCGTCACAAAGAGCTGTAATCACCCTGCCTTAGGTCCCTTATTTCCACATAAGTATCCTGCCAATTTCCCCATTAACATTGGCAGAGAATCTAGGGGAGGGGCACCGACCGATTTTGCTTTGAAAAATGTATGTTCAAGAGAGTTCCAACTTACTGAATCGAATGCTTTCATGATGTCCTCCATGAAAGCGCATCGAGGGGATGTTCCGTCCCCACGATAGCTGTGGACAAACTCATGAATTGAAAACACATCGTCCACGATTCTACTTCCACTGATAAATAGCGGTTTGGTTTGGTTTAAGCTGATAGAATTAGGCAAAAGCCCTTTCGATCTTCTAGCCAAAATCGTTTCAGTACACTTATAGATGATGTTGCAGCGGGGAAAGAGAGCGAAAGTCGACCGTTTTAGAAGGATTTGGCACCTTGGGGACCAAGGTAATGGCAATATATAAGTTACTATATGTCAGATAGAGGCCCATGTCACATTCTTTTCCGATTGTTTTAATTGCTGCTAGAGCGCAATAATGTGAATCCCCCAGTCGAAATTGTTAATTAACTCTTTAGTGTCACGCATCTGTTCTCTGGTGTTTGAGCACAGGCGTTAGCAGCTGAAGGCTTGCCTGCGGACTACTATTCACGGCATGGGATACATAGTCGTGGTGTCGCTGCCAGTCATTCTGTTCATTCTGATCGTGGCGCTCGCGTTCTACCTCATCGGGAGGTCCCGTGGACGGAGCGAGGCCGGTCGGGCGCCTCGTTGACCCCCTGCTCCTCCATTTCAGCCCCATGAAAAGCCGTCCGGAGTATGAAATTACTGTAGTATAGGTACATGAGTATGTGTACGAGATTATATGTTGTACACGGTTGGATTTGAAGAATTATGCCCGAATATCTGTTGCCTTACGCTGATATCTTTGTGTGAATGTACATAAACTGACTGGGGCCCCTTTTCTTTTTCCAACTCTTCCTATGTAATCAAGCTCATGTTTGGCTTCACAGTCAAGGATGGAATTGCAGTCCTCTTCCCCGAGTACTTTTGCGGGCTCACTACCTCACATGATATAATTTTATAGTTCAAAATTATAAAACAATTGACAATACCACCTGAAAATCTCGCATGTATCAGAATAGTAGGTCCTGAGTTTGAATCTTTTCAAGCATTTCCTTTGTTTAAGTTGATCCTTTCATCAAAGTTATGAGAGAAGGCCAAATTTAATAGGGTTGAGTGATGATAGGAGTTGTGTGACCCTGTCACTTAGGTAAGGCGGTGACATCGTGATGCTTGGCATTTGGCCGTGGGGTGTCCCATGATGTTAGCAATTGCCAACCAAGGGTTGGCCAAATTTAATAGGGTTGGACGACGATAGGGGTTATGCGACCTTGCCACCAAAATCGAGCCGCGTGACCCCAAGCCAAATTTGGCCTCGGCTAGGGTGACGTGACCTAAACATTGGCCAAAAAGATCTCAAATGATCCTTGCCGGCACATGGGCTGCGTTTCCACTTTATTGCAACCTCTCCCTTTTTTTCCCCTAATTTTTTAACATTTTATTTGGTTGGGAAACGGAAAGTTACACATAATCATCGACATTTCCAATCAGCATTGATGTGATGCTAATGCGCCGGTCCAAATAAACATTTTCTATTCTTGTTTGAATGGAACACACATACTTTAAACCTCATTGCACCAAAAGAAAAATTTCTAGAACCTAGTTGAATGAATTAGAAAAATTTAGATGTCTCAAAAATAAAATGATCAGGAAAGAAAAGAAAGCAAATCTCGCCATATTACATAGGAAATATCCCGGGTAACCTTTCAATATCAAAATTTTCCTCGATGAGTTCCGTAAAAACCCATGCTGATACCATAATTATGTCGCTATAACAACGTGCTTCTTACGTGGTAAATCAAATTGTAAATTTTAAAAAAAAATTCTCGAGATCAATTACTACTTAAATCACCGAATTTAAGCACGGATTATCATTATTCCCCACGACCATTTTTAAACCGATTTTCCTAAATTAGTCGTTATTCCAGTGACTTTTACGTGATTAAGAAAGTTCCAAGTTCTTCGCCCGTGCTTGTCGGGGGGGCTCTCTTCTATCGATAGATAAATGGGGGAGAAGGAGAGGTACGACCTGTGTCGGTGGCGGCTGGCGAATGGCTGGCTGGGGGTTGGTGGTGGTGGTGGTGGTGGTGCTCCGTTCAGATGGAACCCCACCAACGGTCCAGATCTCGCCACGTCCGCACAGTTCCCGATCTGACTTTTTGGTTTAGGGTTTCTTTTCCCCCTTTTTATTATTCGAGAATTCCCCCCCTCACGTGGGGCCCACTTGGCGCCGCATCACATCTGAGTGACGTTAACCTTGGAAATACTACATCGGCACTTTCGATAGGCTAAAATTGGATATTCAATTATATCGCTCAGATAAATTGAAAAGATTTATTGCTTTTAGTAAAAATTTAGTTCTTAATTGCAATTTACTAATAAATTTTGGCAGTATCAATATTTTCTCATCCTCCTTTATAATATAATGACAATTTCGTTTTTTTTTTACACTATATCTAATGTAACGTCTTGATTGATAACTAGTTTTGATTTAAAGTAGGTAAATTGGTTTTAAATATTATTACGTAAATAATGCACAAATGAAAGCCTGCCTTCTTCTTTCTTGACTTTTTTCTTTTTAAATTCGAAATGGCTCGCCAAAAAAATTAATTAGATTTATTATGTGTTTTTTAAGGATCTAATCGGCAATTACGACTGTTTTACCAATGTGTATTTTTTTCTTCTTTTGGCATAATCTACATATGTGGATGTGGAGAACCAATGATCTTAGGGTTCGTGAAATGCTTTATATCCTCGATAATTTGAATCAGTTCCAGCTCTTTGATCTTATATAGAAAATTTTGATTAAGAGCAGTTGATAGGGGCTTGAACAAGTGTCCTTAGATTTCTGAACGAGAAATCTCCTAATTGCACCCCGATGTCATCGGTTGGACCTAACCCAACCCATCAATTTGCCGCCTCTACCTCACATCTCGACTTTTGTTTAGCCAAGACCGTTGCCCAAATTAGGCACCAATATAGCGAGTTTTGAATTGCCCTTTTTTCTTGGGTTGTTAAAATCATCAATGAATTAGGGTCGGGCAAGCATCGATCGTGTCGCATGTAGTATCTTCATAGGTTAGTTGGTGCACTCAAAGGTGTAGAGCAACGAAAGTACGGAGAAATACATATTATATATGGAAAAGCAAAAGAAGTTGCTATTTCTCGATCTCCATTCCCACTTTACCTACCGAGCTCCTTTTTTTTTTTTTTTCTTTATAGTATGATGGTAAATACCTACCAAATCAAAAGGGAGTTGTTGAACCCGATTTTCCTTCTTTTCTTCTCAAAAAATGCTCGAACATCTAGCATGCATTAAAATTAAAAATCCATGTAATAAAATCGCATCAAATGGAAAGTCATCAGAAGAGGAAAACAAAATCTTTAGAAAAAAAGAGAAAAATGTCAAGTGTTGAAAATGAATGAGAGATTAAGACTAAAATTAGGACAAAAGAAAGAGGGATTGGGGTTGGTGAGAGATATGGACACTGCCGCGCTGTCTACGGTCGCGCGTGGAACGCACCGCATCTATAAATCTCGCTCACTCTCCCTTTCTCCATTTCACCTCCTCCTGCATCATACAGATCTAAAACTCCCTCTCCTTTCTCTGTCTAAGATTCTCTCCTCTTTCTCTCTCTAGAGCTTCCCCGCATTTCCTCGCTCGCCATGGTTTCCGAAGGCGTCCTCCTCGGCATGGGCAACCCCCTCCTGGACATCTCCGCCGTCGTCGACGACGGCTTCCTCCACAAGTACGTCCCCTCCTCCCTCGTTCCCGATCTCGTCCCGCGTCCTCCTGCTCCTCCGACGCGCCTCGCCGTCGCTCCGTCGATCTCCGGCGGCTCTCCGGTCGTCGTTCGGATGCTTCGGTTTCCCGTTTTCTTTTGGCGGAGGGGAGGGCGGTCGCGGCTGTGCGGATCTCGCGCCGCCTGCCCGGGCGCGTTTTGCCTTGCTCGCCGGAGGTTTTGGCTTTCCTGCTTGCGCTCTGGATGTTTGGTGATTTGCGTCTTTGAACGTTAGATCTGGCTCTGTTTCGGAGTTAGAGAGGCGGGAACGACGGCATTAGCAGCTGCTTCGTTCCGATGTTCTGCTTTGATAGAGTAGCTCGATGCTTCCGCAGTAATGCGATGGTTGATGATGCGGAAGCTTCTTGCGATGAGCTTGCCGGATATTTGATTGCGGATATTAAAATGAGCTGCATATTTCTTGTTAGTTTGGCGTGAGAGCTTAACTGGCGATTTCTTCGTGACAGATATGACATCAAGCTGAACAATGCGATTCTCGCCGAGGACAAGCACCTGCCCATGTAAGATTCTTTCTCTCACGCGGTTTGGGTAATTTATGGTTTGTATCTGAATATTTCTTTATCAGTATCGTGGCGTTTAGATTGTTATTAGGGCATGTAAGATGATTGAGGCTTAGGGTGAATGCTGTGCATTTGATGTTAATCCAGTCATGCTTATGCGTGTGTAGCAGCAGATGGCAACTGGTTCGTTTTCTTCGTCACCTGTGAACTTTTGGTTAACTTCTAATGTGGATGTGCCACGAGATCCCCTGTTTTGGCTCTCTGTTTTTGTTACTGAGACTTCTTAGTCTCTCTGCGAAAGATGAGTGTCTGAGGAAGCGAGTGCTTCTAAAGTGAACTAGCTCACCATTCCTTTCCCCTTGTTCCCTTATGATGACGATTAGATAGCTCCATCTTTTGCCCAAAAGTAGGCAGAGATCTCTCACCTTTTCCAATATAACTACGCAGAATATCAGTCACCCTCAATGATCTATAAAGAGTTATATCCGTGGATGATGTGGTAACTGTGCTGAGTGGACATGTTGCAGGTATGACGAAATGGCTGAAAAGTACAGTGTAGATTACATTGCTGGGGGTAATACATATTTTGCACTTCTCTCCTGCACTAAATTGATATCTGTAACAAGAACTACATGTCATTTCTGTTCCTCACGTGATATCTTTCTTATTTTCTAGGTGCTACTCAAAACTCAATCAGAGTTGCTCAGGTACATCCAGGAATTGTTAGTCTATTCTAGCATCTGGTAAATTAAAGTGTTATCTAATGACTTGAAAATGTTCTCTTTGTCCTCTACAGTGGATGCTTCAGATTCCTGGTGCAACCAGCTTCATAGGTTGCATTGGAAAGGACAAATTTGGGGAGGAGATGAAGAAGAATGCTAAACTTGCTGGTGTGAATGTAGGTCTTTCTTCTCTGGTTAATTGTATTATTCTGCGCGTTGTCATGCCTAAGCTGATGCAAGAATCTAACGCATACTTCAGGTCCACTATTATGAGGATGAAAATGCAGGAACTGGCACTTGTGCTGTCTGTGTAGTAGGTGGTGAAAGGTCAGTTGATGCTCCGATGGGTTTTACAAATTCTACTACCTTCTTCATTTGGATATTCACATCTCAATCTTGACACTAATTCATATTGATGCAAGTGGTTCTTGATTCTTAATTATGGATTTCGAATGTGTCTTTTATTGAGTTATGAGGCACCTATTCTATGCAATGATGTGCCTAAACCTGCTTGAAGTGGAATCTTTACTGATGTATGATTTTGTTTTCCTTAATACATGTTAAAATTTTCATTTGGTGTTTTGACCAGCTAAAGCTTGCCTTTCCATTCTAATCCCAATGACCTTTTACCTTATTCTCATAAATACCACCTACAATCTGCAAATGCTTAGTCTAACCATAACTTCATGGGGGAAAATGTGTGAATAACTCTTCCTTTCGTTTTTCGGTGCATGAGCTTGTCAAACATGTCCTTGGGATGATTTCACGTCATTTCAGGCTTATTGAGTTGAACTCTTTTCAGAAATCTCACTCTCAATCTGTTAGTATATCTGTGTGCCTCTTCGTTTTTCAGGGTCATAGATAGTCATGCTATAAATGATAGAAGACCTGTTTCCTCTAGAAGCCGACAACATATTAAGTAATATCAGTAAGAGATTCGACATCTGTACGTAGTGCCCCTCTTTTGCAGTTGGAAAAAAGAACTCATTTTGTGATGCCATTGGTATGGTCTAGGTGTGGGGGTGGATGCACAAGTCAGGGGATCAAAATTCATTACCATAAGTAAAAGATACATTCATTTTGATATTTTGATTGTTACTATTAGGGTGGATATCCTGTTGTTCCTATGGTATTAGGTGATTATCGCTTTACTCCCTACATTTTGAACTTGACAGCTTGTTCCTGAAGTTTAACATTTTTAATGTGCTTTGTACTACAGCCCAGTTTGAGTGCATGGTAGATATTAAAATGTAGTTGGGAACCCAAAAATCTGTCCGAGGAATCACGTACATAGTTAAGGGACCAAGTTGTCTAGTTTTTCAAAATTCAGGGTCAAGAGTTGCAATCACTTGAAACTTTAAAAGGACTCCTAAAAGTTAATTAAACTTGATAATACAGAGGTAGTGCTAACCTGGCTGTATTCCTAGTTCAGGTTGGCAATTGTGGTATGCTTCAACTGTCAACGCTATTTTTAAACCCCCCAAAAAAAAAAAAAAAAAAAAAAAAAAAGACTGTCAACACTATCAAGACTCTTCTTGCAAGTTATAGTTAGTTGGACTAACAAAAAGTTTGTGTTATTGTTTCATTTTAGGTCTCTTATTGCCAATCTCTCTGCGGCCAATTGCTACAAGTCTGACCACTTGAAACAACCAGAAAACTGGGCACTAGGTAGCTTGTCCAACTTCAGATTTTGAACTTGAATCATTTCTACATTTCTACTTTTACGGTTGCACTGAAGGACATCATTGTTGGACCTACACTAAACAGTTGAGAAGGCCAAATACTTCTACATCGCTGGATTTTTCCTCACTGTATCTCCAGAGTCTATCCAGCTAGTTGCTGAACATGCAGCTGCAAATAACAAGGTCGGTTGCTCGAAGGAAAAAGTAGATAGCTCTTCATGTCTGTTAATTTTCAGCAGCTTTACCTAATATTGCTTGATTAAATGTTCACAGATGTTCATGATGAACCTTTCTGCTCCATTCATCTGTGAATTTTTCAAGGATGCTCAAGAGAAAGTCTTGCCGTAAGCATCTTACCTTGATCCTTCTGCCACGGTATTTACCATACAAGAGATCATATTTTAACTCAAAGGCATGACTTTCTCACTCCAGCTATATGGACTTTGTCTTTGGAAATGAGACGGAGGCACGGACATTCTCTAAAGTTCATGGCTGGGAGGTAAAGTTCCTTCTTCCATGTGTATTTACAATATTATATATTGTGTGAATGGTTTAAACTAATATGGGTTATTCAGACTGACGATGTTGAGGAGATAGCAATTAAGATATCCCAATGGCCCAAGGCGTCAGGAACATACAAGAGGATCACCGTTATTACTCAGGGTCCTGACCCTGTTGTTGTCGCGGAGGATGGGAAGGTCAAGAAGTTCCCTGTAATACTGTTGCCCAAAGAGAAACTCGTCGACACCAATGGAGCAGGTACCTCTTCTACCTAACTTTTATCTATGCTTTAAATACGTACAACCATGTGCATTCAGGCATGGCTGGACTTATTACTTGTGAAGGGGCTTTTTGGGGTGTATACCTAATAGATGCATGCGTGTGTAGGTGATGCATTTGTTGGGGATTTCTGTCTCAACTGGTTAAGGAGAAACCCATTGAGGACTGTGTTAAAGCTGGCTGCTATGCATCCAACGTCATTATCCAAAGACCCGGTTGCAGTTACCCAGCGAAGCCCGATTTTGAATGAGCTACTTTCTGGTTTATTACAAAATAGACCGGCCTTATTCTAAATTTCGATCGTTCAGCCTCCTATTCCTATTGCTGTTTCCTCAAATTCCCAACTTTGCTTGTCATTTGTGTCATAAGACGGAATAAAGTGGGTTTTTTTTTTTATAAGCAATGATCGAATATATCTTTTGTTTACGCTTTTGATCCGAGATCTGGCGACTTTCTGTGTTCTGATGGTGATGCACCGAATACATAGGCCTTATTGTGACATCGAGACATTTGTGTATGTCCTCGGCGTTCAACGCATGGAAAGTGAGAGTGAACTCACCCAGTTCTAAGGCCAGGCCCCCTTTCCCATTTGACCTTTATAAACTCAATTCATTTTCGATTGTAAAGCAAAGAGGATAACAAAGGCAAAGATTGATCAAGGAAAAAGGACAAGGAAAAAAATAAAGAAATTAATTGCTCACTTTTTATTTGGAATATGCATTGGATGAAATTATTTAACTATTCTTGTAGTGCAATCACCAACCTCTTTTGTTATATATTGGGAAAATAACAAAATATTCATATAAGGATTTCTTTCTAGATTAGAATTTGTATTTGATTTAAAAAAGAAGAAGAAGAGGACGTTAAGTTTTTTTTTTTTTTTTTTAAATTATTTCTCGTACAATTAAAGTTATTAACTTTATTATTTGCTTATAATGTCGCACAATAAATTGCATGGCGCCGTAGCGGGCGTATGAAAACTAACAAATGTTCATATGGAAACTATTGCTCCTTAAATTTACGTCATCTCTATCTTCTGTGATTTTGAAGTTAGCATGAAGCCGCAAAGCGCGAGTAAAATATGCTATTATCTTGTAACCAAAATATTCGCACGATCGTAGCTGCATCTCTCCCTCTATTTCCTTCCCCTTAGTCTCAACAACCAAAGAGCCATGCTCTACTTCATCCTGTATCAGAACTTCCGCACTGAACAGCACCGATCATGCCATCGTCCTCATTCCTCGCCTCACTTTCCCGGCGGATGTGGCGTGCCGCCTCATGGACTGCCATGCTGATGCTGACGGTGGGCATTGCCATTTTTGCGCTGGAGGCGGCCTTTGTCTTCGCCATATCTTCGTCGTCATCGTCGTCATTCTCAAGAGCCTGCCCTGGGGATGAGTTCATGAAGATTCCCTTGGACGATGTTCCCGAGAAGTGTCATGCATTCCGGGAAGGATGCTGGGAAGGTCCAAGTTCGACACCCCCTTGCCGACCATTTTCGCCGCCATCATGGTGGTCGGCTCTGTAAGACGCAAATTGCGCAAACCCCAAGATCTCCATAACTAGAACAAGCACACGCATGATTGAGTAGAAAGAATTGACAAACCTGTTTTGGGATCCATTGTTCTTGAAGCGAAAGCGAAAACATAATGTTCCACGCGCAAGTCCTTCTCCTCTATTGCCCTCCGTATCACTGGCTCAATGAGGCGGCCCCCTCATGTGTAGCGTTAGGAAAACGCCCCTTAGGTGAGGATATGTGAGAATTAGGGTTAGAGGAGAGACTTGAGCACTATTTATAGAGTTTCAGTGGTCCCTCATTACGGGCCGGGCTCAACTCGGCCTACACTAGCCAGCCCATATTAGATTAATTAAGAAACCTTCTATCTCACCTTAGACCAAACCCCGTAAAACGATAAACGTTAAACGGTAAATTATAATATCAATTAATGTAGTCCACAATTAGAAAAACTCTTCTATTCTCCCACTTGGACTATATTAATTGAAATCGTACCTTATGTGCGCACATTGGTCCAGAGATAATTCTTAATAGTCAATCATATCCCATAAAATCTTAAACACCGAATCATGGCGGTAACTGCATGTATACACACAGAGCCTTCCATGATCACGAATGTTCTCAACTTTATTGATATGGATTCAATATGGTAGTGTGGCAAATGGATAACATCTCTCATAGAGAGATCCCATTTGTCACCACCATTCTCTTAACTTTAGACGTCACAAAAACTTGTGCCACTAGAGAATCTTTATGGTTCCATTGAACCCACATATGTCTTGTCCTTACGGTTAACCTTTCTTTATGTATCACAAGACATATGCGCAAGGCTAATAACCGGATGCCCGGATGCCCCTAGCCTTCACTCAAGGTTTAAACAATACCCACGAGACTTTTAACAATATATATCAACATAATAACAATCCATTCAAAAATATTTTATTGAATGCAAAAGTTGACATATATGTATCAAACTGTTACTAAATTGTAACAAAACAGATGTAAACTTTATTCAAAGAAGAATAAAACACAGCTCCCACTAAATAACAGCATCCCAAGACGCTCATAGGCCCATACTAATGACATGTCGATAAAAAACACACGGGCGTAGGCCTTTAGTTAGTGGGTCTGCAACCATATCATCTGTATGAATATAATCTACCGCAACGTCACCATTCTCATCGATTCTTTTATAGTCAAAAACTTGACCTCCATGTGTTTAGACCCCTTGAGACTTCGTTGTTATTAATAAACAACACTGCGAGTTATTGTCACAATAAAGCCGTATGGGTCTATCCACAAAATCAAAAACTGATAACTCCCTAATGAGGTTTCGGAGCCAAATAGCTTGAATAGTAGTTGAAAAACACGCTACAAACTCCGCTTGCATGGTAGAAGAAGATATGGATTTCTGTTTCTCGCTCTTCCATGATACTGCACCTCCTGCCAACATAAATATGTATCTAGTCGTTGATTTCTTATCATCTTGACAACCAGCAAAATTTGCATCGAATACCCGACTAGTTGCGGTGTCCGGAACATATCTATAAATCAGCATATAATCTTTTGTTCTCTTTAAGTACCTTAAAACCTTCTTGGCAGCAACCCGGTGATCGCGTCGGGATTAGGCGATATCTCGCCTAGAAGCCCTGTTGCAAAAGCAATATCTGGCCTAGTGCAAACTTGAGCATACATGATGCTTCCAAGCACACTAGCATAAGGTACATCCTTCATTTGAGCTTTCTCAAAATCTGAATTAGGGCATTGTGAAAGACTCAATTTATCACCTTTAACAATAGGAGCAATTCCTGGTTTGCAATCCTGCATATTGAATCTTTCTAAAATGCGATCAATATACGCCCTCTGAGATAAACCCAATGAACGGCATGAGCGATCCCTATGGATCTCAATGCCAAGAACAAAAGACGCCTCACCAAGGTCTTTCATGTCAAAATTTTTCGATAACATCCGCTTTATCTCATGCAGTAAACCAATGTCACTACTAGCAAGCAAGATATCATCTACATAAAGTATGATAAAAATATATTTCCTCCCACTGACTTTGGTGTATATGCACTTTGATCTATTTTGTTCTCAATAAATCCAAATGAAGTAACAACACTATGAAACTTAAAATACCCTTTGTCTAGAAGCTTGCTTAAGGCCATAAATAGATTTTTTTAATCTACAAACAAGCTGACCTGAGTCATCTGCTACAAAACCTTCAGGCAATTCAACAAGTTCCTAAACACCATTGTGTTTCATAGATTGCGTCTCATCTTTCATTGCATTTAACCACAAATCTGATTGAGGACATGAGATGGCTTCAGTATAAGTCACGGGATCAACAACGCAGCCTATGTCATAATCATGCTCTCCCAGGTAGACTAGATAGTCTGGTGGTATAGCTGAACGTCTTTCTCTAGTTGATCTTCTGAGTGGAGCTACTTCATCCTCATTTTGAATCTGAGGAACTTGTGGAATTTCTTCAGGAACAGTCTCAACAACAGGATCATGGGCCACAACAGGCTCAGTGTGTGGCGCAAGAGGATCCATAATTGTTTGCACATGATGAGATAGGGATCCAGTAATCCCCACCATACTATCATCTTTGATAGCTTGTGAGCAGCTACCCTTTTCAGCTACATCAAATTCCAGAAATTTTGCAGTCTGAGATTCCACAATTCTTGTACCTTCATTAGGGTTGTAAAACCGATACCTCTTTGAATGATCTGGGTAAGACACGAAGTAACACCGAGTAGTTTTGGAATCCAGCTTACTCAATATTGGATTATATAACTTCACTTCTGCTGGACATCCCCAAACTCTAAGATGATTCAAGCTAGGTTTACGTCCAGTCCACAACTCAAAAGGAGTTAATGGAACCGCTTTAGTAGGAACACGATTTAGAATATAAAGAGCTGTTTTCAAAGCTTCTCCCCACAAAAAATTAGATAAATTTGTCCTACTAATCATACTTCTCATCATGTCCATAAGAGTACGATTCCGCCTTTCAGCTACACCATTTTGTTCAAGACTACCGGGCATAGTAAAGGCGACTTATAATTCAGAATCCTCTAAGTATTTAGCAAATGGCCCTTTAAGTTGTCCAGCATCACCGTGCCTACCAAAATACTCACCACCACGATCAGATCGACAATCTTAATAACTTTTCCCAACTGTTTCTCCACTTGATCCGAAAAATCTTGAATTTGTCAAGAGACTCGGACTTTTCTTTAATCAAGTACAAGTATCCATATTGTGAAAAGTCATCAATAAATGTGATGAAATAAAAATTTCTGCACAAGGAAGCCGTGTACGGTCCACTAATATCAGTGTGAATAACCTCCAACAAGTCTGAACTGCGTACAGCAGATTTCTTCTTTATCTTAGTCATCTTACCTCTGCAACAGTCTATGCAAGTCTCTTGATTATCTTTGAGAGTAGGCAAGATATCAGCCTTTATAAGCCTTTCTACTATTTCTTTAGAGATGTGACCAAGACGTTTATGCCACAATGCATAAGACTGTTCCTTAGGTAGAGGCCTTTTGGAAACAACCTTTTCAGCGGAATAAGCAACGTATATATCGTTGGGAGATAAACTCAATCGATATAATCCATCGGATAAATTGCAACACCCAATCTTATTTGAATCATAAAACATGGAAATAGTATTACTCTTTATTTCAAAAGAGTATCCACATATGTCCAAACAAGACACAGAAACTAAATTCCGCCTAAAAGAAGGTATGTAAAAAGTGTTTCTTAACACCATCCGAAAACCATAATCTAAAATCAAAATAACATCTCCCACGAACTCAACGTCAACTCCAACGCTGTTTCCAACAGTGAGCTTTGATTCATCCTAATTTGGCGTCCTTCGGTTTATAAATCCCTGAATGGTAAATGCAACATGATTAGTTGCACCACTATCTAGCCACCAGGAATTGGTTGGAACTTCAGATAGATTGGATTCATAAACAAATGCCAATGAATCATTACCTTTAGGCTCTCTCTTATTTCTCTTAGACAACCAAGCCTTAAACTTGCTACAACGTCTCTTCACGTGTCCTCTCTCCCTACAAAAGTAGCAAAGAACACAATCCTTCTTGATGATTGCCTTCTTAGGACCCAAAGTGTTAGAAGGACTTGCTCCTTCAGAATTTCCTTTGTTGTTGGAAGGATCAGCAACGTCTGAATTGCCTTTATGGGTTTAAGTTTTCACCTTCTTACCCTTGTCAGTAGCAGAACTAGAAGCATAAAGAGCAATATGTCCTTTATCTTTCTTCAATTTCTCTTCCTCTCGCCACCAACCTTGCAATCGGGTCATTAACGGACCAGGTTTCATCTTGGGAACTATAATTAGTCTTAATAATCCCAAAATCAGGTGGAAGAGTATTTAGAGCTTGATGGACAATGCAAGCAGTAGGAATTTCAACATTGAGAGCTTGAAGCTTTGTTTGCAAATCAACCATCCTTAGAACATAATCTCTAACTCCACTAGAACCATCATACTTCATAGTAAAAAGTGTTTGCATATGTGTCCCTATCTCAGCATTAGGCGACACACGGTTTCTAGCCATCAAAGCTTCCATCATTTGCCTAGCATTGCAGTCTGCAGGCAAACCACTTTTCAAGTGTTCCTGAATGGAACGCTTCATAGACAACAAGCAAATTCTATTGCTTTTTTCCCATGCAGCAAAATTTGTTTTTTGAGCCTCTGTACTCTCGCGAGTCAAAGCGCCGCCGATCGATAGTAAGAGCCATATGAACATCTGCCATCTCCATAGCAAACAGAAAATCTTCTCTCCATCTCTTAAAATTCGAACCAGCAAGAACCTCAATGGTGACGGAGTTACCATTTACAGAAAATGTGACTGAAAGACAAGTAGTATATATAATTAGCATCATGTGAGCATTGTGTAACTTGACACACAAGTACACATCCAGAGAGTTACATGCAAAATCACATAATCACCTTTGGGCAGAATACATGACAAGCAATTGTACACTCCCCACATGATAAGGGTTATGAAAATATATTCCAATCTTCGTGAATTCATCACCTTTGGGCATATGAACCATTATAATCGGTCACTCCTCCACTACACTATCATGTATCACTCCATGAATTAATACACAATTACCTCCTTTGGGAGTATAATTATGCATTAGACCAGGAGACATCCCAATTAAATATATACGATCGAAATTTCTCAAATTCAAGCAAGTGTGCCACTTTAGCGGTCACAACTTAATTGAATCCTTGAAACTCTCTCATACCAGGGATATAAAATTTTCATCTCACATACATCATATACATGTGATTTAACTTTAGTGATAGGGACATCATATCACTCAAATCACATGCCATGCTAATTACATTGCTTCATTCATTAATAAAAATAAGCTTTATCGTATATTATTAATTAATAACACTTATAAAGTTCATGTGATAACATACCTGTATCCCGGCACTTGTATTTTCAAAAAAACACAGAAAATACAAGAAAAATACGCGAAATACACTAAAAGGCACGTATTTAGGATTCCGTATGTATTTTCACATCCATAAGATCATCAAAAATATAAAATAAAGATACCATGACGTAGGAAATAACCATACGAATCCATCGCCGCCAGCCACGCGCGAATCGGAGCCTCCACTCGCCCGCACGCGCCGCTTGAGTGTGCGGTGTGTGGAGTCCACGTGCGGGCCTCAAAAGCCGGTCAAAACCGGTCCGACCGGTGGCGGTCCGACCGGTTCCCGGTCCGACCGGTTGACCGGGTCGGGTCGGGTCGGTGGACATTCGGGTCGGTTTGGTCGGGTTCGATCCGAATCCAGGTCGGAATTCGGGTCGCTGACGTCATCGTGACGTCAGCGCATTCGGAATCCGAATCCGGGTCGCTGACGTCATCGTGACGTTAGCGCCCGCGTGCGCCGCACGCGCGAGCAGTGCCCTGCGCGTGGGCGCGCGTGTTCGACGCCCGGCGGCGCGTTGGCCGCGCGTGGGGGCGCGTGAGGCCTCCCCCGGCGACGCGCCGTCCACAGTTTTGCTCGGCTCGTTGAGCCCAGTCCGAATTTATGATTTAATTTTATTTTTATTAAACAAAAAGTCTCGAAAATCACAAATTATGGCAAGATCCGTACTAATTAGGGTTAATTCGTACAAATTATGGCAAAATCAATTGTGTTCGTGTTATAGGGTTATGGAGGCTTTGATACCACATGTAAGACACAAATTGCGCAAACCCCAAGATCTCCATAACTAGAACAAGCACACGCATGATTGAGTAGAAAGAATTGACAAACCTGTTTTGGGATCCATTGTTCTTGAAGCGGAAGCGGAAACACAATGTTCTACGCGCAAGGCCTTCTTCTCTATTGCCCTCCGTATCACTGGCTCAATGAGGCGGCCCCTCACGTGTAGCGTTAGGAAAACGCCCTTAGGTGAGGATACATGTGAGAATTAGGGTTAGAGGAGAGATTTGAAGACTATTTATAGAGTTCACGTAGGTCCTTATTACGGGCCGGGCTCAACTCGGCCCACACTAGCCAGCCCATATTAGACTAATTAAGAAATCTTTTATCTCACCTTAGACCAAACCCCGTAAAACGATAAACGTTAAACGGTAAATTACAATATCAATTAATGTAGTCCACAATTAGAAAAACTCTTACAGGCTCGGCCTTTTGGCTTCAGTTTCTGTGCGTGGTGGAGGGTGAGAGAGGCTGAAACGTAATTGCTCGGTATATTTTTAGTTAATCCGGTATTCAATGCATTAACGAAATTGTCTTCCGGACATCTGCTGTCGTTTCGAATTTGTGCTTGTTCTTGTTGCCATTGCCGTTTTACCTTTTTGGGGTACAGGAATCTTGTGCGACCTCTTTGATCCCGTCTGTCAACAAATAGTCACGTTGATTTTAGCTAGTACGCATCTTACGCATTTGGAATTTTCCTTTGGTTCTTTTGATAGTTGGTGAGGCAGTTCGAGTGCCAAGTGAAATTCTGAAAGCGAAGAAATTTCGCCTGACCAAAATGCAGGAATCTTACTGTACATACGTTTATCGATCTGATGAAGACATGTCCAGGGATCATACAGTCTCTTGCAACTCGGCAACGTTTTCAGAGACCATTTTCTCGACGTTATACAAATCGGCATGGGTTCAGACCTAGTGGAGAGGTGTAGCGAAAACCGTCTGGCTCATGGTCAAGATGAAAATCTGGTATCACGACTATGGTGGGTAGAGGTAACATTGAGACGATTCGAAGCGAGAAGATGGACACACGACACTGGTATGAGTACGATGCATGCTATCGTGAGAAGAAGATTGTCACAAGCACGTGTCGCGTTGATCCCATAGGATATGCATGACGACTGGTTGGTCGTGTGACACGAGGCACGTATGCATGATCAGTCATAAGCATGTGAGGGAATGCATTAATGCACAAGAGCGAGCATGAAAACGTGGCCTAATGTCTCCAAGCACAGGCCAGTGACAAACGATGAGGCTTGCGCATCATCGACACCCCCGCATCACTTACCATGCTCAGGCAGTAGTAAAAGAAACATAAAGCCAAATTAGCTCTATATCTGCAATTAGACAATCCAATTAATCTGTCCCTGTCCCCTTACTCTTTATTTGCGCAATGCAATGTTTTACCACATTTGGCGGCAACATTTCTCCAGCTGAGACTAAAATAGAAGAGAATCTTTTCCTCTCTTTTGAAGATCGATACGAAGCAAAAGTACGGTTGGTTTCCTTCGTTCTCTTAACACCTACTTTGTATACAGCTTTTGCAAATGCTTCTTTCAAGGGCAGATTCTTCTACGTACATTTCTTCCATGAGAGCTGAGGCTAGCACCTTTCTTTGCAGTAGGAACTGGGCGGGATCTCGAATTGTAGCTCCTCGGGTATGGATGGATTGTTGCCAGCTCATGGACCCGGCGTAGCAAGGACTTTGGCAATGGACGGACAGCATTCTTCTCATTATCCTCGGCCTGCACGTTTACCATTGGCTGAATAAAATCTCTGTTTGTTGCACCGCTTTATTGTCTCAAACAGAATTGAATCATGGGCACATGGATTGAAAATGATGGTCCTCGTACACCAAATCAAGGTCACACGCATATTACCATTATCAAGTGGAAGCACCACTAATTCACTACTCGTGATAACCCTAGAATAAATGATAAGGAATACTCTTGAGAAATCTCAGATACGTCATAAATGGTACATGTGATGCTAACACTAGAGACGAAACAATCATATGATAAGATTCTAAGTAGCGTTGGCAATTTCTAACACAAAGTAACACATTTGTACACGATTATATGGCAAACCCAAAAGGGACAAAAATCGCATATACACAAAATTATAGCATAATCAGCAAATATATAGTATTTCCAATGACATGACTCGACATGATCGTGAAACCAGATTATGACACTTGAACACGAAATGCCAGTCCTAATTTTAAGGTAAGCCCAACCTCTAAAGCTCCACCGCAACAGACAGGATACATAAAATAAAAAGACACGACCAATCGTTGGACTTTATAACACTTGTAATGGAGTGAACAGAAACTACTTTTAGACTCATTTTTAGGCCCATTCTGGAAAAAGCGGCAAAATATGAACACCACTCAGATTCCATAGAAAATGTCTGGAGTAATTGCTGTTGAAATAGGATGCCAACAAGGCAAGGTTGAACATTAAAGGAGTTGTCTAGAGAGATCTGCAGCTCATCCTACCACATCTAATGCAGATCATCATTGACAAGTGGAAACAAGGACATTAATCTAAAGTTATAACAAACATGACATAGACTACTGCATAATGCAAATGCAACCTCTATACTCAGTTTGCATCATCTAAAAGGATCCGATTATAGCTCGTTACGTGGCTTATGGACTTTGATTGTTGTCATGTATAAAGAAGCTACAGCATACTCAGCATTCACAGAATGCTGATCACACTCCACAACCAGTAAAGTAAAAGCAATGCTAACCTCCTCCTTGTGTGATTTTAGTGCCTGACTAGCCCTCAGAAGATTCCGCCACTTGTCCTGCAGAATTCAAGTGTCAATCATCAAAATCATGTAAAATAAGAATGTGGACTATGACTTTTATTGATATATAACACAATTAGTACTCTGAGATCTATGGGTGTCCTGTAGGCAGACGTAGCAAAGAAAAGCCTCTTTATATCTGTCCACTTCCCAGCTCCATACTCAGAGATACCATCAACTAACTTTGTCACCTCAGCAAGGGTCCACATTCTTTGATGCTTCCTCCGATCAATACCCTTCTTAGGTCTCCGCTCGACAAAGTCATCTTCAGATTCAGATGCAGAAGAATACTCTCCCGAATCATCTTCCTGAATATTGAAGATAGTATAAATCATACAGTATGATGTTAATTCTCAAAAGCCATAAAGAGCACATTAATCCAGAAATCAACTCCTCCGAACTATCTTGCAAACCTAGAATTACGTGACCCACTTTGTGCAATACTTCAACTTCACTCTTCACTCAATTAAAACAACTATATCCAGCTCAATTTATGTCTCATAATAACAGTCTCCAGAACGAAATTGGTGTTTTAATGTGTAACCTAGTTCTAAGCCTTTAAACTAGGAATGATCATCACATTAATAACAGCTTTTACAAAGTAAAACAAACTGCACTTTAAAGCACATGGAAATAGTGGACAAGCAACAATAAAGAATTAACATGTAACAGGTCAAAATTTTTCCTACCAAAAGGGGTTTGCGTTTCTTCAATTGTCTTCCCTGTAAGTGAGGGTGAGGCAAAGTTTTGATGCTAGTCTCTTCTGGACAATCCTTCACAGGAACTGAAATTAACTCTCTAGATTTCACATTATGTAGCTGATCAGGAGTTCTAAAGATCACATGCTTCTTTGAATCAACAGCAAAAGGCTTTTGCTCTGGCCTAAGATGACTAGATTTCATATTTGCTGATTCCTCGATGTACCTCCGAGTAGGCTTTCTCTGTCTCTTTTGCGTGAGACACGCTACCAATCTGCTTTCTGCAGCAGGATTGTTTTTGTTTCGGCTTGACAGCAAACTAACAACACAATCTGGACTATTTTGCAGTTGATCAACCTTTACGGAATCACGTGAAAGACAATTGCTATCCTCAGGACCAATTCTTCCTTGACTTGAATCGTCATTACAATTGAGTTCTGGATTATTTCCATCAGATGACTCTGACATTTCAATGGCACCATTACTACTTCCACTATATCCCGGTGAATGACTGTCTGTACTAGAATTCCCCAAGCGGAGGCCATCACAGGGACCAACATCCAATGCAGAGACTTCTTGAGCAAGATCCATGTCTGATACAGAAAGACACTGTCATCAATGTCTTATTCTTACAAAATTAGCATACGTTATGCTGACTTGGAATTACCTAAAAGATAATCTTCACATGCAATGGGAGGACCATCCATAGAATCGAGAACCTCCATATCATCAACTTCATCCAAAAATCCTTCGAGTCCCTGCTAAAAGTTCCCAATGCAAACATCAGCCACCTAAAGCAAAGGATATACAACGAGAACGATACAGTAGTAAGCAACTAGCATAATCAATTAAAGTACAGCCAGGGTGGAAATTGGATCTTTGATCTTGTAAGATTGAGGGAGGGATAGCAAACCAAATTCTCCAAAAGAGGGATTCAGAGTGTAAATGCAAGATTGGGGTATCTCTGAACAACTTAATACCTTTTGGTAATTCCTTTTCTCGTAGCATTTGAAATTTGAGTCAAACACCTGAAACCTATCATACGTACAGATATTGACAAATAGAGCAATCCAGAAATTTCCCAAAATTTTCCCAAACTTAAAAAATTACATATCCTTTTCAAAATTTTGGAAGGAAAGCAGAAGCTACTTCTTCTTAAGACAGGACAAGCAGACCCTTAGAAAATCAATGTAAGGGATACGTACTCCAAGATTTAGTGCATCTCCTCTTTCTGGAGTAATGTAGGAATCCAGTCCACCTTGTACAAAAGCAAAAATGTTCATCAGAATTAGGATTACTGGCAATATATATATATATAGAAGCAGAAAACTATCAGCAGCTTCATTTTTTTGTTGAAGCAGTTCGATCTTTACAAATAAGATTGCAACACGTACAGTTTCTTCTACAGAGTTGCCAGTGGTGTCAAGCCACACAATGCATTCGAATAAGCCTTTACTCAAATTGTTTCATTGCATTGTCAAAATGAGAAAGGAGGGCGACTTGATTCCAAGATGAAGTACTTAAGTTAGCAATATATTTAGAGTAAATCTTGCTACTAGATTTCTCCTACTTTAAGTGCAGAGAATCCATCAGCAAGAAATGGAACTGTAAAATGTCTATGGAGGGTAGCAATGTGAGAAGAAAACATCCAACTCATATGCATGAGAAATCTCCATTTAATCTGCTTCTGCTGAAGACCCAACAATTTGATTCGATGAACAAAAACTGAAATAAGCAGGCTCTGTCTTACAACTGGTAGATCTGAGGCTAAACTCCACTTCATCATGGAAGTCTTTACTATCCAAGAACTTCCCGGCATTCTCCTCATTAGAGCGAAAGACACCATCCACTGAGAAGTAATCATTTTCGGGCTCTTCGAGTAAATGCTCGACTTCAGTAGTTTCGTCTTCTATAGGTGGGACAAGAGATTCTTCTTTAACCTATCAAAAATAGAAGATGAATGCAGTTTCAGCAATAGCACTGACTCAAATAGAGGTTGTCACTTAGACCTAACAACAATTGTAAGCAGGAGAACATCTAAGCATGTCTGCACAGAACCAACAGACTACATATGTACTCAAACCAAGCCCATGGGATGCAGCTATAGGCTTCTTGACAAACAAGAATTTTGTAATAGACATATAAGATATGTCTTTAGCGAGAACTGGAGTGCTTCTAGTCTTGTAATCGAGAGAGAGAGAGAGAGAGAGAGATTTGTGTCAAAAGAATTTGCATAAATAGATCATCAAACTTCCATGCAAACAAAATCTGTGCCATTGAACCACACTTTCTCGTAATAAGAAGGCCCTAATATAACTTTGAAAAGGGAAGTTTCTCATTTTTCCAACTATTAGTGAAGACTATGCAAGATACTGCTTCAGTGGAAGCTAAAGATGGCAATCCAGTCCACCTTGAAAACCCAAGTTGTTCATCCCACTTAACATCACCAAAATGCGGCATCATCCCCCAAATTCTATCCTATCCCTGGCAAAATGGTTATGCTCTTCCGACCCTCAATCATTCAATCGTGCAAAAGGCGCGTGCTTTTAATAGTCTGCCGACCTTTTGACAACAGCAAAACTATTTGACAAGCAGTGTCAAAGGGTAAAACATCTTATCCGTGCTAGAATTACAGCATCAAGCGGAACCCATTACAGTTAACTGAATGGCAAGCACCACAACATTTCTTTCCGCAGTCAGCAGAGACAACAGCAGCGAAAACCAACGAAAATGAAAAAATCCGTAGAAAAAGTCTACAGAGAAAGTCCCAAACGAGCAACGGAAAACCCCACGCCCCAGGGGTTCGCTAATCAGGACGATCGCGAGAAATGCACGTCCGTCCTTCCCGTCCGTCCCCCTATTCTCAGACACGACCACTCGGACAAACAATCGCCGACCAAGAAAGCGAGCAGCACACCAAAGAAAAACACGCGATCGTTCCACCAAAGAATCATCGGAAAAAAAAAAAAACTCATCCGACACAACAAGACCGACGATCCGATCCTCCCCTCCACTCGATTTCGGGTACCCATCGAACGCATGCAGTCCGTCGCCTAAAAAAGGAAGCACCTTTGAGGGGGGAAAACGATCGGAAAAGCAATGCCGACGAGAGGGTGCGAAGGCGAACCTCGTTCATGGGCGGAGCGGGCCGAAAATCCCTCCGATCTACCCCGAAGCGAAGCCGGAAAGAAGGAGGCCGGGAGGCCGAGGAGCGGCGGCGAGGGGCGGCGGCGGCGGCGGCGGAAGCAAGAGCGAGATCTGCGCAGTCCCCCCACTCACTGCAGTCGCCGGCTCAACTAGCGCGACTGAGATAGAGAGAGAGAGAGAGAGAGAGAGAGAGAAAGGGGTTTTGACCTAGAGAGAGAGAGAGAGAGAGAGGCGATGAAGGTGTCAGAGGAATTGGGGCGAATGTCCGCAGTAGAAAAGCTCGCGACCGCCAAATCGCGCCACGAAATCACATCACGATCGTGATTGCAGACAGAGGAGAGGGTTAGAAGAGAGAGGGAGGGGATGATGTCTGGTTCTTTTTCTTTTTTTTTTTTTATAAATAATTTAAATAATTGGAATATTTTATTGGTCGGGACGGAATCGAAATGGTTTTATATGCATGGCCGCGATGTGACCGGACAAAAGTGGGTACTAAATATAATGCGCGCTTCATGTCCGAAAGCCCACTGTTCACACGTGCTGCTCGTTCTCGCGTGTGTCGCTCGTGATTGGCCCCCCCATTCTTTTTTTCTTTTCTTTTTCTCTTTTTTTTAGGTCGATCAAAGAAAATGATTGAATTTGAAAAAAAATCCAAAATTAATATATCTCTGTTATTAATTTACTATCAATTAATTTTTATTAAATTTTATCGTCAACTTATTGAATTAGACTACGCATGACATTTAACGAGCATACCAATTTAGAGTTTTCATAATAAAAAAGTTAATTTTTGATATTTAGAATATTAAAAAATGTAGGATCATCTTTTTTTCTTTCTTTGTCTTGACCATAAGTTTGAGTCACATCATGAACACGAACCATCGGATGGGCTTGTATTACGTTGTGTAACTGCTGCACTTCTAGTACAAAGAGATGTCCTTATTGGTTAATATAATTCTGGACTCTTCGGCTTGCGGGTAATGCGGAGTGATTTTGGCTCGAACCAAATATTCTCTAATGGGCGCCAGAATCATACCGTAACAGAACCTAAAAAAGTCTATAGCGCTAGTTGTCACTCTACATCTTTTTGGTTAGAAAAGAAAAAAGTTGTCTTATAACACATCACGGGATTTCAATTAACACATCACGGGCTTTCGATTCGATCGTTTGATTCTTCTAAGTAGAGTCAATGTGTCTAACTTGCGTAAAATTAAATCCTGTATTTCCATAAAAGTTGCATGAACTTATACGCGCAAGAAAAAATAAATGTCCCAACTTTTCCAACAATTAAAATGTGGGACGAACCTTTTTTTTTTTTTTTTAAAGAACAAAAATGTCAATTGCTGATGTCTTTTCCTTTCCCCTTTCGAGCAAGGTAACGTGCAAACCGATGTTGCTACCCGCGCAGGTGAATGGACCGGTTCTAACGATATGTCAGCAAGGCAGACTAGTTTGGTGAAATGACACTGCTTCCCTTTAATCAATAATAACGTTGATTTTCAGCTTTTTTTTTTTTTTTTTTTTAAATATATATTTTTATTTATTTTTATCAAGGGCCCGTTTGTTTTAGCGAGAAAAGGAAAAAAGAAAAAAGAAAAAGCACAATCCTGAGGTGAAAAAATTAGGGTTCTTGAATAGAGTTCTTTTTTGTCCTGAAATTGAAAATCAGCATTCGAAATCGGTGATTGCGAGCAACTCCATCGGCTTGTAAAGATGAAAAACTCAATGACGTAGATTTTTGCCATTCGAGTAAAAATTGGTGCGTTTTTTAGATCGTTTAAAATATGGGATAGTTTTTCCATGATTGAAATTTGGTCGTCTCCTTTGTCCCGCTCTTGAGAAAATCCTTTCGAATATCAGTGATACGGCAATATGGTGCATTATTCATTCATATTATTCGTGATATTCAGGCCAATCGACTTTGGTCAAAACTCGAAAATTGTAGCTTTTGAGTGGCTTACTTTTCCACACATCAACTAGCGCATAGAACACCTTTTTTTTTTTTTCCCTTCAAATTCCATGTGTTAAAATGACGCTTTCATTGATGTTGATCTGTGTCGCCGATGTACTACTCTCCTTAATTTAACGTGCGGTTCCATTCATTCCTGGCCCTTCCGTCATTCTCAAAACTTGTCAAGTGCCGCAACTTGTTCGAGCCTTCTCGTCCCGATAATCACTCCTTATTCTTGTCCGATCGGGCTAATTCTTCAAAAAATCACAAACTGCACACCTATTAAAGGGAGACCTACCCAAATGGGTTGTGCGTTCAAAAGAAGTATTCCTAATAATGATCCAAGATGATGACCATTTGGAGGTAGATGGACTTATATATTGCTTAAAAACGGGATTTCTTCTAATTGACGTGGGACTTGGGACGTCAAGGTCACGGTGCTGCTTAAAAAAAATATATTGCAATATAACTTTTTTCACTACTCTGTCAGTAGTCAATCTAGGATTCTTCTTCACCATTTCAATGTCATCAATGTTTTATCTCGCCACGTTGGCTGTCCGGATAGTAATGAAGAACGGTCACTTGGAAAAGCTCAGCATCCTTCGCGGCCGATCCTGTCAGTGTCCGTGGCTGCTGCTATAAATGCCTCGGATGGAATGGTTGGTGCTGACCATGCATGGGCTTGCAGTTGCAGGTGCTCGCGTTTTCCCGCAAACATTAGACAGCTCACTCGTACGTATAATTCAATACAAATCTCAAGTTCCATGTATCTGCAGATTTAATGTTCACCGGTTCGAAAACATTGTTCAAGTGTATTACTGTACCAAAATTTAGACAGCAACCACTTTACATCTCCACCTCATTCCGACCGCCCCCGCACAATCTCGCGGCAGGTTCGACCATCATTCGGTGAGATTACAGCATCCATCCATAAAAGAGCACTCAGCATTCTAGGAGTTTGATCGCGCACAACATGATCTCGATACCTATAGGTTGCTGTAATGTGCAGCCAGTGTGCTAGAATTTATACATCCTGTCTTTCACCGCCGGTTTCTTCAAAGATGATGCACGTTTACCTTGCCTGACGTTTGGATCTACCTCTCAGTTCGTGCTATGTACAAAAGTGCTGAGAAGAGACTCCTTCAGTGCTACCAAGACAAGGTGTCAGCAAGAAGGGAGGCTGGAATTCACTTCTGGGATGTAATGAGGCACAAGAATGCGACGGCACGACTGACTATGCCCATGAGTACGAGGAGAATCAGACACACGGACCAATGGCCAAGATCGTAACCACTCTCCATGAGTGCTCCGCAGCGAGTGATCAGCCACACTCCAGAGTACCTGAAGGCCAGAGATTCTCAACATCATATGGCTTCAGATAATGTAAAATCATAGGGTAGGAGCATAATTTGAAAGGAATATTTCAAGTTTCTCTTTTTTATCTATTTTATTCAAGGTAAAACCATATTTCAAATGGTTGGTTTCGTCTTGATGAATGCATTTGAATGAACTTGCGAACTAACGAGAACTGTCATATCCTTATTATCTTATTTATCATCATTGATGAATTCCGAGATGCGCATTTCCCATTGGACAAGAATTTAAATCCCCAGAATGGCCTCTCCTTGCTATTTCTCTCCATGAAGTTGGTGTTTTATAAATTGGTGTTGAAACTCTAGACCTAATGCTTGCAGAAATTGTAGTTGTCTATATGATGAAAGAACCTCTCGGCATTTGCAATGACAAAAGCCTCTAGAGCCCACTTGGGGTAGCACAAATCTCCTAGACGCTTCACAAAGCGGTGTTCCGTCTGTTGCTGCGTTGAAATGAGAGTCAAGACCACAGGAAGAAGCACAGACCACTGCATGTCGATCAAAAGTCCCCAGACAAATGGTGAGTTGCAGATGACGTGAGTTAATGTCCAATTAATAACAGCGATGGCTCATTCAGTGAGATCAGATACATACCAGCTGGGCGGGGCCGGGCTGAAGGAAGATTGCAAATATGTAAGCTATCCCGGTCACACAGTACACGAGGCAAAGCAGAACGATGTAATTATCAGCAAAAGATGATCTAGGATTACTGAAGAAATAGAACATGGATAGATAAACCAGTGGTTTGATCACAGTGTTGAAATGGTCAACTGTATCTTTGGACAAGAAATAGGCCAGACTGCTTATTCCCGATGCATTTTCCCTCCAGTATTGCAATTTGTCCTGAGTAAATGATCTCAGTGCCGCGATCTTGCAAAGTAATGCTGCAGATTGGAAATGAATTCGATATTGGTAAGAAAGAGACACAGATAACAGTTGTACAGAATGCCACGTTCAATGATCAGTAACAGAAGATAGTTATGTTCATCGATCAGATCCATGCAACAGAGTTTTACAGCCACTTCTAAACTTACTAATTAGACGTTTCAATATGCACGTAGCTATTAATTGAAATCAAGAGGGAAGATAAACTTACATACAGCAATGACCGTGTAGGTATAACCGAGGACCCCGAAAGTCTCATCATTGACCTTGGCAAGAGTACCTAAGCATGCTCCTCCTAGTAACAGTATTAGGTAATCAACTGCTTGTATTCGAGCATCTCGTAGTCTTTGCTTCCCTACCCTGAACATCAGTCTAGGAAGATTACTAACTTGGTTATTAAAACAAATATCCAAAATCTTATATCCAGGAACTTTGTTGAGATACAGTGGTCTGCCAACAGGCCATATTTGAATTTCCCACCACAACAAGAATCATATTCTAATTTGTGGAAAATACTGGAGAAACATTTGGCAAGTTTAAATGTTAATCTTTTACCAGCGTGACAAGTTAAGTTGTACAAAAGTTCATAAGGTTCAGGGTTAAACCAAAAGTTAAAATGTAAAAGTCAAGAAGAAACACGTACAGTTTAAGTTCCAGATTTGGCCCACACAATGTTGTCTGTAAAAGTCAAGAAGAAACACGTACAGTTTAAGTTCCAGATTTGGCCCACACAATGTTGTCCATGGCAAGTCCATTCAGATGCATTTTAGAAACAGAATATCGATTTATTCAGTGAAGTACAGAAATGCCAACCAGAATGATGAACTTCTCAGATTTTAGCATTATGTGGCATCTCACAAAAAACTCGTGGCTCATCAAGTAGGTTAAACCTTAAGAGCTCAAAGTATTAAAAGCTTTCGAGTCAATTGTTGCAGCTTTAATCAGTAGAACTAGAAGATTTTGATTATGACGGTAGTGTTCATTTCCAGAAGCACGAATTTGTTACCTCCCCAGATAATATCGATATTGACGAAGTACGCCGGGAGTGATACGGTTGGACAAGTCCTTGGACTTCGCAAAGTTATGCTCTATATGATCACGCTTTTGCTCAACATGAAAGACGACATCCTGCCAGAGATCTCCAGCAAATGAGTGTTCAGTGCCCCCAGCACTAGGATCTGACGTGTTGCTTGCATTTGCAGACTTTTCGAGTCCATCTGCAAATCGGAGCATATCTGGGGGTATTGAATATCCGTTGTGCAGCATCCACCTTATAGGAAGCTGTTCAGGATTGACCCCTGCAGTTGGTTTTATGATGCCCTCCAAGATGTCAATATAGTGGTCTGGAGGAATGACGCGTTCTGGAACATTGATCCCAAGTCCAGAAAAATATTCCTCGACCTTTTTGACAGGTCCGTGGTACACTGTGAGCCCACCTTTTGCTAGAAGTATTAGATCATCGAACATCTTAAATAGAGCGTAGCTGGATAAAGAAGGGCAATGATTACCTTCGACTAACCGAGACAATATGAGGGAAACAATTATCATGCATCTTTAAAGTGTCAACTAAATTTAAACTAATGTTTTTTTGAACAACTAAGTGACCGATGCTCCTTGGCGAAACACTCCAAACATAGATTATAGCAAATACCCAAACCCTGTTAAATAAATGACAGGACTACTATACGATCATGCATGGCATACTGTGTGAAACTAACTAATGCCTTAATCCCAGCGTCCATCTTATGCATTTAAGAGTCATTTGATGTAACAATTCTTTGCAACTGGAACCACTTTGTAGTGCTGATGGTGATAGTGGCTGCGACATGCATAGAATCAGCCTCCCTAGCCCTAGACCAGCGTGTGTCAAGACAAATTGGATGTCATGAATTTCCCAAGGTTGTTTTCCCAATCACAGCAAGGATGGTCAAAGAGAAATTCATTAGAATCCATAAGCAACTGACTGATCATTCACTTACTTTCACTTGAACAAGGATTTCATAGATTAATGATCTTACTGGGTATAAAAGACATGGAAGCTCCTTACCAAAAAAAAAAAAAAAGACATGGAAGAAGTGACATTGTCAGAGAAAAGAGACGAAAGTAGATGCAGGTTCTCTCTCTTGATCAAAGCAACTAATAATTCTATCCATTTGAAACAGAAAGTAAAAGTGTACCTTGGTTGATGAACAACCATGGAGATATTTACTCCTTCAAGTGCTTCACGACGCAGTGCTCTAAGTAGTAACAAGGAAGATGAACTATCTAAACCAGATGTGGGCTCATCCAAGATTAGCAGTGAAGGTTCCATGACCATTTCTAGCCCAACATTGACACGCTTCCTTTGGCCTCCAGAAATTCCCCGTTTCTCCACCGTGCCAACCAGAGAATCCCTCACTGTCTGCAGTCCCAAGGACTCAATAACTCTTTCAACAATAAGTACTCTGTCCGGTTTTGGCATGTCTGCAGTTAGTCTATTTGACCATTCCAACCAGAGAAGTAAATTAGAAGACGTAAGTTGCTAGCAAGCAATCTGATCCAGAATGTCAGAAGGGCATGGCAGACAACGTAAAAAGACTTGTCCTTCCAAACTACTCGGTCACAAGTTACTGACAGAAACAAATGAATTCAGTGAGCAAGTGATCATGCCACAAAGTGTTCAGGGAGGACAACCTTCTTGACTTACATGGTACATTGGGGGAAAAAAGTCTAAAAGGCTTCTAAGTACAGCAAATGAGAAGGATAAGTAACATAGGGTGAAAGAATACTAATGTCCATTATCACTTGTAGGATAGACGAGGAGAAAAATCACTAATGTACAATTGACTATGTGAAAGGAGGACCCTGGGAAACTATGCATTATGAAGAAAAGCCATTTTGCATATCTCTGTTCAAATTTTAATAATTAACTAATACAATGATCTGTTTGGCTCTCCTTTATTTCCCTGCTTATAGTGCTAGAGTCCGCTATCAATATGAATTTAAATCAGGAATAAGTAGTCGTGATGCACAAGAATAGGTAAGCTTCCTGGCAGATAACTACTCACATACCTGCATCTAGCACTAAACCGTAGATTCTCTTCTACTGTCAAGTTTCCATGAACAATATCATCCTGTGGTACAAAACCAATGATTTTCTTGTACGAGTGGATGGATTCATCTTTCCCATTG
Source organism: Eucalyptus decipiens (assembly GCA_014182575.1). NCBI lineage: Eukaryota > Viridiplantae > Streptophyta > Magnoliopsida > Myrtales > Myrtaceae > Eucalyptus > Eucalyptus decipiens. The sequence goes on from CM024619.1 coordinate 15,835,813, forward strand.
ACGAGGATTGAACCTGTCATAGTACACCCAGTAGCTTTTCCAACGAGAGCAGAAAGAAATGTCGTTTTCCAGCTCCTGATGGACCCATCACAGCAGAAACTCGGCCAGGCATGATTTTTCCAGAGACACACCTGAGCAGATGTTTGCTCGTTCCTTTCAATGTGAGAGTTAGATCTTTAAATGCAACCTCAATTCTTGGCCTGGTTCTCGTTTCAGTATCAGTAGCCATAGAGATCACTCCCGAGAAGGTCAAGTTCTTATTTTGCTGCTGCATAGCTTTCTCCTTCTCAAGCTGACCATATGCGTATTTGAAAATTTGACTTCGTGTATGCATTTCTTTAACCCTAGGTGCTTGCTTCTTAATATTCTTATTTCCAATTTCAATATTGAATCCTCCCTGACTATTTGGATCTTCATCAATAGCACGCATCATTTTGGTAAGGCTGCTTGGCCCTTTTTCTCCTTTGAAACAGAAGATGATTGGTGAGAAGAACTGGAAGTATCTAATGGAGGTAATGCAGACACTGTGTCAGGTTTAGCTTGATTCATAACTTTTGACTGGTCCTGTTGCATTCTGGATTTTTGGCGAGAAAATGTACGTGATAATTGTTGTTGCAAGCCCACCGCACGTTTTTTGGCAACATTTTTTGCTGATTTCCACCTTTCCCGAGCTTGTGCGGTTTCTCTTGCATGTCTTGCTGCAGCTTCCCTAGATTTAGCTTTCCTTTTTTCCCGAGTGGTGAGAACTTGATCAGAACAGTTGTATATGAGTATCAGTAGAGTGCTTACAGCAGCCTGAATTGAAAAGTTGCATTTTGTGGTCAATCGGCACTGGGAAGATCTGCAAATTGTATTCGGCTGTTCTAAAGTTTTTCACTTCATTAGCATCTATTGATGTGCACAATAATCTCATGAGCAAGTAAATGATGTTCGAGAAATTTTTTTAGAAAGATCTTTCAAGGTCGTTGGGAAACAATCCTCGAACCAGTTCTTCTATGCAAGATGTACACTGAAAAACTTCCAAGCTGATACAATTCCTGTCTGACAGAGTGAAAGGAGTCCAGTCCAGTGCATAAAAGATACATAATCAAAGATGTACTTACTATAAGGATGATACCATATGCATGGATATTTTGGGCGGCGGTGCTTTTGGGGCAGGTTGTCAACTTGACGCATTCTACAATGGTTAGCACAACCAAAATTAGATATCGCATAATTCTGCTTCTGCCCCCCAATTAAATGGAACCCATCATTGCATAGATGGACAAAGCAGAGAAATGTAGATATACAGGCAGATCTCTGTTCAGCATGTCATAAAATCAAAATCTGAAGGACCAATTAAAGCTCACCTCTCTCTGCGGTCGAACCTGTCCTGCAGTAGTGTCTGAAAATGAACACAGAGACATCAACTTTTTTCCAAGCATGGAAAATTGGTATGATAGTGCATTATGCATGGTGGATTATGAACTAATTTTCCCAGGTCTGCAACACTGTTCGGGTTTTATATCGTAATTATTAAAATTATCGAGGCTTGGATGGAAATTAATACCCACTACTGCAAGGCATTTTTTTGATGGTAGTCGGGCAGTAAGATCCTGCAGAGCAGAACATCTCGCTACTCCTCTCAAAATCAGCCCAAATATCTGCTCCCCCACACGTGTGATTTGGCTGTCTCGGTGGGATTTGGTAATTGTATCTGCAATGTACCTTGCTCTTAAGTTTAAAAATATAGCAATGCGGAGGGAAAAGCAATTCACAACTTCCAGAAACTTACGGATCACATATTCCAGTTGTCTTATTGAGTTTTGCCAAGGGACAGTAGGAACCTAAAGGACATGCTTCATGAACAAGAAAAAGGAAGACAACAGATATAAGCAGAATTCCTGTTTCTTTTCCTTTTGAAAATCAATCTAACAACACATGAAAACCAAAATAAGCGCGCGAAGCCCAGCATGCCATATCCATAAGAGCAGTCAACTTTTGGTGCTGCAGAACCAGAGTCATGCACGAAAAGTTGCTTCATTTATTATTGTTCTCACAAAATCTAGTCAACCCAGAGGATAAGCAGAGTTCCTACTTCGTTTTTGCATCTGACACATTGCCTATCAAGTATTACTATGCTTGCCCTGAAAATGGCTTGAAAATAATACTCAAGACCATCATTTGCCTCTTTGATGGCAATTCACACAGAGACCTGGAAAGCATTGGCACTCATTGTTTAACGTCAATTTTTCTCTCCCAAATTTTCCCTTTTTTATTTGCTCAATTAGTTCTGTAGTTATGGTGTACTTAAACCTTCATTCTGCCAGCACGAGCTCCTGGTTATGCTTTTAGCATTTCAACATTTTCCTGGAATAAGGTAGTTGCTCTGCTTATGATTATTGTCAAATTTTCCTGTCATATACACTTTTCGATCAATATCTACTCTTAGGAAGCATATAATACGCAAATTTTCTATTTCAGAATTTACATGTATCAGTTTATATACTTACGTATCATGCAAGTAATACCCTGAGGGCAGAAGAAGCCCTCACAGCAAGGTTGACAGCCATGTGTCCTCGAAGGCATCTCTTTCGAGGTCTTGAGGTCGACCTTCTGATCGGTTGCCACTGAGCAACCCCATCCAGGTTCACATCCAGAAGCCCAAGAGGTCAAATTGCAGTTCTTGTTAGGCCTTAGATAATTTCCATCGGTTGGCCCGTTTTCGAAGAAACTACTGAAGTAAAACTTGATTTCTGCGACTGTGCAAATTCTTCTGGTAAGATCTCCTGTTAATCCAAAATGTTACCCCGATCGGAAGATATAAAAGAAGCAAGATTACAAATTCTACCGGATAATTTGTGAAATCAACCGTATCTGTCTTAAAAGCTTTTGCTTTTTAGTCTTTTTCCTTACTTTTTCAATGTCCTTAACTATAACTCATTAAGCCTTTCAATTTATCATGTGACTGGAGAGTCTTTATCTTTCCCTCTCCAAGACATAGCAGTTTCAATAAAAGATGGAGGGAATCCCAGATTGTGCTAAAGCTCACACCTTTAGTTTTCTCGATACAAGAAGTCAAAAAATCCAGTTTCCCTGTAAAGTTAAACGCCCCATTCCACTCGGCATCCCTAAGGCCAAAATAACATTGGATCAGAGGGAAAATCATACAAGCACGACCGATGAGAGAGCAAACACAGAAGGAACTACTCACACATCCTTAATGCAGAAGCCCAAGCTGCGTGATATATCGTCTCTGAATAAAGAGGTAAGATTCGAAAGCCGGCCGTAGATTAGCTCCGTGACCAGAGGCAACGTGGTTGGGTTGTTGGTCTGACTGAAATCATCCCCATCCACAGATATCGTGCGACGCAAGAAACTCAAGAAAACAACCAGAAAGAGAGACACGACATAGGCACGACAGCACCTGCAATTCTTTCCCCCTCTCATTAGGATCAAATGGAGCTCTTGGAATAGTATTTAAAGGCCGGCATCCAGCATCAAACTTTGGATACATGTATCCGAAAGGCACTAGAATCACATGCAACGTCGACTTTGCGCTATGATGCCAATCATGAACAATTGTAATGTCAGGAAATCCAGTTCCAACATTTTCACAAAAGATTCATCAATCAACCGCGCCTTTTTTTCTCGGAATGTTTCGGCTCAAGAATCGAGATCAGGGTGATGGGTCCATTCTTGTTTTGCTCATGGGAACGTGAAGAGCTCGTGGAGAAAGCCAACGACTTAGTTTCAGGAACGTGGCAAGTCCCCATTTCAGGATGAAGCAATGGCTAGGAGAGAGAGGTGGCTGATTTGAAGGAACGGATAAACGTAAAAAGGCAAAAGGGCAACAAGGAAAAAGCCATGGTGGTCCCATCTTTTTTTTTTTTTTTCGTCGGTATGGTGGTCCCATCTTCGAGTGTGCAAAAAAATCGAGACCCACCCAGACCGCTTGGAACCAGACCGAAATCACCCGATGGTTCTTAAGGGAACCGGTTTGATTTCCAGTTTCATAGATGTATTCGCCCGTCCACTCGAATTTCATCGATTATATTATAATAATATATTAACTTTTAATATTAAAAAAATTTGAAAATTAGCAAATGTAAAATTTAGGGCTCCAATTTTCATGTTATCTCAATTCACTACTCTCCTACTCCATCTCATCTCTCTCAATTCAAACTCTCTCCCAACTCTCTCTTCCTCTTCCAATTTACCGCCGAATTTGCTCATCTCCCTTCGAGTCTTATTTCGGACTCAGTGAAACGGTGAGCCGATTCTCTTTTCCCCTCAAATTTGAACTCTCCACGTCATCGCCATCCTCGTTGCCACCTTTGCATTCATTGTAGCTGTCATCCTCATTGCTGGGCTCGTCCCGTTTTTGCCTCCCCTCTTCCTCCTCCTCCTCAGGCTTCTCCTTGTCATCCTCGTTGTTGGGATAGGGGTGAACTTTAGCTTGAAGAATGGCCCATCGTCCCTGTTGTTGGTCGAGAGGGAGGAGCGAGAGACAGTGGAGGCAGTGGCGAAGATAGTGGTGGTGGTAAGGATAGAAGTGGCACGAGGGTCGCGGCCACCGTTGTCTTAGGCCCTGTTTGGTTGGGCATTTGGAAAGCCCTTTGGGACTCTAAAGTCTCTTGGCCAAATGCAAAGGTGTTTGGTTCGTTTTTTTGGCGACTTTGGTGAGATGCAATTGTATCTCCAAGTGGCTCTTAGGGCCTTTAGCCCAATGCAGCTCCGGAGCTACTTTGGGAAGTTGCATCTCCGGAATGCAAGTCTCGGTATTGTTCATCTTCTCTAAAACCATCACACACCACCGCACGAAGAAGCTGACCAGAGGCCGACGACTGCCAGCCAAGGGGTCGCGTGCACCGGCGAGGTGTTGGCGACTGTCGCCTGAGGGTCACTAGGGTCGCTCGACCTTGGCGATCGCTGCCTGAGGGTCGCGTGACCTTAGGCGACCGTTGCCAGGGTCGCGCTGCCAAATCCGGCCATCCGGTCGCCAGATCCGGCGGTTCGGTGGTCGGACTTCAAAAAAAAAAAAAAAATACAAATGTTTTTTTTTTAATTTAATAAAAATTATTTACAGATGTAAATTTTACCAAACGGTATTTTGGCCAAAGTTGTATCTCAATGCAAATTTTACCAAATGATATTTGCATTTCGGAAAACCCTGTTCACTCAAAGGTATTGCATTCCCCAAAAGTTGAACTAAACAGGCCCTAAGAGCTACTATGGTTGAGAGAACTTGAATAAGTAGATGTGGGGAGAGCAAAAATGGGAAGGCATGGAGATTGGATCGGTTCTATGGATCCACCTGAACTGTTGGTCCAGTTCTCAAGTGAATCATGCAATTAACGGACGGTTCCGATTTCAAAATATTGTAATTGATATTCTCGATTACCTAAAACCGAGAACTGTTCATCCGGACCCTCCACACGCTTTCGCACTGGGTCGTGAGTCTACGATCTTGACTGGCCTCCATTTGATTCTCCCGGGAATCACATCGTACGGTGGAGGAGCAAAGTCCTCGTCTTCCCCATATTCACGCGCATCACGGCCAGGTGCACAACGATGGGGTCGTTAGACAGATCATCATGATGCATGTCGCTAGCATCACTCTTTCCCTCTATAGGTACAGGCCAAAGGTTTGACTGCGTCATGCCTATGTAAGCCTCTACAAAAATTGATAATATCGAACAAAAGATCTCCATCTGCTTACTGAAAAAGATGTCCACCTGCAATCTGCACAAGACCCATATACTAATTTCGCATGTAAGCTTCAAAGCAGTGTGAAAATCATCCATGGGGCAAAAAAGGGAAGGTACCAGGATTCTTCCCTTCTGGTTCATCGAAGCTTCTTCTACTTATGGGCGTCTTCTTCGGGGCATATGGTCAAGTATTTTATTGGACTTGACCTGAAGAACAGACACTTCAGCTAGAATACCGATATGTGTGGACCAAACATCACGCTAATATAAAAGAAAGTCTCAAATTTATACCCTCGCAATATTGAAAGCTCAATTTTGACCGGCAATCATTTATCACTGCCGCACGTCTATATTATAAATAGAAAATTAAATAAAATATTAGTAGAGAATAAATTTGGGTCGAAAATTATTCTACGAAATTTGAGAAGATGGTGATAAGTTTGGAGCTCAGCACAGCTGTCATCGCCGGCAAAAAGCAAATATATAATTAGCAATGGCGAGAATATGATACGGCCGCCATCGTTTAACGAAGCTTGAGAAAAGTATGTTCCAAATGTTTTTTTCCTAGGTAGCAAACCGGGATAAGCTTTTATTTATGAGATCCCAGAAATTATACCTCCTCTCTCTCTCTTCTCTCGCTCTCTCTCTCTCTGTATTGAGTCTGGAGGTGACCCACACGGTCTAAATTTCCAACGTTTCAGTCGCATTCTGACAGGGACGAATCCGGACCGCGTCTGTCTTAATAACGACGGATACGGAGCTTTTGCAAATCTGTCTCTTATTTCTTCTGGGTGCAGTTTGATCTTGTCTGGGGTCGTTACTTTTGGTTGGCTAGCTGACTTGAAGCTGCCGTGTTGATGACTTTCTTCTGGGTCGCGCAAGCTCTGTGCTCTTAAACTTTTCGAAGTCTTTCTGAAGTGGGTTGCTCCTGATTTCCCTCAAAATCGGGACTTTGATTGATTTCGCTGCTGAATTATATGTGAAGCGCCCGCTAAGTGAAGGCTCCAAGGTGAGTCTTTGTCTCGTCGTTTGGCGTCAATATGTTCGGTAGCTGCTTCGTTTGATTGATGATTGATGCCCTGTTGCGAGAGCGGTTGACGGGTTTGACGTGATCCGATTTTTTTCGTTCATCAAACTTGCCTTGTTTCGTTCATCATTAGTGCATCGATTTTTTTTTTTTGGAAAGGTCATTAGTGCATCGATTGGTTGCTGGAAACTTCTGTCTTTTAACTTCTAGTATGTTTGAGTGCTTCGATCTTCAAAGCCCCTATTGGATTAGCCATTTAACCTGGGAGAAATAGTAACTTGTGAATAATGATGATAAGATGAATGATGGAATCATCTAACCCCATTGATGCCGGGTGCTGTTCGATGTGTAGCTTCTACCCGATGAGGTGTTTCAATCTCTGATTTATCTCCTGGTTTTACAGCTATGAATTGCTTTTCGTTTTTAAACGGGGACAAGAAGGATGATGAGAGAACTCCCAAGTGGGTTTCAGCTCAGTCCACGGCTTCTATATTTACTGATTCTGACGTTAGGAGAGTTGGTTCCGAATTGACTTCTCGAAACCTTTCCGAAGCAAGCACAGAATCTATGGGGAGGACTGCTTTTCCTAATGTTTTGCAGAAACCCAGCAATCTCAAAGCTTTCACTGTTTCAGAACTCAAATCAGTCACCAAAAACTTCAGCCGCTCTGTCATGATTGGAGAGGGTGGATTTGGGTCTGTTTACAGGGGTACGATCAAGATTACAGAAGATCCATCTAAAAAACTTGATGTGGCTGTGAAGCAGCTGAACCGGAAAGGAGCCCAGGTAAAACTTTATCCTCCCTAATCATGTGTAATAATCCCTTTTTTAAGATTATGTGTAATAATGTAGTTTCTGCTTGCTGTTTATCTGCAGGGACATAAAGAATGGGTGACAGAAGTTAATGTTCTCGGTGTGGTTGAACATCCAAATCTTGTAAAATTAGTTGGATACTGTGCTGAGGACGATGAAAGAGGAATTCAACGGCTTTTGGTATATGAGTATATGCCAAATCTAAGCGTTGATGATCATTTATCATCTCGCTCAACAACACCCCTACCTTGGGATATGAGACTAAGAATAGCTCAAGATACTGCTCGTGGCCTGGCATACTTACATGAGCAAATGGATTTCCAGGTTACTACCTTGATCCATATTACGTTGACTCCTAAATGGCATCATTTGTTTTCCCTTCATTTAAGTTCAGCAGTCCCATTTCCATAGCTCGTACGCATCACTTGTCCATTAGAACTGAAATTTCCTTTCTCATCCTCTTCATTTCAAATTTCCTTTTTCATTTTGTTGCCATAATCTTCTGCCTCCATTCTTTTCAGTTTCTTTCTATTTAGAAGTGGGAGTCAATTGGGATGATTTGGGATGATTATGAGCAGCTTCTACTTTTTCTAAAAACATTTTCTTGAGTATAGTGACATGGCAGAAGCCTTTCTCATTGGCCAGGTTACACATCTGAAAATCAGGGGCTGCCTTCTTACTTACTATTTGGGTGATTTCTGATACAGATAATTTTTAGAGATTTCAAATCATCGAACATTTTACTGGATGAGCAATGGAATGCCAAGTTGTCGGACTTTGGATTAGCAAGACTCGGACCTCCAGAGGGTTTAACTCATGTCTCAACAGCGGTATGCTCATATAGATTGATCATTCTTTTACCTATTTGTCCACATGTGCCTATGTAACATAAAGACATAATTCAGTGCTAAATAACGAATGCTCTATTTGGTAGCATCTCCCATCATTTTTACCTTCTCTTTGTTCTTGGTCTAAGATTCATTTTCATTATTATGAAGACAGTCTAGTCACAGAAAGAAAGGTCCATAGCTATTTGGGCATGTTTGTATGATAAATTTTGGATGAACATTTTTGTTCTCTACAGACAATTTAGTGATCTAGGCTATTGTACTTTTGTCATTAGAAGCTTTAATGTTTCTGAAAGTTAGTTTGGCAGCGTCAATGGTTAACAAAAAGCCATAACACATCCTGATGCATCAATGGCTAGGATTAATTGTTTGTTAAAGCTTTGCAACAGTCTTTATGCAGTACGTATAAAATATATATTAAAAGGTACGACTAACACTCTGATGGACCATTTACTATGGCAGACAACTTAATAATACTGTACTCAGATCCATTCAACATCTCTTAATTTTTTTCTCTTTTTAACATCCTCTGGCAGGCATGTTCTTGTTACTTTGACTTTTTGGGGATTGGGATGATGTACTTCATCAAGCAACTGCTAAATTGGGCTTGTGTGCTCCATTTACTTTAATCAGCCTTTTATGCATGTGACACTTTGTATGTATTTGGAAACCAACTCAAATTTGAGAAGGGTCCGAGTTTGGTACAGCTCCAGAGAAACCCTGATATCCTTTTGATCTCTTTGCTATGCTTCACTGTCCAGACTTATTAAAGCAACAATAGTGCCTGCATCCACGAGAAGTTTGGTAAAACCTGAATGACATCCTGAAAGTGATTTCTGCATGCTGTATGTGGTGGGGTGCTAAAATTTTACACCTGCCCATTTCCTTTGTTAGAAGTGAATCATGTTAAAAACATAGACACTTGCACAAATTTGTTACACTTTTGATTAAGGTACAACTATGAATAAATTAAAGTACGACATAGTGTCCCCCTCATGCAGATCTTCCTCGACATTTTTTGTGCGATGGACAATTCAAACTATATTTCTTGTATTGTTAATGATGGTTTTGTACCAGGTTGTGGGAACCATGGGATATGCTGCTCCTGAATACCTGCAAACTGGACGTCTCACATCGAAGAATGATGTTTGGAGCTATGGAGTTTTCCTCTATGAACTAATCACTGGCAGGCGTCCTTTAGATCGTAACCTCCCGAAGAGTGAACAGAAGCTTTTAGAATGGGTGAAGCCGTACCTATCTGATTCAAAGAAGTTTAGGTTGATAGTGGACCCCAGGCTTGCAGGGACATACCACATCAGGTCCGTGCACAAGCTTGCAACAATAGCCAACAAATGCTTGCATAAAAACCCGAAGGTGCGCCCTAAGATGAGTGAGGTGTTAGGGTTGGTGGACGAGATTGTGAGGGAATCAACTGGCATGGACTCATTGAATAGTTTTGTGTCAGTAGAGACGCAAGAGGATACCGGAACAATTAGTAAGAGGAGGATTTTTGATTTTAAAGCTTGGGAAAGCTGGTGGTTGGGTCGGATCTGGACACGGAAGTTTGCCAGGGCGTGCTGAGAAGCAAAGGTTCAATGTAAATAGGCATGGTTTATGCAAAAGAAAGAGTAGAAAAAAGGCAGCATGGCATGGGTGGAACTTGGGTTGGACACATTGTAGCCACAAGGCACCTATAATTATTGGCCGTGCTGTAATATATTGTTCTCATATAGAAAAACTCGTTTGATGTAGAAGTAAGAGTATGGCTTAGATCTGGAGTCTGGACATGGAAGGCCTATGATGAGAGGAGTCAAAACTCATGGTTTTGGCCACGAAAGAAGGATGACCTGGTACGTTAATGCAAAGTTAAGGAGCTCCCTGTAAAATGTAGAACACGTATTGAAATTGTTGTTCTATTTGATCCACACAAATGTGTTCCCCTCGTGTTTTTGAATTGATATCAATATTTTGTTGGAAATTAATATTCATGTAGTCTGTTTCTCTGGTTCAATATATGCTCTCTCTACGAAATGGACACTTTCCACCCTCGAAAACTCTGGAGTTCATGAGTATTCAGAGGGTTTTGCTGCATATTCGAGCAAGATTTGGCAGGTTTTCCTTCAAGGATGCTTAAAAGGAGAGGAGGAGGGTCTGCAGAAATACAGTATTGTCGAGACAGCACTATTATATCGTTTCACGTGTAAATGGCTCGTGTCGAGAGTTATCAGTCCGTTACAATGGCGATGAGCAATCTATGCCTTCTACTAGCTCAGCTCAGTACAGAGTTCAGATCCGACCGAGAGGGTCGGTAGGAACCATTGCAGAATGCCATGACAATGCGATAGAAAAGGAAACCATCTGGAAAAATGTTCGGGGCCTGCGGAATAGATGTGAACAAATTGCAAATTTGGAATCATTATACAGATCAAACACGTCATATATGGACATTGAGAACCAAAAATCTGTTTCTCCTGTTGACGAAGCAAAATTTCAATCGATACAATGAATTTCACCGACTCATGGTCGAATGTATTTCTGGAAAGGACTCACAAAACTACAATCAGTACTATGTGTCTTCATGTACCACTATGTAATCATACATGATTGTGTCACCGTCACGAGATTTCCGTGACCAGAAAACCGTGCATAATTGACGAAGACCTAGGATTTCCAAGAGCTTCCAAAACTTTTCCAGAATGGGTAGATTTCCAGTATGGGTAGACAGTAATTGCTCTGAAAATTTAGAACTCTCTAGACATAAAAGTCAGAAGGCAAGAGATCTTGTCTGCCGGATCGAAGGGGGATCGGTAATTGTAATTCGACAGCATCAAGTATAAAAAGGGATTCCAAAAGATCCAAGAGAGCCTCGGTCGTCGCACAATCTCGATTCCAAACGATTGGTTTGTGACAATTAGCTAAGAGTTAGTAGCTTCAACAGGAATTGAATTTCTGGATATTTGAGGATGATTACGAAAAGCCAAAGTGATCAGAGCCTAATTTACTAGTTTCGGCATGAATTGAATCTCTGGAAATTTGACAATGATTACGAAAAACCCAATTCTCCTTCTCCTTTGAGTAGCTCCGCTTCAATGTCTTCATCTGCAGATGTGTCCTTCAAGGACAACCCGAGTTTCTCCAGCGGTTCTCTCTCCGAGCGCCGTGAAACACTTCCGTCACCCACGGAGAGCGCCCCAGCAACCTCTTGAGCTCCTTTAAAGCATCCGAATTATCTGCAAGGTCTGCTGTCCGCTTCATGCTCCGGACTTTGGTTCGAGCCGCCTCTCTTTTCCGTTCAAGTTCCTTTCTTAGTTCCGTTTTCGTCATTGATCTTTGTTGCAAAATACCAGATCTAATTGCCGGAGAATTACCAAAAAAAGTCCCAAACCGATTGTAATTGTGCAAATTCAATCATAAACTTTCTTTTTTTTTTTTTATCTAATTTAGTCATAAACCTTTTATAATTGTGCAAATTCCATCCGCCAAAAAAATTGACCGGTAAGACTGGCGTGGACGCCGGTGGGGGACAGCCGGCCGGTGAGGTAATTTTTTAATATATATATATATATATATATATTTTTTTATTTTTTTCGAATTTTTAAATATTTTTAAAAAATTTTAATTTTAATTTTTTTGGCCTTCTTCTCAGCCTCGCCGGCCACCTGGCGGAGGCGAGCCTCGCCCGGCCGACGGCGAGGCGGCTGTCGCTAGATCCGGCGAGGCTCGACCTCGCCCAGATCCGGCGAGCTCGACCCTCACGGCCATTGGCGAGGGCGAGGCCCCGCCGTGCCGCATGGTGTAGTCGAGGAACTCGTGGAGGAGCTCGATTTCGTCCTCGTCGGTCCGAGGCGTTGGAACGGGGGGTTTTGGCGACGGTCATGACCGGGGAGGGCCGCTTGAGCTCGGAGGGGGAGATCATGCCGACGATCGAGGGACGGGGGAGGCGACGGAGGCGGTGGGGCGGCGATGGCGACGGCGGCCTTGCCGGCCCTGGCGAGGTCGACCCTCGCCCTCGCCGTGGCGGCGAGGCTCGCCTCGCCGGTGGCCGGCGGGGCGAGCCGCGCGGCCCTCACCTCCGGCAGGCATCGGCTGGCCAGAGGAAGGAGAAGAAGGCAAAAAAAAAAAAAAAAAAAAGAATTAAAAAGAAATAAAAAATATTTAAAAAATATTTAAAAAATATTTAAAAATTCGAAAAAAACAAAAAATATATATTAAAAAATTACCTCGCCGCCGGAGTCCCCGCCGGCGTCCACGTCAGCGCCGGTTGGCTAATTTTGGCCGGATGGACTGAATTGACACAATTATAAAAAGTTTAGGACTAAATTAGACAAAAAAATGTTTAGGACTGAATTAGTACAATTACAATAGGTTTATGACTTTTTTGGTAATTCTCCCTCTAATTGCCGGTCTGCATGCCAGCTTCTCTTGAATGTCCACCTTGTCATGTAGCAACAACTTCGCCTTCAGGATCACTTCGGCAAACCGGTGCTTCAACTTGTCGGCGCGGAGCATCCTCTCCACATCCGGGCATTGCAAAACATCGATAATTGGGCGGTCTGAGCTTTCTTTACCTTCTCAGAACCGTCGAAAACAGTGCCTACCTCGACTGTTTGGATCGTCCTTCCCGTGCAATCGGGGACACTGCATAGGCACGTTCCCAGCCACCATCATCCCTGCTCCTTCTTCGCGAGTCTCACCACAAGCGGTGGAGTTCTCCCTTACTTGGACCCAAAAGTCTTCCATAGTCAAGACACGAAACGAGAAACAAAAGACAGACAAACTTGGGACGCAGCAGCTCGATGATGAAGACGGTAAAGGATCAAGAACAGGAACGTGCGAAGGCTTACGTGGGTAGTTTTTTCAGGTTTAGTTCAAATTCTCTCAAGAAAGAAGATAATTAAAAAACGGATAAATTTAAATTAGGAAACGAAATACATCGAAGAAAACGAAAATTAATGAAAATAATGTAGTTACTTTCTTATTATATAGTTCGGCCGGGAAGAAACTCTAATTTTGTGGACTATTTGGATAATGTCACGGTTAATTTTGCAACCAGACGTAGTTCTGTCCTTTATCCGAGGGCTATCTTCGAATTAATTCATGCCAAAATCCTTTTACAAATCTGTCGTTCTTGGCATGAGAAATCGATTGACCACAAGAATGCATCCAATCCATCTAATTTAAAGGAATACTAATTAAAATTTTGTTCGTGATGTCTTTGAAACATTTAACAATGCATCCAATCCATCTAACTTAAAGGAGCATTAATTAAATTTTGTTCACAATGTCTTTGACACATTTATTTGCAATCCCTCTCTCTAAAATACAATTGCTAATAACTCACTTTCACATACGATTAATGGTTAAAGTTGGGAACTCTTTATGATTACAATATTGATTTGGGGTATTTTAATTGATAAAGATTTCCGGTAAGGTTCCAGCTCGTAACCGAAAATAATCACTTAGAAATCTAAATAACAAAATTGGATGGAATTAATCCACATTATAGTGATTATAACAAAGAGTCTTGCATTTTCATGATACCAATGACAACTCTCACACGTTTCACTCGTGATTTTAATCAATTAATAAATTAATGGAGATTATTAGATAATTAGGGTGCAAAAAAAAAGCGTGGGCCAAAAAAAAAAATCCATTGGGCTTATTATTCTTGCTTTACGTGTATTCCTTCATCAAAAGTGTTTCACTATATACAGAAGTATCTCTCTGTACGTGATAGGGACACTGGCTAGTAATCTCCAATCATTGATAGCATTTCCCAGATTCCAGAAAAAGGACTAATTCCAGAATTAATATCCAAGAAAATAAATGGGCAACCTTTCCTTTAGGGATATTGACAGCCAAAATCAAATAATTCGTAGCTCTTACAAGAATGTACAAATGAATTACAATTTTGAATCTCACAATTTTGTCACATTGCTGAGATCTTAAACATAGCTCAGCCAATGCATTTTGAGAAAATTGATACATTGCCTGTGGATAGTGATTTTCGCGATATTTGCCCCCGTCGAGATTTAATCTTCCGAATCACGATCTGTTAACCGCTGAATATGTCACTTCGGATCCATATAATTAAATAACCAAATGACCATACGCATGAAGGCCATGGCTGCCAAGGCACTGCTTCAGCTTGTACACAGCTCGACTCTCCAGCTGTCTCACCCTCTCCTTAGACAGACCAAAGATGTTTCCGATGTCCGAGAGTGACCTCTGTTCGCCGCCATCGATGCCATATCTTAGCTTGATGATCTGCCTCTCCTTAGGGCTGAGCGTGCTTAGGAGGCTGCGCACGTGTCGTCTCATTAATTGCTTAGAGACACTTAGATCTGGGATCTCAACCCCTGTGTCTGCAGTTATCTCCTGCAAAGATAATTGAAGTTGAAACGAGCGTTCAAATGCCAAGCAGCAACTTATTGCACCAAGGTTAGATGAATGAAGAAAATCATTGGCTCTATGGATGTTAGAGCTGAAAGTGCAGCCTTAAATTTTACCGCACGACTATGCAATGTTTCAGGGATAATAGATGAATTGATTATTGATAAAGCCACTAACGTAGCATGCCATTGAGGATGAGGATATGAATGATATAAGTGAGTCAAATAGGTGCAACTAAAGCATTTGCATATGCAGCATTCAAATAATAAAAGCTCAGAAATGTCTTGGAAAAGCAAGTCAAATCTCAAATGTCACAGTCCGCAGGAAGAAATATTAGATGTACAGCCTTAAGTTCCACTTTATGAGTATGAAACAAGTAGAGTCTTTCGTATCACCATCCACAAAATGAGCGTCTCTATCCCAAGTTAATTAGAGCTCACTAAAATATACTTTGGCGTCAGAATTCAGCATTGTGCACGTGCATGAGCGTATGGTCACCATCTCTTTTGACATAAGCTGGTATGCTTAAATTTGGAGTAAGTTTATGCCATGATTATCCCCAAAACAGCAGGCTTAGAGGCTAAAGCATGCTTTCGACAATTGAACCATTATCCACACTGGCAAGCTTATACAATATAGCGGCATTCACAGAATTGTCAGAAGATTAAAATAACAGCTGCAGAAAGCACAGACTGATGCACAATAAATTAATCCCCAGCCTTGTTCTCAATAAGTCAGACACCTAGCTTTCAAATTTCTTTTATTTGCACAAGAATTTCATTCATCACAACATGGATATATGACACATTTAAGATTCTTCAAAAGGACATGCTTTATGAGCCATTTAAAGAGATTGAGAGAAGGGTATCCACTTATGGTCTTCATCTGGGTGAGAACATGCATCACATTATCTTTTCTCTTGTTAAAATTAACAAATGAAAAGCAGACCGAGAAAAAAGGCAGTATTACCTGAAAGGTGGTATCCTGGTCTGCCCACACAGGCTGTTGCAGTGAGAGGGGTGTTCTTGTAGTAGATACTAGATTTGCCAACTTGTCGACTGAAATTCCAGCACGTTTAGCTACTTGTTCTTTGCTTGGATGACGATGTCCCTCTTGAATGTAAGATCTCTTTGCTTCCATCACCTTGCCGAGGAGGGCATACACATTTTCCTGCAAGAAAATTTTTGATCCAGAATTACACAAAATGTCTATATTTTCTCAACTTACTAAATTGCATTCTAAGTGGCAAATAAAGCCAGATAATTTGACTCCTAGAGCACCAGTTGCTTCCCAGCCAACTAGGACCCAGAAAATGTTCTGGGAACAAGAGAAAATGCTCTTTGGTAATTGCTGTTGGACAATGGACACTGATAAATAAATTAAAAAAAAAAAAAAAAAAAAAAGCCCAGGGAAAATAAGACTCAATACCGGCAAACGTATTGTCCTGGAATTTTGAAATATGGCCTTCCTTACTGTCTGCCTAATCCACCAGTAAGCATAAGTGGCAAACCGGCAGCCCGCCTGGGGTTTGAACTTCCCAACGCTCTTCATAAGACCCATACTTCCTTCCTGAATATAGTGAACAAATAGAGAGCTATTAATGCAAGATGCAAAAGTTTCTCTCCAAAATAACTTAAAAGTGCTCTTCCACAAGCTCGTGATTAGGAAACAAGATATATATCTTGCCAATGCTGATTAAACCCATCCTATTTTCAATGAACTCACACCCTTTCGTTTTACGTAAGGAACATGCTATGGCAAAACAAAAAGGAGGTTTGAAATGCTGGACAACCATGAATCAAACCCCACCCCAACCATACACAGTTGCAAATATAAGTACAGTGTGATGGTGTTCTCTGTAAGCCAAGACCCAGATTTGGAAAGACTTGGACCAAATATCTCAGATTCTTCTTAAGTGCGCTGCAGGCAGATAGGGATACTGATTGTGCAGGTAAAGCTAAATTCTCACATATAAACATCATATAAAAAAGATGACATATTTCAAAAGTCAAAGATCCCAATTGGACAAGGAAACGTATAAGCCAGAATAGTGTTTCCATTAACCTGCAGCAAGTCTGGTAGGCTGAGACCTCGACCCTGATATTGTTTGGCAATGTGAACAACCAGACGTAAGTTAGCATTAATCAATCTTTCCCGACAACTGTATCCAGAATGAAGCTGTGACTGCAAATCCCGACAAGTTATGCCAATGGCTTCAGCCCATTCAAGCAGGGTAGGCTCACGGCCAGACTGAGACTGAAGCCTTGTTTTCACTTGCTCTAATTTAAGTAGATCCTGTTGCACATATCCATGAAAAAAGGATATTAGAGCTTGTAAACTATGCGCTAACAATATGGTAGGATCAGTATTTATATTCACCTGTATTTTAAGAATCAACTCCGATTCTTCTTTAAATGTCAAGAGTTGTTTAGTTTCAGGTCCCCACAAGAACATTCGAAGAGGATCATTAGGATCAAAACCTTCATTTGCTTTTCTTTTAGCATCCAGCCTTTTGGAACTCTTGTTCCCAGTAATCACATCTTTTGGCTTTGGCACCCTCCTCATTTTAGATTGCCTTTCAATTAGCCGTGTTGATCTCACTGTTTTGACTTCCTCCTTTTGAATACTGACTGAAGTTGCAGTGCTTGTACCGAGAGATGTCAAAGAACTAACATCAGAAGAAAAAAGCTTTAATCTAGAGAGCAAGTAGCACAAACCAAGCATAAAGCTTACATGAGACAAACCTGGGAGAAAGTGCAAAATCAAGATCAGTCCCAAGCAACGCAGGGTCTGCCAATGAGGCTGCCTCCCTTGAAGCTTCCAGTGCTTTCTTAGCAAGGGAAACCGCATTAGACAGTTCATTGTCAGTAAGCTTCTTTGGATTGATTGTGACTGACTGCATGTTTGAGCGTTGGTCATCCCTAGTTCTTATTGATGGCAATCTGCGATATCATAGATAAAATGTTACACTCAAGAGGTGGCCCAGAAGGGTACAACATTCTGACGCAGCTACTTTTGAAGTAACAGAAAGAAAAGCAACGACTGGAGTGGGAGAGTCAGAGTCGAAAAGAGGATTCCTCACTTTTTTCTCTCATTCAAAACCGTGCATGATACTTTCATCTCGCACAGCTCCTAAGTGATAAAAGAAAGAAGAACTTGACAATTTGCTATATTAAGTTTGCATTGAGATTTTGTATAATCGTCAACATAAGAGGCTGGTTTATGCAAGTGTCTTACGGGTACCATAAACCAGGCCAGCGGCGACAGTGATACACAAAATCTTGGATTAAACTTTCAGACTCATCGAGACTTTTATCTCTCAAAGTCACCAACCCAGTCTCCATCTGCTTCCCGTTTCTCGACACCTATCGCACAAACGAAAACAGTAGCATAATCAAACTAATGACCTCATAAACAATCACATAGGGATCACAGTTTCATTCCAGCCGAAAAGAACTCATTCATCACCCCTGTGTGGATTGCACAAAGCTATCTCTATGGACAGTCTAACCTGTAACGACTTGTCGTCTTGGATCACGCGTAAGAGAGGCCTGTACTCATTTTGCTGCTCCTGTAAGGACACGGACGTAGTGATAGCTCGAGCCCTTGATGGAGAAGGCGCGGACGGAACGGCCCCTTGATCACGAAACAAGAAAACTGAAGAAATGAATAGGAAAGCCATTGCTAGCACTGTCAAATATATGCATTCGTCGTTCGCCAGCAATCACTAGCGATGGACGACTTCTGCTGTCGTGTATAAAAGAAGCACAAAAAGAGACTACGTGGTTCCTGAAAATTTCTGAACCGGGTCCCAAAACTCTCTCCGCAAACTCCTGGGAATCCCAGTAAAGACACCAACCTCGTTCACTAACTCATTCGTAAAAGAACGATGCGAACAGCCGAAACAGTCCCATCATATTATGGCGAATGCCGTTAACGGGTCCGACCCAAGATATCTAGAAAGGCAAATAATCAAACAGCATCCGCGCACGGCGGTGCTTTGCGGAAAAGGTGGGAACTTCACGCGCACTTTCAGAGCCCAGACAAGCAGGCGCACTACGGGCACGCTAAAAAAACGGCGCGCTACCTGAAGGGGGAGCGGGGAGAGAGTTTCTGGAGAGGACTCTGCGAGGGAACCGGGGAGCAGAGGAAGAGGACGAAAGCAAGTTCCTTGCGGACTCCATTTAGCATCGAGCTCGGGATTCAGGGAAAAACTGGGGTGTGCCCGTGTCCGCTCCTCTGGTCGGATGCTTCAGCGCAATGCGCGGCCACGTCTGCGGATGGATAGAATGAGAGTCTGCGTAGGCATAGATGAGTCGCAGAGAGAGAAGCGAAGATTTCAGAGGCTGAAAGACTCGGTTTTTCTTGCTTAGAGGATGAGGTTGGGCTCTCTCTTCTCTCTCTCTCTCTCTCTCTCTCTCTCTATCGCTCTCGCTGCGGTTCCAAGTGATTCTGCCCGGCCCAGCAAGAGCAAAGACGAGATATTTTTGCCAGGGCCATGTAGCAAAGTCTCGTCCATGATGCACGGCTCTGATTTCTCTCTCCTTTTTATAGGATCGAATCCGGTGATTGAAATGTCGTGTCGGGATTTTATCGATGAAAGACGTTTCCGAGCGTTCGGGCCCATGTTCGTGACGCTGGACTCGTTGACTAGAGTTCGAAAGCTGAGCGAGGAAGACGGAATAGATTTAGGGCGCTCATGATGATAATTCTGATTCTTTATTTTTCTATTTCTCTATTCCTCGAAATAGGTTTGGAATAAAAATTCGTTTAGAATGTAATTTTATTTTTCTATTTTTGAAATAGATTTCTATTCTAGAAATATATTTAGAACACAAATCGAAGTTATTTCTTACCTTTTACCTTAAAAAACAAAAATCGAAGTTAAAATTTTTAATTTTATATATCTGGAACAAAAATGAGAAATCAAAATTTTCCTCATCGTTTACTTTCGTCACCACCCATCACCTACTTGCCGCTTGTGGGATGCCGGATGCCCACCGTCGGTTGTCGGCCACCCACCATCGGCCTTGACCACCAATCGTCGACAGCCGGCCACCAAACTTCGACCACTTGTCACCAACCGCCAATCACCGAATGCCAAACGTCCATTGGTCGTTGGCCGCTCATCACCAATCGTTGGATGCCAGAGGCTTACCACCAACCACTTAGGACATCCGCCGCCGATCATACCGGCCGGATGTCAACCGCCTGGCCTCGGTCACCTGAACTCCGAATGTCGACATCGGATGTCAAGCTTCGAACATTGGATGTCGAGCTCTGAACGTTGAACGCCAATTGTCGGTTGTCGGAATCCAACGTTGGACTTCGGACTTTAGCCACCCACTGCTGGTCACCAACTCTAGTGTCGGATGTCGGACTCCGAACTTCGGCCGCCCACCGTCTGGCCTTTGGATGCCGAACGCCAATCGCCGGATGTCGGACTCTAGGCACGCACGCCGCCGTTCTTTGCTCCTAGAAATAGAAATTTTAAATCGTTATCAAACGCGTTTTGCTCAGAAACTTGTCATGAAATAGAAATAGAAATTTCTAGCTAGAAATTGATTTCTATTCCAAAAATTTTGTAATGTGCGCCTTTAGTGTCTTAGCAAATCCGTTGGGGTCGGTTGTCCACATTTTTGTTCCTTTGATGGGGCGGGTGATGTCGCTGCGCAAAATTCCGTGGCTGGTGACTGGTGAGATTCGCGTAGGGTTTCGTCATTCATGAATAAGGTACGCATACAAATTGAACGTGGGGTATGCCGGTGAAATTCGCGAGCTGCACGAATTTGCTTGTTTCTTTAGCAGTTCAGGCTTTTGCGTTATCAGTTTGTATGACCATCAAAATGTCTTCGGGACAAATCACTTGTTTCGACTCCATTACTTCTTACTTCTCTTTCCTCCGAAAGTTCGGAGAAGCATGCAATTATCGAATACTAAGTAAGAAATTGGATTTCACCATTCACAACATTCGCCTTCCCAAGACAATCAATTATAATGCAAAGTATGTAAGATTGACATGGTTACTAGCGTTGAACCACTCTTTCACACTAGGAGAGAGAACTTTTCCGACTTAATAAGACATCAAAACACAACGATAACAATGATCAACAAGATTAAGCACAAGGTGATTACTTAAGGGTAGAGTGCCCATTCACCAGTAGATAACCGGAACTTGCACAGGCTCCGAATCGAAGTGTACCCATGCATCTGAACGCCTGACGACGAAATTCATGCAATAGAATGAAATTCACACGAAAGCACCTCGTCACTGCATTGGGAGCATGTACACAATGCACATGGTCCAAGATAAACCTAGATATTTCTGGATTAGACAGCAAGAGCAATCCATTTCCGGGACTGAATTCCACTGCTCATGCTTAATGCAGCGCAAATAAATTGAGACAAGTAAGAATTTTAAATGGAAGGCCACTACACCTCAGAATGTCAGAAACAAGGGAAGTTTGGGGACCTCAAAATGATCGGGAGTATGTCAGACACCATGAAGCCAAAGCCTTCCCACGAGACAATTCCAACAGTATACAGTGAAACAGGAAGGGAGAAAGGTTTGATATGCAAAGGGAAACGTAAACAGACTATCTGTTTAACTATAGAGGTCATCGTCATCAGCACCGCCAGCAGAAGCTGCGAATGGATCCGATCCCGCAGTGCCAGCACCAGCACCAGCGTCTGCAAATCGAAATTCGCTTCCAAACCCTCTCGACTGCTGGAGTGTCTGCGCGAAAGCTTGATACTTCCTAATATCAGCATCACTCACACTCCTGCGAGCATACTTCATCGATTCCTCGAAATGAGCAGCTTTGATTTCCGCCACTTCATCCTCGACGTCCTCCTCCATTGCTTCTGGATTCTCACTTCTCCTCCTTTCTCTCTCGATATCCTGCATAGCATCAACAGAAGAAACTTACTTTCCATGATATATTTGCTACCTAAAACACACAAGCATTTAGAAGAAACTAACGAGTCTAGGAGATGACATGAAATATAAGTGGAACGTAATGAGCACCGACATCAGCTATAGAAAAGCAATGTTGAAAGGAATAAAATTATAAGTACAAAAAAGAACCTCAATGGTGAAGAAGTTGGGAAAAAGTGTGACAATTGACACTATACGTTTTAACTAGGGAAGGCACTGACAAGGTCTCGAGATGTTTAAACCACGAGCTGGATGGTCATCCCCCCATTCAAATTTCCACTACCAAAATTATGAAATAGAATGAAGATGGAATCTTGATTCTATTCGGCTACCGCCCATCCCACAGGCATTATAACTCAAGTACTGAAATGAGAAAACACAGTAGGGTAAAGACAAGCAGAACCATACTTTCTCAATGTTTTCTCTGATGGCATATTTGCATGCACGCTGGCATATTTCTGTGATATCAGCACCACTAAATCCTTGCGTATACTTAGCAAGAGCTCTCAGATCAACATCTTTGGAGACTGGAGATTTCCTCAAGCATGCCTTAAATATTTGATGTCGGGAGTCCTCATCAGGGAGAGGGATGTAAATCAGTTGATCAAGACGCCCTGGACGTAGAAGTGCAGGGTCTATAATGTCAGGCCTGTTGGTGGCTCCAATGATGAACACGGTTTTCTTTGCAGACATCCCATCCATCTCTGTAAGAAGTTGGTTCAAAACCCGATCAGCAGCACCCCCAGCATCTCCCACACTGCTTCCTCTCTGCATGAAACGCAACCCAGATAATGAGGTGCAAGTCACTCGTCAAGCAACATATCCGGAACCAACACGTGTCAAAAGAAACCAAAGAAAAAAAGAACAGAGGCACTTGAACATAACAAGCCCGTCTTATTATGTGTCCCTCCCAGGATTAATAACCAACAACCACCAAACTACCTACTGCTTATGAAGCCCGTGTAGCACAATCTTCAATTCAACTCTTGATTTGGCACCAAATAATATCGGCTTCAAAACCTTAAATTACTTTGTTATGGGGGTTGCTAGAAAGACACGAAATTTTGAAGAAATTAACAAGTGGAAAATAATACTACCATCAATGGCAAGTAGTCATTTACTTGCACATCCAAGAAGCACTTGATATTATGAGTATTAGAAATGAATGTTAGGTTGCTACCACCAATACTTAAATTTATCATATCAAGCAGATGAGATGGTATCTCATTTATAACATTTTGGATACATTTTAACTTAGTGAGGTAAGAAATTTGCTTGCATCAAGCATTCTAATCAATATCACAATCAGGAATACTACTTCCATTACTAGATGGTTTTCACAATCCAAACCAAGTACCAAAGTCACGTGAAGAAAAACAAACCTGTGTAGCAATCGAGTCAAGTTCGTCGAAAAACAGAACACAAGGGGCAGATTGTCGGGCCTTATCAAAAATTTCACGGACATTTGCCTCACTCTCTCCGAACCACATAGTAAGCAACTCAGGGCCTTTCACACTGATAAAATTTGCCTGACATTCATTAGCTATAGCTTTAGCCAGAAGAGTTTTGCCACATCCAGGAGGACCATAGAAAAGGACTCCCTTAGAAGGTGACATTCCAAATTTCTCAAACTTCTCGGGATGCTCCACTGGATATTGAACAGTCTGTACAACAAAAATGAAGTAGCCATTAAATTCCAAATTTAAGACCTCAAATTATTGAAGCATAAACCCCCCCACAAAAAAAAAAAAAAAAAAAAAAGGAACACAAATAACCATACCTCTTGAAGCTCTCTCTTAACATTCTCAAGACCGCCAATATCTTGCCAGCTCACATTTGGCACTTCAACCACCTGGTGGAAAAAAAAAAAAAAACACAGGAATTAGAATCAAACTTGGGCAGGAGAATAATGCCATGGCGCAGCTCAAAATTGGTAAGCATCTCGATATTATGCATAAAGTCCACGTCACATATACTTACTGTCTCACGGAGAGCAGATGGGTTGCTCGTTCCAAGAGCAGTGTGGAAGTGCTCATTTGTAACTGCCATGGAGTTGAGTATCTCCGCATCTATCGTCTCATCTTCCAAGTCAATTACATCCATCTTCTCCCTGATGCACTGAAGTGCAGCTTCAGTGCAGAGAGCAGCCAGATCAGCACCAACATAGCCATGCGTGTCCTTAGCAATTCTTTCCAGATCAACCTGCACAGCATTCAGCAGAATTATTGGAACTGAGGGGAAAAAGAAGATATTCATACAACGAATTGGTTAGGAAACAAAAAAGAAAATCCTATACATCTTCAGCAAGCTTCATGTTCTTTGTGTGAATGCGGAGGACTTCAAGGCGCCCAACTTCATCAGGAACTCCAATATCGATTTCCCTGTCAAATCTTCCAAATCTTCTCAAAGCTGGGTCAATACTGTTTGGTCGGTTAGTAGCCCCAATAACTATGACATGGGCACGGGACTTCAAGCCATCCATGAGCGTTAGCAGCTGAGACACAATCCTCCTCTCCACCTCTCCATGAGTCTTCTCTCGCTTCGGAGCAATTGAATCGATCTCATCAATAAAGATGATGGAAGGTGCATTTTTCTCGGCTTCCTCGAAAGCTTTCCTGAGATTGCTTTCACTTTCACCTGCCAACTTTGACATGATCTCTGGTCCATTGATACAGAAAAAGAAGGCACCGGTTTCATTCGCAACTGCCCTAGCAATGAGGGTTTTCCCAGATCCAGGAGGTCCATACAGCAGGATTCCTTTCGGTGGTTTCACACCAATTGATTTAAATAACTGTGGATGTCTCAATGGCAGCTCTACCAGCTCCCTAATTTGAGCCATTTGCTTCCTAACACCACCAACATCATCATAACCAACCTCATCTAATCTATTTTCATCCTCCCTCCTCACAGGTTCTCCCTCGCAGAAGATCTCTGTATCTGGGGCAACAACACAATACTCACCAGGATCGGTCTCAATAACCTTGAACTCGACACTTCTCATTCCTCCTCTAACAAGGAAGAGATCACCTTTCCTCACAGGGCGATATGCCTCCAGAAAGTAAGCTACAGAGAATGAATCCATCGAGTTAAAAAAACATTCATCCTATCCAAGAAAAGATGCTCTTTGCAAAAAAGAGTGAGAATTTAATGTTTGTGCTTCAACTAACATGACTCTGCAGTCAATGGAATGGTTTGACAAGATAATAAGCATCAGCTTCCCTCACAAAGGCTAGCACTAGCTCACAGATCCATTTACATGCTTTACCCGATATCAGAAGGCATTATGAGTCGAAATATCACTTTTAGGAAGTTGTATTGTCCTGTAGATATCTAAAAAGAGAAGTTCTGCACGAACTGCTTTACATGATATTAACACTAAACCATAGTCCATATTCAAACCAAGCAAACTAGTTTTTTTGTATGGTCTGGCTCCCCGGCAACTTTAGTATTCAGTGCATTTTGATTAATAAACAGAGGACCAAGAAGAGCCATCCAATATTTGATACATCCCAATATTCATCAGGTACTAACTAAATGTAACAAAGCTCATGGGAAAGTGATTGCAGTTCAAAGCACACACTTCACAATGGTTCTACATTTAGGAAAGATTTAAAAAAAAAAAAAAAAAAAAGGAAACGAGCCCAACTAACATGGGCCACAAACCCAAATATAAGAAAAAATGAAACTGCAAATTGTTGTTTGATGGGATCTGGCAAAGCATATATATAGAATGGACAAATTTTACGGAAACAGATAGAGTTATGTCTTTTGATTATTGTCCACCAATGAGTTTCAAATTTCAGATTACCAACCACGAATTCTTACTCAATCTAGTGTTTTAATTTAATATGCAGTTATTTTTACATGGCATATTACCAAAATCTCACGAGTACAAAAAAGGGGGGATTTATAAACCAAAATTTTATCTTTAAGATATACAAGTGGAGGACTGCTATAGAATCAGATGGTTTGGTTAGGTTTGTAATTTTAATCTAAAAATGACAAGTCCAGAAGGCATTAGGCACATAGGACCAATAGCCAAAGCAGGAACCAAGATAGTATCTCCTACATCAAGATATATGTGAGGGAACCATGCAGGTAGTAAGAATAGCGAAACTCACGCTTCAAGAATGCATCAAAGAGACTTCCAGTAATCCCTTCAATGGTGTCATCCACAGGAAGTATGTGAACTCGCTTTCCATACTTAACATCAGGACACTGATGCACTGAAACGACATCTCCTAGTCTAACCCTCAGGTTTTGTCTCACCACTTTGTTCATCCTAATCTTTGGCTCGTCGCATGTGTCGTCAGCAAGAGCAATGCAGACAGTGTCTTTCCTTTTCTTCCCCTGGATAAAAGAAGATAGCGTTTTAAGACCACCACAAATCATTGCATACAATCTGAAATCTACATTGCCATGCTACCAAAACAACTGTCCTTTACATCAGAGAGATGGAAACAATGCAAGACAATGCCATTATGTGCAAGTGCAAAAGTACTTACACAGAGGGAGAGAGAATTCTATCACGAAAAGATGTTCAATCACCATGAGTAATGTGACTAACTAGCCTACATGGCTCACTTGCGACTTAGTAAAATCAAGTCATAAGAGCAAAAATTGAGCATGATAGCATGGAAACTACGGCCGTCGGAGCTAAAAAAGAGACCTTTCGCATCAATTGTCTCACGCGTGCATGAATACAGGAAACAACATATTGCAAAGACAACAAGAGGATCGAACCTCATTACATTCTACAGAAGCTCAGATAATATCACAAAATCCACAAGCAGAGTCTCCAGGTTTCAATCCAGCAACACATCGACCTCGAAACCCAACAAAAAAAAAGTGCTACTAAAACGGAGGCCACTCAAAGCTCAAGAGATTCCACCCTCCAAAACGGATCACAAAGAGGCCAATCCAAAGCAACCCTAGAACCCCGGCACGCCCGCAAATCACCCAAAAAACCGAATCGATCCCCCGCCGAAAGGCGGCGAAACCCCCACGAACCTTGACGAGGATGGTGTCGCCGCGGAAGAGCTGGAGCTTCTCCATGGTCTCCGGGTGGAGGGCGACCACGGAATTGTCGTCGTTGACGGCCTCGTCGACGACGAGGCGGTTGGCGGCCTTCTTGCGCTCCAGGATCGCGGTGCTGAAGTCCCTCTTCGTCCCCTTGCTGCATCCGAAAACCCACAAATTAAACCAAAAAAATAAAGGAAAAACGAACCGATCGGGCGAGCGTCAGATTTCCGAAGAGAAACACCGGGGAATCGGAGATGGGTGAGAGGAAAGGCGGGATTTTGAGGCGAAAGATCTGGACTTACGGGTCGGAGGATTCGGCTTGGCTGGCCATGGCGGTCCGATTCGAGGGCGAGCTGCAGCGATGGAGAAGAGAGAGACAGTAAGGAAGGGGAGATGTGAAGAAGAGAACGCCGGGGGTGGATGGGTTCTTAAGTCGGAGAGGACTCTCCCTTTCTTGTTTGCAAAGAAATGTTTTTTTCTTTTTTTTGCCCTTTTCTCTTATTAACCATTTATTTATTTATTTTTTAAAATTTTCGTGGATAAATATAAATTTTGGTTGATTTATGACCTTTGTGCAAATTGAACATTAATTAAATTAGGAGGCGCTGAGGCCACGTAGATAAATCCAACTATTTGGACGTGTAAAATAAATCCAACTTTATCAATAATATTTTATTTAAAAAGGGCTCTACAAGAAACATGGTTAGAGATACACTTGCTCACGATTGGCTACAATTAAATTATATTTTCCCATTATTCTAATTAGCTGGGATTCTCAAATATTATAATCCTAATTTAGACTGTAATTAAATTGGAATTCAATGGATTTAGGCCAATTTTTCGCTTCCAATTGAAAAACTATTTAGTACTCAATATATTTACAAACTATCTCGAATCAATCGGTGTGCATTAATTTAGTTTCATATTTAAGTAAGAATAGGGAATATGGTCCCCGAGAGAGAAGTAGCTTCTAAAATTAGGTGATCATTTGTATAATTTCTCAATAAATTTCTAGCACGGAAGCATACACGATAAATTGAAAGAACCCAAAAAAAAGTTATGACATCCTATCCCGATTCCTTACGTTGTCATTACTCTACGTGGTCAAATATAAATGACACAAGCAAAGACCGAGAAAGAACTTGGAACAAAAGAGAGAATCGGGCCGAGATTCCAAGCAGCACATGCCTTCGCACCGCTGTCAATCCTTACTCCTTGAACGGGTCAAGACGGCACGCAGGCTTATTCAACTGTAAAAGTTGCCACATTTTCTCCGAACGCCATTGCTGCACCTCCAGTCCCTCAAGCCTTCTTTGAGGAAACTTCGAGCTCAGCGATCGCTCCCCGAACCGGGGCCGAGACTACAGGCGTCGGTATCTTCGTCTGTTGAGTCGGCCACGACGGAAGTCGTCTCCCACTCGTGCTCCTCGCGCTGGATGAAGCTCTTGGTCTTTTTTTTGGTCAGAAGATGAAGCTCTTGGTCATCCTACCCTTGCTCGAAGATTCTCCATCGCCACTTGTCAGTTGTCACATCAACCCTTTCTCATCAGAACATCCCCTTCCAATGAGAATGCTTCTTTCCTAGCTTCAAATCGAAGTTGAAGTAGTTTAAAGTGCAGTCTTTTCGACAGCCTTGGCCCCAGAGCATCAGGTTGAGTCCGCAGCCTCTGAGCGGGTTTCCAAACCCAGATCCCCATCATCCTTATTAGCTTCAGTCAACGAGTTCCAACTCTTTCCAACGAAATGTCAAAACTCCCATGGGATATGTAGGCACTGTTACGGTTGATTCAGCAAGAATCTCCCTCCCAGCTTTGACGAAAAAGACTTCTCTAACCTGCCAGTTTCTTCATAACCTTCACCTTTACATTGTTAGACGCAAATCGCGTAAACCCCAAGATCTCCATAACTAGAACAGGAACATGCATGATTGAGTAGAAAGAATTGACGCACCTGTTTTGGGATCCATCGAACATAAAGCGGAAGCAAAATAAGGATTACCCACAAGGATTACCCACATATATCAAGGGGATCCACGCATCAAGTCATTCTCCTCTATTGCCCTCCGTATCACTGGCTCAATGAGGCGGCCCCCTCACGTGTAGCGTTAGGTAAACGCCCCTTAGGTGAGGATACAGGTGAGAATTAGGGTTAGAGGAGAGACTTGAAGACTATTTATGAGTTTCCAGCCAGTCCTCCTCATTACGGGGGCCAGCTCAACTCGGCCCACACTTGTACCCCATATTAGACTAATTAAGAAACATTCTATCTCACCTAGACCAAACCCCGTAAAACGATAAACGTTAAACGGTAAATTACAATATCAATTAATGTAGTCCATAATTAGAATAATTCTTACATTCTCCCACTTGGACTATATTAATTGAAATCGTACCTTATGTGCGCACATTTGGTCCAGAGATAATTCTTAATAGTCAATCCTATCCCCTAAAGTCTTAAACACCGAATCATGGCGGTAACTGCATGTATACACACAGAGCCTTCCATGGTCACGAATGTTCTCAACTTTATTGATATGGATTCAATATGGTAGTGTGTCAAATGGATAACATCTCTCATGTAGAGATCCCATTTGTCGTCACCACCATTCTCTTAACTTTAGGTGTCACAAAAACTTGTGCCACTAGAGAATGCTTTATGGTTCCAATGAACCCACATATGTCTTGTCTTTATGGTTAACCTTTCTTTATGTATCACAAGACATATGCACAAGGCTAATAACCGGATGCCCGGATGCCCCTAGCCTTCACTCAAGGTTTAAACAATACCTTGAGACTTTTAACAATATATATCAACATAATAACAATCCATTCAAAAACATTTTATTGAATGCAAAAGTTGACATATATGTATCAAACTGTTACTAAATTGTAACAAAACAGATGTAAACTTTATTCAAAGAAGAATAAAACACAGCTCCCACTAAATAACAGCATCCCAAGACGCTCCTAGGCCCATACTAATGACATGTCGATCAAAAACACACGGGCGTAGGCCTTTAGTTAGTGGGTCTCGCAACCATATCATCCGTATGAATATAATCTACCGCAACGTCACCATTCTCATCGATTCTTTTATAGTCAAAAACTTGACCTCCATGTGTTTAGACCCCTTGAGACTCTGTTGTTATTAATAAACAACACCGCAGAGTTATTGTCACAATAAAGCTATATGGGTCTATCCACAAAATCAAAAACTGATAACTTCCTAATGAGGTTTCGGAGCCAAATAGCTTGAGTAGCAGTTGAAAAACACGCTACAAACTCCGCTTGCATGGTTGAAGAAGATATGGATTTTTGTTTCTCGCTCTTCCATGATACTGCACCTCCTGCCAACATAAATATGTATCCAGTCGTTGATTTCTTATCATCTTGACAACCAGCAAAATCTCGCATCCGAATACCCGACTAGTTATGTGTCCGGGAACATATCTATAAATCAGCATATAATCTTTTGTTCTCTTTAAGTACCTTAAAACCTTCTTGGCAAAGAACCCGGTGATCGCGCCCCGGATTAGACCGATATCTCGCCTAGAAGCCCTGTTGCAAAAGCAATATCTGGCCTAGTGCAAACTTGAGCATACATGGTGCTTCCAAGCACACTAGCATAAGGTACATCCTTCATTTGAGCTTTCTCAAAATCTGAATTAGGGCATTGTGAAAGACTCAATTTATCACCCTTAACAACAGGAGCAATTCTTGGTTTGCAATCCTGCATATTGAATCTTTCTAAAACGCGATCAATATACGCCCTCCGAGATAAACCCAATGAACGGCATGAGCGATCCCTATGAATCTCAATGCCAAGAACAAAAGACGCCTCACCAAGGTCTTTCATGTCAAAATTTTTCGATAACATCCGTTTTGTCTCATGCAGTAAACCAATGTCACTACTAGCAATCAAGATATCATCTACATAAAGTATGAGAAAAATATATTTCCTCCCACTGACCTTGGTGTATATGCACTGATCTACTTTGTTCTCAATAAATCCAAATGAAGTAACAACACTATGAAACTTAAAATACCACTGTCTAGAAGCTTGCTTAAGCCCATAAATAAAAATTTTTCAATTTACAAACAAGCTGACCTGAGTCATCTGTATTCTCGGCAGTCAAAACTGCCGGCCGATCAGTAGTAAGAGCCATATGAACATCTGCCATCTCCATAGCAAACAGAAAATCCTCTCTCCATCTCTTAAAATTCGAACCAAAGCAAGAACCTCAATGGTGACGGAGTTACCATTTACGTAAAAGGTGACTGAAAGACAAGCAAGTATATATATAATTAGCATCATGTGAGCATTGTGTAACTTGACGCACAAGTACACATCCAGAGAGTTACATGCAAAATCACATAATCACCTTTGGGCGTAATACATGACAAGCAATTGTACACTCCCACATGATAAGGGTTATGAGAATATATTCCAATCTTCGTGAATTCATCACCTTTGGGCATATGAACCATTAGGATCGGTCACTCCTCCACCACACTATCATGTATCCCTCAATGAACTAATACACAATTACCTCCTTTGGGAGTATAATTATGCATTAGATCAGGAGACATCCCAATCATCATACGAGACCGAAATTTCTCAAACCCAATCAAGCGTGCCACTTTGGCGTTCACTACTCAATTGAATTATTGAAATTCTCTCATACCAGGGATATAAACTTTACTTCTCACATACATCATATACATGTGATTTTGACTTTAGTGATAGGAGCATCATATCACCAAAATCACATATCATGCTAATTACATTGCTTTATTCATTAATAAAATCTTTATTTATACATATATTGATAAATAAAGATTATATATATAACGAACCCGAAAGACAGATTCCAATGAGATCAACGATCACAAAGAACACGAGAAACTTCTCATAACATAGAAGCTATCATCTTTTGTGCACCCCGACACGATTATTATAACAACATCAAAAGAATGCCGATCCAAAGGATCCCTCACAAGTTAATATCAATAGCAATACAGGGTACTCCAGATTGACAAGCTTGTTGCTCATGAGTTTCATATGGCAAAACATGACTCCAAGGCCAACAACTGATTTATTAGCCAATTTTTAAATAACAAATTATCATTGTAATCAACCAGTGGCCTATTAATTGAGTCAAATCAGAGAACCAAATATCTAAAAATTCAACAATAGATACTATTGCTCTGCATAAATATTGCCATACTCCCTTACCATAAAAAACAATTTAACTCGATAGACATTAACAAGTGACCAGATGAGTGCATGTACAATATGCAGTAACTTAATTGACATGCATTACCCACATTCAGCAGATGTGTTCAGCAGATGTGTTAATCAGTACATCAATTTGGTCACGAGTCCTTAAGTCGTCTATCATTCAAAAGTTACCAGTGTATAAAGGAGTATACATGAGTAACAAAAGTTTCAAAATCTTTATTGCTTCTCATCTCAATACATAACTCAAATACAATCTCATATTAATCAGATCGCATTAAGCCGCCTTCAGTTCACAATAAAGTTTGATTTTTGTTGATGAATCACACCTTTTATTATGTAATAACATACTAGTAACTCATCACTTGTATTTCCAAAATCACAGAAAATACAAGAAAAATACGCAAAAATACACTAAAAATTCACGTATTTAGGATTCTGTATGTATTTTCACATCCATAAAATCATCAAACATATAAAATAAATACACTACGACGTAGACGACGGCCATACGAATCCAACGCCACCAGACACACGCCGATCCGACACTCCACGCGCCCTCACGCGCCGCCTGAGTGCGCGGCGCGTGGAGCTCACGCGCGGGGCGCGTTCGACGCCCAGGAGGCGCGTGGCCGCGCGTGGAGGCGCGTGCGGCCTCCCCCGGCGACGCACCGCCGACCGTCTTGCTCGTCTTGTCGAGCCCAGTCCGAATTTGTGATTTAATTTTATTTTTATTGAACAAAAGGTCTCGAAAATCACAAATTAGGGCAAGATCAGTACCAATTAGGGATAATTCATACAAATTAGGGTAGATCCGAACAAATTATGGTAAATCCGTATATTAGGGCAAAACCTTTATGCGTTCAAGTTCTAGGGTTACGGCAGCTCTGATACCACATGTTAGACGCAAATCGCGTAAACCCCAAGATCTCCATAACTGTAATGGAATATGCGATTGGGAAAGAAAAGCACCGACGCACTGTTTTGGGATCCATCGAACATAAAATGCGGAAGTAATAAGGATTACCCACATATATCAGGGATCCACGCATCAAGTCTTTATGTTCGATGAATCCCAAAACAAAGTGGCCAATTCTTTCTACTCAATCACGCATGTTCCTCGTTCTAGTTATGGAGATCTTGCTTACGCGATTTGCGTCCAACATACATAACCCAAAAACTTATTTTTTTTCTTTTGGGTAATTTTACCCGGCACAGTTGGCAACCCCAGATATGGTCCAAAGTATTGTAGTTTCCAGAATACCAGGCACTGGGCTCAATTCTTCTCTTACTTCACTAGGTAAATGGGAATAAGAAAATGCTTTAATGATGGAAATTGATTTGCTGGCCAGAGACTTCGCAATAAGAATCTACCACTTCCTTAAGCCTCCTGCAACATCCACCTTTGCTTGTACAAAAACTAAAGAATCACTCGTGAGAACAAGTGAGAAAGCACTAGACATGATCTTTTCAGCTTTACACTTATGATCATAAATCAAGCAAATCTGGCCAAAAGCGAACCTTAATCGATTTTAGTTTCATTAGTATTGGCTATAGTATAAGAAAGGAA
Organism: Eucalyptus decipiens; assembly: GCA_014182575.1. Taxonomy (NCBI): domain Eukaryota; kingdom Viridiplantae; phylum Streptophyta; class Magnoliopsida; order Myrtales; family Myrtaceae; genus Eucalyptus; species Eucalyptus decipiens. The sequence continues at coordinate 15,869,351 of CM024619.1, forward strand.
TTGGTTCTTAGATAAATCCGAGTTTCATCAGTTGATTCTGCAGCAACTACCGTTGAACTAGACTTGCAGAGGAAGCTGCCGGTTCAGTTCTGATTCCCATTTCCAAGATTCCGAGCCACGCGGGTCACCACGCATTCCATGCACAACTTCAGTCTGATCGTTTGAAGTAAAACGTTTGATTGCTCAATGCCAGGGCTTCTATTTCAAGATTAGCCTCTTGTAATTAGTGGTACTTTGGAATCAAACTCACATTTGACCAAAAGCTAATCCTAAACGAAACGTAAGAAGGCCTCTAAAAAGGGTTGGGGTTAGGGATGAATATGTAGAGTCAACAATGCGACCAACAATGTTGGCGTGCACGGAAGTCGAGCTTTTTCCTTTTCTTTGCCGTTAGTTGTACACAATGGTAAACCAAGTATTTGAGGTTACACGGGGCAAGCTAATACACTGTCGATTAAAATACCACATACACAAATCCCTTTAGGGGAAGGTCGTAAGCTCAATAGCGTCTGTCTCGACGTTGAAGAAAATGGAGAGAAGGTATATAGATTTGAGAGTCGTCGAGGGCTTGCAAAAGCTTCCCACCAATCGTTCTGACCGACTGGGATCTCTTCGTCATTTTTTTAAGAACCAGATTCCTTTATGCGCCAATTCACCATGGAGGCAACTAGTAAAGTCATGCCAAACCGAGTATCCGGCGCCTTGAAACTTAGGAACACCTCCAACTCCATTCTTGATTTGCTGGTCGCTACCACCATTGCACGTAGCAAACAGAACTTGAGGCAGCATCGAGCCGAACGAAAATAGTCAACGAGCTTGCTTGAGGCAAGACGTGTTCCTCGCCCAGCCATACAACAGACTGAAAGCATGTACTGTTGCTTATGTATACAACGACTCGAAACAGTTTTCATTTCGGCCACGACAATCTTGATGGTATCGCGAAACATGTATAACCGAGTTATTTAATGCGACAAAACAGAAGGAAAAAAAAAAGAATCGAGTAAGAAATCCTTTTTCTTTGTCAAATTTATCTATTGTCACCGGGTCTTTGATCCTACGGAAGGGTTCATGCGTTTGTCAGATACAAGTCTAACACGGTAATAGCATCCAACCCTATAGAAGGCCATTACTCCTGCTTCAGTTTCTGGTGTGACGAAGGAGAGGAGTACATGACTCCCCCTACTCCATTTTCTTCTTTTGCAAGCACGAAGGTACAAAAAGACATCCGGGCCCCATCCGCGAATGCTGCAGCACTGAAAATTCCGGATTAGGAGCCGAAAGTTCTCACGTTGACTCCGACTATCTTCATCATCTTCTTCATGAACTCTGGCTAGTGCCCGGTTCGAGTCGTGGCTTTTAATTACTACAAGATTTCAAACAGGGGATCCGACTTTCACATTACTATCTCTGTCATCATCCTCATTACTTCCAGCCAATGCCCGTCCAAGCCATGACTTTTAATTACTATGTTATTAGCATATACTGGAGCTGCGGTGACAAGCATGCCGACCTCGGATCTAAATAACTGTAGCACAAACTGAACATTTCATAGAGGCTATCCGATCCATTGGCACCAACCGCCCCATTCCTCTCTTTTACAAATTAAATGAAGAGAGGCATAGTGAACAGTATTGAATATTGATTCTCGCTTCGCCATTTGTATAAATCGTGCAAGCATACCTATATTTCTCTATGATTTGTGCAATAAACTAGTAGAAGTAACTCAGAAACGTTATACTAGTTGTGCATAAGAAAACATCGTAGTTCAAAAATCCAGTAATCCATTATGGATGGACTGATCAAATTCGTCGAGTTACTACCGATGTTTGACACCAATTAAATTCAAATGTATACTGGTAACACATTGATCAGTTGATTCTACAACGCGCTCAACTGTAAATCAGTTTGATACTAATTAACCTTACCGGTCTGCATTACGGTATTCTTAAAGAGAAGTTAGAAAGTGTTGGAGGAAAACTAGTGGAGGTGGCTTTGGTTCATGTTAGAGACTGCAGAGAGCAGAGACAGACACTGAATCTCATTCCCTTGTTTTAAAAGCATTTTACTAAGAGATTCAGACACTGCAAATTCCAAAAACAACAGGAAGTAATTGAGGGGAGCAGAACAGAAACAAGCATCGGAGGTTATTTCCTTTGGTTCAGAAGACATCGAGTTGTTGACTCACCATACGATCCACTAGCCAGCCTATGTATGACAAAAGCAGGAATAACTAGAATCATGCGTACATTAGATACAGCACTAATGAGATCAATATGTGACAGACGAGGCAGACACTTATGTACAGTGTTGCATTTTCAGACACTTATGTACATCTTCGACGGCGTTTAATCCATCGCCATCCACGATGGAATCTGCACACGGAAGTTAAAAAAAAAAAAAAATGCTCATTAGAGGGTCATCAAACAAAATTTATTTTATTGAAAACAGGATATTTTAGGCATTTATTTTAGGCATAAATGCATAAAATGTCCACATGCAGCAGAGTCGGCCGACTTCAATGATCGTGCCTAGAGTTGCACTTGAAGAGCTTTCGAAGAATGTGGATGGAAATTCCACATCCAACAAAATCTTCAAATGCAAACTGTGGTTAAACACTCGAAAAGAAACATGGAAGTTGCCCTGCTGAGCTCCAAAGTACTATCAAACTCTGATGAATGAAATCATTTAACAGAACATGCTATACATAATGCGTTCATTCTCGACTGCAGATGTCACAACAGGAGAAAATGGTTGCAACATGGCTGCTTTTGTTCCCGTCTCAAATCTGTTATCCCAGCTAGCAATTTGGCTATTAAGCTTACAGCAGCTGAAAGTCAAGAAAAGAAAAGAGAAGACACTAAAAAAGGGTAAGGGGATGCACATTTTATGACATGGTGAATAGAAGGAAAATGTCGAGGACTCACAAGAGTGTTATTGGCATTTATTCATGTGCTCAAGTGCAAATCTCCCTCTTCCTTTGTAGCTGATATTTCTTCAGAATCCTCAGCTGCAGTAAGCAATGGCTTGGAGAAGTGGCGACAACTCCAATTATAAATAGTCGATTGCAGAAGGAAACTGCGCTCTGGAGCCCCTGTAGTTCCTCCAGAAGCTAAAATAGCATCAGCTAAGCCAGATCCCGGAGAACTCATCAAATATGGCCTGGACTCCAAAGAGCAAACTCTTCGCATTCCTGCTAAATAACTTGGCTGAGAAGGGCTAACAGGAGGAGTTCTAAATGTTAACGGAAAGCGACCTGCAAATGATAGCCGAATATCAAGGAATGGATTTAAACAAAGGAAGACAAATTACCAATCTTGCAACTCAAGATAATAAATGCAACCAGACAACAAAAAGTGGGGTCCGCTATAAGTAATTAACACAGAGAAGAAGCACTTTGTTTTTCTATTCTTTTCTTTTTTCTTTTTTTTCTTTTGGGTGAAGAGAAGGAAAGACTTTGAGCTAAGTAGAAATTACCCATTGCACGCATGTCGAACCATGAAGTGGACCGTGCTAGACCAGCAACACTAGGGCATCCTACTACTGTTCCACCAGACTGCACACTAATGTCACAGTTTTTTAAGGGTTTTGTCACTACTTGCTCAAAACCAATAATGGAAAGCGCACGCCTGCCAAGACTTGCTATGCGTGGTGATGAATCCTTTGCCAAAGTGCACATAGCTGATATGCACTGGGAATAAATAGCCTTATCAAGTGGTTTTGGCATGAAATTGTTGGTGACGCCATTGCTCACACTATCATTGACTATTGCAGAATCGGAGTGCTCAGATGAATCATCTGATGATATAGATCCATGCATAACTCCAGAAGCAACAAGAGGGCTGCTAGATGAAACCCTACTTTCACGAAACCATGGACTATCATTGCCAAATCTAGGTAAGGGACCCATTTGAGATGAAACAATACTTCCAAGCTGGATTGGGGTACATCCACTGCCCATGCCTTTTATTTGTGCCAGTGAAGGTAAAGAAGTCAGCAAAGAATTAGACTGAGGTTTCCAGCAGGCAGCAGCAATTGACTTAAGGTGCTTGTTGTGACCAAAAGCAAACCGTCCCATTGCTGTCAAATTAAAATGTCATTCAGTCCAGTAAAGAAATATGATCCAGAGAAATGCAGGAAACTCCCCAATTAAGCATTTTTGCACATGTTTTGCATGCACATTACTGGACCAAATTTCATCTAAGAGACAAGATAAACTACTATTAGAACTCCTGTTTAGTAGCATAGCTGGAAGAGATAAGAAGAAGTGGTTATGATGGAAAGTATGCTTCACAGAACATATAAAACACAATATGCTTGGAATCCCTTTTTTTCTTGTGGTAATTGAAATTCCTTAACAAGGGTCATTTGTAAGCTACGGCCCCAGAAAACAATGGCACAAGTGCATGAGTTGGTTGTCCTAGGTAGAAGCATTGTGGCCGATCACCTTGAACAATCATCTACCTATCATCTTCAGTCAAGTTACCCAATAAAATAGCAGGTGATGAAGTAACAACAATAATTTTAGCCTTATTATCGTTCTTAGTACATGCATTAAAGCATTAAGATGCGCAAGATAATGACTACAACCAACAGTAATACCATAGTCTGGATACATATACTAAAGTAATGGTCATGATATACAACTCATTGAAATAAACAAAAACATATTTTCATTAAAGCATAGTTTCTCCGAACTGATCGAACAAGATGGCATTAAGAACCATGAGGAAACATAACATCTGATATCAACAATGTCTAGGCCAAAATGAACGGGCAGGTAAGCCAAGGAAAACTTTAAAGCTAGTGTACTTTCTTAAATCACAAGGAAATTGGTGTTGAAACAGAAAGCAGCAAGCGTGATTCAAGCACGAGGCAAAATACTTTTCCAAAATAATAGCATATATGTGAAGCAATTAATTACATCCAACTATAATGGAACTTTTTTATACAGTTTTTTAATAGACACTGTACATCTTTGCCTGGAATTGTCAAATATATGGCGAGAGGTAGAGAAATAAAGTTTTGTAAAATTGAAATTTCTTAAGACACACATAGTCCAAAGATCAGAAGCAGGACATGATCAAACTGATTTTAACATTAAGTGATCAAGAAGTTCCATGACCACTTCATCCCAGACAATATCAAGAAATTAGTTGGATTCAGTGTCATCTTTTGCTGACTTAAATAGATTCTCAGAAAACAAAAGAAAGGAGAACTGCATACAACATATGGGGAGATCACAAACCTACAGCGACTTCTGCCCTCACCAGGGGCTGTTATCTGAAACAACACCCAAGAGGCTTTTGATAATGCTAATCTCAGTCCTAGTCTTTTCATCATCATCGTATTCTTCATCTCTAGTAACGCTATCTGTACTAGAGTCAGACCCAACATCAAGCAGGGTACCCAGGGCAAAAACAGCAGAAGCCCTTACCTGAAGTTAAAAAATACAGAATTTAGAAAGCCAATGTCGTTTACATAATACAATAGGCAGGAATTATCTTCATCAAGATTGAGATGATAAAGCTAAGTATAGACCTCTGGTTGGGGCTCGAATAATAGAGGATCAAATATAGCAGGAGCATTTGCCTCCCAACCAATCATTTGGGCCTCCGTAAAATCCTCCCAAACCTTTCCCAGACAAAGAGCAAGCCACTGAAGGAACAACGGATCAGTCCGTGTGTCCTTTGGATTTGGACTCCATATGTGCCTCAAGCAGACATGGATAAGGCCTGCTTGGACACATGCTTCCTGACCCCTACGGTGGCCATCCACAATGATGGCCAGAACAAAGGCTGCCATTGCGCGATGCTCGGGATATGCTTCCCTACTGTCGAGAAACCTGATGAAGTATGTGTGGCCTCCAGATTTTACTAAATCCACCTGACATGACTATTGTTGCACAAGTGAAAAAATGAAGGCCATTCAGAATAATACATCAGTAATCATTAAGGAATTCCTAATAAAAGCAACATACTCGCAAATAGTGATTGAATTTGAACCATATTCTTGTTTTCTTTCGCTCAATATATGTTTCCTCCATCCTAAAATAGATGAATCCCTTCCCAAAGGACCATATGTTCACATTTTGTAACAGTTGCTATGTAGTGCCTGATGAAAACTAATCCCAAAAATTGCTTCTAGGATCATAGAGCAACAGAGTCCAAAGCACAGAACAGACATTTCCACTTCCACTATGGCAATTACATAAGATACATAGCACCATATTTCCTCTTGGGATGAAGAAACAGCCACAATGACACTAAGTCGTGCCCTTGTTGAGTCTGTCCAACCAGTGACTCGATCCAGATTCATCTAAAATATGGACACTGTTATGGCCCCATATACCCCCAAAACTATCCAATTCACCCCCCTCCCCCCCAAAAAAAAAAAGTGATGGACCAAGTGCACTCTACACTATCTACACATGGAACAAGATCCAAATATAGCAATCCCAGCCAACCATGTTTTACATTTTGCAGTTAAACAACACATGCCGTCATCATTACCTTGTCTAGGAAAGAATTTTTGTCCAAACAAAAACAAGAATATGCTGCAGCTCTGGAGTTGGGGTGCACAACATCTTTAGGACATATGGAAATACCCCAACTGACAAGGCCTATGAGGAAGTTTTTTCAAAAGACTACAGTTAAAAGTAGCAGGAAGTATATCAAAAGGGAGAACACAAAATCAAAGCCACCATTGTTACCAGATCCACAGCCCAAGGTCCCATGTCGAGGAACCTTGCGAGGAGAACAAGTGCCCGGAATCGATGATTCTGGCCAAGCAGAACCTAAGAGCACAACGAGATATCTCAATCACTCAGGCTTATGGACCAACAGCACAACTTGAACACGCAAGACTAAAGGTGTGACATGGTCACAAGATGACTCCAAAATATGACTAGAGCAATATCACACCTGAAGAACAATAGGCAACTGCTCTGGTGGTTTTTTATGCTCGGACCCATGATCAAGCCATGCCTCAAATGCTGTTAGCTGTTCGGTGAAAAAGGGCTTGGCTGAAAGAACACCTAACGATGTTACTTGAGGATAAACCACAAGCAATTTGAAGGTACAGAGTAAAAATATGAACCGTGTATTCTGCACGAGAATCTTCAACCAAAGACGGAAGCTGCGAAAGGCAGATTTCAGCAGCCATGTCCCATGCATGCCTAGATACACCAAGAATAAAATCAGTAGTAAATTGTCGACAACACAAAACCACTTGATCCCGAAAGCAATTGCAGTACCACATATGATGCTGATGCGTCAGTGGCAGTGCTGGGTGAGATATTGGCGAACAGTTAGCTGAACGCATGATTCTTTCAGCAAGTAAAAATTTCGGAACAAGCTGGCAACCAAAAGGTCTTGTCTGAACAACCTTTGAAACAAATCTGTAGCACACCAATTGAATATTGACCAGAGGCAGAGGAATACGCAATTGATCAAAATAAGAAAATTAAACAAACTGCACTACTTGAGTACAGAGAATAACACTGCTACCATGAGGGAGAACATTCCAAGCAATAGTGTCAGTCACTGCAGTTAAAATCCAGTACAGTTCTCCCAGAGGCGTCTTGCGATCATCTGGGCGACCAGGAATTTTATCAATCAGAGAATAATCAAGGTACTCCGATAGAAGTGATCTGGTACAGAACCTGACAGCCAAATTTTTGAGAACAAGAGTTTTCTCAGACTAAATTGTGTCAACTAACAATTTCAGTTTGATCATGTAGCCAAGCTTCATCATCTATTTGGCCTATCAACATAGAGGAAGCTAATCAGAACATCTCTACCTACGAATGATTATGGAGAAAGCTATATAACTTATACAAACTTAAGCATAAGAACCTCCACACCCACAGCAAAGAAGAACAGCAGCATGCATATGTGTCACTTTGTGAAGAATTATCCTTGTTATTGAAGAACCTATTGAAAACCCAGTACATATAAACTGGAGCATGTCCCCTCAATTTAGAAAATGCAATATATACCTCTTTCAAGTCATTGTTGAAAACAACTTTTCACTGCTACATTAGACTAGACCAAAGTGTGAAGCACCATCGCATGCAAAAAACCCAGGTACAGGTTGTTAACTAAAACCATTAAAAGGCACAAAATGAATAAGATAAAATTCAAGACAGTGATATTTAAGGAACTAGGTTTCACCATCTTAAAAACATCTTAATGGGGGTGGTGAGGCAAGACGTAAAGACATCAGCAGGAAATTCAGCACTCTGAGGGAGGGTCTGATGCGCTTCACAGGCTGCCAGAATAATGCAATCCCTTGTGGATTCACTGGTATGAGCAGCACACCAGTCATTAAGCTACCATGGATTCATAAATGTTAGTCATTGCGAAGTCCAAAAATATATGACAAACACTAAAACAATCTCGGATGGTTAGATTTGATATAACATTAACAGCTGAAAGCATGCCCATCTTTGAGTACCTTTACAAATGCATTGACTATCAAACCAGCAGCAGAGCAATCAAAGACATATATCGATGGCGTCCTCAACCAAGAATCAAGTTCACTGATCTGCAGGGGAATATACTGTGTATAACTCTGCAAAAATGGCACAATACAGCATTGAAAAGAAACTCAACCAAATGTGACAATTAAAACCACATAAGTAGAAGTCCAACCATGCAACATTTAGATTCAACAAAATGCCGAAAAGAGCAAAGAAATAAGATATATTACCTTGTTGAAAACCCAGATTTCGCCGTTTGTAGTTGGCTTTAGAACACCGTGACCATTGTAATGAAACAGAACTCTCTCAGACTTGGCATGTCTGCGACACACTGTACACAGTTTCTTTACTTCGTCAATGGTAGGATCAAGCTTCCTCATAAAAGCCTGCTCAGACTGCAAGAATGTAGTAAATGAAGACCAGAAAACAAAGTAGAAGGAAATTTTTTAAAAAGGGTTAAAGAAATCTCACCTTCAAATGCCAACTTTCATACTGTTTCTTCAAAGCTTCTCCAATTAATTCAATAGCTTTTCGAGGTTGCATTGAAAGTGGATCTAAAAAGGGAATTAAATCCAACAAAAAGGAAAAAGATTAAACATGTTATTAAAAGTCAACTCCAAATATAATCTCCATGTGGCTGCCATCAATAAGATGGAAAAGGAGCAATCTACAATTGCTGAATCAAGAGATATTTTGAAAATTATCCAATTAAAAACTCTGATTTCAATGAAGTAAAATTAAGATTGAGACAAGGATGCTATGCCATGAAGTACATCCATATATAGATAAAAGAAGCATCTGTTCTCAATTAAAGTACATGCGCGCATGCAAGCACATATATCACGCAACAATTTTGCAAAGCAAAGAGATACCGTAAAAACATAAAAGAATTCCAAAGCATGAAAGAAGTGATCTACCTATCCAGCACTCCATTCTGGCACAAGGAGATGTCTTAATAACATCAGGTGGATCAACACTTATGTTTAAACATAAGACAATAGCTACACATCCTGTTTTAGTCTGCAGAGCAACAAACCGTTAGAAACATCTCATCGCTAGACTAGCATCGGCATTTTCTTTAATTTCTACCTCTGTAAAGTTAACATTCTTACTAATGAATTTCCTTATACTACTTTTGCAACAGCTAACTTCTAATGAATGAATTAAATGAAAATAAAATAGAGCGCTCTGCAAATAGCATGACTGCACATGCAAAAAAATGTACAAAGGCTGCTGTATATCTCTCAACAGAAGGAGACACACAGAATTTCATGTTATCTCTGATAGAAAGAGAGAAGCCATTCCTCTAACACACGGAGAAAAAAGCCGCTCAAGCAAGGATATCTTACCAAGATAAGAATAATGTAGTGTGTGAGATTTTGTGGGACCACCGCTAACCTGTTCTAAAAGCTTAAGCTGATAGATGAAGGCGTGGTTTATTATTTAAATATTCTAACACTTCCCCTCACGCTTAGTCTGGTCTTTTTGCCTAGTACTAAGCGTGGAAATTTAATTGGGGAGACAAATAGAGGCCTGGAAGATTCGAACTCAGGACCTCTTAGCTCTGATACCATGTGAGATTTTGTGGGACCACTGCCAACTGTTCTAAAAGCTTAAGCTGATAGATGAAGGCGTGGTTTATTATTTAAATATTCTAACATAGTGCTAATATACGACATCATCCCACAAAGACATGTTTTAATTTCTACACCTTAAATAGAGCAACACTTTATATGAGCACTGTTTCCACAATAACTTTAGCTTTGATTGATGTGGATTACGTCATACTTGAAGTAATAAAGAAGACAAATTGCTGTTCCCCTCAAAACCAAATGAATGACTATCAGTGTTTCACTTTTAATGGCCCGCTCAACATTGTGACATGCACCTGGTGAGGAACTCAGAGTAAATAAAATACCAGAAGTTGGCACTCAGGAAGCACCAGCACTGCGGATCCCCCAGCTCAATAAATTAGAAAGGAAAATAATATAGACATAAAAAATCACATAAGAAGATAAGACTGCTTCTTCTGAATGTAATTCAACACTTATCACTTGAAATATATTAAAGCTATTTCATTAACCGGACGGGATAAATAGTTCTTATATCAATATATCCACTACCATGAAAGCCATAAGTTTTTTAGAACATAATTTGCTAAATAAAAATTTCACCTGTCCATATCACTTCAGGCAGCCAAAATTTCAATTTACTAACTCTTCTTAAAAGTTCCAGCTAAACACAATTCGCCCTACTTTTAAGACAATTGCTTCAAAGCAAAATGACTAGAGAAATTTGTTCAACTAGATAAGCCAAAAAGATCCTCCAAGACAATTCAAGCTTTTAAAAGCATTTTAAAAGGCTCTCTAATTTTCTAGTTATAGTCATTTACAACTCTGCTGCATGTTATCGAGCTAAAGAGTTTTACTGACTTATCGCTTTAAAACTGATAACTGAAACCTATGCTAATCTATGCCAGAGAAAATTGCAGCTCTGCCATCAGTATATCCGAATACGTATCCCACAAGTTGCATGCCTTATAGGTAGATGCTTCTTGCATCGATCGATTCCCACTTACCTGTTTTTTCGGATTTGTGGGGAATAGAATATTAAAGCACATTCTAACCCACCAAAAACTTGGATGGATAGCAGGAAAGCCTAAGGTCAATGCACCATAATAATTTTGTACACCGAGCAGAACATCCAAACAAAAGAACCATTTCGCAGGTACATATATGGCAAATGCATTACCTGCATAGATTGACGAAAATAATGACAGAAAGCAATCTAGAATCAGAAGTTTGATTGCCAAAGGGCTTCTCAGTTAACTTCAGAAGATCAGGCCATACCCATAACTTAATGTTCAGAGAAGTACATTGAGAACAATTCCGGTCAGTTAGCCAGGGTAAGACAGAGAGGCAGGCCAGTTCCTAGTAGAATCAAATGTTCTTAGCTTCCCCAACTCCCCAGTGGTCCCCATTAGAAATGGAGGTTACAGGAAGAATGTCAACAAAAATTCCTCACTATGTTACGCATTTACATCTAGTGTTTTGTAGCATAGAGAATAGTCATAACCCTTAATCATTAAGAAATAATTCACCCCTTTTGCCCTAGCCATCTCTTTTACCAATCAAAAAATGCAACACAACTTACACACATAATCATGAGGAATGCAAATCACTCGACTCGAATAGCACCATGTCACTATTGCAACACAAACCAGTTCAGCGGGCAACAAACCTCCCGAGCAGCCACAGGCAAAGAAGAAAAAAGCAAGTTTTGTCCATCAGTCCGCCAGCACTTAATCACAAACTAACAACATCGAACATCATCGACTAAGCTAACGAGCAGAGTGAAAAAAAAAATATAAAAAAAAGGAGAGAGAACGAACGCCAGAAAGTTTACCCGTTTCTTAAGCCGCCATTTCGAGACGAAGCCGCTCTCGGAGGGGCCGCAGGGCACGCTGGCCTCGGACGCCCCGCGCCGGAGCTCACGCAAGACGACATTTTGCGGCGCGTACGAAGGGCCGCTCGTGCCGCAACCGCCGTCCTCGTTGCCGGAGGACGGGCCGTGGTGGTCCAGGGACGCCGTCGACTGAGAGAACCGGGACGTCATCACGTCGCCCAAGGCCACCACCAATTTGGAAACTAATCCCTCTCGACAGCACCAGCCTTCAAACCCGAAAACCATGATACCCCCGAGAACAAAAAGTAAGGCGCTACCCAATCACCGCAACGGCGAGAGGAGGCGAGCCTCCAGGCGGAGATGGAGTGGGCATGGACTCATCGACGCGAAGCCACTGGGACCAGCGGCGCGAGGAGGAGACGGAGCTTTCTTGGAGAAGAGAGAGAAAACACACTGAGCAAGCGAGACGGAGGAGAAAACAAGGAGTAGAGAACGATGGGTTTCGCAGGGGCGGCGGCGGGCGGCGGCGGCGGCGGAAGAAGCCAAGCTAGGAGAAAGAAACCATGCCGTCGCGGACAAATCGACTGGCGTCGATCGTGTCGCGATTCCGACAATCGAAAAATACAGTTAGCCGAATCTTCGGCAACTTTCGTTACGTACGGACTCTGATTACTTTCCTATAAAGGAGTCATTTTTTTTTCTTTTTTTTGGCGAAGAGTCGTTGAATATTATAAAAAGCACTTGATCCAACAAATTTGTATTGGGGGAGCAAGACGGACCGACCGGACCAATTGATTCCGACTCTCGGGAGTGTCGATCTAATTCGCGGACCGAACATATGTATATTATATGTTCATTTCTTCAAAAAAAGAAGGGAAGAAAGTGGCATTAATGATCTCACTGATTTGCTTTGCTCCGATTAGTGCTGAAATGTTTCGCTCTCTCTTTTTTATCCATATTTTCCTTTTATTCCTTCGGCATTGGTTGCTGACCTTCGTGTTATCTTTCAAAGAGAATATCCCTTCCGTATGCTTTTTTCCTCCCGACCAGATTCTCTTGCCAATTTGTCGCCATAATATAATGGAGGTAATCTCCATTGCTTCCCTCTTCGATTACTGCCACATTTCTACTAAGGGTGAGCAAAGCGGACTTGACTAGCTCAATTGAGTCCGGTTTTCGAGAGTAGCGATCCGACTTTCGAACCAGATAATATATATTAATTTCTTCAAAAAAGAGAGAAGAGAGCATCACGAATTAGTGCTGAAATCTTTCGCCCTTTCTTTTTATTCATATTTTCCTTTTATACATTCGAGTGTTGGTTGACCTTCACATTACCTTTCAAAGAGAATATCCCTTCTGTATACTTTTTTTTCCTCATGACCAGATTCCCTTGCCAATTTGTTGCAAAAATAAAATGGAGGCAATCTCCTTTGCTTCCCTCTTTGATTGTTGCCACATTTGTTGCCCCTTTTCGTGTAGTTTGGAGGAATTAATTCCTTTGCTGGAGAAAAAGCATGGAAGATTTCCTTGATTGATTGGTTGGACCTCTTTTTTTTTTTTGTTGGAGAAAAGCCAAAATCTCTTACCCTTCCAACATGGAAGGGGGAGGTGAGGGGTTCAAATCCCTACATTCTTTTTGGGGTAGGAATTTCGAGAGTGGGTTGGACCCCACGCCCGCAAGAGGGCGCACAAGTCTGCGAGTGAGTGTAGAATAGGAATAGAGTAGGATTGACCAAAAAAAAAAAATCTTTATGTTAAATAAGTGACTGATTCTGGTCCCAAGACCAACCACTTCGTTCCCTCGTTCCTAGGTAGAATCGACCAAATTGGAAATCGATCACCCTTACTTGATCCACCAAATTTCCACCAATCTCCATGTACTAATCTACATTAGACTGTAAGTTTACGATTAGTGCAAATTCATAAAACAATTTTTTTTCTCTTTTTACCTTTAGGAAAATTGTCCAAAAAATCATAAACTTATTACACTTTTGTTAATTTATTTTTAAAATTTTCAATTTTACCAATTGAGTCTTAAATCTTTTGATAATTTATCAATTAAGTTCATCTGGCCAATTTTAACTGAAAATTGCTGACGCGGACGTTAATAATGCCATGCAAGATAATCGATGCTTATGTGAGTATTTTTTTTTCTATAATCTCTGATTCATTTACTTTTGTTTTAACCAAGTACCCTCGCTAGTCATAGGTGAGAGCCAACTAACCCTTGCCAATAATAGGCGAATAAAAGGGAAATTAAAATATGAAAAGAAAAAGAGGAAGAAAATAATAAAAAAATTCAGTTTTTAAAATTATATAAATTATTTATGTTAGCACTAACTGTGCCATGTAGAACAGTTAGCATCACATTAGCTGAAAGTGGCCCAAAAAAAGGTAACTGCTAGATGGAATATATGTAGGTAAATTTTTCTTCTCCAGTGACGATTGAGTAGGAAATACCGTGATTAAAAGTATGTATTGCCATTACATTTTATGCATGCATTTCTTACTTCCACCAATTGCCCTGGTGCAAACTTTCACTTTTATATCCAAAAGGCGTTTAGATATAAAATTAATCGCTTTATCAAAAGCACTTTTGACATGAAAAGCATTACAAACGAAAAGATTTTATCCGTTGACGAAATGAATACAGTTATTGATGTTGGCTTTATAAATGTGTTAGCATTTTAATTTTGTTGGTATTAGATTGGAAAGATTCATGTACCTGCGAAACGGATAAAATTGTTAAATATCAAATTGCAAATATCGCGTTAGTATTTTGATTTCGTGTCGTGTGGCCATTGTTTTTATTCCATTAGCGAACAACACAAAAGTTCCTAGGATCAATTTCCATCTGTACTTTTTCCAACTATGGCTTCCGCAATGAGATTAGTCCTATAGTTCGACATTTATAGAGCAGCATCGCTCGAAATTGGCTGCATGGATAAGGGAAATCTGTATTCATGACTTGGTCGATGACTCGAATTAGTTCATGCCGAAACGACATTTTTATCAGCAGCGATTTGCTTACAGACGCTTCAGGAGGGAGATCATCAGTTCTCAAGTTTTCCGTAAAGTCAGCATGCACACGAGGTGACGCAGCAGTCGTGACCTCATTCCTCTTTGATCATCTAACCATTACAAAGTTTAAAACCCTGAATCACTGTAGCATTAGTTTATTCTCCACGATCTGTCTGTATGTTCGACCTTTGTCCAAAGGGCCGTTCATCGTTGCGCACTGTCTCTTCCCATGTCCATCGATCCTGGTTGGTCACTCTCAAAAGGAGACGAGATGCATTTCTGATTGCCCTGATTGGAACATCTAATGAAAACTATTGGGTGAAAGAGATCAGATCCGTTTGACAGCCGAGTGGAGAGCATGATAGGGAAGTGACCCATAACGTGTTGCTCTATGTTTGGAGTTTACCAAGACTTAGCCCTATTGAACACATTATCTCTTCATCAAACAAAAAAAAAACTAATTTCTATTGATCGCCAGAATCTATTGAGGATTCGAAATAAAGCTATCGGGCATTTATTAAAGACTCGAACTCAAAAGCAAAAGATTCAATTATAACTAAGCATGCGCATGTGTGGATATATATATCCTGGCTAGGTCACCAACTTTCCAAGGCATCTTTAAGTGAAAGGCATTGACGGACTTAATCACCTCAATTATTGTACAAAATGCAATTAGACACCCTACCTCATTTTATATTGTGCAAGAATTGTATTTTCTAGTACATAATTATCCAGGTGATTAGATATATTAGATAATATAGATAAAGAGACTAGAATAAGAATGAGTTTCATCAATTTGTAAATTCCAACTTTATGTGCATTAGATGTTACACACAAGGACATAATTATCATTTTATTGTACCTCATGAATGGCCAAGAACCCTCTTAGGTAAGACAAGATTTTGGCAAACAAACTTTACAAAACAAGGTTGTATTTACGAAAATGAGAAGGACAAATTAATTGCATTCAATGAACAAGAAGTATGTTTTACCATATGTACTAGCGTGCTTAGCGCATGTTCCAAATGGGTTTTATATTCCAAATTTTGTTGGAAATTCATGTTTACTAGATCACATTCCCCATGTTTTCAGATTCAGATTACCAGGATATTAACTAATTTTTAGAGATGTACCAATGACAAAAGAACCTAAAGATGCACATCGTGCTTTGACGGATTACTCTAAGGCGAGGAAGGTGTAGGAAAGCTTGATAAGTATTTCATTTTGGCCTTCCTTTTTTTCAATGGTAACATCTCTACTCGGCTTCAAATGAATGTTGTTTCGTCCCAAAAAACATTGTTTCTCGCTTCTCTGTGGCTTATCAGGAAGACGAGAACTATGGAGATTCTGGATAACGGCTATTATCCCTTTACAGAGACTAGAAGTAATGACCCGATGACTCATCTTGAACTTGAGAGTCAAACGGAGAACTCTGATATGGTTCAAGCTTGCAGAAGCCAACTTCAGGTGTACTGAAAACGAACACCGATGGTAGTGCAAAAACGAATCCTGGGGAACTGAGCACCGGGGGTTTAGTTCAAGATGAGGATGAAAGGCGGGTTACTGACTTCTCTGTGGGGCTAGGTCACGGGAACATTTTGTTATCTGAACTCGAAAGTCTGCAGCAAGGACCCATCTTGGCCTGGAGTGAAGGAACTCGTCTTCTGGAAGTGAATGTTGATTCTTTCAGAAGTAGTTCCTTTGATGATTTTAAGTACTAGTGGGAAACATCTTCTTCCGGCAAATATGGTTCTCGACTGTAGATCTTTATTGGCAATAACAGGAGGA
The DNA here is from genome assembly GCA_014182575.1 of Eucalyptus decipiens. Lineage (NCBI taxonomy): Eukaryota > Viridiplantae > Streptophyta > Magnoliopsida > Myrtales > Myrtaceae > Eucalyptus > Eucalyptus decipiens. The sequence goes on from CM024619.1 coordinate 15,886,044, forward strand.
AGTTACTATCCGCAAAAATAGAAATTATCTTTCTTTTAACAGTCATGAATGAATAGATTTAATAACTAGTACTTCGGGGGGACGTATTGTATGGGGTTACTTAAACAATTTAAAACCCGACTAAAACAGGTTTAAGAAAACATCAAACTCGAACTACATGGGTTCAGAAAATATCCTTATTCGATGCATTTGGACAGTTCATCGTCAGTAAGCTGCTATAAATTGGTTGCGACCGTCTGCAAGCTCGAGCACTGGTTAACCCTAGTTTTTGCTGATGGTATTCTGAGATATCAAAGATGATAGATACACTGAGAGAATGCCTAGGAGGGTAAACTATTTTCAACCCAAGTCAACGAAAACTTGCTCTTTCCTTGTAACGGGACTTGCATGATCGCTAACGCAAGAGGCAGGAACAGTTAGTTGATCGTTACATTTCTTCCTTTACCGAGTTAATTGCATCGGAAAATCAGCTGCTGTGATATCTTTTCCAATAAACCATGGAAGATTTATAAAGCGGGAACTTGATTAATGTGAACTCGGCGAGACGAGAAATTTAACGATGTAAGTGGGATGTAGGGATGCATATATTCCTTTATTTCTTAATTACTATTCTTTAAGGAAGTAATGCCAAGTTCACCCCCGTAGTAACATCAATGTTCCAACCGTATTAACGACCTTCCTCAAGGAAGGTGACTTGAACGTCAATTTTAGCTCCATCAACTACATAATATGCAGAGAGGGGCAAGTCTTCATTCATCTGAGTGTCGAGGTGAAAGAGAGAGATTGAACAGTTCCTGAGACCCCATCGCCTCACGATTTTGTCCCGTAGGTCGGCAACGGAGTCTGTCTCTCGGGTTCTCATAGAGCCCTGCTTCAGGGAGGACTCGAGCTGGACGGCAATCTTTGTTCCCTCAGGCAATGGAGCCACGCGAAGTGTCACGGTTGCGGAGTCCTGGCCGAAGATGCAGTGCCGGATCTCCTCATCATCAGGCAGTGCCCGCTCGTCGTACACCAAGGTCTGTCTCCCAATCTCCACGCCGAGGACGTCTCGGATCATCTCCTTCAGGTTGAGGATGGTGTCGAAGTGACCGACCTCGATTAGCGGCGTGATTTCTCCTCCAGCGATGCAGAGGAGCACCATGGTCTGAAGTGGCCTCGCGATCGGATCAACTCGTGGAGGGAGATTGGCAAGATTTGCACAAAGGTTTCGTGGATTATGTATAAGATAACGCATGCAAATTGAATGGGAAGAGTGACAGTGAAATTTGCACGTTGCATGAATTACTTGTTTCTAAATCCTAGCTCAGACTTTTACATGATCAGCTGGTAGTAGGATCATGAATAACGTCATCCTTCATGAGAGATCATCACTGGTTTCAAATTAGTTTCATCCTTGCTTAGTTCTTTCTTCCCTCCAAAATTTCCCCGGAGCTCGCATCATGCTAGTTACCGAATACAGATTTCGTTCTTCTTTTTGCTTAATTTGTCCAGTCACTCCATTTGTTATTGGATAAAAGAATATTTTAGAGTAAACTGATAATGTCCTATCAAATGGTACGAGTATACCTCTTATAATAATGTAAAATCCAATTGAAGATGGAGCATTCTTGATTTAGCGAAAGAAACAAACTTCAAACCCCTTTTTTGATGCTAACGATCCAATTAGTCCAACGTTGATTCCTTCAAGTAGCTTTTGCGTCTTGCAATTTGAATAAATTTAAAGAGATGAAGTTCCTGCAAGCCACTTGTTACCGCATGCTAAACACATACGTAAGATAGGGGTGTGCAAAAGAACCGGGATCCGCTTGGATCGTCCGGAATCGCCCATAACTTATGGTTCTTAAGAGAACCGGTCCGATTCCCTTGCCCATGGGCAGATCCGCCCACCCGCCCACTCAAACCTGGATTGGTTATATTATAATTATATATTAATTTTTAATATTAAAAATTCAAAATTAAAAAATTTAAAATTTAAGGCTCCAATCACCATCTTGTCTCATTCGCTACTCTCCTACTCCATCTCATCTCTCTCAGTTCAAAATCTCCCCAAGTTCCCTCTTCCTCTCCGATTCACCTTTGAATCTACTCATTTCCTTTGAGTCTGAGTGCGAACTCGGCAAAACAGTGAGTTGACTTTGTTTTCCTACCTTGAACTTGAAACTCTCTTTATGTCCTTGCCATCCTCGTCGCCACCTTTGCATTCATTGTCACTATCGTCCTCTTCGTTGTTGGGGTTGTTGGGCTTGTCCTGCTTCTACCTCCCCTCTTACTCCTCTCCCTCCTCAAGCTTCTCCCCATCATCCTCGTCTTCGGGGACGGGCGAACTCCAAGTCTAAGAATGGCCCATCGTCCTCATTGTCCTCTTCATTATCAGTCTTGAGGAAAGAGTGGGAGACAGCGGAGGTGGTGGCGAAGATGGTGGTAGTGGCTGGGACAAAAGCGGAGCAAGGGTTGTGACCGCCGCCGCTGCGGACACCACCGTGGCGCAAGTAGTTGAGGAGAATAAAGCTACCATGGTCGAGAAAACCAAAATAAGCAAATGTGGGGAGGGCAAAAAGGAGAAGGCACAAAGGTTGGACTGGTTCTATGGATCCACTGAGAACCGGACTGGACCGACGGTCCAGTTCCTGGGTGAATCCTTGCAACTAGCAAGCAGTTCCGATTCCAGTTTTTTAGAATCGGTTCCTGACAGTTCCTAGTTTTAGGTCAGGGACCGTATCATGCACACCCCTACGCAGGAGTGCACATGAGACCTACCCATACATTTCCACATTCGACTGAGGAAAAAAAGGAACACGTATCGACGAAGAAAAATCACGACAGTACAGATTTCAAATGGATGGCCACTTAGCTGATAATGTGAGAAACACGAGAAGTTCAGATCCCGAAAATGATTGGAGTAAAGTCTAACAAATATGAAGCCATGGCATTCCCATTAGACAATTCCAATAGGATACAGTAATAAACAGGAAGGAGAAAGGTTTAAAATGGAAATGGAAACACAATAGATTATCTGATTAACTATATAGGTCGTCGTCATCGGCGCCGCCAGCAGAAGCTGCAAAAGGATCTGATCCTGCAGCACCGGCGCCAGCATCTGCAAAGCGAAATTCGCTTCCGAACCCTCTCGACTGCTGGAGTGTCTGAGCAAAAGCTTGATACTTCCTAATATCGGCATCGCTCACACTCCTGCGAGCATACTTCATCGATTCCTCGAAATGTGCGGCTTTGATCTCTGCCACCTCATCCTCGACGTCCTCCTCCATGGCTTCAGGATTATCCCTTCTCCTTCTCTCCCTCTCAATATCCTGCAAAACACACAACAGAAGAGGAAAAGCTTAGTTCCTAGGCTATATTTGGTACCAAAAACATCTAGATAGGAAACTAATCAGTCTAGGAGATGTGGAAAGTATGCGAAAATGTAAACAGTGATCATTCATATGTAAGCAATAGAAAAGCAAAGTGACAGGAATCCTAAAAAAGATATAGGCAGCATCATTCTTGAGATATTAAGACCACTAGCTAGATGGTCATTCCCCTACGGTACAGAAATAATGGAATTGAATGAAGATGGAATTTTGATTCTACTAAGGCTCCCACCCATCCCACATGCATTATACCTCAAGTCACTGAAAGCAGAGACAGTAAAACATCACATAAGAGGAACCGTACTTTCTCGATGTTTTCTCTGATGGCATATTTGCACGAACGCTGGCATATTTCTGTGATATCAGCACCACTGAAACCTTGTGTATACTTAGCAAGAGCTCTCAGATCAACATCTTTGGAGACTGGAGATTTCCTCAAGCATGCCTTGAATATTTGATGTCGAGAGTCTTCATCAGGGAGAGGGATGTAAATCAGCTGATCAAGACGGCCTGGACGTAGAAGTGCAGGGTCTATAATGTCTGGCCTGTTGGTGGCTCCAATGATGAACACAGTTTTCTTTGCAGACATCCCATCCATCTCAGTGAGCAGTTGGTTCAAAACCCTATCAGCAGCACCCCCAGCATCTCCAACACTGCTTCCTCTCTGCATGTAATGCAACCAAGAAAATAAGGTGGAAGTCACTTGCTAGGCAAAATCAGGACTACAAAATATTCAGTCAATGAGACAATTAAAAACCCAACATATCTCAGAAAAAAACCAAGGGAAAACGAACGAAGGCATTTGTACATAACAAGTTTTGTCTTATTAGATGTTCATCCAAGGATTAACAAAAATCAACCACACTGCTTATTAAATCAATTCAGCAATCTCCAATCCCACTCTTGTTTCAGCAACAGAAGATATCAACTTCGAAACCTCAGATTACTTTGTGATGGGTATTCATAGAAAGACACGAAACACACAGAAAATAATAATACCATTGACGACAAGTGGTTCATTAACATGAGCATAAGGGCAGCATTTACATCATACATATGTTATATATAATTCTAGGTTGCCAGTCTACTAATGAATATTTAGTTTTATCACATCAAGCACATGGAATTGTCTCTCATTTATAACTTTTTTTGAGGATACATTTTAACTCAAGGATGAGAGAATATTGCCTGCATTCAACCATTCTCATCAATATTACAATCAGGATATACCTCCATCCCTAGATGGTTATCAAAATCCAATTCAAGAACAATACAGAGGATAAAGAAAACCAAACCTGTGTAGCAATTGAGTCGAGCTCGTCGAAAAATAGAACGCAGGGGGCAGATTGTCGGGCTTTGTCAAAAATTTCACGTACATTTGCCTCACTCTCACCAAACCACATAGTAAGCAACTCAGGGCCTTTCACACTGATAAAATTTGCCTGACATTCATTGGCTATAGCTTTAGCCAGAAGAGTTTTGCCACATCCAGGAGGTCCATAGAAAAGGACTCCCTTAGAAGGTGACATTCCAAATTTCTCAAACTTCTCAGGATGCTCCACTGGATATTGAACAGTCTGCACAGTAAAAAATGAAGCAAGCATTAAATTCCAAATTTAAGACCCCACAAAAGCATACACAAAAACCAAAAGAATACAAGTAACATACCTCTTGAAGCTCTCTTTTGACATTCTCAAGACCGCCAATATCTTGCCAGCTCACGTTCGGGACTTCAACCACCTGGGTGAATAAATGTCGCAGGCATTAGATTAAAACTAAGGTGCAGGAGAAAAATACCATGGAGCAGCTCAAAGTAATACATAAACTACAAGTTAAAAATACTTACCGTCTCACGCAGAGCAGATGGGTTGCTTGTTCCAAGAGCAGTCTGGAAGTGCTCATTTGTAACTGCCATGGAGTTGAGTATCTCCGCATCTATCGTCTCATCTTCCAAGTCAATGACATCCATCTTCTCTCTGATGCACTGAAGTGCAGCTTCAGTGCAGAGAGCAGCCAGATCAGCACCAACATAGCCATGCGTGTCCTTAGCAATTCTTTCCAAATCAACCTGCATAACATTATATAGAATTATAAGAATTAAGCAGAAAAGAAGATACCCATACAACAAACTGCTCAGGAAACAAAAAGGAAAATCTTATACATCTTCGGCAAGCTTCATGTTCTTTGTATGGATGCGGAGGACTTCAAGGCGCCCAACTTCATCAGGAACTCCAATATCGATTTCCCTGTCAAATCTTCCGAATCTTCTCAAAGCTGGGTCAATACTGTTTGGTCGGTTAGTAGCTCCCATAACTATGACATGGGCACGAGATTTCAAACCATCCATGAGCGTTAGCAGCTGAGAAACAATCCTCCTCTCGACTTCTCCATGAGTCTCTCTCTTTGGAGCAATTGAATCGATCTCATCAATAAAGATGATGGAAGGTGCATTTTTCTCGGCTTCCTCGAAAGCTTTCCTGAGATTGCTTTCACTTTCACCAGCCAGCTTTGACATGATCTCTGGTCCATTGATACAGAAAAAGAAGGCACCGGTTTCATTCGCAACTGCCCTAGCAATGAGGGTTTTCCCAGATCCAGGAGGTCCAAACAGCAGGATTCCTTTCGGTGGTTTCACACCAATTGATTTGAATAACTGTGGATGTCTCAATGGCAGCTCTACCAGCTCCCTAATTTGTGCCATTTGCTTCCTAACACCACCAACATCGTCATAACCAACCTCATCTAATCTATTCTCATCCTCCCTCCTCACAGGTTCTCCTCGCAGAAGATCTCTGTATCTGGGGCAACAACACAATACTCGCCAGGATCGGTCTCAATAACCTTGAACTCGACACTTCTCATTCCTCCTCTAACAAGGAAGAGATCACCTTTCCTCACAGGGCGATATGCCTCCAGGAAGTAAGCTACAGAGAGTGAATCCAACAAGTTAGTAGTTGTCCATCCAGTCCACAGATCATCTTTGCAAAAAGAAGTGAGCTATTTAAGTTTCCGTGCTCAAACTAACATGCTTATGCAATCAATGGTTTAATCGTTTGACTAGAAAATAAGCACTGGCATCCCTCACGAAGGCTAGCAGCAGCCCATAGATCTTTTCACCTCACTATCAGAAGGCATATAAGAGTCAACTTATCACTTTTAGGAAGTAACGTCGACTCATAGATATATATCGAGGAAAGTTCTGTAAGAGAACTCTGCAAAACATAAATATTGAAAATCTCCATATTCAACGCAAACAGACCATTGTTTCGGGATGTTCTTGTTCACTGGCAACCTTAGTATTCACTGGATTTGTTGACCCAAAAAACAGAGGAACAAGCAGAGCCAGGATAGTGATTGTGAATGAAAGCACAAACACTTTAATGGGATTACAATTATAAAAGATAAACATGACGAATTAAACCCACCAAACACAGGCCACAAACCTGGATATAAAAAAATTAAAGATGCTAATTGTCATTGCTTAGGAAAGCATAAAGAGTCCAAAAAATTCACAGAAACAGGCAAATTTATGTTATCTTTATTTATTTATTTTGGTTATTCCAATTATGATTTCTTACTCTGTCAAGTGTTTAATGTGATATGCATTAATTTTTGCATACAATATTAACCACAATTCCACCAATGTAAATATGGGTACATAATACATCTTCAAGATAAAAATCTCAGCACTACAATACAATCAGATGGTAGGTTTGATTTTAAAAAACATGACTACAGAGGGCACTGATCACATAGGAAAAATAGCTAAGTGAGCAAAACAGTATTTCCTACGTCAACATAAATGAGAGGGAACCATCCAGTTATATATTAAAAGTTCTTAGAAAAGGGAAACTCACGTTTCAAGAATGCATCAAAGAGATTTCCAGTAATCCCTTCGATGGTGTCATCGACAGGAAGTATGTGAACCCGCTTTCCATACTTGACATCAGGACACTGATGCACTGAAACAACATCTCCCAGCCTAACCCTCAGGTTTTGTCTCACCACTTTGTTCATCCTAATCTTTGGCTCGTCGCATGTGTCATCAGCAAGTGCAATGCAAACAGTATCTTTTCTTTTCTTCCCCTGGGTAAAAGAAGATAGCATTTTAAGACCACCACAAATCATTGCCTACAATCTGAAACCTATATTGTCATGCTACCAAAACAACTGTCCTTTACATCAGAGAGATGGAAACAATGCGAGACAATGCCATCACATGTGAAGATGTCCGATCACCAAGAGTAATGTAACTAAGTAGCTTACATGGCTCAGTTGCGACTTAGTAAAATCAAGTCATAAGAGTTAACATTGAGCATGATAGCATAGAAACTATGATTGTTGGAGCTTAAAAATAGATCTTTTGCATCGATCGCCTCACACGTCCATTGAATGCAGGGAACGACATAGTGCAAACACAACAGCAGAATCGAACAGCATTTACAATCTGCAGAAGCTTGGATACTATCACGATATCCACAATCAGAGGTTCCAGGTTTCAAATTAGCCACATATAGACCTCAAAGCTCAAACAAGTGCTACTAAATTCCAGACCAAAACGCCACTCGAGAAGCTCTAACAAATTCCACGCTCGAAAAACGGATCACGACACGCCAATCCGACGCAACCCTAGAACACGACACGCCCACAAATCACACCCAAATGAGAAACTCATAATCGAATTGATCCCCCCGAAAAGGGGGCGAAACCCCACGAACCTTGACGAGGATGGTGTCGCCGCGGAAGAGCTGGAGCTTCTCCATGGTCTCCGGGTGGAGGGAGACCACCGAATTGTCGTCGTTGACGGCCTCGTCGACGACGAGGCGGTTGGCGGCCTTCTTGCGCTCCAGGATCGCGGTGCTGAAGTCCCTCTTCGTCCCCTTGCTGCATCCAAAACCCACAAATTAAACCAAAAAATTAAAGGAAAAACAAATCGATCAGGCGAGCGTCAGATTTCCGAAGAGAACACCGGGGAATCGGAGATGGGTGAGAGGAAAGGCGGGATTTTGAGGGGAAAGATCTGAACTTACGGGTCGGAGGATTCGGCTTGGCTGGCCATGGCGGTCCGATTCGAGAGGGAGCTGCAGCGATGGAGGAAGTGAGGAAGACGAGAGGGGGGACGGGGTGATGTGAAGAAGAGAAGAACGGGGGTCGATGGGGTTATTTATTGCGAAGAAACGACTCTCATTTCTTGTCAGAAAAGAAAAGTTTTTTTCTTATTTATTTATTTATTTATTTATTTATTTATTTATTTATTATTATTATTATTATTATTATTATTATTATTATTATTATTATTATTATATCTTCTATATCAATTGTGGGATCACTTTAGAAATCTCTTGGCTGACTAATCGGTCGTTTCTTGTTAGGAAAGAAAAGGCAAAATTCTCCTTTTAAAACCTTTTTCTTTTTAACAAGATTTATGGTATTAATTTGAGATTTGTAGGAAATAGAAGAAAACATAATATCCGGTAGATAAGTCCACTAAATCCAATTCTACCATGTTATGCTGTCATAAAAAATAGGGATATTGTCCGATTAAAAATCATGCTTTTCACTTGAATTTGATTTAATTATATGATTAGATATATATATCCATTCCGAATTAAAGGATTTTGTCCCATCTCATCACTAGAACTAACTAGGATTTTCGGCAATTATTAAGGTAATTCAAAAATAAATTAATTTGAGATTTAATTGATTCGAATTGATTTTCGCTTCTATTAAAATATTATTAAAGTTGCGTCGAGTTAATTCGCATTTGATGTAAATTCATATTTATGTTGAAATAGGAATTACACCCACCGCATAAGTAGGCCATCACTTGCATATTTTCTAAGTAAGTCTCCGAGCCAAGCTAGATCCCATAAATGGGAAAAATAAAAAACTATAAGGTAGACATCATCGCCCCAATTTCCATAAGTAGTCATTACTCTGTGATCAAATGCAATGACACAAAAGGGAGAGACTGAGGAACAGCTTGAAACAGAACAAAAGAACAAGAATTTGCTGCTGCTGCAGCATTAGCACTTTCTCTTCATATCAAGCCAGCCATCCGAGGCCTTGTTAACCAAATCTTGCTAGTAAGCTAATAATTTCTCCCAATTTAATCCAACTCCTCCGTTCTGCACAATCTCCTCAACCCAGTTAGCGAAAGAAGCTCATCTTCTCCCTATCCTACTTAGGCCCAAAGCTGAAAAGCAGATACATTTGAAGCGACATGCTCCTATAATTCTTTTCGCAATCGTGAAAAAGGGCATCAAGACCGACTGAGCATCCTATTGAACAGAGTTAAATGATAGGAGTTGGTGCACCCATCAAAATCCTTCATAAAAAGAATCTCATCTTTAATCGACAATCCGGGTTTCGCACAGTTTTTCCATACAGGTTTTCTCAATGCCTTGCTATGTAGATGCCTCGCACTGCTGCGAATCTTTCTTTTTTTGTGGGCCAGATGGTAAGCACACTTCGCAATATAATTGCTGCATTTCAGATCTCCAAAGGGCCATAAGTGCACATCCTGTTTAACCCTAGTCAGAGGAATTTGAACACCAACTGTGGCAATTGATTAATGAAAAGCTCTCTTTCCTCCTGCGTTGAAAAAGAGCTTTCCAACTTGGTAGTTTCTTCATAACCTTATATTTACACCTGAATATGGTCAGGTCATCAATAAGCACATGTGGGACACGTGAGCATGAACAGTCACATGGAAAACACGTACCGCATGCATGGTGTCTTGTCAACAATCATAAAAGATGACACATGGTCAGCCATTAGTGATGCACCTTAGTGATATACATCCCATTATCGATACGTGGGAATGGGATATCAATAAATGGTTGATATGAATGTTGACAACGATACAAATAGCAAAGTGTCGTTCGAAGATCTTTTGACGGTATGAGAAATCGTAAGGGACGGAGAGGCACAATTACAAGACAAAATAGTTGGTTTGGGAAAAAAATGGGCTTGCATGCTTGGATATTTCATGTTCAGAATCACCACATAACCCCGTCTCTTTGAATTAGAAGCCATAGAACTACTTTCGACGAAAAATGTATTGTCACGGAGAAATTCCGACAAAACGTTTCACCCTCACACCACACAATTAGCAACCCTAGATAAGATTTTGTAGTTTCCTAAATATCAACCACTTTGCTGAACTCTTCTCTCACTACACTACACTAAGCGCATTGGAACTTAAGAAAATGCTTGACTTATGAAAACTCATTTGCTGGTGTCACAAGGCGATAGATTGTTCCTAAAACCAGCACGGCAAATTGCATTCTTGCACCAAATCATACCGCGCTCAGTTTACCTTGAATGGCATAAGCTCCTGATCAATTTGTATACAGGAGGCCAGTTATGTTTTTTAGAGCTTTAAGATGATATATTCATTCCTCTCCGGAACTCCTAGGACATTCGCTGCTCCTACAAAACAGTCGTATCAACACTTCTGCATCACTCACTCTTCACCGTGATGCCACAAAACTCCATTCTTCAGCTCACAAGGATTCGGAAGAATCCGGTCCATGACACTACCCACAGCTATCCACCTTTGCTTCTACGAAAAAATAAAGAATCATCCGCAAAAGAGCAAGAGAAAAGGCACCGGACATGACCTCTTCAGCTTCGACCCACTTTGATTCTACCCTCTTCCCGTTCCTCTTCCTCTTCCCTGCTAAGACCAGGGGACAAGAACATCACCAACAAACAGACAAGAAAAACGGTAAGGAGATAGCGGATCCTCTTTCCTTAAATTCCATTACCGGGTGACCACAATACCAACGGGTAACTTTCCTATTTATCATGGGACTTGTACCTCAGAAACAGACAAAACGCTTCGTTGGTTAGTTGAAGAAAATTAAAGGGAGAGATGCGCTTCGTCAACGTCCGACAAGCCCGGTCTCCGGTACCATGATGACATGTCCGCCGCCGCCGGTCCGCCCGCCGCCTCGCTCCGCGGCAAGAGCTCGGAGATCAAGACCCTCCTCCTCCGCGGCCTCGCCTCCTCGGGCCAGCTCAAGCAGGTCCACGCCTCCCTCCTCCGCCATGGCCTCGACCAGGACCCCTCCCTCCTCAACCCCGTCCTGCGCCGCGCCTTCGACTTCCCCGACGCCGCGGGCTACCCCGGCCTCCTTTTCCGCCAGGCCAGGCGACCGGGCGTCTATCTGTGGAACACGATGATCCACGGCTTGGTCTCGAGCGACCGTTTCGGCGAGGCTCTGGACTTCTACCGCTCGATGCGGAGGGACGGTCTGTTGCCCGATTACTTCACTCTGCCTTTCGTCTTGAAGGCGTGCGCGAGGCTTTCGGAGTTCGAGCTCGGCCGGAGGATGCACGCTCTCGTGGTGAAGATGGGTGTGGGCCCCGATGTCTATGTCCAGACCGGGTTGCTCTGCTTTTACACGAGGTGCGGATATGTCGAAGACGCGTACAAGGTGTTTGACGATATTCCCGACAAGAATGTGGTTTCGTGGACTGCGATGATAACTGGATTTATCGAGTTTGAGAGGTTTGGGGATGCGGTTGCTATATTTACAAGTATGTTGGAAATGGGTCTCAGGCCGGATTGTCTTACCCTGGTTAAAGTGGTGTCTGCGTGTTCGCGTATGGGGGATGCACGCCGTGGAGAGTGGATACACAGCTACGTGACAAACATTGGCATGGAAAAGAATGTTTTTGTTGCTACCTCATTACTGGATATGTATGTCAAGTGTGGGAACATGGAGAAGGCACGCTACTTGTTTGATACGATGCCTGAAAAGGATGTGGTCCCCTGGAGTATCATGGTTCAAGGTTATGCATCTCACGGCCTCCCTAGAGAGGCTTTGAACATCTTTTTCCAGATGAAGAGGGAGAACTTAAGGCCTGATTGTTATGTCATGGTTGGGTTACTCAATGCTTGCGCTCAATTGGGAGCGCTGGAGTTTGGCTGCTGGGCCAGCAACTTGATAGACAGAAATGAGTTTCTGGATAATCCCATCTTGGGCACGGCATTGATTGACATGTACGCGAAATGCGGAAGTGTGGCTCAAGCCTGGGGATTTTTCAGAGAAATGAGAGAGAGGGATCGAGTGGTCTGGAATGCTGCCATAACTGGCCTTGCCATGAATGGGCATGTCAAACCTGCATTCGGGTTGTTTGGCCAAGTGGAGAAGCTTGGGGTTCGGCCTGATGGGAACACATTCATGGGCTTGCTTTGTGCATGCACCCACGCAGGTCTGGTAAATGAGGGTCGACAATACTTCAACAGCATGGTTAACGTATTTTCTTTGCCTCCTACAATAGAGCATTATGGATGTATGGTGGATCTCCTCGGCCGTGCGGGTCATTTGGAAGAGGCCCATAATTTGATCAAAGATATGCCTATGGAACCAAATACCATTGTTTGGGGCGCATTGCTTGGTGGATGTAGGCTCCACCGAGACACCAAGCTGGCAGAACATGTACTGAAGAAGCTGATTGAATTGGAACCATGGAATTCAGGTAATTACGTTCTCTTATCCAATATTTACTCCTCAAGCCGTAGATGGGATGATGCAGCTGACATTAGGTCGAGAATGAATAATCAAGGGATCCAAAAAGTACCTGGATATAGTTGGATTGAAGTAGATGGTATTGTCCATGAATTCCTTGTTGGAGATGAGTCTCATCCCATGTCAAAGGAAATCTACGCAAAGCTTGAGGAACTGGCTAAAGAATTGAAAGCAGGTGGTTATGTTCCTACGACGGAGTTTGTGTTGTTCGACATAGAAGAAGAGGAGAAGGAGCATAACCTGAGTTGGCATAGTGAGAAGCTGGCTGTTGCATTTGGTCTGATAAGCACAGGCCCAAATGTGGTTATTCGAGTGGTGAAGAACCTCCGAGTATGCGGTGATTGTCATCAGGCACTTAAGCTTATTTCTAAGATTACCCAGAGAGAGATAATTGTTAGGGATAATAACCGATTTCATTGTTTCATTGATGGCTCTTGCTCGTGTAGAGATTACTGGTGAAGTGGCATATGAATTGGCTACAGAAACACTACAGAATCTGTGGTTACGGTGTCTGACATGTTATGTGTGTAAGATCTCTTAGCAACTGATTCTCTTCAGCCTTGAGAGAGAGACTTGATCAATTTCGCAGCAACACTACTCTTCTAGTCGGTCCATTGGACGTTAGTTTAGTGGCGAGGCTGAGCAGAAAGGGCACAACCCATGTTCGAAAGCAGATGGAAACTCTCATTTAGTAACATCAAAAGCCAGAGGAACTAATACTCACACTTTTCTTTTCTTTTTGTTGGGGGGGAGGGTGGGGGTGTGGGGTGGGTTGGGTTGGTGAGAAGATACTCGCACACAGGCATGCGCGCATAGGGAGGGAGGGAGAGGAGGGACCTGGCGAGGAGGTGGTGGTGGAAGGCAACGTGAGGCAATTGCCAATGGCGACTTGGCAGGTGCCAGCAGAATGCAACGGTGACATCAAATTGATAATTGCGGCAAGGTGGAGGGGGAAGAAAGAAGAATTTTTGTTATACATTTATCAAATATTGTATAAGATGTTACAAATTCATCATTATACTATCCAAAGGTCGAGATGATCAAACGCAGCATTTATTAACTTGATTTCTTGTCATTACAACATTGGTCCACTGGAGATAGGTTAAGGCCTAAAAAATTCATTGAAGCTCCCATGTGGAGCCTGCGTTTTCATGCTCTCTCTCTTGGAGCTTTCAGTCGGACACCAGTCAGTGTCCCTTTCCTTGGACACAGCAGATTGGCCGATGGAAGGGGACAGCTGATCCGCGTCCATGAGCAGTAAAGAGAATAACTTTGTTTTCCTGTAGTGCGTATTGACCGTATCTTTAAGTCCGCTTAAAGTAACATCAAGGACAGGACACTCCTAAGGAAAGGTTTCGAAAGAAAAAGTAGAAGCTTCACACATAAGTTTAGGATCTACATAGTAACGTTCTGTTTCTTTATTCTTTTATTCTTTTATTCCTCAAAATAATAAGGAACAGAAATTTATTAAATAACGTTAATTAATTTTTATATTCCCCAGAATAGAAAAATGGCTTGGAAATAGATTTGTAATATAAATAATAATAAGAAAAAAATATCTTCTTGTTTTCGGGAATAAATTCTAGAAATGAGTGTTTTTCTTTTTTTCTTCTTCTTCTTCTTCTTCCTCTTCTAATCGGTCAGTGGAAACTCGTCGCCTACCATCGACAGCCGCCCGTGCTGCCGCCGTCACCGCCACCGCCACCGGTAGCTAGGGGAGGAGAAAGGAGAGAGGAAAAAGAGAAACGAAAAAAAAAAATTTACAAATTAAAAAACAAAATTTCTGCTGCACATAAAAATTTGTGGGTCATACTAATCAAATTTTTGTTCTTTTTTTTATTCCCGGAATATAAATTTTATATAGTTACCAAACGTGTGTTTAACTCAGAAATTGTTTGACCGACCAAAAAAAAAAAAAAAAAAAAAAACTTAGAAATTGTTTCAGGTAATAGAAATAAAAAAAAAAAAACTATTCTCCGAAATAAAAATATTATCAAATGCACCCTAAAGCCCATACAGCGAATTAGCTCACTAAAATCATGCGGCAGAAGTCCAGCACAAGTGCCATAACTTGGCATGCCGGGACAAAGTGCCATAACTTCAAAACGGTACACTTAAATGCCACTTTTTTTTTTTTTCGAGTGGAACATTTAAGTGTCACCTCCGCGTGACCCTCTTTGGAAATCTTACGTGGCAATATTTTATTTTATTTTTTTGCCTACATGGCTCGCCTAGGAGCTCCAAATCAGCATAAAAATTTAAAAAAAATAAAAAAATAAGAAAATTTTAATTTTAATTTTAAAAATTAAAAATTAAAATTTAAAATTTAAAAAATTTAAAAAAATTTTTTAAAAAAAAAAGAAGGGGAGGTCGAACGGGCGGGCCGAGGGCCGAGCCCTCGCCGCCGCCGCCACCCCGCCGCCGTCGGGGAAGGGCGGCCGACGGAGGGGGAGGGTCGGGCGAGGTCGCGCCCGGCCGGGCCGACGGCGAGGGCCGCGAGCCCTCGCCGGATCGCGGGCGAGGGCCACGACCCTTGCCCCGGATCCGGGCGAGGGCTCGCGGGCCCTCGCCGCCGGCCGGATGGCCTCGCCGGCGGCGAGGGCCCGCGAGCCTCGCCGGATCGGGGCAAGGGTCGTGGCCCTCGCCGCGATTCGACGAGGGCCGCAAGCCCTCGCCGTCGATCGGCCGGGGCCGATGACCCCGGCCGACCCTCCCCCTCCGTCGCCGGCCCTTCCCGGCGACGGCGGGAGGTGGCAGCGGCGAGGGCCGAGCCCTCGCCCGCCCATTCAACCTCCCCCTTTTTTTTTTCTTAATTTTTTAAAACTTTTAAATTTTTCTTAATTTTTTAAATTTTTTAAATTTTTCTTATTTTTTTTAATTTTTTGAATATTTTATAATTTAATTAATTTTTATATTATTATTTACACGTAGACACGAAACGGCGTCGTTTTTGCGTTTTCTCCGCCACGTTAGCGTGCAAAATGACGCCGTTTTGGACTAAACTCGCCGGAAAATTGCCACGTCAGCCATTTGGCCGGATTTTCGTCGGAGTAGCACTTAAGTGTCCCATTTTACTCCGATGATGGCACTTAAGTGTACCATTTTGAAGTTATGGCACTTAGTGTCCCGTCTTAGTTTAAGCACTCCAGGTGTTCTCATCTCAAAATCATGCAGTACCTGAAGTAGGTAAAGGGGAGAGTTTCTGGAGAGGACTCTTTGAGGGAACGGAGGAGCAGAGGAAGAAGAAAAAAGAAAGTTCCTTGCAGACTCCATCGAGCATTTAGTTCGGAATTCAAGGAATCCGGGGAATGCCTGTGTCTCTCCTCTTGTTGAATGTTTAGGGTAATGCGCGGCCATGTTTATAGATGGACAGAATGACAAGTCTGCATAGAAAAAGTCTAGAGAGAGAGAGAGAGAGAGAGAGAAGCAAAGAAAGGCGAAAAGATGCAACAATTCAAGAGGCTCAAGACTCGAGTTTCTGCTGAATAATTATTCAACTGGTTTGAAAGATGCATTTGTTCAATTATCCCCACATAGGTTTGGTTTGGGTCCATTTGGAAGACCAGAATAGTTAGGATAGTTAGGTGCGCATGGTAAAATTTCTGAAACAGAATTGATTTCGGCCGTAAATCAATTTCTCAATTTCTATTCCCTGACGAGTTTCGAGCAAAGAAACCCGTTTGATAACGACTCAAAATTTCTATTTCGAGGAGAGAAAAGGAGTCGACGTGTTCTGTCAAGAAGAGGGGGTGGATAGAAAAACAATTTCTATTTCTACTTGAAATAGAGAAGCTAAAATTTTTAGCTTCTAATTTCTCACCCAAAACAATTTCTGAAACAGATTTCTATTCCGGGGAACAGAGAAATCAATTTGCGTTATCAAACGGAGTTTGCTTCCAAACCCGTTCCTAAACAGAGAAATTGAGAAATTGAGAAACAGAAATTTTACCATTCGCAACCTTAGATTCTTTTAAAGACCCCTTATCCACTTCCTATCCTTTTATTCACCCAACATCAATGTTCCAACCGTATGAACGACCTTCCTTAAATAAGGTGACTTGAACATCAATCGCAGTTCCATCAAAGACATAATATGCAGAGAGTGGCAGGTCTTCATTCATTTGAGGATTCTTGATATAGCGAAAGCAAGAAAGAAAAAACTCGAAACCCTCTCTTTTCCATAGAGACCACGCTTTTACATCTTATGATGCAAGCAGTATGTTAAAAAATCAAGACTTTGCATCTTGCAATTTGAATACTGACCAAGAACTTGGATTTCACCATTTGCCTTCATAGATGTTGGTTTATCTGTATACCACAACGCAATAATGTAAAGTAAAATGTTCGGGGATGACTGCATAATGGTCGAGTGTTGACTTGTTAAACCAGTTTTTCAGATGTAAGCTAATAACTGTTTTGGCTTAACAGGGAGCCGCTCGCTCGATCATTGTCTTTGGCCACACACAGCCATAGTGATGACTTCGACAAGTATTAATCTCCAGATATGGCTAGTTAGAGGCTAAATGATGCATTCAGCACGGGCTCAGAAACAAAATTTACTAAGCACCGTAGCATAATGTGAAGAAGTGAATTTCATGCAAGACCCTCGTCATCACATGCCAAACACGAACATGGTGCACATGGTCCCAAATCTACCTATACAATAATACACTCGACCGACATAAAAAGTGGCACATAACATATTTTAACATTCTCAAGACCTCACAAATGATAGAAGTATACACAAAAAGCAAAAGAACACAAATAACCGTAACTTTTGAAGCTCCCTTTTAACACTCTCAAGATCTTCAGTAACTTCCCGGCTCTCTTCTGGCACTATAGCCATCTGAGTGATAAAAAAGTGTAGGGTTTAGATTCAAACTCAGGGGCAGGAGAATAATACTATGGAACAGCTCCGTATTAAATATACTTACTGTCTCCTGGAGAGCAGATGGTTTGCTTGCTCCAAGAGCAGTTTGGAAGTGCTCATTTGTTACTGCCATAGAGTTGAGTATCTCTGCATCTATCGACTCATCTTTCAAATCAATGGCATGCATCGTCTTCTCTCTGATGCACTGAAGTGCAGCTTCAGTGCAGAGAGCAGCAAGATCAGCACCAACATAGCCATGCGTGTTCTTAGCAATTCTTTCCAGATCAACCTGCATACATCCAATTAAATTATGAGAATCAAGGGGAAAAAGAAGATACCTTTACAATGAAGTTCTTGGGAAACAAAAAGAGAAATCCTATACATCTTCAGCAAGCTTCATTTTCTTTGTATGGATGCGGAGGACTTCAAGGCGCCCAACTTCATCAGGAACTCCAAGATCGATTTCCCTGTCAAATCTTCCGAATCTTCTCAAAGCTGGGTCAATACTGTTTGGTCGGTTAGTAGCTCCGATAACTATGACATGGGCACGAGATTTCAAACCATCCATGAGCGTTAGCAGCTGAGAAACAATCCTCCTCTCGACTTCTCCATGAGTCTTCTCTCTCTTTGGAGCAATTGAATCGATCTCATCAATAAAGATGATGGAAGGTGCATTTTTCTCGGCTTCCTCGAAAGCTTTCCTGAGATTGCTTTCACTTTCACCAGCAAGCTTTGACATGATCTCTGGTCCATTGATACAGAAAAAGAAGGCACCGGTTTCATTCGCAACTGCCCTAGCAATGAGGGTTTTCCCAGATCCAGGAGGTCCAAACAGCAGGATTCCTTTCGGAGGTTTCACACCAATTGATTTGAATAACTGTGGATGTCTCAATGGCAGCTCTACCAGCTCCCTAATTTGCGCCATTTGCTTCCTAACACCACCGACATCATCATACCGAACCTCATCTAATCTATTCTCATCCTCCCTCCTCACAGGTTCTCCCTCGCAGAAGATCTCTGTATGTGGGGCAACAACACAATACTCGCCAGGATCGGTCTCAATAACCTTGAACTCGACACTTCTCATTCCTTCTCTAACAAGGAAGAGATCACCTTTCCTTACAGGGCGATATGCCTCCAGGAAGTAAGCTACAGAGAGTGAATCAACCACGTTAGTAAGTTGTCCATCCAATCCAAGGATCATCTTTGCAAAAAGTAGTGAGCTATGTTAGTGTTTGTGCTCAACCTAACATGATTATGCAGTCAATAGTGTAGTGCTTCGACAAGAAAATAAGCACTGGCATCCTTGCAAGGCTAGCAGTAGGTCGCAGATCTTTTAGCATTCTTTACCCGGTATCAGAAAGCACATACGAGTCAATCACTTTTGGAAAGTAACAACCTCTCATAGATAGTATGGAGAAAAGTTCCGTAAGAGAAGTGCTCTGCAAAACATAAACACTGAAATAATCCATATTCAACCCAAGCAAACCAGTGTTTTGGTATGGTCTGGTTCATCAGCAACTTTAGTCTTCACTGGATTTTGTTACCGAAAAACATTAGGACCAAGCAGAGCCATCCACTAAAGTACTAACTAAATGTAACCAGGCTTATCGGAAAGTGATTGCACTTCAAAGCACAAACACTTTGCAATGGGATCACACTTAGAAAGGATCAAAATGATCAGTGATCCCACCTAACACGGGCCACTATCCTGGATATTTAAAAATAAAAATAAAAAATTGAAGATGCTTAATCATCATTACTTAGAACTGGCGAAAGCATGAAGAGTAAAAATAAATTCACAGGCAGATTTATATTGTCTTTTTGTTTTTGTTATCCCTATTCATTCGCTTCATCAAGTGTTCAATTTAATATGCGCTTATCGTTACACAAAGCATTAACGTAAATTCCATGAACAAGAAAGGGTGCATAATACCTCTTCAACATAAAAATCGCAGCACTACAATACAATCAGATGGTAGGTTTGATTTTTAAAAACATGACTACAGAAGGCACTGATCACATTGGAAAAATAGCTAAGCGAGCAAAACAGTATTTCCTACGTCAACATAAATGAGAGGGAACCATCCAGTTATATATTAAAAGTTCTTAGGAAAGGGAAACTCACGCCTCAAGAATGCATCAAAGAGATTTCCAGTAATCCCTTCGATGGTGTCATCGACAGGAAGTATGTGAACCCTCTTTCCATCTTTGACATCAGGACACTGATGCACAGAAACAACATCCCCCAGTCTAACCCTCAGGTTTTGTCTCACCACTTTGTTCATCCTAATCTTTGGCTCCTCGCATGTTTCATCAGCAAGTGCAACGCAAACAGTATCTTTCCTTTTCTTCCCTGGATAAAAGAAGATAGCGTTTTAAGACCACTGCAAATCATTGCATACAATCTGAAACCTATATTGTCATGCTATAAAAATAAAAATAAAACTGTCCTTTACATCAGAGAGATGCAGACAGGGACAACGCCATCGCGTGTGCAAGTGCACAAGTACTCTGTGCGTGTGAGAGAGAGAGAGAGAGAATTCTATCATGAGAGATGTTCAATCATCATGAGTAATGTAACTAACTAGCTTGCATGGCTCAGTCGCGACTTAATAAAATGAAGTCATGAGGTTGACATTGAGCATGATAGCATTAAAACTGACTGCCGGAGCTAAAAAGAGATCTTTTGCATCAATCGCCTCACACATACATTTATTGCAGGGAACGACATAGTGTATAGAAAACAGTAGAATCGAACCACATTAAAATCTGCAGAAGCTCAGATAATATCACGAAATCCACAATCAGAGGTTCCAGGTTTCAAATTACCCACGTATCGACCTCAAAGCTAAAAAAAAATTGCTACTAAAATCCAGACATGACATGACCACAAAACTCTACTCAAAGCTCTACTAAATTCCACACTCAAAAATGGATCATGATACGCCAATCCAACGCAACCCTAGAACACAACACACCCACAAATCACCCAAACGTCAAACTCATAACCGAACTGATCTGCAAAAGGCGTGAACCCTGCAAACCTTGACTAGGATGGCGTCGCCGCGGAAGAGCTGGAGCTTCTCCATGGTCTGCGGGTGGAGGGACACCATGGAATTGTTGTCGTGGACGGCCTCGTCGACGACCAGGCAATTACAAGCTCGGTTGGACATGGCGTTCAATTTGAGAGTATAGCGACAGAGAGTGAGGAAGACGAATGGAATTGTTACGTGAAGAAACACGGGTTTGATGAGTTATCCTGGCTATTTCCGTGCAATAGTGCTGTGAAAGATGCTCAGCATGATTTCACCTCTGCTTTACAGAATCTAAAGATCCAACATGGGATCCACCACATGATGATACGCCATCTTTACATTGGCCAGTTTCAGCTCAGCATAATTACGAAAGACGTATGAGACATCCATAATCTATTTCGGGCTCTCACAGATCGTATAATATCGAAAACAGGAATCTCATGTTGCTTCAGGAGTGTTACGTGAAGAAAGACAAGTTTGATGGGTTATCCCGGCTAGTTTCATACAATAACGTAGTTAAAGATCCTCGCATCATTTGACGTCTACATTACAAATTCAAAAGATCCAACCTAGGATCTACCACATGATGAGACGCCAGCTTTACATAAGCCGGAGGCGTCCAGAATCTATTTCGGGATCTCAGAGACCGTATAATATCTGGAACAGGAATCACATTTTGCTTCAGGGGAGCTGATGATTACGGATCTCATCCCTACGAAAAGGAGCTCCGTTAAGTCTAGGTATTTACCGACCAAAAAAAAAAAGTCTAGGTATTTACTAGGTTCGTACCAAATTCCATTCTAACCTTAAATCGAGGATAAGCTTTCGTAAAAGCAAAAGAAAAGGCAAAAGCTTGCTTTTAGAAATAGCCAGAGCTCGAGACCGAGACGACGACCTCGTAACTATCATTTTTTTTTGTCGTTTTTTTACGCAGGAAAGCTCCTCGGGTCAGATTCAATGTCCCTCGTTTTGGTCCTTCTCCCTGCAACTTTTCCATTTTCAAAGACTTACCCTTTCCTTAACTTTTACCACACCGCCTGCCACTCGCTCTTTGACAGCCCCCATGTTTCATCATCCTTGCACTTCACCCTCACCTTGAAATCCTTGCAAGTTGTAATGATGGTGTAAACATGAGTAGAGCCCCAAGAATACGAAATGGAAACCTGTACAGAAGTCACGATGCACCTCAGGCGAAATGGGACCGAAGACCTGTTACATGGGTTATTTATTTGAAGGTTTCACACCTGAAATCCTATATAGATGAGCCTTTCACTAAAGGATGCAACCTCAAACTATACTCCAAATATCCAGCTCTCAATAATTCTCGCGATAAAGATATCATTTTATCGATCACTAACTAAGGCATCCGAAAAACATGATAAGAAGAAAGGAATGAGTTACCATCACTTAGCAAGTAATACATTTTTTCTAAGTGGATCAAGCAATCGCTATGCACTTTTGGAACACAAACATAACTCACTTTCGTCAAATCTATAAATTTAACAAACATGACCAAAATGAAATATTTCTTACTTTAATATAATATGTTCAAAGAATAAACATTCAAGATAATAACAAGCAAACACCAATGGTTCATTCCATTGATTAATTTCTTGCCACACATCAATGGTCTATTCCATTAATCTATCTCATATGAAACCACACATTGATAGTTCATCTATTGACCAATCTTTTACTCAATTTCAAATCATGATCACGACATAACGCCTAGTAATAAGACGACTAAGATTCCCCCCATTGATTAGGTCTCTACCTATTATTAGCCAGTGGCTTGGCCCATAATGATATCTTAGACTACTATGTGCATACTCACACACTCCTCAATTGATCACAAATACAATGAGCATAAACCATATTCTCAATCTGCAATAATCCACAACTAAATCCAAAAATAATTTCATATTCACAATGAGTTTCCCAAAACAATTCAATATCCATTTTATAAACCAATTAACTATATAGATATCAAAGCACCTTTCAAAACCACATTCATAAATCATAAACTTTTCAAGATTCTTTCATAAAAGGTTTCACAAATTACTTATAAGCAATCATTTAAGCTAAAGTCAAACGATGACTTCCCATTTAAACAACAAATAGCACTGAAGGCTCGATTATTTTATGAAACAAAAGATATTATTTATCAACTCATAACATACTTAATCCATAATGTTTTTCAAAATAGGAGTTTAAAACACAAAGAAGAAATTATATCACTCACCTGAAAACCAATATATGATGATTACTCGAGCTAACGCATTTGAATTTCTAACAATTAATCGAAAAATGATATCAAAAGACCGATTAAATGATTTTTAATGAATGACTTGACCACACTACATCTATTTGTCAATAGAACGACACTTACGCGCCATAACAAAAGCTTGCTTATAGCAGAAACTTATTGTTGTCCGTTATGCACAGCTCGTGCGCTAAACTTCTTCACACCGTAACTTCCTCCATGGAATCCCATTTCAAGCAAGCGTATAATCATAGAAAAGCCATTTCAATATGCCACCACAAGTTCAACTCAGCCACCCCAAAATCATATCGAAAACGGCTGAAATTCAGCCTCGAAAGTTATTGTTCGGAACTTGACCAGCACGTGCGCTGAAATTCGAAATTTTGTTTGGGCAAACCGTAAGTTGAAATTGAGATCCATAAAATCCTACAAATCTACAACACCCTAAACTATCGATTTTATATATATTCACTGTTCGAAAACTCCTCAACTAATTGCAACGAGTCATAATTCACCTAAAACCAAATTTCCAACCATAATTTCGGTAATTCCTTTGAATAGAAGATTAGGGGCTTGAATCATTTACCGACATTGCAAAATAGAGTCGATTCGGCTTGGCGAGGCCCCGCGACGTGATCGCACAAAACTCCCTCTCTTTTTTCCTTTCGTCTCTTTCCCTTTCTTTCCTTTCTCCTTTTCCTTTCTGTTTCTTTTTCTCCCCAAGCTCTCTCTCCCCCTCTCTCTCTTATAAAGCTAAAGTCCCTCTTTTCCTCTTCTTCTAGTTCAACTCCTCATCTTCTTTCCTTTTTCCTTTTTTCTTTTTCTTCTTTCTACCTTTGACTTTTCAACCCATATTTTACGGAACGCTTTGCTTCAATAATAGTATTTGGGTTATTGTAAAAAAATAATTGAAGCTCACATGTAAAGCCTGCCTTTTCCCAGCCACAGCATGCTTTCTCTCTTGACGCTTTCAGTCGGACACATGTCAGCGTCCCTTTCCTTGGAGACAGCAGCTCAGCCGATGGAAGGGGACAGCCGATCCGCGTCCATGAGCAGTAAAGATAGCAATTTTGTTTTCCTGTTGTGTGCATCGACCGTATCTTTAACTCCATGAAAAGTAACATCAAGGACAGGACAGTCTTGAGGGAAGGTTTTGAGGGAAAATGTGGAAGCTTCACACGCAAGTTTAGAGCCCAGACGAACAGACGCGCATTAGCTCACTAAAACTGCGCAGTACCTGAAGAGGCGGAGGGGAGAGAGTTTCTGAAGAGAACTCTTCGAGGGAACGGAGGAGCAGAGGAAGAAGAAGAAAGCAAATTCCTTGCAGACTCCATCGACCATTTAGTTCAAAATTCAAGGAATCCGGGATATGTCTGTGTCTCTCCTCTTGTTGGATGGTTAGTGTAATGCATGGCCATATGTTTGTAGATGCACAGAATGAGTATCTGCATAGATAGAGTAGAGAGAGAGAGAGATGCAAAGAAAGGCTAAGAAATGCAACGTTTCAAGAGGCTCAAAACTCGAGTTTCTGCTGAATCATTATTCGACTGGTTTTATAGATGCATTTGTTCAATTATTTCCATATCGGTTTGGTTTTGGTCCATTTGGAAGACTAGAATAGTTAGGATCGTTAGATTTTTTCAAGCACCCCTTATCCACTTCCTATCCTTCCGATTCGCCCAACATCAATGTTCCAACCGTATTAACGACCTTCCTCAAATAAGGTGACTTGAACATCAATCTCAGTTCCATCAGAGACATAATATGCAGAGAGTGGCGGACCTTCATTCATTTGAGCGTCGAGGCAGTAGAGAGCGATGGAGCAGTTCCCAAGACCCCATCGCTTCTCGATTTTAGTACATCTCCTGGGTCCCCATGAAGCCCGGCCTCAGGGAGGACTCGAGCCGGACGGCAATCTTTGTCCCCTTGAGCAGCAGAGCCAAACAAAGCGTCACGATTGCAGAGTTCCCGATGAAGATGCAGAGCTGCATCTCCTCATCGTTGAGCAGCGCCTGCTCGTTGTGCACCAAGGTCTGCTTCCCAATATCCCCGCCAATTACGTCTTGGACCATCTCCTTCGTGTGGAGAATAGCGTCAAAGTGCGTGACCTCGATTTGCAGCGGGATCTCCCCTTTGATGATGCACAGGAGCACCATGGCTTGAAGTGCAGGGTTCACCTCACAATCAGATTGACACGGAGAGGGCGATTGGCAAGATTTGTGCGGATGGTTTCATCAATTTACGTGTAAGATATGCATGCGAATTGAATGTGAAGAGCGACAGTGAGATTTGCATGCGGCATGAATTACTTGTCTGTGATCGTAGCTCAGGTTTTTGCATGAGCTGTTGGTAGGACCATGAACAATGTCTCATCCTTCAAGTCACTCCATTTATGATTGGATCAGACTATTTAACTTCAAACTGATAATCTACTATCATATTGTATGACGGTACATCTTATGGTGATGCAAAATCCTATTGAGGTAACTACAGAGGATTCTTGATATAGCGAAAGAAAGAAACTGGAAACCCCTCTCCTTTCCACAGAGACCACGCTTTTACATCTTGTGATGCAAGCAATATGTTCGAAAATCAAGACTTCGCATCTTGCAATTTGAATACTGACTAAACACTTGGATTTCACCATTTGCCTTCATAGATGTTGGCTTATCTGTTTACCACAACGCAATCATGTAAAGCAAGGTGTTCGAGAATGACTGCATAATGGTCGAGTGTTGAATGTTGAACCGGTTTTTCAGATATAAGGTAATAACTTATTTGACTTAATAGGGGTTCGCTTGCTCAACCGATGTCTTTGGCATCCATAACCGTAGTAATAACTTCGACGAATATTAATCTCTGGATATGGGTAGTTAAAGGGTAAATGACAAATTCGGCACAGGCTCAGAAACAATTCATGCAAGCCCCTCGTTGTCACATGGTAAACACGGACACGGTGCACGTGGTCCCAAATCTACCTATGCATTACCACACTCGACCAACGGAAAAAGTGACACATAACATATTTTAACATTCTCAAGACCTCACAAATGATAGAAGCATACACAGAGAACAAAAGACCACAAATAACCGTAACTTTCGAAGCTCCCTTTTAACACTCTCAAGACCTTCAGTACCTTCGCAGCTCTCTTCTGGCAGTTCAGACACCTGAGTGATCAAAAAGTGTTAGGGTTTAGAGTCAAACTCAGAGGCAGGAGAATAATACTATGGAGCAGCACCGTATTAAATATACTTACTGTCTCTGGGAGAGCAGAAGGGTTGCTTGCTCCGAGAGCAGTTTGGAAGTGGTTATTTGTTACCACCATAGAGTTGAGTATCTCCGCGTCTATCGGCTCGTCTTTCAAGTCAATGACATCCGAATTCTCTCTGATGCACTGAAGTGCAGCTTTAGTGCAGAGAGCAGCCAGATCAGCACCAACATAGCCATGAGTGTTCTTAGCAATTCTTTCCAGATCAACCTGCATAACATTCAATTAAATTATTAGAATCCAGGGGAAAAAGACAACAAACTGCTTGGGAAACAAAAAGAGCAGTCCTGTACATCTTCAGCAAGCTTCATCTTCTTTGTATGGATGCGGAGGACTTCAAGGCGCCCAACTTCGTCTGGAATTCCTACCTCTATTTCCGTGTCAAATCTCCCAAATCTTCTCAAAGCTGGGTCAATGCTGTTTGGTTGGTTAGTAGCTCCGATAACTATGACGTGGGCATGAGAATTCAAACCATCCATGAGTTTTAGCAGCTGAGAAACGATCCTCCTCTCAATTTCTCCTTGAGTCTTCTCTCGCTTCGGAGCAATTGAATCGATATCATCAATAAAGATGATGGAAGGTGCATATTTCTCTGCTTCCTCAAAAGCTTTCCTGAGATTGCTTTCACTTTCACCAGCCACCTTTGACATTAGCTCTGGTCCATTGATACAGAAAAAGAAGGCAACAGTTTCATTTGCAACTGCCCTAGTAAGTAGGGTTTTCCCAGATCCAGGAGGTCCATACAGCAGGGTTCCTTTAGGCGGTTTCGCACCAATTGATTCAAATAACTGTGGATGTTTCAATGGCAGCTCTACGAGCTCCCTAATTTGAGCCATTTGCTTCCCAACACCCCCAACATCATCATAACCAACCTCGTCTAATCCATTCTCACCCTTCCTCTTCACAGGTTCTCCCTCAAGGTAGATCTCTGTATCTGGGGCAACAATACAATATTCGGCAGGATCGGTCTCAATAACCTTGAACTCGACGCTTCTCATTTCTCGTCTAACAAGGAAGAGATCACCTTTCCTCACAGGGCGATATGTCTCTAGGAAGTAAGCTACAGAGAGTAAATCCATCACGTCAGTAAGTTGTCCATCCAATCCAAGGATCATCTTTGCAAAAAGAAGTGAGCTATGTTAGTGTTTGTGCTCAAACAAACATGATTATGCAGTCAATGGTGTGGTTGGACAAGAAAATTAGCGCTGGCATCCCTTGCAAACGCTAGCAGAAGTTCACGGATCTTTTAGTGTGCTTTACCTGGTATCAGAAGGCATATGCGAGTCGATCACTTTTAGGAAGTTACATCCTCTCATAGATAGTATGGAGAAAAGTACTGTCAGAGAAGTGTTATACGAAACATAAACGCTGGAATAGTCCATAATCAACCCAAGCAAACCAGTGTTTTGGTATGGTCTGGTTCATGAGCAACTTTAGTATTCACTGGAATTTGTTACCAAAAAATATTAGGACCAAGCAGAACCATCCAATAAGTACCAACAAAATGTAGCCAATCCTGTAGGAAAGTGATTGCACTTCAAAGCACGAACACTTTGCAACGGGATAATATTTCAAAAAGATAAGAATGATCGATGAGCCCCACCTAACACGGGCCACAAGCCGGATATAAAACAATGCTAATCATCATTACTTAGGAACTGGCAAAAGCATGAAGAGTAGAAATAAATCCACAGGCAGATTATGCTGTCTTTTTGTTTTTGTTATCCCCATTCATGGATTCTTTTACTTCATCAAGTATTCAATTTAATATGAACTTATCATTACACACAGCATTGACATAAATTCCATGAAAATGAAAAAGGATTCGTAACACATCTTCAAAAGATAAATCGCAGCATTACAATACAATCAAATGGCAGGCTTGATTTAGAAGAACAACTGCAGAAGGCACTGACATCACATAGGACCAATAGCTAAAGAAGGGAGCAAAACAGTATTTCCTACATCTGCATAAATGAGAGGGAAACGTGCAGTTATTCATTACAAGTCCTTAGAAAAGAGAAACTCACGCTTCAAGTATGCGTCAAAGAGATCTTCGGTAATCCCTTCAATGGTGTCATCCACGGGAAGTATGTGAACACGCTTTCCGTACTTGACATCAGCACAGTGATGCACAGAAACAACATCTCCCACTCTAACCCTCAGGTTTGATCTCACCACTTCGTTCATTCCTATCTTTGGCTCCTCGCATGTGTCATCAGCATCTACAATGCAAACGGTATTTTTCCTTTTCTTCCCCTGTACACAAGAAGATAGCGTTTTAAGACCACCACAATGCATCGCCTCCAATCTGAAATCTATATTGTCATGCTACCGAAAAAGCCGTTCTTTACAGCAAAGAGATGGAGACAACGCTATCGCTATCACGTATGCGTGTGCATAAGTTGTGATATCCCTGGATTGACTCACTGAGGTATTGTCTGCTTTGGTCCATCCCATTCCAAGCCTCACAGTTTTGTCCATTGACAATTTTAAGCATTGTCATTACGTCAAAAGGGCTTTCATGAGTTAATTTCAGATTTCACATAGACATATAATGTATATCAAAATTGCTCTCTTCTTGTTTGGTGCGCAGTTTGGTTCTTTCCAACTCCCTTCAGCATCCTAAAGGCCTATTAGGAGGCGCTCCTCGTCCAGAAACCACTCCCTGCCCTCGTGAGACCAGATTGTTACAAAGTACTCAGAGAGACATCTCCTGGCTTAGTAAAATCAAGTTATGAGAGTTAACGTTCAGCATGATGGCGTAGAAACTATGGATGTCGAAGCTAAAAGGGATCTTTTGCATCAATCGTCTCACACATGCACGAATGCAGCAAAGACATGGCGTAAAGCAAACAACAGAATGGAACCAGAGTCTGCAGAAGTTCACATAATATCACAAAGTCGGTAAGCAGAGCTTCTAGGCTTGCAATCCAACCACATATCAATCTCAAAGCTCAAAAAAAAAAAAAAAAAAAAAAGAAGAAAAAAACAAACAAAACAAAAGTTCTACTAAAATCCAGACCCTACGCGACAACAGAAAGCTACTCCAAGCTCAAAAAATAATACACTCAAAGCGGATCACAATAGGCCAATCCAAAACAATTTTGGAACATGAAACACCCACAAATAACCGAAACGAGAACTAAATAATCAAACTGATCTCCGAAAGGCATAAATTCACAACCTTGACCAGGATGGTGTCACAGCGGAAGAGCTGGAGCTTCTTCATGGTCTCGGGATGAAGAAAAATCACCGAATTGTCATCCCTGATGGCCTTGTCGACCACCAAGCGATTAGACACTTGGTTGGACATGGCGTTCAATTTGAGAGTGCAGTGACAGAGTGAGGAAGACGAATGGAATTGTACGTGAAGAAAGACAGGTTTGATGAGTTATTACGGCCAGTTTCGTAAAATAATGCTGTGAAAGATCTTCGCATCATTTCACATCTGCTTTACAAATTCTAAAGATCCAACTTGGGATCCACCACATAACGAGACACCATCTTTTCATAGGCCGGTTTCGGCTCCGCATAATTACGAAAGACGTATGAGGCGTCCAGAATCCATATCAGGGTCTCAGAGACTGTATAATATCTAAAACAGGAATAGCACATTGCTTCAGGAAGTATTACGTGAAGAAAGACGCAAAGAAAGACGGTTTGATGGGTTATGGTGGCTAGTTTCATGCAACAATGTCGCTAGAAGATCCTCGTATCATTTCACATTTACACTACAAATTCTAAACATCCAATCTGGGATCCACCACATAATGAGACGCCATCTTTACATAAGCCGGTTTTGGCTAAGCATAATTACAAAAGACGTTTAAATTGTCCAGAATCTCAGGATTTCAGAGAGCATATAATATCTAGAACGGGAATGACATTTTGCTTGAGGGAAGCTGATGATTACTGATCTTGTCCTTACGGAGAAGTGGCTCCGTTAAGGCGCGCATGACAAAATTTTCGAAAACAGAAATTGATTTTGGCCAGAAATCAATTTCTTAATTTCTATTTCCCGAACAAGTTTATGAGCAAAGAAACCCGTTTGATAACGACTAAAATTTCTATTTTAAAAAGTAAATCCGTTTGATAAGAGAACAAAATTTCTATTTCTAGGAATAGAAATTGATTAGATAACAACATAGGAAATCCTCAAATACAAACTAATAATCGAAATAATACTAAAACAACATAAAAATCCTCAAATACAAAATAATAGTCGAAATAATACTAATACATTACAAAAGTTGAAAATATAATTTCATGGAATTTCCGGCATATTATTTTCCCTTGCGATTTTATTAGCAATTGTTTTCCTAAGCGTATTTATTTGGTTTCCCTCCTCGGTCAATGTATCGTTTGCAAGCTCATCCTGTAGGTTCAAATAAATACTGTGGAACCATGAATATGGGTGCCATCAATGGCGCCTATACAGCCTTGTCATTTTATCAAAAACTAGTATTATATAAGATTATCAACAAAATAAAATTAATGGTGTAAAGGAATATATGAGAATTCTTTCTTAAAGTAACGTTTATGGTTAGGAACCAATCGAGGGAAGGTCGGTTTATTTTGATTCTTGAATTGAATCAGTCTAGTTGCTCATCCATAATTTCTTTATTGTTGCTCAATGAACCTTTAATGGCTTTTGCATAGCAAAGAGAGAGATTCTCTTGAATGTCTTGCTTTCGAATTAAAATTCAAGATTGTGTAACAATTTAATTATTTTGATTTTGCAAGAATTTTGAATCCGTAAAAAAATAAGGTTAAATTTCTAGGCACGTTTTTTATTCATCTATTACATAAGAACTTTTCTTCATTTGGCTGGCCATGCGCGTGCCTTTTCTAGGAGGAAAGAGCCCCATTGTTTTTAAGTGAGCATTTAAGAACTTTGGTTATTTTTTAAAATTGGGGACCCATTCGATTGCCTTTCATCCTAAAAAAAGAAAATTATAAAAAAAATGCAAAAAAAAACAAAAAAAAAACACGAGCAAAATAAGAAAAAGAAAATTAGCAATAATTTGTGAAGTTGTGATTATGAGTAAATTAAGTTAGCAAGAAAGTGCAATGTTCTTTTATATGGTTTGATTTGGTTTCGATTTTATTTAAAGCGAAATTAAAATTTCACTTTCGATTTTTAATTTCTATTTCGAAATAAATCTATTCGAAATGAGAAATCAAATCGCATTACCAAACGGATTTTTCCAAATCGTTCTAACAGAGAAATAAAAGAAATCGAGAAACAAAAATTTTGTCATGTACGCCCTAAGTCTTAGTATTTATGTGGTTCGTATCATATATCATTTCATGTTGGACCTTGAATCGAGGAGACAGACGCCTTCCAAAAAGCAGGGCAAAAAGCAAAAGCTTGCTTTTAGAAAAAGCCTGAGCTCGAGACAGAGACCTTGACCTCGTAACTATCATCTTTTTTGTCTTTTCACGTACGAAAGCTCACGGGTCGGAATCAATGCCCCTCGTTTTGCCCCTCTTCTCTATAACTTTTCCATTTTAAAAGACTTTCCTCTTTATTTAACTTTACCACATTGCCTGCCGCTCACTCTTCGACACACCCATGTTTCAATTGTTTCATCACCCTTGCACTTCACTCTCGTCCTTAAATCCTTGCAAGTCGTAATGATGGTGTGACTATGAGTAAAGCCCCATCAATTGGAAATGGAAATCTGTGCAGAACTCACGATGCACCACAGGCGAAATGGGACCCTTTCGACCAAATTCGTCTGTTGTTTTCGTGTATAGCAAGTTCTGCTGCTGCTGCTGCTTCTTTCCCAAATGGTAAAAACAAAAAGGCCAAGGGATAGTAATCAAGACCGGTCGGACGGGTTATTTATTTGAAGAGGACTCTCCTTTCTTGTCAAGAAATAGAATTTCTTTTTTTTTTCCTCTCATTTTTCCTCTAACCATTTATTTTTCTCCTGGATATGTTATTCTCCCTATTAATATAACTTGGAAATGTTTTTGGCTGAATAATCGGTCATTTCTTGCTGGAAATCAAAAACAAGTTCTCCTTTTAACCCTTTTAGGATCTCAAACTGGGAAACCTACTTTTATTAAGCAAGTTTTCCTTTTAGATTCAAACTCGAGATATTTTCAAAAATCTCCACCTTCACTTCACGTTTAAGCCAACTCATAATTGCTTCACCGGGGAAAATTCGAACTTCGTTGCTATACACCCCTGCATGGCTCTTCAACTGTCATGAACATCTTCCAAGTCCAAAGTTAAGCACGGGCCCAAAGGCAGTCATTGAGTGGTGAAGAACCTCCGAGTTTGATCGTCATCAGGCACTCAAGCATATTACTAACATCACGCATAGAGAGATTATTGTTAGGGATACTAACTGGTTCCATTGTTTCATTGATGGCCCTTGTCTGTGTAGACATTACTGGTGAAGTGGCGTATGAATTGGCAACAGAAACACTATCAAATCAAATGGTTACATCGTCTGACCAAGTTACTCGTGTAAGATCTAGCAACTGATTCTCTTCAGCTTCGAGAGGAAGACTTGATCAATTCCGTGGCAGCACAACTCTTCTAGTCGGGCCACTGGACGTAGGCTGAGCGGTGAGGCTGAGGAGGAAGGAGCACGACCTATGTTCGAATGGAGAAGAAAATTCTTATTTAGCGACGCCAAAGGCCGAAGGAAAGCCCAAGGAACTGATGCACACATAGATCGTACCAATCCATTCTCCAAAAGCTAAGGTGCTGCCTTACTTTTCTTCTGTCTTCCTGGGGCACAGTGTTTCTTGGTTTGCTTTGACGGTTAAAAGTCTTACATCCGAGGGCCGAGGCGAGATGGGCTTGCATCGCGGACAATGAATGGAGTTAAGTGCAGCAATTAATTCACTGAGTTTCCCCCTTTTTTTGGGGCCAGAAGTCTACCATAATATATTGACACAAATCTTTTAGTCAGGTTGAATTCAACCAACAGTTTTGAGTAAAATTTGAGCTCTCTTGCGATGTCACGTTGAGAATTATTTTTGTCCCAGTGAGTTTAGATGTCAAATGTGCCCAACAAGTCTCCATATTGCAAAGAGTTTTCAACCGAAGGAAATATTGAGTGATTCCATCACACTACATCAACAGTTAATGCGGCACGCATTTTTAACTCATATTCATTCATGGATTGATCACGTCCTATCGAATTAAATATAATAACAATAAAAATAATTAAAACTTCTTCCATCGGCCATAATAGCAACATCACTACCCGGCCATCGACCGCAGCATCATCGGCCATCTTTGGTGCTTCGGGCCTAATCTAAACCCTTGGCCAGGTTCGAAGCAACACCCAGGTCCAATTTTGGAAATCTAGGCGCTCGCAGCCAAGGCTTCATTGTCGGCATCATCTAAACACCCTCAATCGTGGCTCGCAGCCTAAGGCCCCGTTTGGTAACCATCCAAACAGGGCCAAATTCCCCGATTCTTTGTTCCTGAATCGGTTTGGGCCTAGAATCGCGTTTGGTAAAATTTTTGTTCCCTGAATAGATTGGGAATAGAATCAAGAACAAAAAAAAAGTGATTCTTGTTCCGGGAACGAATTTGAGGATCAAAATCAAGAAATCTTCTTCTTCCCTTCGGTCATCTCGTGACCGCCGTCCACCGCTGCCCACCACCGTCCGCCGTCCGCCGCCGCCGCCGGCCGCCGTCGCCGGCCGCCGTCCACCGCCGGCCGCCGATCCGGCGAGCTCATCGGAAGCTTGCGGACCGGGCGAGGTCCGGCGAGCTCGCCGGAGGTAAGCCCGACCACCGGCGAGGCTCGGCTTCTCGGATCCGGCGAGGCCGAGCCTCGCCTGGCCGGGCAAGGGTGGGCAAGCCTCGCGACGCCCTTGCCCCACCGGTGGCCGGGCGAGGCGAGCCTCGCCCCGCCGGCGAGGCTCAGCCAACGAGGGCCGGCCTCACCGGGGGCCGGGCGACGCTCCGGTGAGAGGTCCGGCCCTCGTCCGCTCTGCCGCCGGTCCGGCGACTAGCCACAAGAGGAAGAAGAAGATGAGAAAAAAGAAAAAAAAAATAAAAAATAAAAAAATAATAAAAAGAAAAAAATAAAAAGGAAAAAAAGAAAAGAAAAAATGATAAAAGTAAAAAATGTATTTAAAAATTAAAAGAAATTGATTTGGAAAGAATTAATAAGCACGGTACCAAACGCAATTCTATTCCGTAATCAGAAATTTTGGATAATTACCAAACGACTTAAAATGCTTAGAATCGGCCAGGAATGGAATAAAAAAGAATCGCCCGATCGAATCTACTCCGGAACAAAATCGTTACCAAGCGCGCCCTAAGACTCTAGATCTCAATCCGGAAAATTTGAAGCCTTAGCCACGAGCGACGTACATGAAGCGGCTACACTCGTCCATGCAGATCAAACGGATTTAGATGTTTGCAGGGAAAGGTTCCAAGAAGATTTTTTCTGCTAATTTCTTCTTGGACGAAGAAATTGAGGAAGGGATCATTGGTTTGTTCTAGGGGTGTGCATGGTCCGGGCGGGCGGTTCCCGATCTAGAACCAGGAACAGCCCGCTAAGGACCGGTTCCGAAAAATGGAACCGGGATCCACCCGTTTGTTACATGGATCCACCCAGGAATCGGACCGCCAGTCCGGTTTGGTTCCTGGGTGGATCCATGGAACCGATCTTGACTCGAAAAAATTTTGGTTTTCAACATAGAACGATTACGTGACATTAAAGCAAGCCACAAAAAGAAAAACCAAATTTAAGTATGTGGAACAAAAATTCATTTGTTGCAACTATAAATGCAACTAATGAAGGAATGAATGTACATAAATTGATATAGATGCGGAGAGAGTAGTAAGTGTTCAGGAAAAATGGGTCTCTCTAAAAGCTATGAACTGGACATATCCCTCATCAGGTTCGGCAGAATATCACAAGTCGCACAGACAAATCAAAGGAGTTGAAATGAGGCACCATCCAAACACAGGAAAATAAAGGAAGTGCAACTAAACAAGACTTTATTGAATACATCACCTTCATCATTATATTAATAAATAAACTAAACAACCAAAAAGCATAAGAATTCCCCAATATTTAGCTTTGTATTCATCTGCAAAGAAAAACAATTGCCACAAAACAATTGCTTTGTATTCAGTTTTAGTAATTTTTTTTTTTAATATTAAAAGGGAACCGGTCCGGTCTAGGTGGGCGGGCGGGCGGATCTGCCCATGGAACCGGGAACCGGACTAGTTCCCTCAAGAACCGCCGGTTCCGGGCGGTTCCGGTCCGGTTCCGGGCGGTTCCCGGGTATTTTGCACACCCCTAGTTTGTTCACAGATTTAAAGACGAGCCGCCATCCATGGCCGAACACTAGCTACCATCGCTGGTTCTGCGGATGAGCCACCACGACCTCCACTCCGCATCTCCAAATGTGTGGAAGAGCTACCTTCCACAGATCTATTGATGGCCTAGGCGCGACATCGACGACATTGCCGCGGCGCCCTGGATTCGATGTTGGTGAGTCCTGGGGCGCATTTTTCGACACGATTAATTTCATCTCTAAATTTTAAGTGATAAAAATTGTCATGTTAGCTGTTCATGAGTGTGTCTAGAATGACTTTTTCTTTTCTTTTTCTTTTTAAATTTTGTGGCTCATACATTAGGGCTTTTCACTTGAAATATTTGAAATCTTTTCAACACGTAAATCTGTGTGTAATTTTTTTTTTCAAATTGTATAATGTTATGAAATATGACCGAATTCTTTTTGCTTCTAAAAGTCACAGACTCACAAACAAACATGTTCTCAAGAAGGTTGTATCTGGTTAAAAGTATAAGTTGAGTGTCCTTGAATACATTTTAAAGGTCGCAATACTTTTCGAAATCTTATAGTTTTTTCAGGGTTTTTATATTAGATCTCTAAATTATCAAACATTTCATTCCATCGACAAATTCTTCATCTTCTTTCACACCTACTTTTTCAGGACATTTATAGTTATGACAACCAGACGAGTGAAGAGTGCCCGCTAATAATCACAAAAGTGGTCCTTGCTAGTACATAGATTGGGCAAGCGAGTGCAAGAACCTTCATTTTCTTTTCTTCACTTTTCATCCAATTATTAAGAGGGTCACTACGTCAAATTTTTGCACCTTTCATCTAGGATACCAGGGTTTATGATGCAGCCCACATTGAAGACCGGCTCTCTCGACCAAGAAGATCGGCCCGCATTCAAACTCGACGAAATCGAGAAGCCGTAATGATATCTTGAGTCCATTCCAGAAGTTTGAAAGAAGACACCTTGGGAGCCATGAAAACGTTATGCTTTTACTAGTTTCTAGTTCCTAAGCTCTTTATTATTTTTCTAGTTTCTAGTTACTAGGCTCTTTAATGCTTTCAAGTTCCTATGCTCTATCTTTATTTCTTTGACGATATAAGCCATCCAATTCCTGGTAGAAGACAGACAACTTTTGATAAATGAAAAACTTTGCTTGAAGCAAGTATCGTGAACCTTGTAGAGTTCATCTCCTTGAAAATCTAGAAGAGTTTTCACTCCGTCCTTGAAGAGTCGGAGCTTTCGAAATCTGCATCCTTGAAGAGTTGCAGTCATCGATCTAGAAGAATCGGTGTCCTTTTCAACTTCCTTGGAGGCCTAGAAGAGCAACCAACGAAGTTCCTATCTTTTCCTGTTCTGTTCGTTACTTCCAACCCAATTTCGACTATCCTACAGTGCTTATTTCAGAAAACCCAAAACAGAGAAATTGTAGATCCAAAAGTCTTTGTTCATTTGGCTTTGGAATCAGGTCGATCCGATCTGTATCGACAAAGATACGACTGTTCTCCTGAGCTTGCGCAGTGCTGAAATTTCTGTTCGTCCCGTTTCTTATGCGCGAGTCACTCTCCCGATCCTATTGTTTGAGAAAGCCTACCTAGGCTTGCATCAGTTTACTATCAAAGGTAAGGTTTATGAACCATGTGATTATGCAATCTTGAAAATCAACTATGTGATTTCCTCTACACGTTTAACCAAAGTATAGTTTCTCCAAAATGAGGCCCATTCTAATAGAATGGACATTTCTATCGATGTTAGAGACAATTAGGAATTTCTCTAAGATGATTTCTTATATTAGAGATATTTGATAATTTTGTTGATTTTTTGTTTCTCTCAAGGTTTTGCATATATCTTAATTAATATGTTATCTTATATAGTTATCTAATAATTCCTTTAAATTGCCCATTCTAATCGACGCGCCGATATGATAAATGATGATGGGCGAACTTTAACATTTTGATATGTCATTTTGAAGAAATGCTGCAGTAAAACCAGGGAATTTAAAATAAGGAACTGGTTTTCACATGGCTCATTGTATCTTTCCTTCTCATAATAAGGCCCATTGAAAAGTCTAAATAACCGTTCCGTAAATAGATCTTGCACAATCTTCCTATTTTTGTTTGCTTTGAGGGAAAGTTGCTTCTCTACTTTGAGTTTGGTGTATAAATACCCACCAAAATGGCACTGTCCATCAAAGCAAAAGCTGAAGGCTTCAGTTTAATTGTGCTTAAGGCATCGGATAAAACACAAGTCAGCATTTTTTTCTTTCTTTCAGGAAAAAAAAAAATTCAAAATATGTCAGGCACCGTTGGTCTGGTGATGCATTGCAAAGGTATCACACTTTACTTTTAACACGAAACTTTTCCTTCATTTAAAATGGAAATAGAAACTAATCTGCTAGAGTTTGAGTTTGTAATATTATGATGGCCTAATTCAATTGGGTTCTCTCTGGGCTTTTAGCTGATATCGCATGGAAAGCAGGGAAGCCCCGGTGAATGAACAACTGGAAGTAGCATCTCCGCAAGTAGAGGTGTGCAACCGGATTGGTTCTACTTGAGAATCATACTGGACTGCCTGACAAACAGGTTTGGGACTCGGTTTCCATCGAAACCGGTTCCAAAATTTTGGAATCGGTTGAAGTTGGTCCAATTCCAAGTGAATATCTACTTGAGAATCAGACTAATCGGACCTGTTTAGGAATTGGTTTTATAAGCTAAAAAGCCTAAACCCTAGTTTCTCTTTGGGCGGCATTATTTTCACTCCTTATGTAACTAAATCTACTCCCATTTTCATAAAGAGACAATATTGTTCTCAGTTTCAATTGCGATCAAAAGTGGTGGCTCCAAATTTGTTTTCTTTCCTTCTTTTTTAGGGTTTTCTATTTTTGCATATCAAATTGTCATAAGTAGGATGGCCGTGTGATTATTTTTGTTTATGGTTTAGGTAAAATTTGAACTTATTGCTATTATTAAAATAAAAACTAATCTCTTCCGCACCATTGCTCTTATAACAAATTATCTTTTTTTTTTTGTTCCTCCTACCTCAAAAGCTTACTTTCTTAGTGAAATTTTTTATTTTGTTAATCTAAAATATATATCAAGTCCCTATATTTACTATATCAAAGAATTTGTCTTCTTTGGTAACTATTGGTGAGATACTTTTAAACTGAGCATATAAAGAAGTTATTAGAGTTTCTAAAAAACACATAAAACATTGACATGAAAATGTCATGCTCAATGTGGTATCTTCATATTGTTTATAAACACATGGCTACATGATTTAACTTGTTATCATTTGTAATTGCACATGGGTATGTGTTCATCTAATGAATTTTTGTTTTTGGTAGATAGAGATTTTTGTTGTTTATCTTTAACTTTAAACCGTTTTGTTACTTATATTATTTTGTTTTAAAAAAATGAACCTAAAAAGGGAAAAAAAATGTCCTTGGGTAGACACCTAGAATTGGTTTGGAAAAATAGGGTAGGTTCTAGAACTAGTTCTAGGCAGATACGATAGGTTATAGGTTTCAAAAACTAGGAGCCAGTTATAATAAGATAGGCTCCAGACCTAAAACCTGGAAATGTCAACGCCATGATTTCTACATTCGAATGTATACACAATTGTATGCATTTTTCTTATGGTCGTGCATTCAATTTGTCCGCGAGGAATTCACAGACCCCAGCCTAACTAAATATTACGGATTCTGATGAAATGAGAAACTCTTGATGGGATTGGGGTGTTGCTGTTCTTGTGTGAGTGCCCCATGAAGATGCTGTCTTCGACACTCATCCTATTAATCTACTAAACGAGAGGACTTTGAAGGGCACGTTCTTCGAAATTACGAGAAAAGTATCATAAAAGTTATAAATATATTACATTAGTATTAGTTTAGTCATAAACATTTTGTATTTATGCTAATTGAGTTTATTCGGCCAATTTAAGATATAAATCAACTTTGGCCATCCTATGTAACATGATTGACATTGGCATGGACATATTTTTTTTTTTTATAAGAACACTGGCATGGACATTTTTAATCAAAATTTTCAAAAAAAAATTATTTTTTCATTAATTTTTCTTTTATTTTTTTCTTGAGGGTCGCTAGAGCTCACTAGCCACCAAGCTAGGGTAGTGAAGCCCTTGCCAAGCACCAATGAGGGTCAATGGCTCTTGCTCGAATCTGGGGGTAAGAGCCACTGACCCTTAAAGGCAATTGGTGATGGTCGACTAAGGTCGTTGGCTCTCACCGGCCAAAGCAAAGAAGAAAAG
Organism: Eucalyptus decipiens; assembly: GCA_014182575.1. NCBI lineage: Eukaryota > Viridiplantae > Streptophyta > Magnoliopsida > Myrtales > Myrtaceae > Eucalyptus > Eucalyptus decipiens. The sequence goes on from CM024619.1 coordinate 15,925,961, forward strand.
AAAACAAGAAAAAAAGAAAAGAAAAACTAATAAAAAAATAAATTTCTGAAAAAATAATAAATTAATATATTATTATAAATATCCACATTAGTGCTAGCTGTATCTCATAACTGTATCTGGTAGGACAACCAACGCCCAAGTTAGCAATGTCTAAAATTGGTCAAATAAACTCAGTTAGCACAAATACAAAAGGTTTACGATTAAGTTAGCTTTTGGAATGTACTCTTATACTTGTTGTTAAAGAGAGTGAAACCTCTCTCTCTCCCCAGGTTCTTTTTTTTTTCTTTTCTTTTCTCTATTTTGGGTTTTGGGTTTTCCATGAAAATCCTGCATCTCAAGTGATTTCGATTTTCCTTTCATCTTTTGCTACTTATGCTTTGATTGCTGCATCTTTTGACGTTTTTCCGCAACAAATTGGCATTAGAGCCAAGGAATTGCGGTCTTTTTTGTTCGAGATGGCATCTATCAAGTTCAAAGTGGCACCATTTGATGGCCAAAATAATTTTGGGCTATGGAGGATCAAGGTGGAAGCATTATTACGTTGGGAAGATTTAATTAAAGCCTTGAACGGGAATTATCCCAATAACATGACTACAGCTGACATCAAGAAGATGGAAGAGAGGGCGCATAGCTTTAGTGTACTTAAGGTTCTCGACACTTCTAACAATCTTTTCTTTAATTAAGAAACTAAATGGAAATGACGATAGATAGGCATAACACTATGTCTTCTCCAAAAAAAAAAGAAAAAAAGATAGAGACGATGTTTCAAGTGTCCCCGACACTCTCAATTCTTTTGGAGTTTCCACTACACAAGTGAATAATTCAGAAACCACTATATAAAAGGTCTATTTAAAAGAGCCGTTACACATTTGTTAAAAGATCACTACAAACTCGGGCATAATATGACCACGGAAGGTACCCTCCGTCGCACAATAAAATCCAGTCCACATACACTGGAGCAGTGAGCCGACAAACCAACCTCATGTGACCTACACTCAGCATCATTATCTTCTATCCGCCAAGGTATAGCGCCTATTAGGCAAATATTGCACATTAACCCAATTTTTTTCGGAAGAAATACTCTAGAAACAATGAAGCCCACTTGTTCTAGAAATAAGTCTCCCCTATCAAAATCATTTTAAAGAAAAGGAATTTCCTCAATCTATATGACAATAATTAACCGACTGCCACCAATTGAACAGTGTCTTCATTCGCACTTGCCTGATTCTAGTACTTTTCCTGCTCATCTCCCCGGCCCAAATTTCAGCGAGCTCGACAGCCAAATTGACATAGAACACATCCGAAACCTGATAGCCACCACGAACGACAAAATATACCACAACAAGAATGACACCGGTGGAGGAAAGATACACCTTTTTCACATATCGTCCTCACCGTTGTCCTCTTCCTCATCGCTGTCAACCTGAGCCTTGAGATCAAAGAACTTCCACCTCGATCTCCTCTTTGCATTTCTCTATTTTTTTTTTTTGTTCCTTGAAATAAAAATGGAATAGAATTCCGTTTGTGTAGATTTTTTTCTTGATAATAGATTTGGAATAAAAACAAAAAAAAAAAATTACTTACTTGTTCACGGGAACAACTCGAGAAAGGAGCCTTTTCTCTTTTCTTTTTTCTTTTTCTTTCCTTCCTTTTTCTCCTCCTCCTCTTCTTCTCTTAGCTAGTCGTCGGCTAACCGTGGTCGAGGTGCGACCTTGCCGACTCTCATTTGGTTGCCAGCCGGGATCAACTAGACAAAGAAGAAGAAAAATAAAATAAAATAAAATAAGAGAAAAATGTAATAAATAAAAACCATTAATAAATTAAAAAATTCGAAATCACAAAAATATTTGGGGTTATACCAAATGCATTTATGTTTTTAAAATAGAAATTTTGTACAATTATCAAATGACTTCAAATACTCATAAACTCATTTAGAAAATAGAAATAGAAAAAATTGGGGGAAAGTATACTAGGAGTGTCAAAACTTGGCATGAGTGAACAATTTAATGTCAAAAATTTCAAAAGATGCAATTAAGTACCACTTTAAAAAAAAAAAAAATGGGATACTTAAGTGCAAAATCAAATGAGAGTAGTAAAAAATATGACATGGCATATTTTTAATAATATAAGTGGTTTATGTGGCTGGCCGGAAAATCAACTCAACAATCATTGTCTAAAATAACATTGTCTTCCATGTTCACTGAAGTGCCAGTCGTGATTAAAAAGGATCACTTAAGTTCTACTCGTGATTAAAAGTGAATACTTAAGTACTAGATTTTGCAGAAAGTGATCACTTAAGTTCTAAAAACGACATCACTTAGCATACTATTGGTGTTTACATGAATAATTAATTTTAAAAGAATTATCACTAATTGGAGGTTTTATACCCTCAATCAATTTATTTATTTATGGTATTAATCTAATTCTGTGGAAACTAAAGAAAAATAAATTTATTATAAATGTACTAATTTAAAGTTTTTGATAGTCAAAAAATTAGTTTGAAATAAATTTGTAACATGTATATCAATTTTGGTTTTTTTATGGTCAAAAATTAATTTGAACTAAATCTGTCACAAATGTACCAATTTTAAAAAAAAAAATTGTGATATTAACCTTAATTTATAATTGGACATGAGCATATAAATACATGTCACATCAGCAGCGCTATAAAATCACTATGTACTTTCTTCTTCCACTGAATTGTATATAGTTGATGCATCAAGCATGAACACATTTGTACATAGCTAAAGGGGTGGGATACGGTGGCTTCCCCGTTTCATGTTCCATTTATCCGTATACGACGCTTCTGCATTTTCGGCTAATCGCCTCTTCTACAGACAAATCATAAATTAGATGCAGATAAACGTCCTAGGCTAAAAGCACCTACTCTCGACAACTGCTCCAATTGTTTTGTTTTGTTTTTTTTTTTCGGTTCTAGAAGGGAAATGAATTAATTCAAAAGACTAAAGTCATACATCAGTTACATAACGAGGGAAGAAAATTCCGAAAAGGTCCATATGCTAAAATAACAGTAGATAACAAGGAACAGCAGTGCAAAAGACAATGTCATCGGTCTGAGGCATACAACGTGCTGTGTGCTAAAGCAGCAGTGCGTTGGTTCCACTCGCCGAAATAGTGTGCAAGCATCGCATTCTTCAGAGGCCGAAAAAAGAAGAAAGCTATGAATAAAAAGCCTAAAGAGGAAGCAATTGAGCTATTCGGAAGATATATCATGGGCGACATTAGTGAGTTCATCGTTGCATTTAAAGAGGAAACTAGGATATTATACGGACAGAGGGCTAAATCATCATTCCACTATATAGAACTTTGTAATGTCACATGAGAAACACTACGTATCAAAATTTATGGCACGCTATACATCAACAACACATATATATACTAACACAAGTACATAAATGCACCGATACAGCACTTACATGCCGCTTTTGAGAAGTCTATATGCTCTTGCTCCACTTTCTGGTGCGAGGAAGGAGAGGACGTGAAACCCTTGTAACATTTTCTTCTTTTGGGTGGGTGTGTGGGGGGGAATATTTATACATGCACGAAGGAACAAGAAATCAAGGCAAAATAGGCAATTTTCCTCTGCAACGAAGATGCGGCAGTAAAATCTTGCACAAGGAAGCGAACATTCTCAGGAGTCACTCCAACTATCTTCATCGTCATCTTCATCACTTCCAGCAAATGCCTGTCACAATCATGACTTCTAATTACTACTAGAAAGAGGGGAGGGTTAGGGAGGAAGATACTCGCGTGCAGAGAGAGAGAGATGAGAGGAGGGACCTGGCGAATGGCATTAGCCTTCTCCAAAATAGCATTAACCCTCAAGTTAGTTTTAGGACCCTGAATACTTGGCCGGGTGGCAACAGCAGGCTTCAAGTTGAATGACTGGAAAAGAGAATAAAATAAAATAAAATAAAAAAGCAAAACAAAATTCAGCGACACTATATACTGTGCTTCTGATTAGAGACAGCTTATATAGGAACATAATGGGAATTTGTTATGATGTTAGAAAGCTAGCAAGACCATATCTAGAAAAAATAGGTGCATAAAATTTGGATAATGAATCTGAACCTTTGTTCGTATTTGCTCCAGCAACGAATCTCTTTCATTTGCTCTTGGTTCAATTGGAGGCTTTATTCTTTCAGGAACCTTCCTCAACTGCAAATAAGGTTCATACAATGTAAAGCATGCAGACAATAAGAGTTGAACTCGCAAAGAAAACATAGTAGACACTGATGAAAAAATAAGAAGTCTAGCCAGAACCAACATTACCATGCTTCTATCATGAGCAGCAACAGCCTCTATGAGACGTTTTGGTGGGCGAGGAATATTACTCATCGCTTTTCCATTTGATTGTACGACTTCATTTTCTGGTAAATCTGAAGTTGCTTCCAATGCTCTTTCTCCATCTAAATGAGGCAGATCATGTTGGAGATGCTCATCTTGCTTCATTTCTGATGGCCCAGATGCATTATGAGAATTATCATGCTGTGCTTCTGATTTCTCATTCTGCTGACCCTTATCCTTCGAAACAAACGAAGTTGACTCAATATATTGAGTAACTTCTCCCTTTGAAGAAACAAGGTCATCTCTATTTGGTTTGTCTTCAACAACTGGATGAGGTAGGAGACTGTTTGAATCAGAGTGCACCACTCCTCTTCCCAAATCAAGGAAAGCATGTTCAGACACAGTTGTTGAGAAGTGCTTCGGTACTTCTGCAGCTTCCATTACAGAACTGTTATCCCGAATAACTGAATTGCCATCTGATTTCTCACTCTGCTGACCCTTATCCTTCGGAACAGACGAAGTTGACTCAATATATTGAGTAACTTCTCCCTCTGAAGAAACAAGGTCATCTCTATTTGGTTTGTCTTCAACAACTGAATGAGGTGGGAGACTGTTTGAATCAGATTGCACCACTCCTCTTCCCAAATCAAGGAAAGCATGTTCAGACACAGTTGTTGAGAAGTGCTTCGGTACTTCTGCAGCTTCCATTACAGAACTGTTATCCCGAATAACTGAATTGCCATCTGATTTCTCACTCTGCTGACCCTTATCCTTCGGAACAGACAAAGTTGACTCAATATATTGAGTAACTTCTCCCTCTGAAGAAACAAGGTCATCTCTATTTGGTTTGTCTTCAACAACTGGATGAGGTGGGAGACTATTTGAATCAGACTGCACCACTCCTGTTCCCAAATCAAGGAAAGCATGTTCAGACACAGATGTTGAGAAGTGCTTTGGTACTTGTGCAGCTTCCATTACAGAACTGTTATCCTGAATAACTGAATTACCATCTGGCACTTGAGTAAGAGAAGATAATGGACTGGGCAGTGCCAATTTATCCTCTCGCTCTTCAGTGTGTAACTTCTCATTTTCCACGTTCAGAAATGTGTTATGAGGCCACATCAATCCTCCCTCTGATGATGACAACTGAAGTTGTGGATTTTCTTCAGCCGGTGACTTTTGTAACAATTGGAAGGAGACCTGCCCATCTTGAATTACTTCGCTCTGTGAAGCACGAGAAACGTGATGATCCTTTACTATCATCCATTCAGGAGGAGGTAGAGGCGCCAAATTGGGAACATCCTCCTGAATAGTTTCAGCCACAACAGAGGCCTGTGGAGAAGTAGCAATATCAGTATGTAATGAAGCCCCTACAGGGCTAATACCATCAACTTCCTGGCTAGCTGGCTCTTGTAAGGATTCTGAGATAGAATGCTGGGTTGGTTGATCTTCTGGACATGATTCAAAAGCTGAATATTTTTCTTTGCCTTTACTGTCTGAAGATTGTAGTTGTCCAGACAGAAGGGTTGATGATTGGCTTCTTGTTTCATCGCCCTGCAGACACTCTGCATCAGATCTTTCATTTTGAAACTTCGAAGGACACTCTAAAGGAGATCCTGGTCTGCTAGAAAGAATGTTCTCCTGAACCACGAGATCTGCTGATCGCAGTTTTTCAGATTCAGGATTAATTGTCTGAGGACTAACTTCATCTTCGCGTGATAGATTTAAATCAAGCTCATGCGGTGGCACATCCAACAACTGCTCTGAAGTTTCTCCTTGGTCTACTTGGTGATAAACATGCAAAGACGACAAGATATCTTCACTGCTCCACGGAAGAGGACCTTGAGAGGAAGGTTTTGGTTCAAGCTCCTCGCTGCCTAGCTCTGCATATCCTGAACCTATCGTCGCATCATCTGAAGGATGTCTGCTCAGCGATTTCTCCATAAATGACAGGCCAGGCATCTCAGTTTCCACTTCAGATTCCTGATGAGAGACCAGATCATTCGGGATAGGGTTACCTTCTGCATAAGCAACTTTTACATCTCTTGCTTCCTCAAGCAAGTTCGACTCTTTATTACATCCTGGAGAAACTTCCTCATCTGACTCGAACTCTTTCTGAGGCAAATTATCAATGTCAAGCGGTGGTTCCTGTGAATCTGCACATGAGCCCCCTACTATATCTGCAGCTGGATCTACACTAGGGCAGGCATTGTCATCAGTAGTGGCGATAGCAGGAGCAGCGAGTAGCAACCGATCTATTGAAGCTTGTTCAGTCCCCACATCATGCATATTTGTATTCTCATTAAGGGTTGAACTATTGCCTGGGACGTTAAGAGGACCGGCATCTCCTTCCACTGCTTCCATGGTCCGGGAAACTTGGACAGCATCATCAAAATCCAGAGGGGGTTCATTCTTTCCAAAATTGACATTTTCCTGTAAAGGCTGAACATCTACTTCTAGTGCATTTTGTTCATGTAATGGAGCATCATACGTGTAATCAAAAGATTGTTGTTTAGTGATATGAGTTTGTTGCTCATCTTCTATGACAATTGCATTTTCCAAGTTCACCAAACCAGCTGCCAAAGGATGAACTTCAGAATTCGTAGCATGCAGGTTTGCCATATCCAGATTACATGCAGGAGAAGCAACTGAGCTATCAGGCAGTGATCGAAGATCTGAATATCCAGACGATTCTGCCATTACTGAAAACTTGAACTGATCTTCTGGGAATGTCATATTTGAATGCCAGGAAGTGATCTTTCCACTAGTCACAGTTCCAGTGTGATCCACACCTTCATATTCATCACGCAATTCTTCATGCTTATAGGTAATGTTACTTTCATGTTCATGGGGCAACTCGAGGACAGTTGAAGAATGCATTAAATCATCAGATGAGACTATTGGATCTGCATCTACTGACTGAAAGATTGGATTGCTTTCAGAAGTAATGGGGGAGAAAGCACCATCCTGGTTCTGAGAAGCAGAATCAGAAAAAACAGCTCTGATCCTGTCTACCTCCGACTCTTTTTGGTCAGACCCTTCTGCTTCTGATTCAACTTGTAGACTTTGTCCATGAGCTGAAGATGAAAGCTTAGCATTCATATCAATAGAACGTAAATCTGTAGCTGCTTCCCTGAGATAACTAATTTCATCATCCTCTGTGCCCATATGTTTGGGCACAACAGGCTCACGGGAGTCTTCTATTTCTCTAGTTCCCCCATGTGCAGGACGCTGGTCACAGGTTATGTTCTCATGATGAGAGGCAGAAGTTTCGGTAGATGGGAAGGCCATAGCAATTCCCTCACCATCAGATGCTATATTATCAACCAAGTTGCTTTGACTATCGGAATAAGTAAAGCTCGAACTTCCCTTAATGAGAGAAGTGTTTCCATCTTCCGAGGCAGAATAGCCTAGAGATTGAGAGTCTGAATATTGAGCTTGAAGTTCCAGGTGCTCTTCATTCATGTCAGAATCTGTCTCATCTTTTTCATCATTCAAGAAACCCTTGTCATTTTTAGCTCTGTATTCATTGTCCGTTTCAGCTTCAGATTCCATGGTAGCAAGGGCATCCATGTAATTCTCTACCTCACTGGTCATCTCATCAGAACGGCAAACATCCATGCCACAATCCATCTTGGCTTCTACATCAACCAACTCCTTTTTCTCAGCCTCATAAAGATTAGGACTTCCATATGTCTCATTATCATGAGGTGGCTCAGGCTCCTCCATTTCCTTCCCATTAACGACCATCCCATCCAAATGTTCAAGGGACGGTTCTGGCAAGAGTGCTTCTGTAATGGATGTTAAAGTGCTCCCTTCTCTATTGATAGATTTTTGTTTGGACTTACCACATTGACATCAACTACTTCATTGTCTGATTCATAATCTGTTGTCCATCTTAAGGATGGTGGAGCAATGGAAACTTCATGCACTGTTTTACTCTCAGGTGAAGGAGTCTCCACAAACTTCCCCATATAACTTTTCCCATTTCTTGAACAAAATGGAGGTTCGTTAAACTGCCTTTTCTTTAATTTCACGAGACGTGAAGGGTTACTATAACTATTTGCAATGCTCTCCTCCATAAACAACTGCTGCAGTCTGTTATATGCAAAGAAAATGAGGTTACCATGACATGCATCAGGGAAAAGGGATCTCTGCAAAATAGGGAAGAGCAGTTCTCCAGAATTTTGTAGTTTCAGACTCACTTGGCATGTGACGCTGGTAAAATCTCTGGCGTTTCTCCATTTCTACCGCGCATTCCTTTCTTCTACAAGGTTCAGAGAAAAGTACTATTAGAATCATCTTCGCAGTTCAGAAGGAAATCCACATAAAGAGGAACTGAATTTCCCTAAATGGAGGAGCCTCCATCACAAGGAGATTTTGGAAATAAGGGAAAATTACACAAAAGCATTCTGAACTTAAGGGTTAATACACGTACCACAAAAAAAGAAAAAGAAAAAGAAAAAACATAACAGACAATTAATGGCTGTAACAAAATGAAAGTTGGGGGTAATGTGTAACAGTTGAAAGTTTGGGGGCAAACGTATAATACTGCCGACATTTGGAGGAGTCATGCATGATTTGCCCTAAAATTTTTAAAAAAAGTTGAATGCTGTCCCTATTTATGGATACGAAGTAGAGTAGTGCTACACAACAATAGCCACTCTAACGAACAAGGCTGCCAATTGCCAACATGAATGAATCTATCATTCTCTGTGTCTAAACAATTAATCAAGCTAGTGGCACAGGTGGCCACAAGCCAACTGGCTTTCTTCACTTGAGCTGTATAAAAATCTTCTTTGACAAAATAATCAACTGATAATAAAGGTATACTTATTGAATAAGTGTAACTTGTTACGGTTCTAAATATAGAAATTCAGTTAAATCGAGCCAGCAGATTTTTCTAACTTTCATTTTACAACTGCAAGAACTTATTTCCATGCTCTTCAAGAGGTGAAGGCAGGCCTCCTGAGCCTGAGTTTATCAGGCATCTTGGAGGGAATTCCACCAAGCAAACCTTCCTGCCCTCCCTCCCTAGGGAGGTTTTAGATGAGAATGATTCTGAGAAAGGTACAGCATAATGGCAAATGAAAGTCAGCAAGTACTTGCACATTAGAATGGACATCTTCTTATCTTTTAGGCTTGCAATATTTATTTGGCATTCCTCTTCCTTCTGACCTTCTAACTTTGTGTTTGTACATGGATGGAAAAGGAAAAGAATTCACCCTGAGCGCACATTCACAGGCCAATCCCCCAATACAAACTAGGCTAATGATATAACTTGTTCAGTGGGTTGATCACAAAACGATGAGCTTGGACTTCCAAGTCAACTATTGCCAATGCTATAGAAGTTTAGTCATCGTGATTTTCACATAGAAAAGATGCTTTAATCTAATAATAAAATAATTGTCAACCATCATCATATCTCCAGCCTGGCTCATCTAATCACCTCTTTGGGGTACAAACACTGCCCACACCTCCCCTCCCTCCCCATGTATTAGTCCCCTCACATGCACTATTTCCTTAATAATCAGTTTCAAGCTCAGTCTCAAGATTTTAGTACTGTTACAATGACCAGCTCCAGAAGTAAATCCTATAGCCATAATTACTAATGTCGGACCAAGCCTAGAATGCAAACCACCAACCAGAACCAGCTCTGACCAAGTAAACTTGGCTAGTGCTGATTTAATGAACCGATGACTGAATTATAGTTTTGCAGTTTTGGCTTTTGCATTTCTTGTTAAGGTTTGCTCCGGAGAAAAATAAACACGAGGTAGAATCTTAACACATTGAAGGAGATTGGTTGCTCCTGACATGTGCCTGTACTCCCATAAGGACCTCACACAGTAGGTGTCAAACTTAATGCCATTCAAGGAACCAAGAAAATGCTAGATATATGGCCATCCATGCCCAAAGAGGAGATCATAGACAACTGTCGAATTGAATAATGAATTGGGATATTGAAAATTCTGATTCTATAGTAAGTGATATTTAGTTAACTTTATTAACCAGGAATTTACGTCTTAATAGTCATTGCCACAAATTTGATAATATTTTCACAGCTAAGCCTTCCTGAAGAACTCCAGCGGCACATCCGCCTTGATGTTAATCATTTCAAAATGCAAGACGTGAAAATTCTTCGCATATTCAGAGCATGCAGCCATGCACTTTGACAATCCTATTTCCAAATTATAGTAGTGAGCCTTTTGTGTTGATCCGCAAATGAAACAATTAATAATTTTCTTACACAAGTTGGTAGTAGGTATTGAAATTGTCGAAAGGAATTCAATTAGTCACATACCTTAAACCTGCGCACTTTTTTTCCTCTGAACTTCGTCTACTGAAGCTTCCACTCTAAAGAATGACGGATCAGTGTAACGCGTTAAGCAGGCCCCAGCACCAGCAACATCAAACCTAAGGAAATCCAAGAATACATCGTAAGATTCTTCACTTCTGCTAAAAGAATGCCATCTCAACATTTGTTTCTGATCATATTGTCATACTTGTCCAGAAGAAATAGCCGTGGTGGCCCTCTACATTCTTCATAAGAGTCCATGATAAAGCGAGGCAAGTCTCCTTGTGCAATCATATTCTGCTGTGAACGCATATTAGGATGCCAATCAACACCTATAAAGCAACAAGCAAAAACCATGAGGATAACTTCCAAGAATTTTTTTTCAGGGAGAGGTACAGTCGCTACAGTGGCCCTATGTTTTGGTAAAATTATCAGAGACAATCCTTGGTTTTGAAACTACACTTGGCCCCCAGCCAAATTGTTACCCCAGTTCTTTTATCTTCTGAATGACAGATCAACCCAGTCAGCTGATAACAAATATTCTCACTCATTCAGTTGGAGACATGAAAAATAAAACACCTCAAAATGGGGTGAGAAGGCTCTGTTACTACAATAGAATACAGATGTTCCAAACAACGAGGGTCCAGTAAATTTCACAAAGTATAGGGAGTTGCAACTACTACTTTTATCAGTTATTTAATCTCTACATATGCTTAGTGACAAACTTAATATCATCCGACTCTTTAAAGGTACAATCATCTGGGGAAGGAGAAAGAAGGATAGTATGACTAGTCCTTGAAACATAACATATGTCACCATATGCATTAATCGGAATTCAGTAAGTGAAGTGGGTCCCTTAAACATCTAAGGTTGCAAGCTGCGGCAGTTGAAATAGATGGCTCTTATGCCATGATAAATTGACATATGTGAAGGATGTGAACAGACTCATAAGAAGTATATACATGATAAAGCGTTACTGAAAAACAGTACAGATCCACCTGCCTCAGATTTGCCTAACATCTTTGTCTCAACATATCGCTCTGGGCAACATCTTCACCGAGATTAAAAAACCAGAGGAAAAGTTAAAAGGATGTTATATGGGGATAGTTACTATTGATGATTAAATTATGCACGACCAAGCTACTTAAGTTTGCAAATTTTTTATAACGCGAGGTATCTGAACCTTGGACCTGACAATCTACATGGACACATGCAAACGGCCATATCCATGTGTAAGTTTGCAAATTCTTAAATTCCAAGGTAGTCTTCAATTTATAATAAATAAATAAATAAATAAATAAATTTTTTTGACCGACCGAAAAGGAGATTTTTAGGATAAAGATGAGTCCTATAAAAACTAAGCACAAAAAATTAATATGTTTGTAGTCTCATTCCACCATTGAAGAAGCTAAATAAGATATCCATTTCTGCTTCAAAGCAAATATCCTACCCTTCTAGCCCTGACACTCCATACTATAATGCAAGGAAAACTGTCTGACAGCAACAGTGCAATAAGTAGGAGTTCAGTTAAAGGAAGTCACTATAGTCTAAACCAATGGTCCGATTGCAATGGGATACACAACTTAAGATAGTCATATAGAGGGCATAGTCAATTTCTATTGCGAAGGTACTTCAGAAAATTTTATAGGATCTGGTGGTTTAATTATTAGCCAGCTAATCCCCCTTCGTGTATGTCACTAAATACTAATAACTGAGCCTTCATCATTTCTCCAGAAACAAGATCACCAACAACCATGTTACAAGAATAATTTTGTGTCGAGGAAACATATATATATATATATATATATATATGAAGTGACTGTGCAGTCAATCCCTTAAAGATGACAACACAAATAACAAGAGCCCATGCTAAGATTATTCAAGAGGATCATCTAACCTGGATTTGAAAAAAAGGACAGATGATTTGTTTGGGACAGCAATGCCTTCTCAATTAGAGGGAATTCTACCTCCAGCTGTTGAACACGTGCCATGAGACTATGGCCTCTCGAAGCTGTGGCTAAAACCTCTTCATGCAAGTCGTGGAATATCTCAGCAGCAAATCTTGTCAACCACAATGAACAAACAATTGTGCAGTTCTCTATCAGAACATACAGCAGCAAAGGAAAAGTAACCAGACGCGCAATAATAATGTAAACATGATGGAAAATGGTCGAGATATCCAACTGCGACACAGCCATCAGAAAACCATGCTTGTGAAGGAGTTCTGAATTGGTGAAGAGAAAAGCCCAATTTGGCTGATATCACATCAACGCTAAGAGATGGTTATAAAGAAATTCAAACGATGGAAAAGAAGCCACATCAGTACTTGCATGTTGGTGTTACTATATGCTGTGACAACAGTGTAACAACTAGCTTCCAATTACCATCTACAAGTTCCCAAAGTCTGTTAATCAGAGAGGCATTACCAACCTCAACTAGTCGTTTCCTAGCTCAAGCCTCAATATACACACGGTTTTCCCTAAAATCCAGCTCCCTTAAGCATCATCGCTGGAAACTCTCTCCTAAATCTGGTACTTCCAAACACGGTTCCGAAAGTTCTTAACCTCCGCAACCACACTAGCTCGCTCAAATTCTACTTCAGACACCGTCTCGATCAAAAACCGCTTCTTCTTCTTCAGGCCAAACCATAATCGAGCTTCTTCAACAAACGGAAAGCGCGAGTAAGACGAATGAGACACGAATCTAGCGCTCATTCCCCAACCTACGACCAGCCAGACGACTAAATCTGCAGCCCGACGCTAAAGAAAAACCGAATTCTCTACCAAACGAGCTCCCGAATCGGGAAAGAGCTCAGATCAAATCCGACAATCGCGCCCGACGACTCCGGCACAACAGCGACGACGACTCGGCATTCCCTCAACCAACGCAATTCTAGTGAGCAAGAGAGAGAGAGAGAGAGAGAGAGAGACTAACTCAGCTAGGTCGCCGAGCTGGCGGAGGACGCCAACGAGGCCGGCCATGGCGACGCCCTCCAGGAGGGCCTCGGGATCATCCTTATCGGCGGCCCGGTACAGCTCCGGATCGGCCAGCCCGTACTCGTTCCTTATCTGGTACCTCGTCAGCGGCATTTCCACTCCCTTCCCTCCTCCCTCCTCCCTCTCCCTCCTCCTCTTCTTCTTCTCTTCCTCCTCTCGCGACGCCGCGACGCCGCTCCCGCCGCCTCCGCCGCCGCCGCCGCCGATCGCCGACTCTCCGCGATGTCGCTTCGCCCTCTCTCTCTCTCTCCCTCTCGCTACATTTCCATGGCGAGAGCTCGCTCGCTCGCTGGCTCGCCCGCTCGCTGGCTGAGATTTGGGACGGGCCGTTTCGGGGGGAGCCGAAAAAGGACGAAATGAATGAATAATGAATATGCACAGTGGGCGTCGTCCGGTCAGAAGAGAGAGTTCCGCAGCTGCTTTTGGGTTTGTGAAGAGGAAGACACGAGGGGGCGACGTCGATTATTTATTTTTTTGTAAAGCGCTCGCGATAATTAGGAACGAGATAAAAATATTTTTATTTTTTTAACTGTAATTAATTCGGTTGATTAATTTAAGATAAGATTAGTTGCGAGCGTGGAGGATTGTGGAATAAGGAACGGAATAAAGCGGTGAGCGCGTGGGGCAGTAGCGAAATACGGAGAGCGCGCATCGTGGCGTTCATGGTGCGCTCGTCTTGTCCCTCCTCCCTTGTCTTTTCCCTTTTTTTTTTACTCTTTTTTTCTCTTTTGATTTTGCCTTCTTTTTTCGTTTTGCCATTAAAATACTTTTTTTTTTCCTCCATGTTCAATGCCGGTTCATGAATTTTCCTCTTTTTTTTTTTTATTCAATGTTGTTGTTCAATTCATCGGCGGGAATTTGCCATCGTGAACAAAATATTCCAGTTAGTTCTTTTGACTTGTTACTATTTTCGATCAATTTATCCTTAAATGCTTTGTTTGTTCATTTAATTTTATCCCTGAACTGCTTTTATTCTCTAAATGGAAAATATTCACTGGTCTTCATAGGTCGAGCATTTCGATTTGTAAATACATCATACCAACGGACGTTTTTAGTTGTTTGAACTAAATTGGAGTGTGAGTGCACTGTCACTAATAAAAGGGTCGATCCGTACTTAATATGCAGAGAGTGTGCATTGTGGCGTTCACGGTGTGCGTTCATCTTGTCCCTTCCTTCCTTTTCTCTTCTTTTCTTTTTCTTTTCTCTTTTTGATTTTTCCTTTTTTTCCATAAAAACACTTTTTCTTTTCTTCATATTCGATTTGGTTTTGAACTTTTCTTTTTCCTTTTCATTTGATGTCGTTGTTGAACTTTTGAAAAGTGATTCAACACGGTACTTCCGTTCAATTCATTGGCGAGAATCTGCCATCATAGACGATATATTCTGCTTAGTTCATAACTTGTCGATATTCCCATTCAATTTATCATTTTGCTTTGTTTATTCATCCAATTTGGTTCTTGAATTACTTTCATTCTCTACATGAAAATACTCAACTTATCTTTATAGATTATGGGTATTTCTATTTGTACCTTAGCATATCGTGCGAACGCAATGGACATTTTCAATCATGTCAACTAAAATGAGTTTAAGCGCATTGTCACCGGTAATAGAGTTGATCCATACTTAACATGTTTATTTGTATTTCACTATCATGCTTATATAAACACATCAACGCGTCAATGTATATGTCTTGTCGAAATATAGCGTAGATAATTACCAGTCCTAAACAAGGGTCAATCATGAAGATTTTTGATGACCCTCACCATGCTCAATTGAAGGTTATTAGAGGAGAATCAAAATATAAAAGTTTAAGGATAAAATTGAATAAACAAATAATATTCAAGACGAAATTCAGCAAAAAAAAAAAAAAAAATGGCAAGTCACTTACTTTTTTTTTTTTTTTTTTTGGTCGGCAAGTCACTTACTTCAACAGGTACATTCACAAATTTTGTTAACCATTAATAGAAAAGACCAATTTGAACCAATATTTAAAAAGTTAAGAGGTAACATTGAGAGAAAAATTTAGGGATGACATTCAACAATAAGTAAAAGTTCAAGAACTCCTAATGTAATTATCCCTTGAATGAACTTCCCAGCATGAGTTGTGCCTCACGTGGTTTTCACAATGTTGTATCGGTATCGTCTAAATTCTAACTTCATTTTGACTAACCGAAAGTAAGACGCCGCTAATTTTGTCCGTAAAAGTAAGACGAGAGAGTCCAAGTGGGTGGTCTGTCTATGCTCCGTACATCAAGCCCTTCCCATCTGGCGACAAGAAAAAAGAAACGTATCACGTGCAACTAATCCATACATACGCTTATTCCCTACTCATTAAGCCAATTCCATGTGGTTCAAATCCTTATTGGCAAATAAAACTCCGGCCTGAACGCAGTCGATTTCGAAAGATTGGTGCATAGTTGCTAAATGACTGGTTTACAATGTTCCAGGAAATCGATTTTTGCAGTTTCCATTTTTATCTTCGCGGCCTTTCTATTCTAGTCGCTAGAACACCAATATCAACTAACTGTAACATTTCCGCATTACAAATATAGCTAGAAAGGAAAATTGTAGAGAGCATTTATGAAGAGCTATCGGTTCTCAGTTCCAACGTTATGCCAGCACTTCGTAGTAACTTCTGAAGTAGGTGTCGACCTCCTTAAAAGCGTCGTTGGTTAAGGTTGGAGAGTAGTTTTTAACATTAGTGTCTGATAGCGAAAACACCCGCGACCTGTCGCGATGATTTGGGACACCAGAATCGGATGTCCTGAAGGTTTCAAGGAGTCTATATTGAAAATCAAGTGGCTGTGGGTTACAATGGAGGGCACAAGGGGTGCCCACGATCCGTGGTCCTTTCCCTTTCGGTCTTCGTCTTAAAGATTTTAAGTTGGGATCGCACAATTGGTTGCAACGCCGGCAGATTTCCGACATAGAAATTGGAATTTTGTCTCTTCAAATCTCATAATTGCATGCAAATTGCTCTGAGTGAGTGCCAACTGCACGAGGCAAATGACTAGACTTAACAGACTTATGGAGCTTATAAGGTATTAAATGGGCTTATAGGTGACTTGGTCTATATGCCCGTGTGCCTGGATTATAAAAAAAAATTCTGCGCAACCTAGCAGTGTCGGTGGGGAAGGGGGTGTTTCTAACTTTCTCCACTCGAATAGAACACTAGAATTCAACCAACCAAAATTACAACGTGAATTATGTTTTAAATCGTAGGTCTCTCCCTCGCACAAATTTGGGTAATATGATCGGAGTGCACGAATAGATTAAAGGGAGATGCAAAGAATGCAATTCGAAGCATTTGACTTATGCCAAGTTAAAATTTGAGTGTGTAACTACCTT
Source organism: Eucalyptus decipiens (assembly GCA_014182575.1). NCBI lineage: Eukaryota > Viridiplantae > Streptophyta > Magnoliopsida > Myrtales > Myrtaceae > Eucalyptus > Eucalyptus decipiens. Next base: position 15,942,908 of record CM024619.1, read on the forward strand.
ATTTTTGAAGTTTAAATCGTCTTGTTAACCTCCCAAGGTCGCCACTATTGATTGCCATTTGGTTTTAGGGGTTTTTAGTTCAAGATCTAACTAATTGTGTGCTAAGCGGTTAGGGGTAATGGCTAACTATGCAAGTCAAAGACATGATCTTAATCGATTCAGATGATTTGTGGAGTTCTTCTATAGGGAAAAGTGTTAGGTGCACCGGACCATATGAGGTCACATCACATGAACTATTGGATCTCTTGGTCCAAGTGTAGATAATACCTGATCATTCCACGGGCCGTCAGTTAATTCAACCTCTACTCTACATTCATATATCTAAATTATATATAAATAAATACATATTTATTAAAACTGTAAGATGAGCGTGTGCTTATTAATATTTAAATGAGGAAACAATTTAATTAGTAATGACCTCACTATTAAATTGATCCAAAATCTCTTTTCTAAAGCTACTACGCCGCTAATTTCTTGAGCTTAACCTACTCCGACCAACTCAATGACATCTCTCTCTAGTTTTGGCATATGTTAGATGCCACTGTCGAGACAGTCCGAAGCTACGGAAGAAAAATAAAATGACGACGCTTCCATAAAACATGAGCGTTGATGTTTCAACGCATTTATATCTTGTACGTTGCTCCATTCCAAGTTTGACCCAATATGCACCAAATGACCTTACCAAATATCATGGACAGCCAATAGAAATCAATAATAATAATAAAAAAATGATCACGACGAGGAATTCAGATCTAACGGGTGAAGATGAGATTCTTTTTTTTCTTTTTTATTGATGTTTATCTCTTTAAACGAATATTATACACTACTAGAACATGTCTTCCATTATATATCCCGCTGCAAGGACTATCCAAGGAAAAAATTTCGGGAGAGAAATCTCTTCACTTGGGAGTTTTTTCGATTGATCCTTTTTTTTTTTTTTTTTTTTTATTTCCTATAACTTTTTTATGCGAATCTCTTAGCAAACATGGAATTACAAGAAAATAGAAGGAATCACGAGTCTCTCGATATTTGTCCTCTTGCAAAGAGTTTGAAAGGGCAAAATTTTGAAAGATGATATTTCATCACTAGACTTTCTTTTTCGAGCCTTTTTTTTAACTACTTTTCGATCAGAATCTCTTGACGAACACAAAATCACTGTAAAATAGGAGGAATCGAGCTATAAACAACAAGCCTACAACGTAGAATGCCGAGTGACAAATATCTTCCCTCATTCCAGCACAATATCTCAAATTCGCAATGTATGATTGACTCAATCCGCCAAAATAGTGATTAATCATTCTAGTTATTTTGGTATGGTTGGTACATTATGATCATTTATGTAGCAACCATATTATAACTTATGAGTAGAGCTTGGCGGCTAAGGTTGGACTTCACCTAATAAAATTTACAACCCTGTGCATATAAGCTGGCAAGAACACCAGAATATAGCCCCCTCTAGGAATCTTCATCAACTAGCGGGACCCGATTTTTATCTTTTTATTTTTGCCTTGAGTTATAAGCTTGTCTAGATGGTGAACAAGAGGTCCCGAATAGTATCATTTGTCTCATGAGATTGTTAGGTATTTCTTTGGTAATAATTTTGCTAGACATGTGCATATCCAAATAGCATCATTTGCCCTTCGTGAATAGGCCTCACTTTTCTATGTTTCCTATTTTGGCACTATGCTAGCTCTTTTTTTCTTTTTTTTTTAACAAAAAAATTATGGAGATATATCACTAGAATGAGAAACGTTGTGGGAATTGAGTCAACTCTGTTACAAATCCCGTCAATTCTTTTGAATAGTGATCGGTTGAATTTGCGAGAAAAACAGGAAAATTGAATTTGCAATTAGATATAGTCCACGAAATAATTCCATGAGATCTAAATGCTACAATTATGGTATCATCATCATGAGATCATACAAGAAGATGCACACAACACGTTTGACTCTCGTATAAAAAAATTTCTTCTTTTTTCTTTGTCGGCTGCTTTCTGTTAGAACCTAGCATGTTTGCAATCTCCCAATCTCCAAGCCACCAATGTTTTAGAAACCGTGCTGGAGGCCATCCCGACAAGGTGAATCATAAGTGGTTCAATTGAAAAAACCAGACGGGCTTGAAATGTAACTTAATATAAAGTGTAGTGTGGAACTTAACAAGTATTTGCCCATAGTTGAGTTGGTTAGTGTCAATCCAGCTCAAACCGTGACAATTTGACTGGCAAGGCTGATTTTGGCCATCGAATGGTATAGCGGTGTGAACCGGACCGGTGGGCTGGTCAGTACTTGGTTGAACCATTGGTCAAGTCCTCTTTTTAAAGCATTGCAAGCCACAAGACTAAACGCCCTGTGATGTTATAGTAAAGTTGTTATTTGATGGACTCAATGAAGAGACATATGCATATAGCTAATTGAAGGGAGAAGGACATCAGAAGTGCCCTAACTTATGTATGACACTTACTTTAATCCTACAACTTTTCGCCGGCTCACTTAAGTGCCAAAAGCGAAGAAAAACGATCACTTAAATGCCTCTAACGAAAAATTCTAACTATAGAAATTACACGGCTTTTATAATTAAAAATTGGGTAAGTACACTATCAGTGCCAAAAATTATATACGGCAAAAGTTATGTACGGTGCTCACTTTGATGCCAAAAGTTTCTGTCGGATCACTTAAGTGCCAAATCGAAGGGAAAACGATCATTGGTGCCACCGGCGAGAGATTCCGACCAAAATGATTACGTGGCTTTTATATTTAAAAAAAAAAAAAAAAAATGACTTGGATTTTAAACGACGTCGTTTTCTGTCCCCTACAAAAAACGTCGTCGTTTTGCCGTCCTAAGTGGATGGCCTCACAAAAATGACGCCGCACAACTCATTTGGGGAATTTTTTTTTTTTTTTATTTGGGGATTGAAATTAGGGTTTTTTTGTTCGATCCTCGCCTAACACTGACCTAGATCGCTCGGCCACAACTTGAGGTGCGTGAGGTTCCTGCACTTGAGCGAGATTAGCACGAGGATGCTCAACAACTTGTGGTCACACTTGAGCGTGAGCTCCGTGACCGAGTCGAACCCACGCGAACAGCTCCGGGACTGCGTCCAACAGCTCCGAGTGGGCGTGGAGGGCGAGCCTCTGGCGGCTTTGGCCTTCGATCGCGAGCCAGCGGTGGCACACGAGAGAGCACTGGCCCCGGTCACCGAAGCCTAGGTACTGGAAGACGCAGGCCAGGCACTCGTCGGGGAGATCGGAGATGGAGAGGGAGAGATCAAGGGCGGCACACTCGTCGGCGGACTTCCTAAGCACTAGCCAGATCAGGGCCTTCGACTTGGCCACCAAGTGGTCGTCGTCATGGTCGAGGTCGAGGTCGGAGCCGCAGCCGCCGAGCGCAGGGGCCGTCAAAGACAGCAACTGGCCCATCACCGGCTTCTCTCTCTCTCTCTCTCTCTCTCTCTCTCTCTCTCTCTCTCTCTCTCTCACAATTTGAGGATTTAGGGTTTTGAATTGGGGGAGAGACACCAAACGACATCGTTTTGTTGTTTAAATGCTGACCACATCAGCTTCAAAAATTAATAAAAAAGTGATACGTCGGATTTCAGGCCAACCAGATCTGAGTTGGCACTAAAATAATCGTTTTTCATACTTTTGGCACTTAAATAATCCAAAATAAACTTTTGGCACAAAAGTGAGCGCCGTACACAACTTTTGGCATTGATAGTGTACTTACCCCAATTAAAAATTTTATATGAGGTGCCATTTTTTTTATGGGTTAATGAAAAATCCTGACAAATTTAAAAATTATTTTTTTGACTATCAAAAATCCCAAACTGGTATATCTTTGACAAATTTACCCCAAATTGTTACACTTGTGACAAATTTACCCTATATTAGTTTTCATTAAATTTTGATTAAATTAAATGACACGTGATAGTTGTCTGGTATACAAATTTGCGATTTTACACTCCGTTTGTCACAGTTTACAGTTTTTGTGATTTTTTTGTGATATTAATCCAATTTAGCGGAGTGTATATTTGTCACAAATTTACCAGTTTATGATTTTTTGCAATCGAATAAATTAGTTTAGGGTAAATTTGTCATAAATGTACCAGTTTAGAGTTTTTTATTATCAGTCGGGGTAAATTTGTCACAAGTGTAGTAGTTTGGGGTTTTTTATGGTCAAAAAAATAATTTGGGGTAAATTTGTCACAGGTGTATCAGTTTGGGGTTTTTCAAGGTATTAACCATTTTTTATATTGAAATGATCACTTTTTAACAACAATTGGCACTAAAGTGATCATTTTTTTTAAGAATGACTAACATTGAAGTGATCACTTCGTAACTTGCTATATGACGTCGTTTAGATTTTTTTTTTTGCACTAAAGTGATTACTTTTTCATTAAAATTGGTACTGAAATAATCTAAAAATAATTGACACTGAAGTGATCTTCTTTTTATTTTTATTTTTACAATGACTGGCATTGAAGTAATCACCATTTAACTTGCTACATGACATCGTTTAGAGATTATATATTGATTGGGCACGTCTGCAAGTTACATAGGATTGAAAAATTAATAAAATATTGTTACATCATATTTTTGGTGATCCTGATCAAAGTTGGTACTTAAATGATATATATATGTATGTATATATTTAAAGTGGCACTTAAGTGAGCCAGCGAAAAATTGTGACATTAACGTGAACATCGTACATAAGTCAAAGCACTTGTAGTGTCCTTCTCCCATTAATTGAATAACAATCAATCAGTGATCACTAGAACACTTTTTAGAATGAGTACCGTTTGTAAAGAGTGGATACAGAAAACAAAACACTATACTTTTATTTATAAAAAAAAAAAAAAAAAAAAAATTTGACTTTGCTATTGTTTTTGTTTTTTTTTTTTTTTTTGGTATCTTGGAGGAACAGAACTGCAGCCGACAGCTACGCCGTAAACCCCCAGGTGACACTTAAGCAGGAGGACCCACCACCCATGAGTCACACAAACCCCCAGGTGACACTTAAGCAGGAGGACCCACCATTCATGAGTCACACTTAATACACCTAGCGCCTCCCCTGGGTTTTGAACCATTCACCTCTTCGTTAAGGATCAACTTGGAGCCACCGCAGCCGGTGGTAACTTTGCTATTGTTATAAGTCAATAATGCAAAGATAACACAAATGATTATGGATCATGGTCACTGATTTTTTCAGCCAAAGAACATGATTAAATATTATATATGAGTCTTCATAAACACGATATATATTACTATAATAATCATGCAATTAATCTAGAAGTTGACATGTTATTACCATCGTAGTTTACCGACAAACACACATAGTGAATGTAATCATTTCCTCCGCAACTTCTCCCACCACAACCGGTTATATTATTCTTCAAAATTCCACTACTTTCACTTTCTAAGGTTGCATTTAATGTTTCCATACTCCAACAATTTGTAAATAATAATAATAATCATAATAATCATAATAATTATAAGCATGAAGCGCATTTCTCACATTTATACAAGTAGTTTTAGGCATATGTCACAGTCCACGGAAGCAACACAATCCAAAGAGTTTATGTATGAAGAACCATGACTCGATCCATGAACGAGTAACCCTCGATTATCTCCTGAGTCCAAGTATTTTCTCAAGTATTATAGAATGCTCCTAGGGGTGAGCGATACTCTAATTGTACACTTTTGTATTAAATGAGGATAGTTGGATAGATTGGGAGATGTAATCTCTATTTTTAGATCATTAAGAGATCTACAACTACGAAAAGCCTTATATTATTATTATTATTATTATATATATAGGGTTTCCTTGTCTCATTTGTATATATCTCACAGGTAAAATACAATCCAGAGCTTCTCTCTCTAGAATTCTCTCTATGGTCATTGTGAGTGTAAGCAAGTAAGTCTGACTTAAGAAGATATTCCTAAGGCCACATGGATATGAAAATGGTAGATTGACCTGTGATACATACATCTAGTTTCATTTTTGGAAAAAAAAAAATTCACCAAAAAGCACATAAAAATAATTATATGCCTGTAGCGTGCTTGTGTGGAAGTTAGCATTTGATAAGGTGCAAGTATACATAAGTTTATACAGCCACACCACCATGGTCATTGTCTTGTCATTGCTAACTATTAATGTTTGCAAGACACACATCTTTGCACATGTCATGACTTTTTACGGTATAAAAATTGCTGCTAATGTTCATTCTAAAGGATCAAATCAAACATTATAGCATAAGTTAGAATATTCATTTAAATAAATCATGATACACGTTCATATATTTTATATGCTCATGTGATTGACTTCATCTATCACGAACAAGTTACTAACTAAACTTAACATACACTTTTATATTCACTGTCGAGATTTTCGAGTTACCAATATCTAGTAATCAAGTTTCATCATTTTGTTTTTTAATCTGCAAGCAAATACTAGAAAACTTGATGATGAGTAGCTATTGGATGTAACACATGATTGAAATGGTTTTTTTGGAATTTTGTAATGATGTTCGTCCTTTTTGGTGACAATCCCACATGATCAAGAAAGAAGCTTCCATCTTTTTAGTTAGGGTTCGCCGTCTTCAGCTGATTCTTTGGAGCGCGGCCTTTTATATTTGGAAGATTCCTAGGAAAGTGGATTTGTCAGCTCATAACTTCTTATCTCCCCAAGCCGGGAAAAGCCTTTTTGCCACCTCTACTTTTAATTTATTCCCAGTTTACAGGTTCTAGAAACCCACCCAAATAAAGAACATCAGCATATCATCTCACCAATCGGACCTAAACAAGTCCTTAAAAGGCTCAAGGAGGAAATAGGTGGGAGATCCGCCCAGGGGTGGGAGATCTTGCGCTATCCTTCATATTCCCTTTCTGTAAGGAAGACAAAGATAAATAGAAAATTAGGGAGTGCTACGGTGGAGAAGGTAGATTTTGCGCTTGCATGCCTTTACTACCAATGAGTAGGCTGGTATGATAGCCACATGCGCTTAGAGTGAGTAGGGGTGGGTGAAAAGTTCATTGCAGAGCTAGCACATCTTATGGCAAGGCAACATAACTGCAGGCTAGCTCTATACCCCCAATTATGTTGCAATGCTTTTTGGTCGCAGGACCAAAAAAAGAAAAGAAAGGAGTGATGGTTTTAAGAGAAAATGATTGCCTATTAAAAAATTTCCATGACTCGCATGGTTCTTAATAAACCAACGTGAGATTAACAAATACACGTACACTCTAAAAATAAGAAGGAAAACACCTTCGATGAATTAGCACCAAAGGACAATTCAACATGGATAAAAAAAAAATTATCGGCTTCGGTTATTGACAATAGTATATAAACTAACCAATTACTTATAATCTTTATCGATGGTGAATCACAGCTCATTGCATAAGGAACTGGAAAGAAACATATACCTGTACTCCCGATCGGAGTCATATTTCCCCAGAATCTCAAATACACATTGATAACCATCGGGATAGATCTAACCGCCTCAATAATATACTCTAAGTCAGCATTAATATTTCTTATGACATTGTTGTTAATTGGTTAAGTGCACTATTTGTACAAGATAATGGTGGAGATAATCATGGAGTCTTTGCTTCAAAGCATTCGCTCGATGGGGACGAAATGGACCTTGCTTCGCGTTCGGGTGTAGTATCAATGAAGGCCACTCCCACTACCTTCGCCCTCCCCGAGAAAGAGAAGCAAAGAAACATCAACTCCAACTACTCTTAATGCCGGCTGTTGACATGATTATACGCGCACTTAGAAAAAAAAAAATATATATAATATTTCATCATTCAAGCCCCTAAAGTTAGACCCCCCCCATCCCCTTTTCTTTCCTAGGAAAAACTTTAATATATGTACATTTACCTTAAAATTCCCGATTGGCGGGGTCGTCTCGTCCGACATGGCGTTGTCCTCGCCCCGGGCATCCCATTTTGCTATAAGCCAGACCAAACAGACTTTTAAGGCTTCATTGCTGGGTGAAGATATCATTGCCAGCTTTTAACATTATGAATCATGAACAACACGAGGCAAGACTTCTATCCCTAAAACTTAAAGCAAAAGGCTAAGAAGGGTGCACCAAAACTCCGTGAATTGGACCGTCGGGTGGTGTCTTGATAAGGTATACGAGCTGAATTAGGGTTTTCCTTCCACGCATTGATGGTGTGGATTCGAGTTTCGTAATTATGAGGAGTCGCTGGGCATCCGCGTGGGGCGGTTGATGTTGAACCTAACACCAGGCCTTGCTTCATTCGTGAATATCTGTGTTTTCATCTTTCATTTTTTTTTTTTTTGGTCAAAATGAAACTCTTCAAAGCAATTGCATATTTTTGGTTTTTGGTATTCTCGAAAGCATGTTTGGTACATTGAAATTAGATTATTTTGATAAATTGAAATTTCCGAATGCATATATATACATATATATTAACAATGAAGTTTGCCTTTCAGGTTGGGATGAAAGGGTAAAAAATTATCTTCTTTTTTTTTTTTTTTTTTTTTGTTCTAGCTTTTGATTTGTCATTAAGAAAAATGAAAAAATTTCCCCTGTTTTCATATGCTAACGCTTATTCATTGAGTGAAAAATACGTTTTCAATGCCGTTTTGACTAAAAGGAAAATAAAGAATTATAGACCAGCTTTTCTTTACAACAAGCATGCCGTAGTTAGGTTGATTACATCTTGTTTGGAACCGAACCTCAAAGCTTAGAAGAAAAATGAGAGATGCATAACAAGAAGTCGATTCAAAACTGCTAAAATTTCGTTATTAGAACCCGTTGTGTTATTGATTTAGTTTAAATCTCTACATATAAAAGCCGCGCTTTATATAGTGGTTTTAGAATCAGGACCCAACTCGACGAATTTCTTAATCAGACATGGAAGCGGGACCAATCAGTTCAATGCGGCTCATTTTAAAGGCTTGCGATCCGTGCATTAAGCTCTCGATTAGGTGGATTACATTGTGTTTACCATACCTAATTAAGGCCTTCCAATGTAATTGGGTATAGAGATTTACTCGGTGCACATGCAATAGTCAGCAAATACCCATTTGGGCCAGACAAAGAGGCCCTTCAAAAGATTGGGCCTTGTCATTTGAAATTGCTGTAGGCAATACTTAATCAACTAAAAACCATCACGCGAAGCCTTACCTCTCTCGGCCCCGAAGTAGCAAGTAGGGAAAAAGAAAGGAGAAAGAGAGCCGTGAAATCTAAGAGAAAATTCTGCACTTGTTTAGAATTCAAATTCTTCTCCTTTCAATCAAACCATTTCAATTTGGGCTTGATTTATTTCACCAAAAATGAATGATGTGAAAAAAAAATTTCAAAAAAAGATCACTTGTATTACTTGAAATAATTAGAAAAAAAATTACTTTCATTATTGATAACAATTTTTGGCTAACATTCTTGTAGATAGTGAAAATATTTTTTATTAATTTATTTTTGTAAGCAATACAAGCAATTGTTTTTAAGCAATATGTTATCCAAATCATTCATTTTTCAACGAGACAAACACACCCTTACATTAATGTCCAAGTATACAATAGTAGATAGATTGATTTACAACGTTTTACAAAATAATGCGATTAAATTAGTGGGTATTAAGCATGCATATCAAACCAAATATCCACATTAACAAGCCCGTCGATTGTTCTCACAGCTGATTAAGATTTTATCAATAGACAACTTGTCTAAGATGCATATTTGATTTATCGTGGGCGGTCCAATTTAGATGATTGGACCCCCTCTTTTATTCGAAAGCAAACAGACCATCTAATTAAATAAATATAAAAAATAAAAAAAAAATGTTGGGGCAATCCGTTATACCCGATGTGGAAAAATAATTATTTAGATGAATTGAAAATTATAAGAATCGAGATTGAAGAAGGTCTACCCAACTGGGACATATAAAATACCAAGTTGATAATTCTTTTTTGGGTCAAAACCAAGTTGATAATTTAAATAGTGCAATAATTGAGTTTTTTGCTTTCATCCTCTTTTTGTACTCTAAGCACCAGGCCGAAAGACACGTCGTCATGTAGCCAAGTTGACTTAATTTTTCTTTTAACCACGGAGATTAATAATGGTGATTAATAACTTAGTACCTTGCCTGCACTGTGATTTCCTGTCTTTTGGGAAAATGGTGGTTAAAAAGTGGCGCCAATTTTTTTATATATTTCACATCTCCTACTTGTATTATTATTTGTTGGTGCAAGTCGTCGGGGGATTTTATTGCAATTTCGTGCAAATATTCAAGATTAAGTTGATAAAATTAAAAAGTTTAGAATTATAATTGAATGATTGATTTGTCAATTTTCTTGTATGTCATATGATGACCTCATGGCAGTGTAGGGAGTAAAGTATAGATATACCTGTTTCATGAAGGCGTTTGTTGCCCTTGGACCTAAGTAAGTTCTTAGATTGCTTCATCTCGATTCAATTTGGACCTCAAGGCTTTGGAGATGTAAAGCAATTAGAAGGTATTCCTTCTTTCTGGGGAAGATAAATATACACAGGGAAACTTGGGGCGAGGGGTTGGGTGTATGGATATCGGTATGTTAAAATAAAGAATGCAGTCTTGTCAATCCACTAGGATTGTCAAGTAGGTGGGATGGCCCCAACTTGGAGTCAAAAGGCTCTTGCTGCTTGGTGAGGTTACCTTTTTTTTCTCCTTTTTTTTTAGGCTAAAGCTTATTGAGATTACCTTACAACCATACATCAAGGATCCAAGTAATACTCTCAGTTATAGGGTTATAGGTTACCTTATAATGATGCGGTTTAATGGAGATTTGCTTTGCATCGAAATCCACAAAAATTAATTAAAATACAGCTTAACTGTACTTTGTTGTCCTCACTGCAGCAACAGGGTGGCCCAAATAATCTTATCTTGTCCAAAATTAAATAATCTTATCATTTGCACGCAAAATCAGAAGCTTACCCACTTAATCTTTGGTTTATTTTATAAGCCATGAGGATCTTGAATTGAGCAAGTTATGAATGAGCATATACCCAAAAAATCACAATTTCTCCTACACCGTTAGAAATATTCCTCCTCAAACTTCAATTTTTCCAAGCTCGTTTATCCTTCATTTTGCCCGTCTTTATTATGTCTTGAACTTTTTTAAAAATTTACATATGTTGATCGAGAATGCGAAATACTATATCATGCCTGCTGATGCGTAAATAATTTATTATTCATCATAAACATAGGACATAATCTCATTTAAAAGCTATTTAAGTAACAAAAATAACTCAGCACCAATTTGACACTATTTTCTGTATTTACGGGAAAAAAAAAAGGATAAAGTAATCCAAACACTACATACGAGTATAGAATTCATGCAGAACACATGGTATTTTATACTTCATAACATGTCGTTAGAGAGGAACCATAAATGTCGACATATCCATGGTGCCATTTATGTTATCTCAATTAGAATTGATAAAGATAACTTGTAGTTTGGAATGAATGAAGATGTCCTAAATGAGGGAGATTTAAGCATGTTCTTTGGATATTAAATTCTATTTCCGCCGCCGAATGTATTAGCCTAGTGATAAAGAGATCAAGTTGTCTTCCAACTTCGAGTCATTCGTGAGCGAGATCTGCCATCTCCTATTGGAAGACTCTCTGATTTCTAGCATATTAGCGTGATGATGACTTTGGATTTGTACCAATGAAACGAACAGTTATAACTCAAATAGAACGTCCTCTAACGAATATAATATTATTTATGAGATTTTGTGAGATTACTATTAATTATTCTTAAAATTTAAATTGTTAGATGAATACGTAATTTAATAATTTAATAGTTAAAATTTAAATTATGAGTTAAAATTATGATAATAATAATATTCGAAGGGAGTAGTTATGCTGGCCACCGTCCCAGCTCGCAAGAATAGATGTGTATTTCCCTCTGGCTACCTGCCTGAGGCATGGCATGGCATGGCGGATGAGGACACTTTTATATATATATATATATATATATATATATATATATATATATATATATATATATATATATATATATATATATATATATATATATATATATATATATATATATATAATTCTAATAAATGAGTTTATTTATTCGTACAAGACAACTTCATGAGTGTACTTTAGAAGTCTTCCTTGATAACAATCTGAGGACAAGTTAAATCACACGCCTATTTTTATGATGTCGATGGCATGTTGACTTCCTCAAGCCAAAACTTGTAGGCAGAAAAAACAAGCTCGTGGCAAGTCCATTAGGTTTACTTCTCATGCTTAGAAAATTCGAAAAACTACAGGGATTCTTCCAGGTCGACTCTGCAGAGCTGTCGGCAGAAATCACTTTGCGACCTTCGGCGCCAATGACAATCCAAACTTTGGACGATTGGAAAGCGATCGAGATCGCTTGGCGATTCATACTTGACGACAAAGTGTGCGAATGGGGTTTGGACGGAATGATAAAACTATGAATCTAAGCCTGAAGAGCAGTGATTTGCATCGGCATGGAATTTATACTGAATTGCAAAGATATGAAACGAAAATGCATTGAATTCAAGGTGTAATATGTTAGAAAATTTAACTCAAAAATTGAGGTTATTGAATGAATACATTGTTTAATATTTGAATATTTTACTACTGCTAAAACGCGAAAATATGAATTTATGAGATTTGAATTCGAAAGTTTTTATTTTGATACAATGTGAGAATTTGTGATATTGCTGCCTATCATTTTAAAAGTTCAATCTAATAAGTGGAGCGAAACTATATACAATATTTCAACACCATCTCTTCAATCACATTCAAGCTGGATTATGAGCGGCACATAAAATTTGACTGGTAAGGAGAGAACGCACCTACGTGAAGGGGATGGAACCAGCTCTGACTCCAGCTCCAATGCACTTTTCATAGAGTAAGTCGAGGTGTCTGTGACCAACTCCGATGCAGACTCTTCTTTAATAATCTCCGAAACTAGTTGCAACCATCATCCATAATGCTCAAAATTCTCCAGTATAGTTGGAGAGCTCTAGGGTCAACCCTTGACTCCATAACTTTTTTTTCTGGAATTAATTCCGAACATACACCTTCGACCAGAAAAAGGATAGCTGGTATTTCTAGATGGCAACGAAAACGATGGATATGCATGCCCTTTATTTATTTCTTTCTTACTGAAATTCTAATCTTGACTATAAAGAAATGGAGACAAGTTGCAAGGAACAATCCAGTCTGTAGGAGTATCCACAGAACAAAACAAAAGGAAGCCGTTGGGTCTATTAGATGAATGGAAACGTCTTGTTGCGTTGCGGAGCATTTCCATGTGGCTGCAGCGACATGCTCCCTATTCTCAAACCTTTAAATTGTCGGTAGTACGCAGTAATTATGACTTAAACCGAACATTACGTTAAGGGTGCTAGCCACTCCCCCACCTTTTATCAATAAAAGAAATGATTAAAGAGGAAACATTAAGGATACTAAGATGATCATAGAAAGATTTATTTATCAAAAGAAAGATTTCTGGATATTTGAAATCAATTACATCTTGCCGGCTGCGGTGGTGAAATCAAGTATCAATAAAATAAACATGGAAGCCAAAAGGGTCATGCTCACATGCTGAAACATTTGAGGCGATCTGTCTCAAAATGACTTGATGTGTAGATTTTGTTAGTATCTTTTTCGGTATTCCTACCATTCAATTTGAATAATCCAATGCAGGAGATGATGATCTTGATGACGTCTCAATGACGAGCTAGCTAGAACTATCAACTTGATTACACAGAGCATGGACCACCCACCCAAAAAGAGAATAAGGTTGAATACTGTGGCTGATAAATGAAGCTAGTTTAATCTAGACAACACAACCTCTCATTTTGCCAGCTCAAATTAATAACGTAATCCGTGCAAAGTGTAGCAGTCGATTGGCCAATAAAGACCGGTCACGACAACTTACATAGCTTCAGAATCCGTGAATATTCTTCTTTAAAAAAAAACAAAAAAACAAAATGATCATATTAATAAACAGAATAAAAAATTAAATCGGATATCAAATTTAAATGATTCGATCAACACAACTTGTTCCATAGGGAGATAAGTAGATGACCCAATTATAAATCAAGCAATACAATATAAATTATAACTACACCCAAATCACTCAAATACTTTTAAGATTTACAATCTTAATCATACCTAACGATTCGCAACGGTGTTTAGCCATCACAATTCCTCACAAACTTATCACCCAATCCGGCAAATAATAAACGAATCTAATTATATGTTGCACTCCCGAAGCACTCTTGATTTTCGCCGGATGTAATTCACAAGCATCCCGTACCAATTAATTATTACGACCAAAAGGCTTCTCTGCTCACTCACTGACGAGCAAAAACCCACCAAATCCACCTACAAATCTAAGTCACCTTGTCCACGTTCAGATTATAGAAATGCAATGAGCCGAACGAGAGAAGTTCACTAAAATAAAAGGAGCAAGAACCCCGAGTCGTCGAATATGAATAGAATAATCGAATAAATAGTAGAAAAATAGACAGCCGGCTTCATCCAGTACAAGTGGCTGTTTTATTGAACAGATTATGCGCGATCCGAGATCTCTCGATTCCCCCGAGTCATGTGTCATGGAGCTTTGGACATCCACTGTTTCGACTTTGAAAAATCCTGCATCGAGGCCTACACTTGATATGTCGAGATTTAGGACAGAAAAAAAAGAGGAAAATACAAAATACTAAAGAGCGTACTCAGATCATCGTATTTCGAAAATGTCTGATTTCTTCTATCATTTGGTGGGTTTCTAGGTACGCATGTTTTTATCGAATACCGCGATATTTCGACGTGTGCTTTTCCCGTTTTCTATTTAGCTTTCATTGGTGCGCTCGAAGCAAGTAGTCCTCCGAAAAAAGTTGGCGGATCGGAAAAGGGTTTGCCCGCTCGGTGCCACGTGCTTCATACAATTTTCGTTACGCGTATACAAAGTCATGTGAAATTTCACATAAAATTCCTTTATCTCGCCCCTCGTGAATGAGGTTTCCGACTGTGTTCTTTACCTCCCGTCACGGTGAAACATAATGAGCACCTTGATCAAAGCACATCCTGCCATGGAAGCACAGCTTTAGCCATATTTCCTTCGGAAGCATCGAAGAAGCGCTTGGGTCAAAGCGCATCCTCCTCCTCGTGCTTCCTTCCATAAAAACAAGAGCTTAAAATTTAATGGGAGAGGTTGGGTTGTTGAAGGGACAAGGCTAGAGTAAATTAATATGCAGAGCGTAGGACAGCTTCTTGAGAACCTTCTTGCATCGCTTATAAAAACCCTAGACTCATTTCTCTTTCCGAACCATCCACTCCCCCCCCCCCTCTCTCTCTCTCTCTCTCTCTCTCTCTCTCTCTCTCTCTGTGCAAAATGACTGGCCAAGTGATGTCTGAGAAGCTTCTTCAAGGGCTTCCTTTCTCGGAAAGAGAAAGCCACAGTAATGGCGCTAACTACCACCGGAGGTAGATCCTTCTCCGTTTTCAGCTGTAGTCCTAGTTCATCTCTACATGAATCAGCTCCCCTCATTTCCCATTTTTGAATGCACAGGTTGGAGGGCAAAGTGGCCATCGTCACGGGCGGTGCCAGAGGAATAGGAGAGGCCGCCGTGCGGCTCTTCGCCAGACATGGCGCCAAGGTCGTTGTGGCGGACGTCGAGGATGTCCTCGGGGAAGCCCTCGCGAGCTCACTGGCCCCGAACTACTGCGTCACCTACGTCCACTGCGACGTGAGCTCGGAACCCGACGTGGAGAACATGGTGAGCTCGACCATCTCCCGCTACGGCCACCTCGACATCCTCTTCAACAATGCTGGGGTCCTGGGGAGCCAGTCGGGCAAGAGCAAGAGCATCCTGAACTTCGACGCCGAGGAGTTCGACCGTGTCATGCGCGTGAACGTCCGGGGCACAGCTCTGGGGATGAAGCACGCGGCTGGGGCCATGATCCCCCGGGGGAGCGGGTGCATCATCTCGACGGCCAGTGTGGCGGGGTCCTTGGGGGACTCGGCCCACACGCCTACACGGCATCAAAGCACGCCATCGTGGGGCTCACGAAGAACGCGGCGTGCGAGCTGGGCCGGCACGGAATCAGGGTCAACTGCATCTCACCGTTCGGGGTGGCGACGTCGATGCTGGTCAATGCGTGGGGCGGCGGCGACAAAGAAGATGACTGCATGAGTTTCGGGGTGCCGTGCGAGCAAGAAGTGGAGAAGATGGAGGAGTTCGTGAGCAGCCTTGCCAATCTGAGGGGGCCGACGCTAAGGGCGAAGGACATTGCCGAGGCCGCTTTGTATCTTGCTAGCGACGAGTCCAAGTACGTCAGTGGGCATAACTTGGTTGTCGATGGGGGTATCACCACTTCCAGAAATTGTGTTGGTTTGTAGAATTTTCTTTTCTAATCTTTTTGCCTCTTTTTTTTTTTTTTTCTTTTGTTGATTGCCGTTTTCTTTTGTAATTGGAAACTTCGATTGTACAATTATAATGGTGTCTTTACTCTTCTCAAGCATCAACTTTATCTTCGCCTTTTATTTTCTGGCATGTTTGTGACACTTAAAGCGGGTATGCGGGAGTTTGAGAGCAGATTTTCTTAGGCTCTAGTATTACGGTATCCGATAATTGTTCAATACACCGACTGATGTATTAAATGATATCACGCATTTAATTATATAACTTTATCTTAGTGCATTTTGAAGATCGCAATAAGTTAGAATATTGTTATGGGTCTAAAGTATCATGTCATAATGACATAGGACCCCATACTTGGTCAACCGACCTCTTCTTTTTCTTTTTCCTTTTTTTTTGGGGGGGGGAGAGGGGGTGGAGAGGGGGATACAAAAGTTATAATAAATTCAAAGGGAGTATGTGCTGAAACATGTTCCACAAATTCTATTTTCCGTACCAATGTAGAAAGCAGATGCAGACCACGATGATTGGTTGAACTTTAGGGAAATGCAAAGTCATTTTCTCAAATGTCTCAAGGTAACAAATGCCATTTGGTTGTCCTCAATTTGGGTACATTTTTCGCAAGCAACTTCGAAGTGAAAAAGGAGGAGGAAAAAACAGAAGAAAATTGCTCCAAACTCTAGCACCTGCAACGCCAATTTCTGCTTCAGCTTCACCAATTCCTCAGCCTAATCGCGCGACCACCAGTAGCCCCCATCTCAGCCAACTTGACGACCGGTGATGTCGACGACCACAGCAAGTAGGGGTCAAGGAGAGTCTCGATGAGCAGAGCAACACCACGATTACAACCGAGGGGCCTCGACCCTCATCTGTGCCAGAGATGAAGTCGAAGACGTACAAGGGCCAGATCTGTGCCGGAGGAGGTCCTCAGACCCTGGCGACCATCTCTAAAGAGCTAGATTTAAGTCCTGAACTACGACACGAACTTGGAGATGAAGTTGAAGCCGTACAAGGGCCAGATCAAATGTTGGAGAAGGTCATGTGATGGTTGGTGAGACCATAGGCGAAGGCCATTAAGGTCACCTGATCCTAAGCAAGGTGACATTAATGTCGCACGACCTCAAAGAAGCCAGATCTATACTCTGACATCACACAAGCCAAGCAATAGATTTGGGCTCTAACGTCATGTGACCCTAGCAATACAATCGCGTGACCTTAGCGACGCGACGATAGTGTCACGCAACCCCAGTTGACCCCTCGCCACTATCTGTCCGACCCCTCGCCACTATCTGTCCAACCCCTCAATCATCACAAACTATATCTGCTAAAGAGGAGTTGAATAGTTGCGATGGCAAAATTGGAATATGAAATTATTAGTGGGGTCATTTGAAAAAAAAAATGCATTTATCTTGGAACCTAATTTGTGAAAAACCTCAAGATTAGTCTCCACTTGCTTTAGGCTTTCAGTTTTGCCAATATCAGCATTTCATCAAAGTGTGCCAACAAAAAATCGTCAAATATCTAAACTTCGGCTTTCAGTTTTGCCAATATTAGCATTTCATCAAAGTGTGCCAACAAAAAATCGTCAAATATCTTTAACTTTGGCTTTCAGCTTTGCTAATATCAGCATTTCATCAAAGTGTGCCAACAAAAAATCGTCAAATATCTTAACTTTTTCTCAAGGCACTCTAGAGGCCCAAACCAAGCCGAAAGCACCCATTAATGCTTGCTTGCTAAAAAGTCAAATAGCTAAAGCTTCACATTATCGAAGCCCCCATACGACTAGGTGGGAGTTATTGTCTTTTCCTTAGACAATTGAACTTGAGAAATCACTAAAATAATGATATAAAGTACCAAAATCTCCCACCCTTCGGCGTATTTCGTGCGTTCTACATCGTCCAAGTCCTCCATAGACCTAGGAGGGGAATTAGATTCATCTTAGACAAATAAATATCTAACGAAACTAATTAAAATACTACTACCAAGTAACGAAAATCTTCGACCCCTCCGCGTATTTCGGGTTTGTCAAACTTGCGAATCTAACTAATAATGGAACCGAAAACCAGCTGTGGTCTAGCTCATGCCAATCTCCCAAGTAATAATTTTAAAAAAAAAAAAAAAGAAAAAAGAAAAATCATCTTTTTAGGGGTTCGCATGAATGCGAGCTGGAGCCAGAGTTTTGCAGTCTAAAGTACATAGTTTATCCTCGACATGTGACTTTCGCAAAAACTAAAAGGTGGGTTTTCTTTAGAAAGGAAAATCGCTACCTATCGTCGTCGACTCGGCCCGCCAGCATCGATGTCCTCGATACGGTGTTTGACCAGAAAGCTTGAATTATCACGTGGAGGGAGATTATATGGACGTAAAGTACGTTATGATTGCTGTTTAGGTGACGTGTGCTCATATTCAACACTCCTCTTCACGTTTTATAGCGAATCGGGCGGGGGCTCCTGTCACGAGTTAGCCATAAAGAATCTATCACGAGCGACAAGCTTGAGGGCCGTCTGAATTATTAAAAAAGCCAGGTCGCCACATGATGGGAAGAGGTGCTGACCAATTGTTAGACTCTCCCCAATCTCAGTACGTACTTTTAATTCCAACTAGCGTGGTTCTTTTGAAGTATATCCATACGGATGTACATTGCCTTTTGATGATATTAGAGCAAGAATGAAAGGCAAGTGGGAGCATATTTGATCGCTCTCTATTTTGTGTAGAAACTCCATTAAGTTGGGCATGTGTTTGGCTCTTCCCATCAAACAAGAGCCACCCAATTGGAAAAATTACTAAAAAAGTCTTAAACCTATTGCATTCGTGCCAATTCAATTATAAATATTTTAATTGTGCCAATTGAATTCTAAACATTTTTACATTTTACCAATTAAATCCATTCATCTAATTTTAACTAGAAATTGCTATCATTGATGCTAGCCATTCTGCTAACACGGTCGACATTAACATGGATCATTTTTATAATTTATTTTTCCTCCAAGCTCAACAAGGGCCAGTTGAACCTTGCTAGTCACGGGCAGGGCCAGTTGACCCTCATCGACCATGGGCAAGGGCTTCGTAGCCCTCACCAAGTGGTCGACGATGATCGGCCGGTGACCCTTGCTAGACTTGTTAGAATAAAAAAGGAAAAGAAAGAAAGAAAATAAACAAATAAAATATAAAAAATTATTCACGTCAACGTCGGCTGTGTTACATGACACTATTAGCATCTACATCAACGACTTCCAATTAAAATTGGCCAAATGAACTCAACTAATATAATGAAAAGGTTTAAGGTTGAATTGGTATTAGTGCAAAAAATTTAGAACTTTTTTTAGTAATTTTAAGGCCAAAATAGCAGCTACATGATCACCCTGCTAAATAGCCATCACAGTATAGCTGTAGTTGTGTTATTTAAATATCCCTATAATTTTTCTCCTACTCACCCTACCAATATTAGATTATGTTAATTGTAACTGGGATTGTATCGATTATGACTATATTTATACATTATATGTAGCGATAACACCAATTATAATTATATTGACATAAAATATCAATTATCATATGATTAATACTATCCCGGTCATTGATATGATACTAAATAATATTTCATTAATTCATAATGTAACAATTAGCATAGAATTAGTTGTTTACATTAGGTATGATTATGTAAATTTTTACTTGATATTATATGGCTAGTAATATATATCGAGTACGTCATAAAATATTATTTTAATTATAATGATTATATATCATTTATAATACGATCCCATCTTATGCGATTAGCTTTAAAATTTATTCATAAACATTTGATATTATATAATAGATAAAATCTCTAATTAAATTGTAAAATCTTGGTAATATATATATCGGGTACTACATGCATGATTGGCTATTATAGTGATAATTTGTATAATGTAATATTTATTTTCAATCAAATCACATATTTCGTGCTTAGAATTTGATTCTAGCTATAAGTAAATTAATAAAAATGAATGAATACTTGATATAGCAAAATGTAATGTTAGATAGTATATAAAGTGTATTAAACTCATGATTGACATTTAAAGTGAAAATAATTATACTCCCTGTAGTTTTAATTTTAAGGGGTATTTTAGGAGTCCTGATTATATTATACCGTTTATTACATAAGCTACTTATAAAACCAAGCAGTGTAATGGATATTACATTGTTTAAATAAAGCAGTCTAATAACTATGACAGCTTTGTTACATTACAACTAATCATATTATGGTCTTCTTTCATTATTGAAATTAAAGGGGCTATTGATGTTAAGAGAGGGATCTACACACAATTGATTAATGGTGTTTAAACTTCAAGGAATGTACAATGTTCTAATTGAGCCAAACGTTCCTTTGTACTAAAGGACGAATCATCACTTGGGGATTTATATCCGGTAATTTTCTTCAGCTCCAAGAACACTGTAAATTTCGAAATGACATACGGTCTACCTAATTAAGCTACTGAAGATCAGGAATTGAATGTCATATTTCAGAGTCCAATTAATGCCGTGCGAACTGCTCTGAATGATGGCACCCACGCAGGTCAAAATGCTTTGATTAAACCAGTTCATGGGGTTTGTAGGGCGTTTGGTGAGCTTATACATAGTCAAATGTATTTGCTCGTGGGATATCGAAATATAGAAACAAAGAGAATTTGGAAGACGAAAATTCTCTTGGTGCTGAAGGATGCCCGGAGAGCCGTTCTTTAAGAGTGCTTCAAAAGGACTGGGCATTTGTCCCCTTTGGTCCAATCTCAGCTGGCCGAAGCGTTGCTACTGGGCTCAGTTAGTATGTTGTGGATAGACATTGTACGTAGAACAGGCTTCGCAGGTAACAGTTGGATATGATCAGCGTCTTCTGCGACCATTAATTCACGAGAATATCTAATGACAAGAGACCGATCCTCTGGAATTGGGTAAGATAGTCTGCAATAGTTTCGAGTTGGTGATGTTGGCAACGGACATTTGACTAAAGTGGGGAACTAAGGCACGCCGTCATGTGGAAGCTTGAAGGAGAGGCTGCAATGTCATTGGTAAAGCTAATTTACAGTGCTTACATTATAAGATTTGCAACAACAAGAAACATCACAGTTCCACAAGGGAGTCTGGGGTCTGATATGTAAAAGGGTAGCTTCTGATCTCCAAGAAAATTAAATTTTATTATAGTTGAGCAGTAAATGATCAGATGAACCAAAAGGACTAGCCAAAGCAGAAGCAGGAGAAAAACGGGACAGATAAATCAGGACAAATTGATCACAAACCGTCCGGTGAAGTTCCTGCTTCAAGTATTATCGCAGTCTATGAGGGTGGTTCATAGTTCAAAAGGTGTAATACAGACATTGAAGCATTGTGTGTCGACATCCATTCGCGGCGTTGGAAAGGTAATGGATACAGAATCACTCTTGAAAAAAATGAAGGATGCGAAAGACGCACGGATTAGAAGGGAAATATCAAGAGAGTAGATTTTAAGCAGTGCCGGGTTCTTCACTCCGAGCCTGTGTGTCTAATCTTTACTACATGCCTTCCCTTTCCATTAATGAAGTTGAAGGCGGCTTCATTAGCTTGCTTTCTTCCACTAGCTCGGCAAGCTGCATTTCCGAATTAAGCCTGTCATTTGAAATTCTACCTGGACTCTGCAAGTTTCCAACACCAAGCAAGCCTCCATAGCTGTTCTGGTTTGGAGAACACGAGCTGGATTCCTTCTGAGCAGCTACATCTTCACAAGGTAGATGAGACACTGTGGCTTGTCTGCAATCTCGCGTTTGTTTCCTGCAAAACTTGTCTTCAACGATATCGTAGAAATCGGCAGTCCTCACTTCCTGAGCAAGAGAGCACCAGCAACAGAAAAGCCATCTCACACAATCCGCAATTGCCGGTTTCCCACAGCAAAACTGATCTGCTGGCAAATTAAACCTCTTCCTCATCTGAATCCTCCAGAAACCACCATAGAGCAGACCAAAAACACAGAGGACAATGCCAGTAAATCCCAAGGTCTCCCTCACTATCTCGTCATCAATGTTAATGGCGGCAAGGCCAAAGACCCAGAAAGGAGCAATGCAGAAAAGGAGGAAAGTGGCAATGTGGACATACATGTTCCCAAACCCGAGCCTTTCCATATTCCAACCGAAGATGCAAAAGCTACAGAAGAGAGAGAGATACGCAACTGCTGAATTGTCACACAGATCGAATAACCCCCCTCTCCATTCAGGCGTATACTCAATGATCCCGTGCTCATTCTTGGAAGCAAATGACAATCTCTTCTCTATTGACTTCCTTCTAAGGTCGCCCGGCTGAGCAGAACTGGAAGTCAAATCTCCATCTTGTGCTTCCTCATCAACTTCTAAAACGTACTCTTTTCCTAAAGGGCTAAGGATGGCATACAACCCAGCAATTGCAGGAGAAGCAATTGCGACAGAGAGGCACACGCCCACTCCAATTGCAGGACGCTCCGATCTTTCGTAACCCAAGTTGAGGCCACACAGGGCATACTGAGCAAAACAGTTCACGTGAAGCAACATAACCACCGCCATCATATGGATCCGCTCTCGGGGTTTAACGGTGCCACTCTTACAATAGACTTTCCTAAGTGCAGACACATCCTTTAGTCTCCACCTACACAAGAGAACAAGGTGGTGGAACCGTTTAGGATGCTGGTACAGGCTCATGAGTGTAAACAAAGCATTGAGGATTTGATTGTTAACCTCAAACCACGCATTTCTCTGTGATTTTTTCGGCAACAAGCTGTTTAACATCCCCGTCATGACTAGAAAAAGAATAGCTCCCGATATAGCAACACAACTTATCCATAAAAGGAGGACAGCGTTGAAAGGGTCATTTGCGTATTCTATGCACAATTTCACAAGAGATCTCCAATCCAACTTATTAGAAATGACCAAACCGAGACGCTGCCGGAGACCTTGGCTGGTCGAAGAAGGGGCAGAACGTGATTCTTCATCTCTTTCATCGGATACTTTCCTGAATTTTGTCGATGGGGACGCTAAATTGGTTGCTGAACCAAACTTGAGAAGGCCGAATGTGCTGGGGGTGGGAAAGGGAAAGAAGCCTTGTCTTTTAGGAATTTTATCACTCAGTAGTCCCTTTCTGGAAGTTGAAATGTGCAAGGCCCTTTGTCCGTTGACCTGACAATCTTTCGGCGTCGCATTCGAATGCAGTCCTTCCTGAACTCTGGCTGCATCAGCTTCAATTCTTGAAGCCATTTCACCCTAAAACTAGGAAACTCTCCAACTGACAATTTGGCAGTGCACTTTATATGCTAAGTCTCTTCTGCACTCTAGGATCGCAAGACCATATGCAAAATACACTGATGAGCAATGGCCAATATCCATATTAACACGACATTATAATGAAAATTGAACTTTAGATGTAAATTGTCGAATGATAATCATAAGTCATGCCAAGGGCACCCTAATTAATGGAGGGTGATGTCGGCAACCCAGTTCAACTATGATTCTTAAGACAAGTGTGTTCAAGAAATTTTGCATTCTGCAAACAATTCGAGAGGTACATATCTACAGGACAAGATCACTCCTTTACTAGTTCAACCAAAGTAGCTTAGATTGAGAGAAAGCAGAACTTGGACAGCCGAGGTTTCATTGCAAAAGTGAAGAATTAATTATTATCTATTTGACCAGCAATCATCATCTTGCTCATCCACACATTTCAGGGTAAACACTTCCTCAAAGAGATCTACGATGTTATATGGACGAATGTAGACGATATATACTCTACGAAAGTAACCGCCTTAACAGCTGCTAAATGTGTTCTAAAATTCAACTTACGAAATCTTGTTAACATTTTCTAACGAGAAAAATCAAGGACACTCCCAAACCAGAAGAAAAAAAGGAAGCCAGGAAATAAGGAACCAAATGAATGCCTCAAGGGTTGCCTTAAAACCATTAGAACCATAGCAGAAAAATTTAAAGTTTACATGCTCTCACTTCTTACTTCAACAAGAAGAAAGAAAGCGTCAAATGCTCTGACTTCTCTAAAGTATTGACAAATCTGAGCTCGTTCCGTAGCAAGAAAGCGTCAAATGCTGAGACTTCATTTTCTTTAAGAAGGAGCAAGCTCAGCAGAAGCCCGCATGCACATTCAACGAACGACAGAGCAAACGAGAAGGATCAAGAAAAAGAAAACCCAGAAAGCTTAGAGAACCAGCCAAACGAACTTACGAGGGGATGTGCTGAATTGCGACTCAGGGGTCGGCTCAAGAAGAACACAGAGACCCGCTCATTCATTCAAGAACTTCAAACGCGGAAAGCCGCAGGGCATACAGAGAAAGGCTAGCTACTGAAACAGAGTGAAGCGAGAGCGCACCTCGTTTCAAAATTCAAACACAGAAACGCCGCTCCACCTCCTTCAAATTTGCCTCGTTCTTCCTCCAACGATGGGGCCCAAAGCCGAGAAGTGGGAGCCGAGACGGGGTCCACATACATTTTAGCTGTCGGATCACTTGGGACCCGCACAATTCAATGGATCGTATGCTTTGCGTTAGATACAGATAATCTGGTGTTGCAGATTGGTTAGCGATATTTCACGAGCACGAGATTCACGCGTTTAAAGTGCGTCCGAGCTTTCTTGTCCTAAGATAACCCATAAGTCAAAAGATAGGTTGACATTTAGATCTTCACCGATGTCGTCTTTCTCGTACTTTCCGAAAAAGCGGCACTTGTTTTCAACTATAAATTAGGCTTGATGTTTTGAAAAACCTCGAACTTTACCTTTTATTCCAATTTTACATTTTATCTCAAAAAAAAACTTCCAACTTTTAGTCTAATCCCAATTCTATCATATACTTTCTTCTTATATTTTGGGTTCTATTTCATTTCTACCCTAAACTTATAGAGTGCTTGAATTGATTTATTGTTATCTTTCTTTTTGTATTTTATGTTGGTGTAGATTTTGATGTTTCTTTACTTTCCGTTTTGTTTGTCTAAAAAAAAATGAATAATTTGAAAAATATTTTTATGAAAATAAATGGTTTATGTTGTTTACAAAAATAAATGAACAAAAAATATTTTCATTGCTAGCAAAAATGTTTGGATATATATTATTTTTGATAAATGAAAACATTTTTCAATAGTTGATTATTTTAACAAAACTAGCAATTATTTTTTGCAAAATGCTTTTCAAATTATCCATTTTTCGCGAAACATACAAAGCCTAAGTTGCAATCAGTATTGCTTATGAGAGCTCGTGAGCAGTAGCACTACTTTTCAAGAGGATTATTGAAGCCTGCTTAACAATCTATTGAACCCTCTCCAAGTAAAGCCAGAAGAGGATTGCAACAAGATAAAAATAAACTCGCATATTACCATCTCTAATCTATTATGCGATCGCGTTTTTCTATTCTGTTGAACAAGAGAATTAATCTGACATAATACCATTCTCAAGATTTGTTAGTGCGGTAATCTTCTTTCCTTTTCTTTTATGATTAGAAAACCTACCTTATATAGATAAGCTTGGATGGCCCATGAAATCCACTCTTCCTCATCTATAGACAAAAACCAATTTCCTTTTCTTTTATGATTAGAAAACCAACCTTATATAGATAAGCTTGGATGGCCCATGAAATCCACTCTTCCTCATCTATAGACAAAAAACAATTTGAGAAAATCATCCATGCATTCTCCAAAATATCTGAGGTTTTGGTAATGGTCAACAGGTAAAGTAGTTCCTGAACTTTCTTAAAGTCTGTCCATGCCTCCTGCTTTACGTTCACTTCCAGCGGGATTAGCATAGCTTCTATGTTTAGATCAAAGTTCTTTAATGTTGCCTATAAAATATGATGCTATTCTGAATCTCGTTCAACGGTGGTCCTCTTATAACCTCATTGGAAGCCTCACTGCGACGGCGTTTTTAAAGCGATCTGTCTAATAACGAGGCCGACAAGCCCAAGGCAGAAAGAATTAGAAAAATCGTTGCTTGCAGTCGCAGCTATCTTTATATTTCCTCCCACATCGCCAATCATTGAAATGGACCGATTACGGGTTGATGCGAATGACTCACCGGATGTTTCTGAGATGAGCTAGTTGTCTGTTGCAGAAGAAGCTGCGACCATATATTTATGTGCGGCGTTCACGATGGGGAAGACGGGGCACATGAAAACTAACTCATCACCCCGAGAACAGATGATTATGAGCTCAAAAGTTACCGTGCGCACGAGCTGGCGACATCACAAACTCCGCCCGGCGAGGCGACCATGCCGTTGGGCCATGTAACTAATGTGTTCGACACGGGTTCCTCCGTGGCTTGTTGCGTGAGTTAGTAATGCACGTGCCCTGCTTCTCCATCATGCTCTTCGCACACTTCAAGCCACGCCACGTATCGCTCCAAGTGCTCTGAGAGAGAGAGAGAGAGAGAGAGAGAGAGGAGGGAGGGAGGGAGGGAGGGAGGGAGGGAGAGGGAGAGAGATGATTCATGCGGCAAAGTCTGCTAGGGTTTTATAAGAGAAAGAAAGAGTTGATGGAGCATTCAGGACACAGAGAGGTGAGGTTAATGGAAGCTTAGGTGGCGTGCGGCTTAGCTGGGGACCGCCAAAGGACGTGTCCTCAGGCAAGACAGCTCGTCACAAACTTGCCGAGGGCCATTCTCACTCCATTCTTTTATACATCGGACCTCAGCTACGAACAAAATCCTGCCTGTTTTTCCAATGCAAGAAGACGTCCAGTACACACGTATATGAATTTGATGGCTGTCCAAAGTTATACGATTGTGAAGTCCATGATTGTATAAGGAAATGTAAGGAGACGATAGGTTCATGGTCGGTCCCACAAGAAAATATTTAGCTCAAATAAATCTATAACACATAGTCGCTTCTATCTATATGCCTCATCATTCTATCTGCGTCTCATCGTCGTTGAATTTATACGATTTTTTTTCTATCTATATACCTTAAATGGAAAAACCATCTTATTCGACACCTCCAAGCCCTGACGTTTTACATTACTACCACCAATGTACATCTTTCCCGCCCTCCTCGAGGATTACCGGCTAAGACAATCACGTACTAAAAGATTAGCAGGGCTCGTACGGATCCCACTGTAAAGGATATATTTCTCTATATTCCAACGCCTTTATCTTTTCATTTATTACTAGAAACATAATTTATAAATTGAGCCTGTATAATTTTCTCTTTTCCCCTCCTCGTCAATCCACCTTTGTCATCGCCTCTCATTCCTGAAGCTTCCGTCACCCACCATTCACCATGACCACTTGACAACAAGAATGCCACCACTTTCTTTTCATCAGTAAATAATTGCCAAGACAGGACAAGAAGATCCAATCAATTACTCAAAACTCTTGTCCTAATTACACTCCAAACCATAGAATATGAAGAATAATCCGGAATATAATGATCACTGTACACATCATAAAGGGAAAATCAACCGTGTAAGATCTACTTAAATGACGGAGCCGACGGTAAATGCGACACGTCTAGTTCCCATTGAGATGCTATTTTGAGAATTTTGTCTCTTTGCCTGTCAATTTCAAGACTTTCATCTCGAAGTTTTAGATGGTGCGGTCTGTTCTCACGTTCGCATGGCAAAAAAATAGATACAATCGAAGAATCTACTTTCTTCCTTTCTTCCATAATTTGAATTATGAGAAAAGAGGAGTGTTTTAGACGTAAATGTAAATGAAATGTGGTTGGCTAACAAGAAATCAATCATGTTGAAATCTCTCTCCCTTTATTTTGCTTTGCCACATCCTATTCAATATGATACATCGTATGCTTAGGACTTACTAAAACAACAATTATGACACGAATCCCGATGTATCGTGATCGACTCTACTTATTAACTCGGCCATAGAATTAGCCTAGCTATGGCTACCAAATATGATATTTTCTATTGGGTAATTTTCTCGACCTTCCACCCAAGTCAGGCACCAATTACATGCATATAACTTATGATCAAATAGACTCAGCTTAAAAAGGTCGTTTCAATATCCTTGGTGATAAAGAAGCGAAGATTGTCCCCGCGTTGCGTTGGCACACACATTCATTTCCTGCTCAAGCATATCCATCCTAGAATCAAAACCACACCTACTTCTGAAAGACAATAAGAGCCTATTTGGTAACACTTCTGGAAACAACTAATTTTATTCTTTTCTTCCTGGGAACAAAAGAAGAACAGAAATCCATTTGGTAAATTTTTTGTTCCCATTAACAAAAATCCATTTTTTGTTTTTGATAATAGATTTAGAACATAATCAAGGAACAGAAAAAAATTGCTTCTTGTTCCTAAAAGTAATTCATGGAATTAAGTCTAATTTTTTCTTTTCTCCTCTTTTCTTCTCTTTCCTTTTCTTCTTCTTCGTTTTGGCCCGTCACTGGCCTCAACCATGGCGAGCGACCATCCAGACAAGGGAAGATGACCATTTGGAGTGTCGCCAACCCCCAGCAACACCAAGCCACATGGGAGGCGCGTCAATCCAAGCCTCGTCGTGAGTGGGTGAGGCTCGGCCTCACCAACATCAGGCCATCGCAAGGCTTCAGTGAGCTCACCGAACCTTGCCCAACCAAAGTCCAATCATCGCCGTGGCTAGCAACTAGCCACAAAGGAGGAAGAAGAAAGAGAAAAGGAAAAAGAAAAAAAAAAAATATATATATATATATATATATATATATATATATATAATAAATGAATTAAAAATTAAAAGAAACAAGACAATTAAAATCTTACCAAACGCATTTCTATCCCAGGAATAGAAATTTCAACAGTTATTAAATGCTTTCAAAAATTCAGAAATTATTCCCGAAAACAAAATATAAAAAAAATTATTTCTGAAAAAAAAAATATTTCTTGAAATAAAATGGTTACCTAACACGGCTTAAACTTCCTCGTTCATTGTAATGAATGTTAGTTTTCGATCCGAAAATTCTAACGTTCAGTGTGTAAAAGCCATTCTTAACATAATTTCACACAAATTGATCCAAGGTACAATTCAGTCAGCCACCTTCCATTCTCTCTACAGGGCTTGGATTGGACACAATTAATTAGTCTCTTGTGTCTAACGATTGTGTCTGAATATGCCCAAATTACCTGGAATTCCACTGATCCCCCCGACAGCGATGTAACTTAGGAAAGTATTATTATCAAATCACACTTAAAGATCGGGAATAGGCCGGCCATCAGAAAAGCAAGATACACTAGAGATTGCCCTTTTGATCACACCACGGAGCATTACCTCAGACACGTCAACTCAGAACGCATATCACCTTCCAGAAGAAAACAAAAGAGATGAACAGAGAACTTCAAGAACATGGCCAATTGGCCATCGAGTGGTTGATGAGTTGATGTTGGGATGGTCGTGGAAGGGCAAAAGAGAGAGATACAAAGCAATGGAGAAGTAGGTGAAGTCGCCATTAGACACACTAATCCACTGAACGAATCGCAGAAAAACGGAACACTTCTAGAAATGGTGGAGACAGATCTTAATGCAGATTTCTTAAGCCTAAGATCTCGATTTAGAAATTAAATTATTGGAGTCGGGGACCCCTCAGAATGTTACTCCCGTAACATCATGGTCCCAAAAAGATTGTTTGAATTGAAGCCATCGTTGCCTGATAATTTGTACGAATTCCACGACTTCACTGAGAGATACCTCCATTATGGGTAAATGATTGGGATCTCTCTCTCTCTCTCTCTCAGCTTGCCTGTAATTGTCAATCATAGGTCGATTGAATTTGGCAAGTGGGTGATGTTCTTTAAGGTTTTTAACGCAAAATTTTCTACCATAAGGGCTCCAGGATGAGCAGGGACATCGACGTGGTAGATTTGAATTAGTCCTAGATTAGATTAAGGAAAATCAGTGCCATCCGTGTCTGAAACAGCGGATTCTAATACGTAGACGTGATTTAGACCTGTGGTTGACCCCGTCCTTTGAAAATGTTCCAACTGGGATATAGCTTTCAAGCACCCCAAAAGTGATACTTTTCTTGTCCAAGCAGGAGTCTCCATTTAGAGAAAAGGATCATTTTTTTCCGTGGCAATAGATTTCTTGAAAGGCTGAAAAGAAAAACATTTATTTGTTAAAGAAAAAGTTGGTAAATGGCACTAACTAAATAAATAAGAATTTTTATTCAACAGAATAATATTTGACAGTTAATATGTAACTCCAATGAAAATTGGTAAATCAAAACTTGTTGGTAATTAAACCACTAAAAGTTTTTTTTTTGTTACTCAGGAACCCCGTACAGGTGGCAGCCGGCGGGTAAACCCTGGACGACAAGTAAAGTTATCACCACCCTTGCATGCCGGGTAAGTCGTGGGTTCCTTTTCTTCAAGGCAAACGACGCCGTGGATTAAACACTAGACTTTTCATGAGAGGAACCAGTGCCCAATCACCTACGCCACCACCATGGGTGGTATTAAACCACTAAAAGTTGATAAGCTGCTCTAATTTAAATTGGTAATTTCATGAGAGAGTTAGTGAATTCGAAACTTTAATGAGTTGAGTAAAAAGAGAAAAGGTAAGTTTGTCCAAAAATTGGTAGTTTGCAGACTACAAAACAAGTTGGGAATTCCATAATAAAAAATTGAGTCGTTAATAGCATACTCAAAACAAAATCACTCTTCATTTATCTTTGCCGACAGTTTTTTGATATAAGCAACACTCATAAAAATTTGCCTCAAGGATTAAAATCCCTTTTTTGGCCTTTTGTACATGAAATGACAGAATTCTAATCTGACCATTACAGAAAGAGCAAAAATGCGATTAGTTGAGATTAGACCTAATGCTAGGTGTGCAAAGACTGCTAAAGTTTCTAGCTAATGGCTATGATAGATTACGAGACGTGCCAATTAATCGTTTATATTTCTAAATTGTCGAACGCGTGTATTGTATCCTGAATCAAGTTTGCAATTTTTAGTTTGACTTTCGTTATGTATACGCATGATACGACCGTCATAATGGAGAAATCTCTATCGGAGCTGTCTAATCGATCTCCAATGCCCTATGGGATGGGACAAGCAGCACCATCCAAGTGATTGACAGGACGATTTAACCCATCTTTTTTTGTCTCTTATAAGTGGAAAAGAACAAAGAAAGATTATGAAGGATCTCCTTACCTGGGTTGATTAGAGGACACTAATTATATCAAGATTATGCAATGGATAACATCGACCTTTGTCTAATTCCTGTGCCCCTACAGAAATGTTGTCCCATTTCTAAATTATAATAGACATCCACAGGTGATTTCCAAGTTTGCACTTACAACCACACTAATTATACTAGACCCTGAGTGATGAAAATTATTTGGCTTCCCACATCTCGTGACCATGAAGCTCAACAAAGGTCGAGATCAGATATTTGAGCATTTTACAATTGGTGTTACTTAGATGAGTTTCACGGACCGAACTATAATTAGGCACTCTGCCCTCGAATTCACCTTAGACATTGCTCCCACCTTCATTTAGCAACCTCACATGTTGAGCAATTCATGAGACGCGGGGTGTCAGGCGTTTCACATTCCATTTCATGACGGTAATGCCTTGAAATTTCTTACACTGGACTTTTTGTCTATGGACCACACGAGAGCGCGGCCATCAATGGTCCACGCGTTCGACAGGTCCAAATCTAGGAAAACTGACTAAAGACAAGATCGTCGAGGGTTGATTGATTGGTCAAGATAATGCCTCCACGTGCCGACGCCTAATTGCTCTATGCATGAGACTATTGTTGAAAAATAAGCAAATAGTTTCATCGTCAGTCCCACATCCCTCCATTACAAGCTCAATCAATAACGATGACCCTTGAAGGGATCAAGTTGATTAATTAATTAAAAATTTAGGTGAAAGACCGATCAACTAAACCCACTTAGAGGAGAAAAGGGGGTTGTCCTCTGAGTAGAAAATCAGAAATTCCACGCTTTGCTGCCTGCTTATCTAGAACGGATCACATTAAGTTAATCGGTAAACCTGTGCATTCCGTGGGCATTTTCCTGCCATTGTACTGGTTTTCGATAAATATTAATTGGTCAACCCATTTGCGGTGATAGATACAGCGATCCATAGAATTTTTCACTTTCGAATTAAGTTACGCAATCATGCAAGAGAAATTGAGCACGTAACAATGTTATGAAGTCCAAATTATGATTGATATTGGGGAAAATTGTCCAAAAAGTTCTAAACCTTTTGCACTTTTGCCAATTGAATCCTAAACTTTTTTTCTTGCCAATTGAGTCCTAAACCTTTTATATTTGTGCCAAGTCAGTCCATTTGGCCGGAGGGTGGACGTGGACCGGGTTGAAACAGTGGCGGCGAAAATGTAAGTTTACTATATTTTTTTTTCTTTTTTTTTTTTTTTTTTTTTTTTTTTTTTCACTTTCTTCTTCCTCGGCGGCGCCGGTGCCGCCGGCCAAAGGCGAGGGCCGGCGCGGTGCCGGCCGCCGCCGAGGCGAGGGTCGGCGAGGCTCGCCCCCGGCCACCGGCAAAGGTGAGCCTCGCCCGGCCGTGGCGAGGTCGAGCCTCGCCGGATTTGGCGGCGACGAGGCCGCCGTCGCCCGGCCCGTGGCGAGGTCGAGCCTCGCCGGATCCGGCAACGGCGGCCTCGTTTTGGGGGCGAGGCTCGCCTTCGCCGGCCGGCGGGGACGAGCCTCGCCCAGCGACGGCGAGGCTGCCGTCGCCCGGCCGAGGCAAGGCTCGGCCTCGCCCAGCCGTAGCGAGGTCGAGCCTCGCCAAATCGGCGAGGCCGCCGTCGCCAGCCCGAGCCTCACCTCCGCCGGTGGCCGGCGGGGGCGAGCCTCGCCGGTGGTCGGGCGAGGCTGAACTCGCCGGCCCTCGCCTCGGCCGGCCGGCGGCTGGCGCGCCGGTCAAAGGAAGAAGAAAGTAGAAAAAAATTCGAAAAAAATTAAAAAAATTCGAAAAAAAATATTAAAAAATTGTTCGCCGCCGGTTTGTCTCCGCCACGTCGGCTCGGCCGGCCAAATGGACTGAATTGGCACAAATGTAAAAGGTTTAGGACTCGATTAAAAAAAAAAGTTTATATTTGAATTAAGCGAAAAAAAAAGGTTTAGGCCAGGCTTTTTGACAATTTTCCCATTGATATTGCTATGCGACGACACGGAAAAAAGCCCTAGTGATTGGCCAATGGCTCGATCAGCATTGCAAGAGCCGGTTAAGATGTGGACGAAAGCGGAAAATCACTTGAATGTTGGAGTAGTAAGTCGACAAAGTATGGTCAGTGTTAGTCGACAGCGATATCAACGAAAATGACTTGAGTGATGGAGTGAAGAGTAGAAGAATATAAACCAACCTGGTTAATTGTAGAGAAGCACATGACGTAACCATCAAATAAGTAGAGGCAATGTAATAGTCATATAGCGGAATCGATAATCTCGGACACTATAACCATTTGTAAAGTGTCACTATATATTAGGAGCTAGTTAGAGCATGTTTAATTTCTTCGTAACACACAAAATGTAATTTGTAGAAGGGACCCCCAATCTAATCAAGAACATAAGTTGTTGTTGTTGTTTTTTTTTGATTTTTGGAGAAACCGAGAACCGGCCTCGATAGCCGCGCCGTAAACCCCCATGTGACACTTAAGCAGGAGGACCACCACCCCTGAGTCACACTTAATACACCTAGCGCCTCCCTTGGGTTTTGAACCCTTCACCTCTTCGTTGAGGATCAGCAGAGCCTTATCCAGTGGAGCCACCACGGCCAGTGGTACAAGAACATAAGTTGTTCATCTTTTCTTTCCGGTGTATTTTACATTTCCAGTACCATTTACATCGCTGCAAAGATTGTTCCCCGTTTTTCCACCTTTAATTTTCTTGCCATTTACATTTCTTGTCCAGGAAATAACAAGGAACATTTAAGACCTTTATCGATTGGACGAGATCATTAATTTGCAAAGTATTTCATCATTTTCGATGAGATAGTATAAAAGCTCACTAATAAGTGTTGGTATGAAAACAAGCAATCGAACACGGTAATAGAACAAATAAGAAAATAGTTCCAATGTCGAATTTATATGATTCAGCTAATGTGATCTATTTCATGGAAGGAGCAACACAAAATTTCATTGTAAATCAAGCCATTCAAACACCATTGATATTTCTATTATATCTAATAGCTCACACGGTGTTTAATTGTTGGCAATTCCTCGCGAGACAATAAATTGATCTCACAAAAAAGTGTTGCAAATCTTATCATAAGATTTCAAGCATTAGCTTCTTGGAAAGTAATTCATGGATCATTCCCCAGCAATCGCATGAGAATCCCACAGTCCCGAGAGATCAACCGCGCATCAACAAAGTAAAAATGACAAACCCACAAATAATTTATGTTAATAAACCATACGACCAACTTGGTCAATCACCAAATTCATATCCCATTCAAGTTGGATTTCGACCTTAAACTTAAGACATTAATTTTAACATGCGTTACAAAAATAGTTCAACGTGAACAAAATCACAGAAATTATAAATGGACCAGAGCAAACTTTCGATAAAGTTCATGAAATCTAATATGTTGTACATCTAGTGATCAACAAGCAGGATGAATGACCTTTTAAGTTCATCAAAACAACTAAGCCTTTAGTAATTCATCCATTGAAATATAATGGTGCCTAAAATTTCGTTTGCAGAGCTCGTAACAATCCATATGCCGAAAATCTTATTCATAATGCTCTAAATTAAGTTATCATTCCTTTCTGATGGTTTTATTAATTAATGTGATGGGCCTAAGTTGGCCCGTCCGCCCATGTTGGGCCTAAAAGCCCGGCCTGCAAGATAAAGGCCCATAGAAGAACGGCTGCGATGTGAAAGGTTGCGTTGTTTAGATACGAGGGGTTATGACTTTTGGGGGAACGTATTACGTTGAAGAGTTACGTCTCTTGGATGAGACGTATTTAATAGAGAAAATAGAGAGAAACGTACATTTTCAAGTAAACGTACGTCAGTCTCTCTCTCTCCCTCAAAAAGAAGAAAATAGAAAAGAACGCTCAATTTTTCTCCCCCTAATAGCAACAGCACGCTCCTTGGTAGACCGGGATCAGATTCTTCCTCGAACTTCAACGTTGGTGTTTAATATGTGGACAATAAGGTACACTCGATTAGTGGTGTGTTGTTGATCGGTGATACATGTTTGTTTTTGGGCTTGTCTTCCGCATTCGTTTTAGGGGTTCGATTTAGTGTCAAATTCGATTTAGGGAATCCGATATTCCCATCATTGGTATCAGAGCTGTCTTTCATGTTTCCCGATCCCCTTTTTATGTTATTGAATTAATTTTGTGGTCGAAAATCGAGAGAAGCCGCTGCCGGTCGATCGGGGACGAAAAAAACCCGACACCCGTGTACTATTCGTCCTTTTTTTGTGGTTTTCTATAAGTCAAAATTTTTTTTCTAAAAGCGTAGGATCAAAGCTCTCGTCAAGATGAGAAAAACGAGTGGCGGATCGCCGCCGGACGTGCCGCCACGCGCGGCCGGAACGAACGGGGGTGCACGCGCCGACTCGGTTTCCCCGCAGGCGCGTGCATCATAACATCAGACTTACCCTATATCATGCAGTCTAGAAAGTCCCCACCGACGGTGTCCAGATGAGAAATTAGAATACACGGGACACAACCACCCCGTTTATTTCATGATATGTTCGGGTTTCGACTTTGATCTATGAAGCATGGAGTCGGTCTCGGGCATAAAGATTAGACCTCACCATGTATCCTGCATTTCGTAACCTATAAAACAATTTTTCGGTTTAAGTATTGTGATGCAATGGCAAATTGCGCTTTGTACCGTGCCAAATGCTCGACTTGAATGCGGTAGATCTCGTGTTCGAACCACCAAACCTACCAGCCAGTGTAGTCTTAAGGCCATGCTTACCATTCTGCATGGAGTCTTACTCAATAAACGTGGATTGGCTCGATCGACACCCTGTATAAGGAGAAGAATAAATGAATTAAATGTTTCCGTTCCACATGTTTTGAGTAAAGGCAAAGGAGCTGACAAGATCCACAAAAGCCGGAAGCAATACGAGGCTTGGATCCGAGGGAGTATACACTTATTGGGCCTAGCCCATTACTTGGTACAACCCAATCCCATTTGCGGCCACAACCGATGGGCACATTCCAAAACCCAGGTTTAGACCGCTTTTTGTTATCGGGCCTAGCCCAATGCTTTATGGTTGCGTTTGTTTGTTCGAATTATGTGATAAAAATGAGATGGGATGCAATTTTCAATGCCCTATATATCGTTTGATGCATGATAGGATAAAAGCCCAACTTCTATTATGTGGGTTTGGTTTGTGACGCACGGTAAATTCGTAAACTAGTCTTTTGGATTGTGTTGCATCGACCTATTAGCCCGCTAAGTGAAAGTTGGTTAAAAGCTTTTTAGAATAGACCATAGTTTCTCGGTCTTGCATAACTCGAGATCCTGAGATCAATTCTTTTCTTGATACACCCAGGATGAGAGGATCTCCCGATATTCTATCGATGCGAATGAGAGACTCAAGATTATAAAAAGTGATAAATCCCGACGATGATGGAGGGAAAAATTCTGCAGGCAGTTATTGATGGCAAAAGTTGATAGCTCTAACATTTAGATAGTTTATTCCTACTCTACACTCACTCGCAGACTTGTGCCCTGCCTCTTGCAGGGCGTGGGAGTCGCAACCCACTCTCAAAATTTACGCGTCCCTACCCTACATCCTCCCCGAGAATGTGGGGATTTAACCCTCACCTCCCCTTTCCTGTGTTGGAAGGGTGGCACCAGGCGAACCCCGGTGGTTACGTTTAAATAGTTGAGCAAGGGAAAATTATTCAGGAAGTTCTCAACTAAGTGAACATAATGTAATTAGATTTTAAACTCTTCAATTGAATCAGAGGAATATGGTTACATATCTTGTTATCGTTGTGCTTTGAGTTTTAACTTGAAATGAATAGCTCCTCTTCAATGTGCTTTAATTATTAATAAGGAAAATGATACAAATAGTCCTAAAAATTTCGCTAAATGTGTAATATAGTAAATAAATTTTTGATTTGTTTAACGTGGTTTTGAACTTTGACTAATGTGCAATATCGTCCTTAAACTTTTAATTCGTTCAATGTATTCTTAACATTTCGATACATATTCAATTTATTCAATTTAATCTTTAAACTTAAATTGAATCCAAGGATATAATAATCCAAAAAAATTTCAAATATGATTATTCATTTACAATCTGAATGGGACATCCTGCCAATTGTCCTCCACTTTCTTCCCTTTTTCCGGACGATATCAAATCCCCATGGGATAACCGCACATTCTCATCCTTTTTCAAAAAGGACAATCAAATCCATCCCCCACTTTACTCCTCCCCCAATCACGAGAAAATATTCAGTGGTTAGCAAGTCATAGGCTGACCTGGCGTATATGCTCCATTGAAAAAGCGACATCTGTTTGGTGACTTGGAATATGTAGGAATTGAAAAATTAAAACCGAAGGGGCTCGGACGCCCTTTTCTCTCTCCTCTGACGAGCCACTGACACGAAATAATAAATGCATTGTCCCTGCTCAAAACCCCCTCTCTCATCTTTTCAATTTACGCGGGCGCTTCATCTCCCCCCATTCCTCTTTCTCTCTCTCATCTTTTCAATTTTTCAAGCTATGGCTTCGTCACCAGCTCTCTCTCTCTCTCTCTCTCTCTCTCTATCTCTCTCTCTCCTCTTTTCAGTGCTGGTTTCTCACAGATCAACAAGAAGACGACATTTTTCTTCGTCCATCTTCTCCAGAAAGGCGAACGTTGTACCGATTTCCGTTAACGCAAATCAAGCAACAGGCGTAACCTCGGATGATCAGCACCCGGAGAGTGGGAGATTATTCGCGATCTCTAAAAAGAATTTGGTTGGAAGCTTTAGGTTGCCGACTTGAGCTGTCAAAACCGGCATTCATGGGATCGCAGACGCAAAGCACGCGGAGAAGAAGCAGCCTCTTCGGGCTCCCCTTTCGAGCTCCCTCAACGTCGGAGAGCGTCGCCCGCCGAGCGAGACCCTCGGACATGGAAGGCTCGGAGGCGAGTTTCTCGGAGAATCGGTGCCGTACGCGCCAGCGCGGCGCTCAGCTGCGTCGTCATATTCGCCGGGCTCCGTCACCTCGACCCGAACCGGGGGCCTCCAAGATGGCCCTCGAGCACAAGAAGGAAATCGCCAAGCGCCTTTTCTTAACAGGTATTAGCTACATACATGAATATAAAGGAGACAAACCCAGGCTAGTCCACCAGTCAATATCGGCCGAGAAAGTTCTCATCGATCAGTAGAACAACCCACAACTTTCGGACTCGGGTCTGCACAACCTCCTCGCAGACGATGTGGTCCTCACCATGCTCAAGGCTAGCACCGCCATGGGCTACCTCGCCGGAGTACACAAGCACCGAGAAGAGTGACGTGTATGCCTCTAGTGTTCTGGTGCTCCGGATCCTATCGGGAAGCGTGTGATCACTCCAAAGAATCCGGCACAAAGTGGAAGCATGTTATTTCGAGGAATTCGTCGATGAGGACCTTGAGGGGAACTTCTCTGAGGCCAAGGCGACCCAGCTCGCTTTCTTTTGTTTAATTTAAAGAGACCGTGTTGTAAATGATTATGCTGTTCAGCGATGGATGAATCAACTGTTTCTGACTTAATACTATGAATCCGAAACTTCTTTCGACAATGCGTTTGGTAAACCGCTATTTGCTTGAGTGAAATTGAATGTTTTAAGTCCCTGGTCTCGAATGTGCAGAAATGTCATGTTTCTCAATAGTTTCTTTCCCTTCTCACGCTTTGAGGGCCAAAGAGAGGCAAAACTCTGCAGAAAACACAACTTGTGTATAGAAAAGAAATAACAAAAAAAGTAGATTTTTATTACACAATTTAGTGAATCTCTGTTTACATTTGCAAAATTTTTTAGGAGTTCGTTTGGATGGCCAAATCGAGATCCAGCAAAAATTCTTGGTCCTCTGTTTCTCTGGCAAATCCAAAAAAGCAAACGCATCCCGTCCTCAAGCTTCAATCTGTCTCCTCAGCGGCGAGATGATCTTAAAAACATTATCTTCGCGATGCCATAGTCTACTGTGCAGCACCTGCCGCCACCGCCACCGCCACCGCCGGCTTTAGCACCTTTTGCAATCCTAATCACCATAAAACCCTTCCCCTATCGGCAAAAAGTGAGCTCTCAATCCACTCCACAACGTGCTCTCGTGAAGAACATTGTACCCCACGATGATCCCTCCGTCGCCTTCTCGCGCCGCCTCGAACGCCCCGCGTGGGTGGTCACCTCCGCAGTCTAAGACACGAATTCCGCGACCGAACCACTTGGCGATTTCCTTCTTGTGCTCGAGGGCCATCTTGGAGGCCCCCGGTTCGGGTCGAGGTGACGGAGCCGGCGAATATGACGACGCTTGGCGCCGCGCGCTGGCCGCGTACGGCACCGGTTCTCCAGAAACTCGCCTCCGAGCCTTCCATGTCCGAGGGTCTCGCTCAGCGGGCGACGCTCTCCGACGTTGAGGGGAGCCCGAAAGGGGAGCCCGAAGAGGCCTGCTTCTTCTCCGCGTGCTACGTCTGCGATCCCATGAATGCCGGTTTTGACAGCTCAAGTCAGCAACCTAAAGCTTCCAACCAAATTCTTTTTAGAGACTGCGAATAATCTCCCACTCTCCGGGTGCTGATCATCCGAGGTTACGCTTGTTGCTTGATTTGCGTTAACGAAAATCGGTACAACGTTCGCCTTTCTGGAGAAGATGGATGAAGAAAAATGTCGTCTTCTTGTTGATCTGTGAGAAACCAGCACTGAAAAGGAGAGAGAGAGATAGAGAGAGAGAGAGAGAGAGAGAGAGAGAGAGAGAGCTGGTGACGAAGCCATAGCTTGAAAAATTGAAAAGATGAGAGAGAGAAAGAGGAATGGGGGAGATGAAGCGCCCGCGTAAATTGAAAAAGATGAGAGAGGGGTTTTGAGCGGGGACAATGCATTTATTATTTCGTGTCAGTGGCTCGTCAGAGGAGAGAGAAAAGGGCGTCCGAGCCCCTTCGGTTTTAATTTTTCAATTCCTACATATTCCAAGTCACCGGACAGATGTCGCTTTTTCAATGGAGCATATACGCCAGGTCAGCCTATGACGTGGCAGTTGCTAACCACTGAATATTTTCTCCCCAATCACGGGCTCGCGACACAACAGTCGTGGCAAATAAGTACGAAAACATCTGGACGCCACCATGGAATTTGCCAGTGCGAAACGGGTCCATAAGCAAACCACACGGCAAGCAAAATCCGGCGGCAATCGGCCGGGGAGACCGACTGTACTTACTTTTCTTACGAATGCGCAGGGACACAAGTCGATTGAAATATATCTGGACGCACTAGCGTCGTCGTCGGGCCACGTCGAGCCCGAGCCCGTGCCCGTGCCCGTGGCCCGTCCACTTTTCTCAGCAAGATCGTGGTGCAGGGGGACCGTATCTCGATTGGACCTTTGCCTGTTTTTCACGAGGGGAATCGTCGTCGATAAAAGACGAAATCCACGGAAGATATCCAAGAGC
Source organism: Eucalyptus decipiens (assembly GCA_014182575.1). Classification (NCBI taxonomy): domain Eukaryota; kingdom Viridiplantae; phylum Streptophyta; class Magnoliopsida; order Myrtales; family Myrtaceae; genus Eucalyptus; species Eucalyptus decipiens. Next base: position 15,983,863 of record CM024619.1, read on the forward strand.
TATACGACATGATGAGAACACCCCGCAACTCGCGCTTAACATCCCATGTTGACCAGCCAAAAATATCTCCGTCCACTTCGCACATGGAATGAAGCTCTTCTCCACACGTTTCGATCCCTCGTTCGATCTTTCTAGTCCTTTAGATGCTGCTGCAGCATGCTTGGCTTATCCCCACCACCGGCTATCTTTTCCAATCTTCAGGATGGGGTCGAGGGAGTTCGTGGCAGCTGGTGCTCTGCGATTAGTTGGGTGGACACGGGGACGTGATACTTCGGATGTGCCTGTTAAGAACATAAGACAGCAGCTTACTCAACAACAAAAACAGAAGCCAGCCAGAAGTATAGATGATGCTGAGAAATGTGCAGAACAAAGAAGATCTACGGTTGAAAATAAAGAAAGGAAAGAAGAAGGATGATCTACAGATCAAGAAATTGCATAAAGAAACGCTGAGAAGAAAAGGCTGCGAAGTTGGCCAAAATCGACTCTGTTCATTTACTCTGTTTTTCCTTCTCTTTGCATCTTGCTGTTGTGACCGGTATTCGGTTATTTCTTTCAGTTAAGTAGTTGACTTGTTCTTTCAATTGACTTTGAGTGAACCAGAGTCATTAAGAGAAATAGAATAGATATAAGAAGGAACTCTCGAATACTGTAATCAGTCAAGGAAGTTGAAATTACAGAAGATATACATTCTCTCTCTCTCTCTCTCTCTCTCTCTCTCTCTCTCTCTCTCTCTCGATTGCTTCCATCTCTGTTTCTGTTCGTAAAGTTCTTCATGGTATCAGAGCCTCCATCCTGAAGAAATCATCTCAAGTCTGTATAAAAATGGCTGATTCTACAGCAGATTGGATTCAAGAATCGAAGCCTCATTGATTCGTGAGTCGATATTCTGATCTTTGATTCTACAGCAGAGTTTATTCTGATCTTCAACTTCCTTCAAATCTCTATCATTAGAAACCGATTTACTGCTTCATACTGCAAAAACCAGTAAAGATTGTAGTCGAAACAAGTGGTATTCAAAGATCTGGAAAGTAGAATGGCAGCAAAAAGCTCGAGATATCCATTTCCTATTCATGTCAACATCTCAAACTTTGTTACAATCAGATTAACTGAGAACAACTTCCTCCTATGGCAAGCTCAATTTCATCGATTTTTAAGGAGTCAAGATCTGTTTGGATTTGTGAATGGAGAAACTCCACCGCCTGCTAAAACACTTCAGGTAGAAGAAGGAGATCAAACACTTGATATCCCTAATCCTGACTATATTGACTGGATTAAAACGGATCAACTTATTTCCTCTTGGATCAGTGGTGCTGTTTCCGAAGACATACTTAGCCTAATAATTGGCTTGAACACAGCCCATGAACTTTGGGAGACTCTACTTAATCGGTTCACCCAAAAATCTGTGGCAAAAGAGTTTGAACTAAGAGGAAAATTGCAGGCTTGTCAAAAACATGATAGAACTCTGTCAACATACCTCAGAGAATACAAGACAATATGTGATCAATTAAATGCCATCGGTAAACCAGTAGATGACATAACAAAACTGTTTGACATTTTGGAAGGTCTGGGGTCCGAGTATGAGAGCTTTAGAACAACAATTTATTGTTTAAAGCCTCAACCGGAATATGATGAAGTGATTTCTCATTTAGAGAGGTTTGAATCAAGGCTGCAAAACTATTCCTCAAGTCAGTTCAGTCCAAATCTAGCCTATTATGGCCAAAGGAAGACTGAAGCTATACACAAAGATGAGTTTAATAGAAACTTTTTACAGCAAAATAGCAATCTTGGAAACTCAAGGAGTTATAGTCGTGGAGGAAGAAGTATTGGAAGAGGAAGACCATTCAGTAGCAGATACAGCAATTTTGGGAGACCTGGAAGAAATATGAATTACAGAACTAATAACTCAAGCTATGAACAGGGGAGTCAACATCTTAACCAAGCTAATACTCCCTCTACCTTGAGTCCTGGTCAGGGGTTCAGACCATATAATGGTTCAGCTCAGAGGTATACAGAAGCCAAGACGTATCCACCATCAAATTTAACTTTTCATAAAGATATGCAGATGGAAAAAGCAACAACAAACACTCGACTGGAGTGCCAGATCTGCAGAAAACCAGGTCACGATGCATTACACTGTTGGTATAGATTTGATAATTCTTACCAAGCTGAAGAAATACCTACAGCTCTATCAGCACTCCATATTGAGGATACTAATGGAAATGAATGGTATCCTGATACTGGAGCAACTGCTCACATTTCGGCAAATGCTGGTATTCTCCAAAACTTCTCTAAGAATGCTGGTACTGATACAGTAATGATTGGCAACGGTTCATGTTTACCTGTGAAGTATATTAGGAATACAATGTTAACTCTGCTGTTTCTACTTTACCTCTAAAAGACGTGTTAATTGTTCCAAAGAATTAAGAAAAATCTTCTTTCAATCTCTAGACTAACCGATGATTATCCCTGTTCTTTTGTCTTCGACAAAATTGGGGTATACATAAAGGACAGCACCACCAACATAACCAGGATGATAGGGAAGAAGGAGAAAGGACTATACAGAATTGATCCTTGCGCTGCAGAAGTGTTCTTCACTCAAAGACAGAAGATCACAGGAGAAAACATATGGCATCAAAGGCTAGCTCATACAAATCAAAATGTCCTGAAGCATTTGAAGAATCAAAGGTTAATCCAGTGTCATACAGAATCACAATCTATATGTAGAAGCTGTCAGCTTGCTAAGAACACAGCTCTACCCTTTCCTATGTCAAGATCTATAGCGAATAAATCTCTAGAACAAGTCCATTGTGACATCTGGGGACCTTCTCCAATCAACTCTTATCAGAATTTCAAGTATTATGTGATCTTTGTTGATAACTTTTCTCGGTTCAGCTGGATGTATCCATTGAAACTAAAATCAGACTTCTATGATATCTTTCTTATGTTTTGAAGTTAGTAGAAAACCAGCACAATTGTAAAATCAAGAGGTTTCAATGCGATGGTGGGGGAGAGTTTGTAAGTCACAAGTTTAAAGCTCACCTACAGAGTTGTGGCATTCAACAACTTATCTCCTGTCCATATACACCCGAAAAGAATGGAATACCTGAGAGAAAACATCGACATATAGTTGAGCTTGGTCTGGCTATGTTATATCATGCAAAAGTCCCATTAAAATTTTGGGTTGATGCATTTATGACAGCAAACTATACTTGTCAATATACTTCCTACTCCACGTTAAGGATGCAATCTCCCTTCCTCAAGCTATATAAGTACAAGCCAAAATATGATCATCTCGAGTATTCGGGTGTGCTCGTTATCCCCGCCTTCGACCATATGCACAACACAAGCTGGATCCACGATCACTTACCTGTGTATTTCTCGGATATAGTACTCATCATAAAGGATACCGATGTTTGGTACCTACTACTGGTCATGTGTACATCAGTCGACATGTAATTTTTGATGAGAAGTTCTTCCCTTTCTCTAAAAGGCTGACAACACAGTCCTCAACATATACACAACTGTATAAACTATGGACAGAAGAAGAGAAATTCTTACAAGCTCCAAGTATAGAGTCTATCAATACTTCATCATCTCATCAAACAAAGTATGTTCCAGCTGAGCAAGTTTTTGCAGAACATATAGATCCTATCTCTACAACTGTCTCACCAGATGATCAAGCTCTATCTCCTATTCAAAGTATTTCTCCAGAAGAGAATATATCTGGAACCAACACAAGTGATAGTAAAGTAACCAGCTATTGAACAAACACAGTCTATCCATCCCGTGCAAGGTACACAACCTACTCATCACATGCAAACCAGGTCTAAATCGTATAATTAAAGCTAATCCTCGATATGCATGTCTTGCTCAATACCAAGTTCCTTCGTAACCAAAATCATTAAAATCTGCTCTGGCGAGATCCGGGATGGTATAAGGCAATGCAAGAAGAAATGAGTGCCTTACACCGAGAATCAAACCTGGTCCTTGGTTCCTCGTACTAATAACATGAATGTTATTGGTTGCAAATGGGTGTTCAAGACTAAACTTACTTCTACTGGTAGTCTTGATCGATTGAAGGCTCGTCTAGTAGCCAAGGGATTTCATCAAGAAGAAGGAATCGACTTCACGTAAAACCTTTAGTCCCGTGATAAAACATGCAACTGTTAGACTTGTTCTCTCCGTAGCAATGGTACAACACGGTCTATACACCAACTTGATGTCAAGAACGCCTTCTTACATGGCACCTTGAATGAAACTGTGTACATGGAACAACCTCCTGGTTTTGTTCATCCACGGTATTCTCAATATGTATGTCTGCTTCAAAAGTCACTTTATGGACTGCGTCAAGCACCACGTGCCTGGTATGATAAATTCAGCAATTTCTTACTTGAGGTTGGATTTTTCTGCAGTTCAACTGACCCATCTCTATTCATACTTCATCAAGAACAAGAGACAATGTTGTTACTTCTATATGTAGACGATATAATCCTCACTGGTAGCTCAGAATCATTGCTACAGACTCTTATTCATTCACTCAGTGTTCAATTTCATATGAAAGATCTTGGTCAGCTTCATTACTTTCTTGGAATTGAAGCCACACGAACGTCTACCGAACTGTTCTTATGTCAAACTAAGTATGCCCTTGACTTCTTGTCTCGTGCAAATATGATTGACTGTAAACCTATTGCTACACCTCTCTCTCTTAAACCAGTTATACTTGAAAGAGATGCTGTTCTTCTTCCAAATCCCATGAACTATCGAAGTCTCGTAGGAGGCCTACAATATCTCACTATTACAAGGCCTGATCTTGCCTTTGCAACAAATCTCCTATGTCAGAAACTTCAACATCCTACTATTGGAGATCTTCTTCAACTAAAACGAGTTCTTAGATATGTAAAAGGCACAATTCACCTCGGTATGTCACTTCATTCTCACGGCTCTCTCCAATTATATGGCTTCTCCGATGCGGATTGGGCTGGCTGTCTTCAAACTAGACGTTCTACTACAAAGCTTCGTACTTACCTCGGTTCTAATCTCATCTCATGGACTGCTAAGAAACAATCAACCTGTTTCCCGCTCCTCCACCGAAGCTGAATATAGAGCTCTTGCCTCAAGCAACAACCGATCTTACCTGGATTTCTTTTGTTCTCGGAGATATTAGAGTTTCTCTTCACTCACCAACCATACTCTTCTCGTGACAATCAATCGCCATATCTCTCACAGCGAATCCTATACTTCATGCTCGTACAAAACATATTGAGATTGATTTCCACTTTGTTCGAGAAAAAGTTGCATCCGGATCTTTGTGTGTTAAATATGTTCCTAGCCGTAACCAAGTTGTTGATATCTTTACCAAGCCACTATCTAAACTAACATACTCCTCTCTTAGGCTCAAATTGGGCATTGGTTCTTCACCCCTGCCCAATTTGCGGGGATGTTAAGAACATAAGACATTGCAGCTTACTCAACAACAAAAACGAAGCTTGACGGTAAGTATAGATGATCTTGAGAAATGTGCGTAACAAAGAAGATCTACGGTTGAAAATAAAGAAAGGAAAGAAGAAGGATGATCTACAGATCAAGAAATTGCATAAAGAAACGCTAAGAAGAAAAGGCTGCGAAGTTGGCCAAAATCGACTCTGTTCATTTACTCTGTTTTTCCTTCTCTTTGCATCTTGCTGTTGTGACCGGTATTCGGTTATTTCTTGGGCCAATTCCATAAAAAAGCACGAACTTTAGGTGTTGTCCCAAATCTGGCCTAAACTTTATTTTGTCTCAAAAAAAAGCACGAACTTTAGGTGTTATCCCAAATCGGCCCGAACTTTATTTTGTCTCAAAAAAAAGCACGAACTTTAAGTATTGTCCCAAATCGGCCCGAAATTTATTTTGTCTAAAAAAAAAGGCACAAATTTTCACTTATGTCCCAAATCTAGCCATCCGTTAACCCTCATTCCACAGTCATCCAACGTGGCATTTCCACGTCGCAATAATATCCAACACAAAGCAAACGATGCTGCCTTCGAGTGTTTGGAGGAAGTGTTAAATTTAAATTTGCCTTCCAATGAGGTGAACTTTACAGATGATTCTCATGGGAAAAATAATTCAGCAGCTTCAATTCCAGGGGAAGAGGCACATAGCTAGGGCCATTAGATCAATTAACAATTGGCAAACTGTTTGCAATGTCGAAGCTAGGTTGAAAGCAGAAGATTACATTGCCTTAAAGCGAGATATTTCAAGTGTATGCATCTTGTAGTTAAATAGAGATGTGAAACATATTTGTAATAGAATTACTTTATTTTGTCTCAAATAAGTTTGGGCCAGATTTGGGACAATACCTAACGTTCGTGCTTTTTTTGAGACAAAATAAAGTTCGGGCGATTTGGACAACCCCTAAAGTTCGTGCTTTTTTGAGACAAAATAAAGTTCAGCCGATTTGGGACAACACCTAAAGTTCGTGCTTTTTTTTGGAATTGGCCCGTTATTTCTTTCAGTTAAGTAGTTGACTTGTTCTTTCAATTGACTTTGAGTGAACCAGAGTCATTAAGAGAAATAGAATAGATATAAGAAGGAACTCTCGAATACTGTAATCAGTCAAGGAAGTTGAAATTACAGAAGATATACATTCTCTCTCTCTCTCTCTCTCTCTCTCTCTCTCTCTCTCTCTCTCTCTCTCTCTCGATTGCTTCCATCTCTGTTTCTGTTCGTAAAGTTCTTCAGTGCCGAGCACTTTTTTCGATGGGCAGAGTTACGAGGAATGATCGGTTTCACACGTTAATTTACTCGAAGCGCATCAACTGTAGATGCTAATAAATCGAGATCTCTTCGTTTTGGTAATCCCGCTTTATCTCTTTGATCCTTGGTAATCACTATCTGACTGAAGGTGATTAGACCACGCTGATTTGATTTCGTTTTTGATGAATTTACCAAAGTTTCTCACGTACGCTTTCGCTTCAAAGATTACAATGATGAAAATGCAACTTTCGACGATCCCCTTACCCCGTGCCTTTCATCCGAGTTACTTGGAAAAAAGGGCGTATTGACTGTACTTAGCATCCCTTATCGTCTTTCAGTTCATCTAACATGTTTAAAGAGTCTTATATCCATACAATCCAATTTTACCTGTTGCTTCGGACTTTTCGATTAGACTTTTCAACATCCTTGTTGAGTTTATGAATATGCTCTTCTACCATAACTTGAGAGATTCTTTAAGACAAATCTGATGAGAAATGAGGCTTACAAGTATCTAATGAATCTGTAGACTTGACTTATGACTGAAGATGAGTCTAACTTGCTACATAATTTGATCGAGCTCAAACTCAAAGTTCTTTTTTGGATACTCTCCTTCTAACTCCTTTTATCACACTTACTAAAAGATACATGGATTACGTTGCAAACGCGCAGCAAAAACCCAATACCTACATCTAGGAAAATCATCAAGTGAAAGCCCAAGTCCGTGTCTCTCTATATATCTAGTTGAACTCAACTTCACTTAAAAGCTTAAGCTAATAAGTTATAGGCCAATTTATATATATTAACTACTCCACACCAAATCAATTTTTTGATGTGAGATTTCTTTAACACAACTTACACATGTCTATTAACAAATTGGTTTGAACAACATGTCACGGATACAAAAACTTGCATGAAGAGCTAGTGTTTTTTTTTTTTCTAAAGGGGAGTCTCATGTAAACTTAAGTGAAAAATTACATATTCAATCATACACTTATACCACCGCCTACGGTGGCCTAGCTGGATAAGAGCCTCCATGAAGTCTACCCAAGACAGAGGGGTTCAAATCCCGCGGGACGCACAGGATCTTAAGCGCGACGTCGGGGTGGTGGGTCCTCCGCTAGCTTCGCCCCAGAGTTTGCCCACCAGCTGACGGTTGTACGGGGTTCCCTGGGTCATCAAAAAAAAAATTATACACTTATTATACAAATTTCAATTTAGTCTTAAACTTTCTAATCTTGTCAATATGGTCCTAAATCTTTATGCGAAATTCTCATGTAATCTTCCAGCCAATTGCTATCGACGTCATATAACTGATGATGACTTAGATGCTACAGCAATCAATTGGAATGACTATATCGGAATTTTCTGCAGATGTTTAAAAAATTACTTTGACAATTTTGCATCCACTATTGTTTAGGAATCATGACTAATCGGGAAATTCTTCCGCATATTCCATGTTATGTATGTTGGTCCGATTCATTCGGACAGCTTTAGATGCTAACTATGTTTGATGGTCCGAATTTCTAATCGGGATATGACTGGATAAGATAGGATATGAGATCCTTGGATTTTTTTATATCATGTCCATTGTTTGGTGAATTACAATATTAAAGTCGGATATGTTCACATCATTTCATGTACATTTTTTTAATATAAACGGCATATCATTGTAAATAAACATAAATGTTCGTAAACGGAGATGGTGAAAACCTCTCATAACACTATTCCTTAATTTATTTTTATTTTTATTTTATTTTATTTTTCCTCTTTGTTATATTATTTTCTTTATTATTTATTTTTTCCCCTTTCATCATTCTTTAATAAAATTTTATCAAATAGTAAATTGTACTAACATACCTAAAATACAAAAATACCTAAAATATATAATAAATATAAATATTTAATTTATAGATTGAATGTTTATTATAAGATATAATTAAAGTTGAATATATAAATTAAAATAAGATTAATTAAAAATAATTTTTAATTTTTAATTTCTTAAATTAGAATTCAAATATTATTTATGTTGAAATATAATTTCAATTTTGTTAATTTAATAAGTTTGTTATTTGAGAAAGATAACTTTTTGTGGATATTAAATTCTATCCACTTTTATCAACCTTCCTTATAGGATAATTTTATCCTATTTATATTCTCATTATATCCGACTTAATCCTGTCTTGAGCGAACACCAAATTTAGGATAGCATAAATCATATCCTATCCCGAATTTTATCCTAACTGCTAAACACAACCTAAGTTTCTCCATTGTTGCTAAAGTTTTGGCAATTGAATGAAAATGTTGACGAACAAACAAGCGCAAAAGACCGCAACTTCACTTACATCAGACGTGACCACCGCGTTGCGGAAAATATATTGGGTGGTCCGGGACCGCCACGTCAGCGTGGTCCCGAACCACTCACGAGGTGCCACGTGTATGGGGAAGGGGACAAAGGACTGAAACCAGGCCCACTTCTCTGATGCTCTCTCTCCTCTTTCTCTCTTTTGTCCCCTCCCCTCACACGTGGCGCCTCGTGAGTGGTCCGGGACCACGCTGACGTGGTGGTCCCGGACCACCCAATATTTTCTCCCGCATTGCGTATGCTCCGCGGTCAACTCCCCTTTTCCTTTTCACAACTATAAAAAGTCCTCATATCGTCGGATCGGATTCATCAGCGTCGCTTCGGAACACCTCTCTCCGTCTCTCACATCCACACGCATACAGGATAGAATGATGTCGCAGCCGGCGGCTAGCACGATGCCGCAGCCAGCGGCGATCCTCGGACCCCAGTACTGCGTTCCGCAGATGGTGGACCTCGCGATCGTGAGGAAAGTGATGTCCTTGACGGACGGCAGCTTCGTCGTCACCGATTATATCCGACTTAATCCTGTCTTGAGTGAACACCAAATTTAGGATGGTATAAATCATATTCTATCCCGAATTTTATCCTAACTGCTAAACGCAACCTAAGTTTCTTCATTGCTGCTAAAGTTTTGGCAATTGAATGAAAATGTTGACGAACAAACAAGCGCAAAAGACCGCAACTTCACTGACATCAGACGTGACCACCGCGTTGCGTCCACCGCTTTGCGTACGCTACGCGGTCAACTCCCCTTTCCTTTTCACAACTATAAAAAGTCCTCATATCGTCGGATCGGATTCATCAGCGTCGCTTCGGAACACCTCTCTCCGTCTCTCATATCCACACGCATACAGGATAGAATGATGTCGCAGCCGGCGGCTAGCACGATGCCGCAGCCGGCGGCGATCCTCGGACCCCAGTACTGCGTTCCGCAGGTGGTGGACCTCGCGATCGTGAGGAAAGTGATGTCCTTGACGGACGGCAGCTTCGTCGTCACCGATGCCAACGACAACATCCTGTTCAAGGTCAAAGGGCGCTTCTTCAGCATCCACGACCGCCGCGTCCTGGTCGATGCCGCCGGGAATCCGCTCGTGACCCTGACCAAGAAGGTTTGATGGACATGCGCATTGCTTTGCCCGTCGCTTTGTATTTCCATTCTTTCGCGGCACTCGGGAGTCGAAATCTTCGACGTTTATGCTTCGTGCGGTGTTTATCGTTCGCAGATCATGAGCGCGCACGATCGATGGCAAGCTTTCAGAGGGGACAGCACGGACCCGAAAGATCTGATCTTCACGATGAAGCGCTCCTCGATGATCCAGTTGAAGACTAAACTCCACGTGTTCCTGTCCACCAACACCACCAACGAGCACGTCTGCGATTTCAGGATCGAAGGAAGCTGGCTCGAACGATCCTGCGTCGTTTACGCCGGAGAATCCAACAACATCGTTGCCCAGGTTGGTCATCGATCAAATTATCACTCAGCAATATAATGTTAATCGTTGTTTAACATGGTTTGACTTTTTCAAGATCTTGCTACTTCTTTAGTCAGCCAGATACACATGGAGTGACTGTTAAGTTAGATCCGGCGTGGACGAACTTATCGGAGTCTTGAAGCATGACTGATTCATTTTTGAAATCGCAGATGCACAAGAAGCACTCGGTCCAGAGTGTCTTGCTCGGGAAGGACAAGTTCATGGTGACGGTGTACCCGAATGTCGACTACGCATTCATCGCCGCGATCATCGTGATTCTGGACGGAATCAACAAGGACGACAGCGGGCACGCCTGATCCAAAGCCCTCGGCCTTTTTTTCAAGGTAGCATCGTATGGTGTGTGTACACACGCGCGCGCGCGAGCGCGCTCAATGCATTGGTAATGAATAATTGTTTGGGCGTATGTGACCATGATCGTGTCAAAATGAATATCAATTGAGAAATGTTCAGAAATTTAAATGCAAGATTCGTCATTCAGAAACATACTCTACTATTTCATTGGAATTTGCTGTAGTGGCAACAAAAAGAACCTTAATATAGACTCACGTTCGACCTTGAATCTCTGCAAACACGTATGCTTTACTTTAAAAAGACATCTCGAAGATCAAAAGACGGAAAGCGAAAACGGATAGGTATGAAATTAAAAGTGAGAGCAAACATCCTTTATCGCGTCCCGAACGCGACACCAATGTGTTAGCACCGCAATATTCGCGACCCAGAACAGATCAAGAAACTGCTAGAAGCACGAGTTCCTCAAAAAGGAAAAGGCTCAAACGCCATCGCTCGATTCCCTCGCGACCTTCGAACAGGAAAAGAGAAAAATGGACGATCGGTCTCTGATTATGGCCTCCGAGACAACCTACCCTCCCTTAGCGAACCCGGTGGCTGTTGTGAGCCGGAAATTCTGCACGCCTAATGTGGTCGAACTCGTCGTCGCGAGGAAACAGGCCGCCATCCCTGGAGGCGGTCTTTTGGTCACGGATGTTAGTGGCAACATCGTGTTCAGAGTTAAGGGTTCCTCCGTTACCGTCCACGAACACCTCATCTTGAACGATGCCGCGAGCAATGCCGTCGTTTCCCTCCAACAAAAGGTCGATTATCATTGAAGTTTAGCACCTGTTCGACTTTTCCTTTGAAAACAACGTTTTTGGTTGATACTCATGCTCCTTAATTTATCCAATGCATTGTCTGAGCATCACCTCATTGTTATACTCCACAATATGTACGAATCACAAAATCTCGTCATATTTTGACACGATAGCAATATTTGATGATCTTCGACTCAGCAATTGTCGATGATTTTTCCTTCTTTTTATTAATGCCAAATAGTTACAGTTTCAATTGTGTTGTTGATCAGATTTTGACTGCTCATCGGAGATGGCAAGCTTACAGCGGTGATAGCTCATGCTCCGACGACCTAATATTTATGGCCAAGAAGTCATCGCTAATGCGAATTCATGGGACAGAGATAGATGTGTTCCTAGCAGCCAACACCAAAGAAGAAGCTTGCGACTTTAAGGTCAAAGGGAACTGGCTGGAACGATCATGCACCATATATGCCGGAAATGGCACTATAGTCATTGCTCAAGTAAGCTTGAAGTTGAAGGGGGGTTTTTCTTTCTCCTCTGCTCTTTTTTCAGTTAACAGATTCTTAATTTTGTGTGATGTCCGAAGAATACGTGGCGCTTGCTAACCGTTTTCGCCTTTCCGTAGATGCATAAGGATCACAAGGCGCAAAACATTGCACTCGGAAAGGACGCATTCGGCATAACGGTGTATCCGAATGTAGATTATGCTCTCATTGTTGCCCTTGTGGTGATCCTCGAAGAGATTAATGAATGACACGTTTGCTGGAAAGCACTCCTTTTCTTGTACTCACCCTTAGCCTTTTTCCATCTACATTTTATCGATCAGGTGCAATTTGCATTTCCTCAATGATAGAATTCTTTCCACAAGCTTTAAACACCTAGCAGCTATGTCGCAAAGCTGAATGCGCTGCGTCAGTCATGCAAGCGGCACATCAAATGCTTTTCTCCTGCGTATTGGTGCATCGACAATATTAGATGCCTGGACGTTCATAAGATATGCAGATATATAACAAGACAGATCGAGGGGCAGAAGCTGAACCTTAAGCCAAGAGGAGACTCAATATGGCATGGAGTTGCAACAGCCTAAAACCATCTATTTACCCGACTTACACAAGCGTTGCCATTGCCAGAGTAACTTCAAATTACAAGACTTCCCGACCATTTGAAGCAATGGTTTTTTTTGCCGGATGCAAGCATTTTCGAGCATGACAACCTAACATCAGTCGCATTTTTGTATTTGTAGTTGAAAACATCAGTCACACATCACACATGCACAAAAAAGAACTGGGACCATCAGATAAGTTGAACATGACTTGCCCATCTAACTTACAAGCGCAATTAATACTGATTCATAGAAGAAAAATCGCATTCTTATGAATGATATATCAAGATGCTAACCAGCAGATGTACACCACCCAGGTACTAATAGAGAAATCCAAGCCGAAGCAGGAGTAGCAAAAGGTCAAACAGAATAATTTCTTCGATCTTTTACCAGGTGGAGACCATGTCATCACATCGAGCTTAGACAATGAGAATGACACAAACAGGAGGAAGATGAGCGAGTTAAAGCCCCCAATTGATAGGAGCAAACCACCCATTTCATTTTGCAGCAACTAAATTAGAATCATCACATTTCATTGCTTTTACAGATTAAAGAGAAGAAGATTAATAAGAGGAAAAAATGGACACACAAGGAGGAAAAGATGAAAAAGAAGAGAGGAATATTTACAGGGATTTACTGGTATAACAGATTATTTGCCAAAGCCCCCATCATATGCAGGACGCTGACCATCTTTGACACTCCATGAGGCTAAAGAATACGTAGCACGTGACTCCACACCCGACGAGTCTACATGAACCGAGATAAGTCGGGATTTTCAAAGTGAACCTCCGGGAGACTCTCTGTACAGAGATGTGACTGTTTGATCATCAATTTGCACCCAAAGAGCAGCAGCATCAGTGACACATCCACCAAACTCAAAGCACCTGCAGTGCCACCCAAAAGAGAAAGAATGTGCATTTATCTTCCTTGTGCATTTTCATCGGCATATATTGATACGCAAGCATCAGCAGCTCCAGCAGCAAGTAGCACTTGGTAGGGATGGAAAGTCAGGCAGCTAACTGAACCAATTTTCTGGGCCATGAAAGTGGGGTAGTAACGAATAGTGCCAAGGGGTTGACCATCAAGGCTAAAGACTTTAATGCGCTGTTCAGCTGAGCCACTAGCAATGATTGGAGCATGCCTATGGACAGCTAAGGCAGTAAGACATCCTCTGTGAGCATTTATAGTTAGGTAGGGTCCCTCATTGTTTCTGACATCAAGGAACTGAATCTCTCCAGCCTGTGAGGCACTGAGAATCTGAAAATAATTTCAATTAGAGCATTCAAATAGCAATGCTTCTTTTAAATATAGCCACAATCACATGACACACGACCATCCATCCAATCATCAATGGACAAAAGAGAAGGGAGAAGAGCATTAAGAGAGCAAAACATCCCAATTCATGTGAGGACACAAATAAGCAAATTCACGAGTCTTTTTCTTATCCGTGCAATCGCAGTATGGCTACCCTTCAATTGTTGCAGAAAGACCAAAAATAAACTAAGGGTCTTGAATCGCCTTTATTCTAATATATAAATAACTCCTCACATTCCAAATAGCAACAACTTATGCTTCAAGAAAGGAGGAAAAGGGTTAAGAGAAGAGGGGGAAAAAAACACATACATAAGGCTGGCAGAAAGATATTGATGGATAATCCAGTTACCTTCGTTGAGTCAAGTCCTGGTTGAAAGCCAATTCCCACAACCCTCTCTACTTCCTTAGTGTGTGGTCGCATAGCAGAAACAAGCCTAAAAACCAAGCAGGTTATGCCAGGCAATCAAAAGCCCCTAAAAATGCATGATACTCAACATCTAAAGAGAGACATAGTAAGAAGATGGTAATGCTGGACACAACCAGCTATAAAATGAGGGAAAAAACGAATTCCTGAGAGAAAACACAAATATGATAAGACCTGCTCTACATGCTAGCTGTATATGTTGACACCAATTGACACAAATTAAAATTTAGAATGTAGAATCTAATTTAACAAATTTTAGACCAACGTGCATTGACAAGAATTACACGCATGATTATGACATGCTAACACAAATTGCCCGCCTTAAAATGAATATGACCACACTAGTCAAAGACAGGTGAGTTTATCAAGTGAAGCGCATTAATACACATCTTAAGGAAGATTAATGCTCAGAAAGCAGTATGGCAAAATTGAGATAAATGTTTGCATTATGCTACAACAATGATACATACATTTCAGGTGCCCGTACATCATAAAGTCTGACTGATCCATCCACAAATCCTGCGGCATGAAGATCCCCACGCACTTGGGAGGCAGACTATATATGTAACAGAGTTTACATATCAAGTCAGAAAATAAATAAGAAGAGACCATGCAAGTGAAACAATGCACAAAAGGAGGGTAAAACAGGCAGATTCTTATGTAAAACACAACCATACTGAGTGACAACATCAGCAAAACAAATTTTCAAGGATTAGTAGCTAAGTGTACAGAACTCGATGCAAAGATGACATCACAAAAGGAGGGTAAAACAGGCAGATTCTTATGTAAAACACAACCATACTGTGACAACATCAGCAAAACAAATTTTCAAGGATTAGTAGCTAAGTGTACAGAACTTGATGCAAAGATGACATCACAGACAACATGCCGCAATGAACAGGAATGTCAACAATGAGAGACTGCAGGCAAGACCATATTACATCTATCCACCTCAAATCTTTCCTCTCTCAATAGCAGAATGTTTCCAATGCATTGAAGAACACAGACTACAGCGCAAGGACAGAAAAGCAGTCCACTATCAGTCCTAGTATCCATTAAGAAACCTACAGTGACATATCCATACATAGCCACAAGTTTCAAGAGACAAATATAGAGATTACCAGCACAAAATGGTTTTTCAGGGAGACTAAAGTGTGCAGGAACTTCAGATAGCATACTCAATGAATTGAGAAGAAAACAAAAAGCAAGGCAATAAATTAAAAGCACCATAAGTAACATGTTTGAATTTAATCATTTCCACTCTATTGACAAGTCTCAATGGTGAATGTTTAGTCACATTACTACCAAAACTGAAGAGTACAGTTTCTGAAAGTTGAAGAGAACAGCAAATCTGGCAAGTACATAGATCCAAACGTCTTTTACTTCAACAATTTAGACAGATTTTGGACACGGGAGAACTCACCAATGCCGAGACACTACATTCTGAAGCGGTTGCAATAGAATGGACAAGCTGCTCCTTATCAAGATCCCAGACCATGATGGAGGATATCTCACCCGAAGCATACTGGTTATACAGACAAAAAATTGTTACAAATAATGTCTAGCGTTAAGTAACATAAAATCAGAAAATCCACCAAGAAAATACTACTATGGACATCCTAAGTTAGTACCAGATATCCAGACTGCTGTTGCCAGTCCACCACTGCATTCAAACTCCGAACGCCTGGTTTATGTCCTTGAATAGAAGAGAATGCTGTGACAAGCCTTTGCTTGCCTTTCAAAGAATAATCTCTCCATATTCGAATATTTCCATCACCTACACAAGATGAAATTTTCCTCTCCATTACAATGTAAAACGTAAACTCTTTTCAGCCATCATAACCAACTAAAAAAGAATAATTACTCGAAGCGACAAGGAGCAAACTGTCATCAAGCTCATTCAGAAGGCACAGCTTAGATATGCCCTTATCCGGGAAGTCATGATTATCAAAGCTGTTTAGAAGCGCGGCATCCTCATAATTCCATATCCTGGAAAATAAATTATCAGGAAAACACATTATTTAGGTATAAACACATGAACTGTCCACATTGAGCAGAGTTGGCTGACTTTAATGATCATTTTCAGATAATATTAAAAAATTTAAAATATATGATGCCTAGAATTGCATTTGAAGTGCTCTTAGACAATCTGCATGGAAATTCCACATCTGACAGAATCTTCAAACTAGCTTGCTGAGCTCGAAAAATACTTTGGAAATGGTATAGCTACTGCAAACCCTGATGAGTGAAATCATTATACAGAACATAGTATACCTAATGCGTTCATTCTCATCTGCAGCAATCACAACAGGAGAAAATGGTTGCAACAAGGCTGCTTTCGTCCCCGTCTCAAATCTGGTGTCCCAGCTGGCAATTTGGTTATTGAGCTTACAGACAGCTGAAAGTCGAGAGTAAATGAGAAGACACTAAAAAAAGGCGAGGACTCATTTTATGACACAGAAGAACATAAGAAAAATGTTGAAGACTCACAAGAGTGTTGGCATTTAGTGATGTGCTCAAGTGCCAATTTCTCCCTCTCCTCCCTTCTAGCTGATATTTCTTCACAATCATCAGCTGCAGTAAGAATTGGCTTGGAGAAATGGCCACAACTCCAATTATAGATAGTCGATTGCGGAAGGAAACTGCGTTCTGGAGGCCCTGTAGTTCCTCCAGAAGCTAAAACAGCATCAGCTAAGCCAGATTCCGGAGAACTCATCAAATATGGCCTGAACTCCAAAGAGTAAACTCTTCGCATTCCTGCTAAATAACTTGGCCGAGGAGGGCTAACAGGAGGAGTTCTGAATGTTAATGGCAACTGACCTGCAGATGATAGCTTAATATCAAGGAAGGTATAGCAGATTTAAAGAAAGGAAGACAAACTATCAAACTCGCAACTATAGAAAATAAATGCAACCATACAACAAAAAGTGGGGTCCATTACAAGTAATCAAAAAAGAACAGGAGCACTTAATTTCTCTTTGAGACTTGGAACTAAGTATAAATAACCTGTCGTGTGCATCTCGAAAAATGAGGAGGACCGCGCAAGACCAGCAAGACTAGAGGCTCCTGCTATAGGTTCAACAGGCCGCACACTATTGCCAGAGGTTTTTAAAGATTTTGCTACCACTTGCTCAATACCAATAATAGAAAGCACACGTCTGCCAACACTTGCTATCCGTGGTGATGGATCCTTTGCCAAAGTGCACATAGCCACTACGCACTGGGAATACATAGCATTATCAAGTGGTTTTGGCATGAAACTGTGGGCAACACCATTGCTCACACCATCAGGGGCTATTGCAGAATCAGAATGCTGAGATGAATCATCCGATAATGGAGATCCATGCATAACTCCAGATGCAACAAGAGGGCTGCTAGATGAGACCCTACCATCCCGAACCGTTGTGTTATCATTGCCAACTCTAAGTATGGGACCAATTTGAGATGAAACAATACTTCCAAGCTGGTTTGGGGTATTACATCCACTACCCGTGCCTTTTATTTGTGCCAGTGAAGGAAAAGAAGGCAGCAAAGAATTAGACTGAGGTTTCCAGCAGGCAGCAGCAATCGCCTTAAGGTGCTTGTTGTGACCAAAAGCAAACCGTCCCAGGGCTGTAAAATTAAAAAATTCAGATTCAGTCTGGTAAAGAAATATAATCCACAGAAATACAGGAAGTCCCCATTAAAACAAATTTTATCTGAACTGTAGACCTCCCATTTGGGAGCATAGCTGGAAGAGAAAAGGGTGGTTAAAAGGGAAAAGTATGATTTATGGAACATATAAAACACAATATCCTTTGAACTTCCTTAACACGTGTCATTTGTTAGCTACAACCCAGAAAACAATGGAGCACAAGCATGAGTTGGTAGTCCTAGGGTAAAGCATCATGGCAGATCACTTTGAACAGTTGTCTTCCCATCAACTTCTGTCACATTGCCAAATAGAAAGTAATAGCAGATCATGAAGTAACCAAAATGGACCTAATTTTAACTTAATAGACTAGAAGTTGGTAATAGAATAATTCAGATGGATCAGTTAAATTTATTGAAGATTTTGAGAAAGCTTATAGATGCTACAGCATACTTGACACATAAGCAAAACACCATAATGCTTCCAAATGCTTTAGTATGCATCTTATTACGTGCATTTAAGCATTAACATGAGCAAGATAATGACTAAAAAGTTGCACTCCCAACAGTAACACCATAGCCTGGATACATACACCCAACTAATGCCCATGACATACAACTTAAAGTTCCACCGATTGAAAGACCAGGAACAAATACTTGTTAAAGCATAGTTTCTTCCAACTGATCAAACAAGATGGTACCAAGCACACGTGAAGAAACATAACATTTAATATTACCAAAGGCGCACCCAATGACAACGGCCGCTAACTCAAGAAAAACTAGGCTCTATTTATTTCGCAGAAAATGAATAATTTGGAAAACATTTTCCTAAAAACGACGGATTGTATCGTTTACAAAAATAAATGAATGAAAAAATATTTTCATCATTCATGAAAATGTTCAGACATAAATTATTATCAATATGAAAATATTTTCATTGACTAATTATTTCAAGCGATACAATCCATCAATTTTAAGAAGATGCTCTTCAAATCATTCATTTTCGGTGAAATGAACGGAGTCTTAAAGCTAGAGTGCCTTCTAAAGTCCTAAGGAGAACAGTTTTGAAAGAGAAAGCAGCAAGAGCAATTCAAGCATGAGGCATAACACTTTTCCCAAATAGTAGCATATATGAACAGCTATTAATTACATCCGCACTATAATGGAACAATATCTTTTTTATATGAGTTCGTTTAATAGAAACTGTATAACAATATGTTTGCACGAAATTGTCAAACTTTATGGCAAAAAATAGAGTTTTGTACAAATGAAAGTTCTCAGGAGACACATATCTAAAGCTCAGAAGCAGAATATGATCAATCTGACTGTAACATGAATTGATTTAGAAGTTCTATGACCAACTTATCCCAGACTGTACCAAGAGATTGGTTGAATACAGTGTGTCATCTTATGCTGTCTTAAATAGAATCTTAGAACACAAAAGAAAGGAACACACCACATAAAACATAAAAGGCAGATCACAAACCTACAGCGACCTCTGCCCTCACCAGTGGGCTGCCATCTGAAACAACACTCAAGAGGCTTTTGACAATGCTAATCTCAGTCCTAGTCTTTTCATCATCATCATACTCTTCATCTCCAATAACACTCTCTGTATTTGAGTCAAACCCAACATCAAGCAAGGTGCCCAGTGCAAAAACAGCAGAAGCTCTGACCTGAAGTTTACAATAGAGAATTGATAAAACTAATTTCCTTAACATCATACAACAGGAAGGAATTATTTTGACAAGATTTAAATGATAAAGCTAAATTATAGACCTCAGGTTGGGGCTCGGACAATAGAGGATCAAATATAGCAGGGGCATTTGCCTCCAATCCAACCATTTGGGCCTCGGTAAAATCCTCCCAAACCTTTCCCAGACAAAGAGAGAGCCACTGAAGGAACAACGGATCAGTCTGCGTGTCATTTGCATTTGGACCCTGTAGGTGCCTCAAGCAGACATGGATAAGACCTGCTTCGATACATGCTTCTTGACCCCTCCGATGGCCATCCACAATGACAGCCAAAACAAAGGCAGCCATTGCACGCTGCTCAGGATACGCTTCCATACCGTCAAGAAACCTGATAAAGTATGCGTGCCCTCCATCCTTTACTAAATCCACCTGACATGACTATCATTGCACAAGCAAAAACATAAAGGCCATTCAGAATAACACACCACTAAATCATTGAAGAATTCCTAATGAAAGCAACATACTCTCAAATAGTCATTGAATTAGACCCATATTCTTTTGCTTATACTCAAATAGTCAACAAACTAGAATCAAATTCTTTTTTTCCTTTTACTCAATATATGGTCCCTTTCCCCTAAACAAAATATATCTCTCTCCAAAGGACCATATATTCACATTTTGTACCATCACTATTTAGTGCTTAATAAATATGGTTCCAAAAGATTTACTTCACGGATCACACTCAACTTCCACTATGGCAATTCAATTGATGTATATAATGAACTAAGATAAAAAGCATCATTATTTCCTCTTAGGATGAAAACAGTCTCAATAAATTAAGTTATGCACATCCATGAGAAAAAATACTCTTTTGAATCTGGATAACCAGAGACACAATTGTCAAATCGAGATTCATCTAGAAAATGGACAATGCTGTGGCCCCAAACACCCTCCCAGTACCATCCAATCTCCACAAAAGAATGCGAGGGATCAAGCAGTGCACTCCAACACTTTATACACATGCAACAAGATCAATTTATAGCAATGCCAGCCAAACATGTCTAATGTTATGCAGTTCAACAACATTTGCTATCATCATTACCTTGTCAAGGGCAAGAATTTTTGTCCAAATAAATACAAGAATCTGCCGCAGTTCTGGAGTTGTGGTCTGCAACAGCTTTAGGACATATGGAAAAATTCCAACTGACAAGGCCTATGAGGAAGTTTTTGAAAAGTACACTTAAATTAGTAGGATGTATGTTGAACGTAAAAGGCAAAATCAACAGCACCATTATTACCAGATCCACAGCCCAAGGTCCCATGTCAAGGAACCTTCCAAGGAGAACAAGTGCCCGAAATCGATGACTCTGGCTGAGCAGAACCTAAGAATATGCATAGATTCCTCAATTACACGAACTGATGGACTGACAGCACAACTTGAACAAGCAAGCTTAAACTTGATAAGATCGTGTTATACTAACCATTTGAACGGCTTAAAAGTAAACAAGAAAAAGTGAAGAATGGTGGAGAGAGAGAACTATAATTGCGACATGGTCAAAAGATGACTGCAAACTACGACAAGCCATATCATACCTGAAGAACAATAGGCAGCTGCTCTGGTGGTTTTTTATTTTCAGACCCATGATCAAGCCATACCTCAAATGCTGTTAGCTGTTCGGTGAAAAAAGGGCTTGGCTGAAAGAATGCCAAACAGTGTTACTTGAGGACAAACCATGAGTGAGATAAAGTAATTTGAAAGGAAAAAAAGAAAAAGTTTGAACCTGGAATTCTGCACCAGAATCCTCCACCAAAGATGGAAGCTGCGATAGACAGATTTCGGCAGCCATGTCCCATGCATCCCTACATACCAACGAGAAGAAAATCAGTAATAAATCTTCACGTGAAACCACTTGATGATGAAAGAAGTTGCAGTACCACATATGATGCTGATGCGTTGGTGGCAGTGCTGGGTGAGATATTGGTGAACAGTTTGCTGAACGCATAATTCTTTCAGCAAGTAAAAAATTTCGAAACAAGCTGGCTACCAAAAGGTCTTGTCTGAACAATCTTTGAAACAGATCTGCAGCACAACAATCAAATATTGACTAGTCGCAAATGAAAACGCAATTGATTAAAATAAGAAAATTAAAAAAGCTGCACAATTAAGTACAAAAAGTAAATAGTGTGCTACCATGAGGGAGGACATTCCAAGCAATAGTGTCAGTCACTGCAGTAAATATCCAATTCAGTTCTCCCAGAGGCGTCTTGCGATCGTTTGGGCGACCAGGAATTTTATCAATCAGAGAATGATCAAGGGACTCCCGTAATAGTGATCTAGTACAGAACCTGACAGCCAAAATTTGAGAACAGGAGTATTCTCAGAATAAATGTCAAATTAACCAATTTCAGATGGATTATATAGCCAAGCTTCATCTACACATTTCTCATATTAATAATAAAGGAAGCTAAGCAGAACATCTCTAACTACAAATTATTTTCAAGAAAGCTATATCACTCATATAAACTTAAGCATAAGAACCTCCACATCACAGCAAAGAAGAGCAGAGCATGCACATGCATCACTTGCCCAAATATCATTCTATTTACTGAAATACCTATGGAAAACCCAGCACATATAAACTGGAGCATGTCCCGGGGTTCTAGAAAATGCAATATATACCTATTTCAAGCCATTGTTGAAAACAACTATTCACTGCTACGTTAAAATAAACCAATGAAGCGCGCCATCACATGAAAAAACCCAGATACAACACATATTTGAAGGCTAATGACATAAACTGTTAAAGGCACAAAAATGAGTGAGATCAAATTCAAAACAGTAATATTTAAGGAACTAGGTTTCACCATCTTAAAGCCATCTTAATGGGTGTGGTGAGGCAAGATGTAAAGACATCAGCAGGAAAATCAGAACTCTGAGGGAGGGTCTCATGCGCTTCACAGGCCGCCAGAATAATGCAATCCCTTGTGGATCCACTGGTGCTAGCAGCACCCCAGTCATTAAGCTACCATAGAATTACAAATGCGCAGTTATTTGCAAAGTCCAAAAATATATGACAAACATTAAATCACTCTCAAGATGGTTAAATTTGTATTAACAATCACAGCTGAAAGCATACCCATCTTTGAGTACCTCTATAAATGCATTGACTATCAAACCAGCAGCAGAGCAATCGAAGACATATATCGATGGTGTCTTCAACCAAGAATCGAGTTCACTGATCGGCAGGGGGATATACTGTGTATAACTCTGCAGATTGGGCACAATAAAACATGGAAAAGAAATTTAATCAAACGTGACTATTAATTACTATAGCCAGTCCAGCCAAAGTATAAATTCAACAAAATACCAAAAAGAGCCAAGAAAATAAAATATTACCTTGTTGAAGACCCAGATTTCACCATTTGCAGTTGGCTTTGGCACACCGTGACCATTGTAATGAAACAAAACTCTCTCGGACTTGGCATATCTGCGACACGTCGTACAGAGTTTCTTTACTTCATCAACGGTAGGATCAAGTTTCTCCTTATATGAAGCCTGCTCGGATTGCAAGAATTTGGTGATATGAACTCCAGAAAACAAATCAAAAGATAATCATTTAAAAAGGATTTAAGAAATCTCACCTTTGGCTGCCACCTTTCATACTGTTTTTTCAAAGCTTCTCCAATTGATTCAATAGCTTTTCGAGGTTGCATGGAAAATGGATCTAACAAGGGAAATAAATCCAAGAGAATGTAATAAGTAAAAAATGTTATTATAAGTAAAAACTCCAACTATAATACTCAGGTGCTTGCCATCAGTAAGACGGAAAAGGAGCAATTCAAAATTACTGAATAAAGAGATAGTTCGATAATTATCCAATCAAAAACTCTGATTTCAATTGATTAAAAATTAAGATTGAGCCAAGGATCATATGCCATGAAGTACATCCAGATATTGGAAAAAGAATACATCCAGATATTGGAAAAAGAATACATCCAGATATTGGAAAAAGAAGCATCTATTCTCAATTTAAAGAAAACAACATACGTCCACAAAGAAGAATATCATGCAAAAATTTCGCAAAGCAAGGAGATGCTGTAAAAACAGAAAAGAATTCCAAGCATGAAGAAAATGATCTACCTATCCAGCATTCCATTCTGGCACAAGGAGATATCTTTATTACATCAGGTGGATCAACACTTATGTTTAAACATAAGACAATAGCTACACATCCGGTTTTCATCTGCAGAGCAAGAACAAACCATTAGAAACATCTCATTTGCCAGACTAGCATCATCTCTTACTTTAAATTCTACCTCTATAAAATTTACAATTCTAATTAATGAGTTTCCTTAGACTACTTTCTCAACAACCAACTTCAAGGAATTAAATGAAAATAAAATAAAATAGAGTGGTCTGTAAAAAGCACAATTGGACATGTTTGAAAAATGCACAGACACTGCTGTATCTCTCAAAGAAATGAGACACGAAGAATATCACCTTTACTTTAGGAAAGAAGCCATTCCTCTAACAAAGAGAGAAAGAGAGAGAGAGAAGCCATTTGAGCAAGAATATCTTAACAAGATAAGACTAATCGTAGCAATGACTTCATGATAATAATCCATGCCACAAAGAGATGGTTTCATCTCTACACCTTAAGAGAGCACAACACCTTATATGAGCATTTTTTGGCAATAACTTTACTTTGACTGATGTGGATTATATCATACTTAAAGTAATAAAGTAGACATATCACTGTTTCAATCAAAACCAAATGAATGATTCTCAGCTTTTCACTTTAAACAGCCCATTTGCTATTGTGTCATGCACCTCGTTAGGAACTAAGAGCAAATGCAACACCAGAAGTTGGGACTCAGGAAACACGAGCACTGTGACCCGCCAACCCAACAAACTCAAAAGGAAAAAAATACAGACATACACAAACAATATCAGAGGATAACAGTTCTTCTCCTCAATGTAATTTAACCCTTATCACTTGTAAAATATTAATACCATTTCATTAACAGGAGATGAATAGTTCTAATATCACTATATTCACTGTTATGAAAGCCATTGGTTTCTTAGCAAATAATTTGTTAGATAAGGATTAGCTTTTCCTGTTCATATCACATGAGGCAGCTGAAATTTCAATTTACCTGCACTTCTTAAAAGCTCAGTTAAACACAATTGACCCTGCTATTACAACAATTGCTTTCTTTTTGCCAATGGATTTCCCAATCCAAGACTATCGCTTCAAAGCAGAATGACTAGGGAAATTTGTTCGACCAGAAAAGCCAAAAAAATCCTCCAAGAATATGGAAGGTTTTATAGGCATAATAGTCATTTGCTACCCCTGCTGCATGTATTAGAGCTAAAGAGCTTTATTGAATTACCATTTTAAAACTGAAATTGATACCTATGTAAATCTATGCCATAGTATAGTGCAACTCTGCCATCAGGATATGCAATAACATATCCCACAAGTTGCATGCCTCATAGGCAGATGTTTCTTGAATCAATCAATTCCCACACGTCTGTATATTTGGATTTGTGTGGAATCAATTATATAAGCACAACAAACATTCCAGGCAACTCGAACCCATCAAAAACTGGAATGAATGGCAGGAGAGCTTGAGGACAATGCACAATAATACTTCTCTACTACAAGCAGAACATCCAAACAAATGAACCATTTTGCAGGTGCATAATTCGCAAATCTATTACCTGCATAGATCAAAAATGATAAAGACAGAAAACAGTCTACAATTGGAAGTTTGATCGCCAGACGACTTCTCAGCTAACTTCAGAAGATCACTATGCGCAGAAATTAAAGTTCAGAAAAGAGTACGTTGAGAACAAATCCAGTGAGTTAGCCAGGGTAAGGCAAGGCCCGTGTGGCAGCCAGTGCTAGTAGAATTAAATGTTAGGCTTAGCTTCCCCCAAATCCCCAATTGTCCTCACAAAAAATGGAGGTCACACGCAAAATGCCAACAAAAATTCCTCACCATCTCACACAATTACATCGAATAAAATGTTTTGTGCCATCAGAGAATACTCATAAGCCTTAGTTATCAAAAGATAATCCATCCCTCTTTGCCCTGGCCATCTCTTACCCATCAAAAAACGCAATACAACTCTACATACACAATCCTGTGAAATGCAAATCACTCGACTTGAATCGCAACAAGAACCAGTTCAGCGGGCAGTAATGTGAACAAGAAAAAAAAAAGAAGCAAGTCGGCGATAAGACACGGCCCGCACTTATTCACAAGCTAACAAGATGGATCATCATCAGCCAAGCCAAAGAGCAGAGAAAAGAAGAAAGAGAGAAGGGACGCCGGAAGGGATACCCGGTCCTTGGGCCGCCATTTCGAGACCAAGCCGCTCTCGGAGGGCCGCAGGGCACGCAAGCCTCAAAGGCCTCGTGCCGGAGCTCGCAGAAGACGACATTCTGCGGCAAGTAGGAGAGGTTGCTGGTGCCGAAATCGCCATCTTCGTTGCTGGAGGAAGGGACGTAGTGGTCCAGGTGATTCGACCCCACGGACACCGACGACTGAGAGAACCGGGACGCCATCAAATCGCCCAATGCCATCAATTTGGAAACCAATCCCCCTCGATGACGCCAACCATAAAACCCCAAAAATCGAAAAAAATTTAAAAAAAAAAAAAAAAAAAGCTACCCAATCAAGAGGACGGCGAGAGGAGGCTTAGGGTTCAGGCGGAAGACGGGAAAGGGGGCCTAATCGACGAAGCCGCTGAACCAGCGGCGCAGGGAGATGCGCAGGCGGAAGGATAGAGAATCCAGCTCGAAGAACCCTAGAGAGAGAGAGAGAGAGAGAAGGGGGGGTAGGGAGCGACAAAGATGGAGCCTTTTCCCCGGAAAAAGGAGAAGAAAAAAGGGAGCTTGAACAGGAGGAGCGAAGCGGCGAGAGGGAAGCGACGGCAATGGCTTCTTCACCAGGCGGAGGCGGCGGAGGAGGAGGCGGCGGCGGCGGCGGCGGCGGCGGTGGCGGCGGAGGAGGAGGAGGCGCGTGCGCGCGTCGAGGGGGACTGTCTACGGTGGCGGCAGCAGAAGAGAAGAAGCGAGGCGAGGCGAGGCGAGGCGAAGCGAAAAAGGAAATGGGAAAAAGGAAGGGGGAGGAAGCTGCCTCTCTCTCTGCCTTACACTTTCTCTCTCCTCCGAATTTTGGGATTTTAGAGAGGAGAGAGAGAGAGAATATTTGCTTTGAGCAAAATTTCCTCTTTTTCTCCCCCCCTCTTTTGATTTTTTTATACATTTCCCCCCTTTCCTTCGACGAGATTTATAATTTTGCTTATTTCCCTTTTCACGTGACACCTTAGGAAGGATCTTCTATGTGAATATTTTCGCATATATTTTGCTTGCTCCGCATTTTTCACGCATGGAAATAAAAAAATGATGTAGGAGCTTGCAGTTTATGCCATCAGGTCGCTGAAAGCTGACAAGAAGTTTGATGCAAAAAGGATGACTACATTATGAATAAATCGGTCTGTACTCTTGGTGCCGCGATTTTTCTATAATATAATTAAAATTAAGCGGATTCCGAATGACTTTCATTTAATAGATACTCCGACCGTTTTCTTTTTTTTTCTTTGGCATGAGATTCATGGACGACATTAATTGACACGATGACTTCGACCAATTGCAATTAGAGGAGAAGGGATTTGACTTGAAAAAAAAGAAGAAAAAACAAATCCTACCAATCCAATTACAAGATTACAAAGATTGCAAATTTAAGGATAGTGTCGAAAAATGAATATGATTTCACAGACTGAATATTTACCATTCCTTTTCATCAAAATTCGATTGTTTTTTTTTTTTTCTCCTTAAATTTCACAATTAGGCAAACTTTATGATTCATTGACTAATGACGATTCTTTATAAAAATATTACCATCTAAACTTTTCCAACACAACTAATCTCGTGAATGTACCAAATTGCCTCATCTGAGTCCCATAGAAAGGAGACTACACCCACGTTATGGTGAGTGGCCACCGGCGATAATCAAATGGAAAATGCCATATTTTGCAGTGAAACGTGTATCCAAAACGAAATGCTTAATTGCTCAATCAATATATTTGCCGTTCGAATTTTAGCTCTTTTTATGCAAAGTCTAGTGACAAAAATAACAAATTTGAAAGTGCTGGACCTGCTGGTATGGAAAGTGGCCCCCAGAAAAAGAAGTTAGGGTTAGATGGAATACATTTTGGTGGATTTGGTGTGGACGGGATATAGTGCTATATTTATTTTATGCAATGCAATCTCTGGTCTCTCCTCTGTATTTTTTTCCTCGATATTATTTATTTTGACCACTACATTTGGGACTTCTTCCACCCATTTGCTTGGAGTAAACTTCACTTTACCTTATACTCAAAAGGCTGTAGAATATTAAAAAAATAACTGCTTTATCAAAAGCACTTTTGATACAATAAGCATCATAAACGGATAGAATCATCCACCAACGAAATAAATATATTTATTTATATTGACTTCATATGTACGTTGGTATTTTTATTATTGTTCACATTAGAACGGAAAGATTCATCGTCGATGATTGGACATAACTATTAATAGTAAATTTTGCATATGTGTTAGCATTTCAACTTTGTTCAAGGAGTAATTGTTTATCCCGATAGTGAACGGGATGATATTTCTAAACATTAAAATCATTCTTAGGAATAAAGTTGTTTTTTTCGTGACTATTGCTTTCTCGATGAGGTTAGGCTTCTAGTTTGACATATATAGCGATATTGCTTGAAATTGGCCCACATGGATTGTGAACATTTGTATTCATGACTTGGTAAGTAACTCAAATTGGAACTGAACATGATACCATACTTGCTCTTGATGCGTAGATGATATTTTATCTGACTCGGTGAATGAAGTTATATAAACAAGAAAATGCCAAAGTGCTAAAACATCATTTGCATTTACTTTGCTTGGGAGAGATATCGACAAATTGCAACCAAGTACGACGGATACCCTCCATGCCATATTCAATATAGATACACACGTATTGTTCCTCGCTAAAGGGCGGGAGAACAAGTAATTTTGTCACGTGCACAAATTGTAAGAGAATCTCAACCGAGGTTGAGCTACCTTGGGGTCCAAAGATAAAAGATACTATCTTGTGTAAGATTTATTGACAGGCGCTCACCTGCGTTCATTATAGAGTTTAACACCAAGGTAATTGGTCAATGATATATGCGCTATGTGTCTTCCACAAAGCCACAAATTCGATTCATATTGTGAGAGAACTTCTACAAGATTTGTGTAAATACGGTACACCTTGAGTGAAGAGATACCCTTACTATGAGCATCTAGTGAGTGCGATAACTAGCTCGCCAACCTCGGATTTTTGGACAATTGGTATAACTCAAACTAAACATTCTGTGATGGGCGCGAAATTTCATGATAATGCCAAGAGAAGGTGACCATTGGAGTGTTGATCTCCTCTTCCCACCATTTTACCTATACGAAGAAGCATAATATACATTATAGAATGAGCAAATTAAGTGTACCCGCATTTGTATAATTTCTGGAATTAATGAGTAGGATTAACTTAGAAACCGTATGCGCTTTGTTTGTAAGAAAATAATTGTAGTGCCAAATTCTAGGTTTTCCTTATTAATGGACTGATCATATTTGATAGCAATATATAAAACACCTCAGTAAATATGCCCTAATTCCTAGAGTTTGAATCGGTTACCTGTTAATGCATCATCAGCTTAAATTCGAAATTTACCAATATACAGTTTGATCTATCAATTACCAACTCATGTACGAGATTAACAGTACCGATCAAATTTATAGAGTTAAACAAATACTTGACACCGATAAAATTCAAATATAAGTTGGTAATGCTTTGATACTAAATATTAATAAATTCCAATCAAAGATGGTAACATTCCAAATGCTTGCGGTAGCTTCATGTTAACAATATCGGTAAATTTTCTACCCAATTGCAAAAGCCAAAAATAAAATGGCAACTCACTCAATTAACATCAAAAGATTTCGATTGCAAATTCATAACTTAGTGACGCATGACTGGTTTAAAAAGTTTGCCAATTATCATATATTTATTGACACTTTTGATTAAAAAAAAACATCATGTATTATTTTTCTTAGCAAAAAGTAAAATAGAGTGTCATTTTATCAACTTATAGGATTTATGGACGATCAATTCGCAAAATTATTGGGTCATGAACATTGAGATGATCTCATTTAGAAAACTTCCTCAATATTGATCCATGATGTGGCACTATAATAAGCAATACCTAAGACACTTAGGAGGAGACTAGTCGCCAAATCTGCCAAAAGTTAGCATAAAGAATTCAAGGAGATAAAGTGTTTAGGCGAAAAAATTATTAAAAAAGTCTTATATCTATTGTATGGCAATCAATCCAATCATATACTTTTTAATTCGATCAATTTGATGTTAAATTTTTTGACCATTTACCAATGTAGCCTTTTCAACCTAATTTTAATCAAAAATTTAACGTAGATGCGGTACGTGACAAAACTAACACTCATGTTGATGATCTTTTGTAATTTTAAAAAATATATATATTTTTTATCTCCCTCCATCGGCCACTAGTGAGGGTGAGGTTTGCTAGAGGGTGATCCTTGCACGTGGATTGACCACCCTTGGCCATTGTTGAGACTCGGTGACCAAAGGAGTGAAACAAGTGAAAAATAAAGAAGAAAGAAAGAAAAAGGAAAAAAAAAATTCATAAAATTTTACAAAAATTATCCATGTTAGTTCTGGTTTGTACCACATTAAACAACCAGATTCTATCTTAAATAATTCCGATCAAAATTAACAAATTGTCATAAGATTTAGGATTGAGTTAATCAAATTTGATAATATAGGATTGAATCGATTATTGTACTATAAATTTAGGACTTCTTTGGATAATTTTTCCAATGTAGGCCAATATGATTAGCTTTAACATATACTTCCAAGGACAAAGCAAAGCCATACAAGAGGTGACGTAGCTGTCGTGACCTCATTCCCTTCGATCATCTAGCCATTACAAAGTTAAAGACCCCGAATTATTAACCACTTTGTTTGCTTTTCATGATTTGTCCTTTTATGTTCAGCCATGTCCAAGGGGGCCGCACATCGTTGCACATTGTCTCGTCCCATGTCCACTGCTCGTGGTTGGTCACTCCCAAAAGAGGTCGAGACGCATTCCTAACTTTTCAGATTTGACAAGTATGCAAACCATTGTTTTAGTTTGATTAAAACTTAGCGGGCAAAAGAGATAAAAACACATGTAACATCTAAGTGGGGAGAGAAATGTTCTTTCCTGTTTTCTCTTTATGTGAATTCGCTTTAATGAAATAAAGTGTTACTCGGGTTTTAGCTTTTTCCTTTATCCCTTTTGGTTTTATTGGATTGATCGTCGGTCTAACCATTAGAGAAGATTTGAAGATTCTCCATATCTCCCCGTTCATAGATTATGTATCTTGTGCATATTCTTGTTTCGTCGTCATTGATATTGTATCGAGGTATTGCCTTAAATAATTTCTCAGCTCTCCTACAAAAGATTGGAAAAAATCAAGATTCCATTGAAGAATGAAGTTTTATCAAGAAACCAGTATCTGTATCCGTGGGTCGCGAGGGTTCTGGTTACAACTTTAATGGTCAAAAGAATTTTCATATGTAATGTCATTTGGATAAGCAAATTAAGGAATTATATAGCTAGATATTTTTTATACGATACGCAATTATCCTGAGGCATATTCTTGAGCAGAAGGGCACAGTTCACATCAAGACATAATTTAAGATCAGACAGCTTTTGAAAAATCAGACATATCAAAGGTTACTCAACCATACTTCAAGGGGAAGTTCCATATGTCAACATCAACAACTTGTGATATAATCATGAGAATCAACAAAAATCTTTCTTCCACAAGAAAGTGACTCTTGAGATTTCAAAGAGATGATTCGGCCATATATATTGAAAAACTTGTAATGTTCCATGAGCAAATAATCATTTTGAGCAACATCAGCTTCTACAGAAAAGAAGGAACATGTCAAAAATCTAGATGCATCAGTTGTATTGCCGCAAAGAACAAATCTCATCTCGCCCCTCCACGATTTCCAGCCCCATTTTGCGATGGGCCCTTGAGCCATAGAACTGAGCGGAACGATGTCGGGTGCTCTGTTTCAAGCATTTTTCTGTTACCAAATACAAGCTCGAGTTCGAGTCCTAGCTGACCGGGCGCTTTTCTTCAATATGAAGGGCCTGGTGAATCAAGCACGTACTCCCTCTCCCTCCAGAGTATCACAGATTAATCGAAAATCAAGTGAGGAGTTTCTCGCTCGAATTCGCTCATTCCCTTGGTTAAAACAGTGTGCTTTGAGTTCGGACACTTACTGCAAAAGCAAGCTTTTTAATTTCTGCAGGTTTCCACGAACCTTTGGAAAATATTTTGCATACGTGACAGAATCAGTTGAATATCATCTTTGGTGTCAAACTGCATCCAACGAGTATTTTGCCAGAGGAAAGAAATGCTTAAAAGAGACAACAAGTTGTTGACCCGAACCGCGACGTTTTAGTAGACAACACTGGCGAGATTTAGCCCACGAAGCAAAACTAGATTGCAAAGTCTATAAAGGTTCTCTAGGGTTCTTTCGAAACAAACATCAACACAAAATACTGCGTCCACCTCAATGTGCCAAAACGAACAGGAAGGAAGAAAAGAAACAACATCAAAGATTATTATTTTTTATTGGTTCAGAGAGACAACGAGTTGTTGACTCACCACTGGATGGGCCAGCTGCCAGTCGAATGTGCAGACCCTATGTATGATAACAGCAGGAATAACCAGAAGCATGCATACCAATATACAGCAGTAGAAAGATCAATCCGTGACAGATTACGCAGATGCTTATGTAAAGATTTACATTTTCAGGCACTTTACATCTTTGACAGCGTATGATCCATCGCGTCCACCAGGAAATCTGCACATGAAAATGAAAATTACTCGTTAGAGGGTCATCAAACAATATATCTTATTTAAAAGTCCCCTTGGATTCCAACAATGCGAAAACAAAAACATAAAGGCATACCTGCATCTTCTTTGGTGATGCACAGAGGCGGCGTGATTCGGAACACATTTCCATAGTACCCTCCTTTGCCGATCAGTACACCCATCTCTGTGAGAATTTTGCAGGATTTATAAGATGGTAAACTCGAGTTTCCATTACAATCAACTAAGTAAATAAGATGGAGGAAGGAAGGAAATACACACCTTTCATTTGGTCCATCACATGAAGAGTTTCAGCACTTGCGGGAGTTTTCAACTTGCGATCAGAAACAAGTTCGACTCCAAGCATCAGCCCCTGACCCCTCACATCCCCAATAACTACATTGGCAGAAGAGCGTGATCAATCAACTATAGTCAAGAACATTCATAATGGCTGAAATCCTGATTACAGAGTTGACATCATAGACAGATTGACAAGATATCACATAAACATATTTACTGTATATGTTTAGTTGAATATAGTCAGCTAACCACAGGCAACGAACAACACCGAGGCACAAGGGCATGCGCATCATGATATGCAAAATCTACCATGTCGAACATGAAGAGCATCTAGGTAAAATGGATTCAAGGAAGAAGGTTTACTTTCGTATTTGTCCATGAGCGATGTCAGTCTGTTTTTCAGATGGGACCCCACAACATGGGCGTTCTCCTGAAGTTTATCTTTCTCAATAACATTCAACACAGCTAGCCCGGCAGCAGTGCAGACCGGGTTGCCACCAAAGGTATTGAAATAATTGCGACGGGTCAGCACCTCTGCAATTTTGGGAGTAGTCACCACCGCTCCGAGAGGAATACCATTTCCAATGGCCTACAGTAAATAAGAATGAACAGTTAAGCTAATCATGACCAAGATTCAAGACTGAGATAAGACACGGACATGGGACCAGATATGCCTACATGAAGCTGAATTACAGGTGCTCAAAGCATACATAACCACAGGGGATAAAAGAAAATAGAACTTTCAGTTTTGTTATTTTGCCAAGCAATCCCAAGATAGCAAATTGAGGACCAATTTGAAGTGCAGAATCTGTAATATCAGCCAATAAAAAAATTGTGCAGAGCAAAGAGCAGATGTGATAAACACCTTTGCCATTGTGACAATGTCTGGCACAACCCCCTGGGATTCAAAACTCCAAAAGTGACTCCCGGTGCGAGCGAATCCAGCTTGAACTTCATCAGCAATACAAAGGCCACCAGCTTTCCTGATGCTGTTATATGCAGCGGGCAAGTAACCTGGGGCCAATTCAATAATGCCTCCCACACCCTGTGATCAATTAGCAAGTTAACTTAAGCAATGATTTTTCACCACATTGATCCAGATATTTGTTTACGACAAATCAATTGACATAGATAGGTAATGCACTATAGACGTGTGAATGTTTTGGGTTAACATTAAGCAAAGACCATGGGAAATGACTTACCTGTATAGATTCAGACATGAAACCAGCCACATTGCCACAAGTGCCAAAATTGATGAGGTCTTCGACATCTTTGGCATACTTCTCTCCATCTGAACCAAAAACACCTCTGTAGGGGTCTGGGTTTAAGGCGTGATGAATTCCACTCTGTCAACAGGACATGATTCAAGAAGCCAGTTCATTGGTTGATTCAATACACATGAACCAACGTACTACAATTTTTACATCCATACATTTAGGTATGCAAACAACAAGCTAATGGCCATCATTATTTCGTCTCATTTCAGAATTGCAGCAATGACAACATTCGTAACCGAGAGTTCAACATCCCTTTCAGTAGACTTACAGCTAGAAAAAAATGATAACAGAAAAGAGAGAGAGAGGGAATTGTCTAAGTTTTCACTAGCAGTTGCAATCCACCATCAACGGATTCAACAACGAACATACACAGAAAACAGTCAATAGGATAAGATCTTGCACGGAAAACCCAGAGAGAAACCCGAAAAGCCCTAGAGATTCTATGCATGCTTCTGGTAAAACCGAACTGTACATGCAAGTTAGAGGATGCTGAAAGAATCCTTAGACCAATCTTCTGTTTTCTTTCTTTCTTTTCTTGACAAAGCACAAGCAGGGTTAGGTGGAATTGCGCTATCCAATGCAAATGGGTATCAACAGGTTGCACCACCACATCACCCCAAGTCAAAACCATGACCACAAATATCTGTACTGACTCTTTGGTCCACACTCGTGGTGCGAATCGAATCAGAGCATGAGATACACCAGACCCAAACCGGCGATAAACAAAAAGCAAACCCTTTTTCCTTCTTCTTATACTCGTAACTATAGAGAGTATAGCCCGACCACCATGTGCACGTGTCATTATCGTCATCACAATCTACTAAGGCGTATGTACGTATGTTTACCTGTATGACGTTAAACTTCCAGTTGCTCGAGGCCGTGGCGCCCATGGTCCCGGCAGCGTTCCCGTGGTACGCATTCCTCAGCGATATTATGTCGTGGCTACCGGTGTACAGCCTCGCGATCATCATCGCCAGCTCGTTCGCCTCCGTCCCCGAGTTCGTGAAAAACACCACCTACAAGCGCCGCACGGCCAAGGAAAGGACAAAACTCAACAATTATTCAAAACGTTCAATTAAATCCTAATCTTCGATTTGCGCAGAACTAAATAAAATCGAAGTGGGGTTGGCGGGAACATGTTGGCGATCAATTAAAATTGATATCTTTGGGCAGCGTTCGCATAAAACAGTTTAAGGATTGTCGTGCTCTCATTACGTTGAGATCGCCAGGGAGCTTGGAGGCGAGGGCCTCGGCGAAGTTGGCGATGGCGGGGTTCAGATAGAGGATGGTGGAGTGCTGGATGCGGCGGGTCTGGTCGACGATGGCGGCGACCACGTCCGGGTGGCAGTGGCCGCAGGACACGGTGGCGATCCCGCCGAACCCGTCCAGGTACCTCCTCCCGGTATCGTCGAACAGGTACTGCATCTTCCCTTCCACCACGTTCAGCTGCGCGGAAAGAAAGAAAGAAAGAAATCGCCACCCATCAGGAATCGACCGATCGGACCCCAAGAAAACACGAATCCACGTAAAAAGAACGAGTTTTTCGCAAGACCCGTTTCCGATGAATGCCGAAGCAATCCTGGGTCAATTTTATTTTCCTCAATCGATGATAACAAGATTTTGACGGGAAAGGGACAAAACGACACCACAGAGAGACAGAGAGAGGAGAGGGGACCGACGGGTTTTGGTAAAAGCAGTGCATGGAGGGGCTGAGGTACTGCTGGCGCTTGGCGAGGATCTCGGCCGCGGAGGGGCCGGAGTAGGGCGGAGGGGAGTAGTCGAAGGGGGGCATTCTGGGCAGATCATTCTCCCGCTCCACCTTCTGGACGGCCTCAGAGGAGGAGACGAAGCGGGGGCGTTGGTGGTGGCGGGAGGAGGAAGATCCCGATAATGCCCTTCGGGTGGTCCTGGCGATCCCTCTCTGCATCATCTTTCTCTCCTTTTTCTTTTTCGCTTTTCCCTTTCTGCCTTCGGGCGGAGATCCTTCCTTCTTTCCCCTGGAACAGAAAGGAAACGCTCTGTTTCTCCCTGCCTTTCTCCGCGCGACTTCTCTTTCAGGCTCTCTCTCTCTCTCTCTCTCTCTATCTCTCTCTCTATAGCGTCGCAGGAGGGAGGGAGAGATTCCGAGAATGCAGGGGGGTATGGGGGGTATGTATGGGGCTCGCGTGGATCCAAGCGCAGAGACGTAGAGAGAGAGAGTGCTGATCTGGAGATCAGAGGTGGAAGAAGGACGGTTTATATAGAGAGAGAGAGAGAGAGAGAGGAGATCCACCTCGTGCACCAGTGACGTCTTTCGATTGCCTTGCCACGGGAAAGGACAACGACACAAATGGTGTCAAATTTTGAGGCTCTCGAATTATACGAAAATACTCGATACCATCCTTCCATTAATTCAAGATTAGAGGCGACATCGAATATTTCACGTGATCTAGGAACTACATTAAATGCGTACCAAAAATTCAGGAGCTAATTTTACACGTTTGACTAAAGTTCAAAATTGATGTTGAACGGACTAAAAGTTCAAAAATCACAATGGATCATATATGTCATTTTCCTTAAATGGTATTGCCAAATAAATTCTTAGGTATGCTTTTAAAATTCTTAATGGAATCGCCACAATTAACAAGATTTGACTTGCCTTATTCTAAAATGGCAAAAATTTTCAAAAAGTCATAAATTTATTGAGTGAATATCAAATCAGTTATGTATCTTCCATTTTGATCAATTTAGTAATAAATCTTTTGATTATTTTTTTTTTTTTGGTGAAGGTAATAATATTAATGAGAACGGACAAAAGTACAAAATATCGGATCCAAACAAGCACTCTTAACAAAGGAGCAAGAGTGACGGGGATACGATAAAAAAAGCCCGAGGGCGCCAACAAGAAACACAGAGCTAAGAAGCCAACAACCAAAACGTAACAACAGAAACCCCTACCCTCCCAAATTCTCTAGCCCTCAAAAGCTGAAGGTGAAGAACGGAGATGGAAGGAACCCGCAATTACAAGAACAAGGGCAAACTGAAACAATAGCAAGCTAAGGAGAATCAGCTACAGAGGAGAAGATCATGGGGTCGAATCCCCACCCCCATTTGCAGTCTTCTGTTCCTCGGAGAAGGAAGAACTTCCATGAATGTGAACGCTTTGTCCTTAACCACCTTGATTAGGTGATTTTTAAGGGCAGGGACCACCAAGGATTCACCCCTGAAGATAATCGCATTTCTCTTCTTCCAAATGAGATGGCACAAAGCACCGAAAGAGAATCGAACTATCCTGTGGTAAAAGTCCTTCCTCATAAGGAATTTCCTGGCCCAATTGAGCATCTCTCTCCAACATCTATTCTAAATCTTTTGACTATTTGTCCATGTAATTATGTCGGCTAATTTTAATCAAAAATTGCAGTTACAAATTTCTTATTTATAAATTTTTTGATTTTTTTTCCTTCTTTATTCTATTTCCCTTCGCTCCCAGCGACCTCCGCCGGCTGCAAGGGCCGTGTCATCATCAGTGAGGGTCTGCTTTTTTATAATGAATGAATTTTTTTTTTAATAGCCAAAACGACAGAGAAGGCCAATCATCCTCGACTCCTCCCTCGGTTGTTACAGTAGGAGTCCCACGCACCGAAAAATGTTCGTTTGAACTATGTTAACTCGCTGCAACTCAAATCCTAAGGTCTAAGGTTGGTGCGTTTACACCACAGCATTTCCCAAACGTGTCACATTGTCACGCTATAATTTTATAAGATGGACAATGGGTACGAATAGACTAGGGATCGAGTTTTCAAGATGTGTCATATTGTCACACTATAACTTTACACGATAAATACGAATGAGATGGATGTTGAATTTTCGAAATGTGTCACATTGTCACATCGTGACTTTACATGATGGATACAAATGGGTTGGGGCAAATTTGTCACATTGTCACACGGTGACTTTACATGATAGATACGGATAAGACAGGGACTGAATGCAGGGCACTATCTTACACCGTATTAATATATTTAACAACGAAATGCCTAAAAGCACATAACCAAAAATAATCATAATAATGTCACCAATTTCTTTGCTTGCTTCTGTGTTTACATTTTCGATCTCGATAAACTAAGCTGATTAATCGGCATGATAAAAGCCAGCGTATGCATAAGGGATGTGCATCTGGACACCGTGCGTTTACTTTAACAACGCATGCCATCAAGCTCCAAAAGATGATATATAGTAAGATCGGACCTTCCTGCTTCGGTTCTAATAATATAAGGCGGAGCTTTCGAGAAGAAAAGAGCATCACTGGTGTGACATCTATACCTCATCTCAATCAAGCTAGTATCTATCATAATATGTAGTCTAAAATTTGACATTTGCTAGCATTATGGCCCTTCCTTCAACTTGTGATTTATTTTATTACCATTTTTCATTTTGCAAATTTAGGCTATACATCCAAAGAGAGGGTGGAAAACCCACGAGTCCATTGAAGAAGCAAAGAGGGAATTGACTTCGTGATGCGCTTGGTCACTTAGAAATGAAATGACAAGTGGTTTGCGCCCCTCGGATTGATTGCATTTCAGGTAATCATTGTACTTTGAATTAATGTTCTTTACTAAAGTATGATCCGCCCGAGCTATTATTTATATGATAAAGAATTCTGAGAATTGGGAAGTTGCTCAATTGGGTTTTGGTGGTCGGACTTTGGATGAGGTAGGAGGATAGGATAATAAAAGCTTTAGGGTCTTTCTCCTTACAAAGATGAATTTAGAGGACGGAGTTTGACGCGCGTTAACAAGATCCCGCATCACTCTGCTCTAAATTTGTTGGGCCGATAAGTAAGTCTCGCCCAATCTTTATACGATCGCAAAACATTGTCAAATCGCGAGGGCGCGAGTGTTCCTGCGACTAGGATAGAAGATATCGTGACGTAAATGACTCATGGCGAGGCTCCTTTCCGTCCCTAGAATCTGGTGCAGACGTAGGGGTTATAAAATGTCTCTCTCACTGGTAATTACCGTGCACACATGTTATCCAAACCCTAGAAGTGAAGCGATCTGGTGGTGGGCTTCGCTTGAATCTCACACGTTATCTACTTGAGGCACACGAATCCATCAACAATCCCCACGCCGACCAAGGCGTTCAGCCGGGTTGGGGGGAAGAGAGGCTTAGGGACCAGTCCGGAATGTAACCTCACAAACTAGAAATGGGAGCGAGAAGGGGCGTGGCTACCTAACAACCCATCACAAATCCATCAAGAAAAGACCTAAATTAGCCTAATCAGCTCGGGAAACAACACCCCCTAACACGCGTGACTCATTTAAAGACGTAATGAATAATCATACGCAATATCGAGGATGCGAAATACTCTTCGTGGCCATTCAAGTATGGATGCGGGGGTTTAGGTTTCGTTGTACCCCTGGCAAATGAAGATCGTAAAGCCTTTGGAGGGTTTTGCGCCCGGGATCACAGGTCGGCCTTGAAAACCCAGAACCCGAGCAGATAGGGAACCTTGATTGTCTCCGACCGGTTACCTTGCTTAACCCATAACTCCAAAGCGGACCCGTGGACTCGTGGGTCACCTTTTTCTCGTGGAGGAAAAAAAATGAAGAAAAGGCAGGTCCTTCTTCTTTTTTATTTATTTATTTATTATTTTGGTCGGTAAGAAAAGGCAGGTTCAGGTGGCTGATGTTTGGGAGGATGTTGATGATATTTCAGTGAAGGGAGATGCGAGTAGCACTCGTGTTTCGCATTTAATTCATGTCAAAGTCCATATTTCTCCGTCTTCTGGACCACACGCTATACAAAAGCTGGTGGAATTTTGTCATATCTCTTAGTGGGGGAGTCGCTTTACATTCAGCAACTCTCATTAAGTATGGCCCTTTATTGACGTGCCAAAAGAAAATTACTGTATTTTATCATAGAACACATATGATGCCATTAACTTTGGCCAAGCCAACCCCCTGGGTCTAGCTTAGGAACTGAAGATTGTCGGTTCAAATTTTACTTATTGCATGCAAACTTTTTTTTTGGTTAGGGTTCACTTGTATATCTTAATAATTTGGATCAGTTCATGAGACTTGTAAAGAATGATGCAAACCTCTAGATAATCAAATTTCCTACACTTACATATCCCGGTTAAATAAAAAAAAAAAAGCTTTGACCAAGTACTATCACAGCACTTAATGATTTTTATTTTTTTTATTTTTGGGTTTCTGGCAATAGCACCTAATGATTCAAGAGAAATAAATCTATTTGCTTTAGTGCATGCTCCTTTTAGATGTACTTTAAAAAACCAAGGTCGGTGTTTGTGCAATTGTTCTGTTTCTTTCCCCACTTTTTTTCCAGGGTTTTTATATCGTGCACAACTTGCATGATCTATTGTTACACAGCTCGCATTCATCGCTGTCGGCCTGACTAGTCATAGTTCGAGGAGTAAACTTGGCACTTGGCACCTCGAGGTTGAGGGGCATGTCCTTGTAATTCCACGCACATCTAGTGTTTACAAAAAAGCATCGGTGGTGGTAGTGATAGACCATCTTCATCACGAGAATGCATATCTTCATTATAT
The DNA here is from genome assembly GCA_014182575.1 of Eucalyptus decipiens. NCBI lineage: Eukaryota > Viridiplantae > Streptophyta > Magnoliopsida > Myrtales > Myrtaceae > Eucalyptus > Eucalyptus decipiens. The sequence goes on from CM024619.1 coordinate 16,024,834, forward strand.
AAGAAGGCTCCATTTGCCCATGAAATAGTCCTTAAATACAGCCAAGTAAAACGCGGACTGTTCCTAAAGGACATAACATAATATCATCTGCCCTCTGTGATGGACTGTTCCTAAAGGTACATGGACGGGTAGAATATAGTTTAGTAATTAACGCGTGTAAAATAATTAGTGAGATATACTTATCATTTCATATAGTTGCTATGATTGTATAATAAAAGCGACGACATGCCATAGAGGAAAATCATCTTACGATTTGCATGTCAAGTGTCGGATGATACAACTCGTCCTCCACTATCTAGTGGAAGACATTAGCCTCCCCATAGTATGGCGCATCTAAGGGAGTTCGGTTCAATTAATTTCAGATTGTGCGCGCCACATCAAAAAGTTTCATGAAAACCTATAATATTTACTACCACTCATCTTAGCATCACGCGATCTATTACGAAATAATCTATCCACTCAGATCTTGGCTAACATATAATGAAGTTTGGTTTGGCTAAGTTTAGCGTCTGTATCTTCACTTCTGATGTTTGTGGAAACATAAATATTTCGTGAAAGCCAACATTGATAAGAGCCTTCAAAACTTGCATTGCATCCGCCAACATGGATGAGTCTTGGGACTTCATGAATTAACAATTCAGAAGCCCTAATGTCAACCTAGTAAAAATCAACATAACCCAATAATGGCGTTTGAAACTACAATAAGGTGAGCTCGATCATCTCAATAATCATCTCTCTGATTGGACTAGAATCATTAACTAATTGCAAGGACGTGGCTCCTTTTTAAATCCTTTATCTCGATGTACCTAGCTGAAATTTCCGGTCCGATGAAACCCTAAAGATGCATCTACCCATTCTTTAGAACGAGAGAGAGCTACTTTGTGAATGAGGACAAGGTGACAATGTAATCGGAATAAGCTTCAGTGGGGTCCAACATAACTTTAGAAGTGGTGTCTTCTCCTGGAGAGTTCTCCACAAACAAACCTTTTCAATCAACAAACAAAGCTCATAATGAAGTATTTATTTAAGGTGTGGCTGAGGTTAGGGGTAAGTAGATGGCAATAATACAACCTCGGTTGTCCAATAGATTTATCTCGTGTTGTTATTAATTTCATAGTGCACTAAAGAACAGAGGGAAGTGCATTGGAGAATGAAAAATCTCTTGATAAAAGGACGAAAATGGTTCAAACTTCGACATCGTGTGTTGATTAGAGGTCACTCCTTTATGTTGTGTTTGCCGCGTAGGATTTCCACGTCTTGTTTCCCTTTAGATGATGGGGTTTTCTATGATAGGAGACATTCTCTTTTGGGAGACTCCAAACCTAAACAACTGGTTGCTTTTGTTGGCTTCATTACAATATATAAATAAATGAAAATCTATTTGGTTTTGGTTGCCCAAACCCTAGAGCCCTCAGAAGATAGGAAAATTACTATTTGCAGGCTCGGTTTGGACCTAAAATTTGCCGACTTGTCCTTCTTCCATAAGCTCAACTCGCCCTTTATCCTTCTCTCGCTCTATTGCCGACTTGTCTTTCTTCCATGAGCTCAACTCGACCTTTATCCTTCTCTCGCTCTATGTTAATATTCACTCACAAAAAGAAAGGTGTAACATGCTGATATGCAATCGGTCCTATTGATTGGAGGTTCGGAGTCACATGGTCTCTGTTGACACAAACAAGAATGATCAATTTTTGGTTATTATTGACAAATATTAGATTTAGTCAATGAGAGGAAAGTTTGGTCAATGATAAATAGAACAATCGATAGCTTGAAAGGAATCGACAAGTTGTTAAGGAAGTTATCAACAATATCCTAAAAGTTATTGATGAGAGCCTTCATCAAGACTTGAGAAGTTAATCGTCAAAATCATCGACAGCAAGCGATTGACATAAAAATATAACCGCAAGATGGTGATGTCTATTGGCACTAATCTAGGATTTTATAATTTCTTGTATATTGGTATCACCAGATAATAGGAGATTATGTAACTTATTGTAACAATCGATACAATTGGCAAGTTATTTCTTTTTCCAAATTCAATAACCGTTTGTATATAAAGTTGATAGAGGGTTATGTATACCTCAAGTGTATTTAATGTACAACTCCTAATTAATCAAAGAACGCAACAAGTTTATCTTTTATCTTTACTTTCTTGCATTTTATATGGCCAAACATGATTATTACTAGTTTTCATACATTTAAATTCTTTGTTACTTATTTTCTTGACCAAAATGTAATAAAGGACCATTCATAGTCGTTGTTGATTCACATCAATTTATTTACGAGAAGAATTGAACTTCTCTCATATCGAGATAAATTTCAAAGAAATGGTATCACATAAATGGGATGCGTAAAATTTGGGTTTTATGATTCTGGAGTTTCTTTGAAGGACCGAACTTCTCTCATTTCGAGATAATTCCTTTATAGCATTCCACAATTATAATTCTTCACCTGAAAAAAGAAAAAAACCACCATTGAATAAAAAAAATCTTCATAAGGACTTGCATAACAACTAACAATTAAACTATCATATTAAGAATAGTCATCCTTCAATCAATTATCATAAATCATCTCATGATATGCTACTCCCAATTGGGTCCGCTTTTGGCCTGTTTCCTATTGGTGGTCCATTTTGTCGATTTACAAGATATTCAATATAGAATATAAAAACACATATAATCCCTTAAAAAGCAAAAAGCTAAGATGTTGCCAAGGCGTGGGTTTCCATTGTTTGAGCATGCTTGGACCCGAGTGTTAGGGTAAAACAACCTGGCTCTATCCCACCTTAGTGGCGTGACAAGTGAGCCATTTCCTTACTCAAATGCCTAGGTGTTTCGTCCTAGGAATATGCCATTCGGAGGACAAGAGCGTCCCTCGTGCTTTGCAACAGAAACGTTTGCTGCAAGTCGAAAGCAAGAACCACCTAAAAGATCACTTTGAAAAGCTGACGGATCACTTTTAATCGCATGAACTCCCAGTCTCCCACCCAAGAACGCACGACCCCATTCTTTAATGGAGATAGATGGCGATGCAGTCCCGGAAGAGAACACCAGCTGATAATGATTCTGATGGACGCTTGACAAACCGATAATGCACGTTAAATGGCCACGAGAGGTCCCCCACTCACCTACCCGAACGATGACAGCTGAAGCTAGAAGACGAATTTGTCTGCATAATTTGGGGGAGACAGCGTGAGAGAGGGAATCTTATCTTTGCTTTGCCCGCTTGCTGCGATGATGCATGGAGTACGTGGCGCAACTTATCCTGCTGATCCTGGTCACATGCTGAAGGGAAACATCACCAAAGAGAAATGAACACCCAAAAAGAACTCTCGAGAAGTTGGCTTTTCTGGCCCTTCGCAGGAGGGGGTTGATCGAATTGCATTCTGGTAACTATGATAATGAAGCATTGCTATCTGATAAAGATTTATGTAGCACCTAGTTCCGTAGCATGGACTTTGCGCGGATATGTATTGATCGACATACTTCGACATGCGTTTATACTCTTTTTCGTTGTTAGTATCGATAATTTTTTCGTTATACAGTCTGGGGTTTGTTATCCATTTAGTGTAGAAAATACCCAGTAGACGTATTTGTTGAATCAGATTTTCAAAATGCGACTGAAAGTTTAGACCTAAAGTTTTGCTAAAATAGACCTACTAGGAAAAAATAGATTTTGGTACTCGTATAATGGAAAAATTTAAAAAGAAGAGTTTGAATACTACAAGTTTCGTCACATATTCAAATTTGGCTGTTGATTTTGATTTACATAAATGGATAATTGTCGGATAATAAACTAACAAACCTAAGCTAGTGAACTTATCTCTCATCTAATTCGTTCTCAAATATGTCTTGATTCTAACTTAAGTGGATTCTCGAAAAATTATTTCAATATATGTATTTTCTTCTTTGTCTACTTTATTAGTCAAATTCATTTGAAAGACCTTCCTTTCAAATTTAATAAGTAATAAGATGTCTGAGACTAACAAATCAGTAGCTAATTGATTGGATATGGACATTGCGACACAATTACGCAACGTGATTTGCGATGCGACGATCACAGAAGTAAAGTGCCACGCGAGTAGTATATTAAAAATTCTCTTAATTGCAACTTTACTTATAGAATACAATAGATTCCCCTGCACTGATACTGAACGACCGATTAAACAATGCAGTTGGGCAGCACGGGCGATCCTACTCACCCCGTTATAGAATATTGATCATAAATAGAGTCGTGAGACTTTCCAAAACGATGGTTGCGTTAGAAACTTTCCCAGTGATTTAATAAACCAATTTGTTGCCATACTACGAATTAAATCATAAGTTGATTTATGTTGCGCCGCACGTTTTTGGTTTTTAATGAGGTTGATTGCTTCTTTGAGAAGATTTTACAAAGAACAATAAAAAAATGATAATAATCAAGGACAATCAGCATAGCGAATCACGACATTTACATATACATCAGCGCTTGCACTTCAATACATTTTTAACCAGATAGCAGACATGTCCACCAAAACTCAGAGCTGTCGAAAGGTGAGGTTGAGGCGTCCGGGGCGGAGCCCGGCCTCATCGAGCAATGCCATGGGAGCGGAGTTAGGGATGACAGACGATATGCCATGAAACACCATTCTCGACTCGCCACCGAATATCACCACATCGCCCGATTGCAGCACGACCGTCTCTGCCCTGTCCACATCCCTGTGATCTCCAAACAAAAACTCGGCTGAATCGCCAATGGAAAATGAGACCACGGGTAATCCCTTTCGCAGACTGTCCCGGCTCTCCTCTCGATCCTGCCACATAGAAGAGTGACTAATCTGGTGAGAATTTTCCCAAACAACCTCTGCATCAAATGAAATAACTAAACACGAAACGCATAAAATAAGTTCTGTTTTGCTCCTTAATCCAAAACAGTAAGTGTAGCAAACAAAAGAAAATTCAGCAGCAATTGCAAGAAGTTCTCAAACAGAACCATGTACGAGAACAATGATTTCTGTACTGAGTACAGGACTTCAAGACCAAACTGACTTCAGGATTCACAGTTTTCGTGCCAATTGACATACGCAATTTACCAAAAATTGAATACGAGAAATGCAGAATGAATAAGAGAATTGAAATACTGGAAGAAGACAAACGCTGAGGAAACTATTCAAATCACCAACTGATCTAAGATCCGAAAAATCAAAATCACTTATATGGAAGAGCAAAGGATATAGTTACTTCGTCACAGACCTGGTGAAGACCAAGTCGCCCACTGGTAGTATAGAAATTGATGATGCGTATGTTTGGAGACATTGTTGGGAGATCGTTACTGAGATTACTTCTTCTGTCACACTTCTTCACAAGGTCTTGTGCATCCCCCATTGCCCTTTTGACTGCTAGAATAAACTCATTAGGAATATCGGGTGCGGTGCAACCATCAACACGTCTCTGTCGCTCATACTTTCTTGTGTTTGGATCCCAGTCAAGACCAAGACACATCATCTGCAAATGGAGCTTCGCTTCATCCTGGTAAACCGATTGGTAAAGCCCCCCTGGACCAATACCAATCTCTCTACACTTTCTTATAATTTCAATCTGCAATATTTTTATATGTTCCATAAGATGGAACGAAATGGGATAAAACTGCTACTGCGAGATAAAAAGCTAAGACCCAGCAGTCTATGTCAAAATATTTGAGATATTAAACATGAAAAATAACATGACAAAAATGCGAAGAAAGTACAAGCAGGGTTCAAGATTACAATGATGAATATCCTTTGTAATCATGGACAATGTCAACTACTTAATATCTATCAACGACATTCCATACTTTGAAACAATGAGTATCAAAATGAAAATGTTCCGTTGGCTGAATGTTTCAACCAGGAATTAAACTAAAGCAAAATAAAATAAAAGTGTTTGTACTGAACGAGTGTGAAATTATCTGTTCTCTGAGGGTGATGTAGTTCTTCAGCAGAACCATTCCAGGCCTTAACACTCGGCTTTCCTGTTCCACCAATTGTACCGCTTCATAAGTTTGTTCACAATCCTCTATGTGGTCAAAAGTTTCTGCAAAGTCCAACGGTCTCCTTCGAGGAAGACAAATATCAAACGGTTTCCTCTTATTCACAAAGTGGGAAGCACTTAAGCTCGTAGTATCCTTTAAACCAATAGAAGTACGCTGCTTCTCAACTTGAATTGAACCATCAGACCTAGGCGTCTCTTGATTCCTTAGGTCTACTTGAGTTTTTCTCTTGATGAAGTTGACTACACCATCACTTCTCCTATGAGTATCGGAGTCATATGAAGCCAACTCTTTCTTGCGGACAACTTCTGGTGCAGCCCTTACCTCACAATGCTCTGGTGATCTCTGGCTATCTGCACCCATGTCCCTCTCTTGTGCAGCTCTTCTTTTCCCAGGACTCTCATTGCAGTTGAATGATGAAGTGAAGAATAATGGATTATTTGGGGTTGCCTCAAGATCAACAGGAACATCACCGAACATCATTATCCGTGAATTCTGCCCCCCATTTGCGTATCACCGCCCGCAGGTGCAGAAGAAAGTCCAGAAGAACCTCCATCATCCCTAACCTGTTAATGATGTTAGCATAGAACACCATGATAGGTCCGAATAGTCAAAAAGACACTTGCTGCACTGATACTGTCGGTCTGAACTTGAATTGAAACTACCGATGGTCGAGAAGACAGACTCCCTCCCAAAGATTTGAAAGCATACGGTAAATAGCAATTCACAACATGTTCTGCTCCAATTAATTCTGCAACACAAGGAGAAGGTTCTGTACTATACTTGGACAGAGGTGGATGGTAATTCCCTCACCAGTCAACACTTCAAAATCAAGAAACAAGAAAAACAGGACAATGCACCGCAAGTTCCCGACCTAATACTACCTCGGAACTTCAGTAGCATAATTCAGCATCACAAGTAAGTCCGAACAACCCTTTCACGAAAACTTCCATCGAACCCACGTCAGCTAATTCCACAATCAAGAACCGCTCGCGACAGAAAAGAACAAGGACGAATTTTTACAAGAGAGAGAATCTACCCACAGGGTCGGGACGTACCCCAGAACCGCCGCGAGAATTCGGGTCCTTCCTTCGCCAAGACCACTCACCACCATTGCCGACACTCAACTTCATCTCCCCCATCGAGCAAAAGAAGAGAACTCCAATTCGGCGGGAAACCGGCCCTGCCACTCGCGAACGGTATGGATTGGCGCGAACTAGACGGCGCATCGCGTGAGGTAAAGCGACGGAGCCGCGATGGTGTGCATGTACAGGGAGGGGGACCTAGGGACGCGTGAGCTCGAGCGCCGACATGGGATGCGGTAATTTGTGCGGCTGATGAGGAGAGGAGACGAATCGAAAGCTTCGATTCCAAGGGAGACGAGAAATGAATGTGGGTTGGTGGGGGTGGATCGAAGAGGCGGTTCTTGATTTTCGGCGTTGATGTGGCGGCGGTGGCGGTGGCGGTGGCGGTGGCGGTCGATGGGACCGACGAGGTTGGGCTGAACAGGGAGGGAAATCACAATTTAATTTCGCTACGGGTTTTAAATTTTCGAAGGAAAAATTGATGCAATTGATCTCTAAATTGTGATCTAATGACATTATTGTTTATGAATTTTTGATTTGCTAATTATGATTTATAAATCTTGATCTAAGGTGGTCCATAAATATTTAAATATTTTCATATAATTTATGGATTTAATGAATATTTACTATTGAGTATATATATATATATATTTTTTTTTGGTCGAAAATTCTTATATATTACGACGTCAACACTGGGATTTTACATCAAGAGCATCTACGCAAAGTATGTCTAACAGAGCAAAAGGGGGGTGTGATACCCAATTTGAAGGAAGAAGCTTTAAACGATGTGTCTTGGCCAGCCAGTCCGCTGCTTTGTTGGTTTCTCTTTGAACATGGGCCAGAGTTAGGCTCGATAAGTCTGCCATTTTCGCTCTGGCCCGGTCCACCAGTGGGCGTATATTCCAGTCGCTTTCCTCTGGCTTCGCAATGGCTTGCACGAGCGTCCAGCAGTTAGTAACAACTTGGAGTTTAAGTTGAGTTCTGTTCGGGGGAAACGTGCAGAGGAGGAAGTCTAGGGTTTCAGCAAGCGCCGTGGCCTCCGCTTGTTCAGCCGAATTGGTATCCACGGATTTGGTGAAGCCATTCAGCACTCTTCCCATGGAGTCTCGGCATATACAGGCAATAGCTCCCCTGTTTGGTTGTGCCGTATCAGATCTGGCATTAGACCCACAGAGAGGAAGCTGTACATTAGATCTGGGGGGTTCGTGGTGATAAGCATCTGCTGAAGAGGCTGGAACTGGGGATTTGCCAACAATACGATTCGGGGCTTCAGTGTGGGTTGGGATTGCGGGGGTTTGGGCTGCCGTTCTGTCCTCCTCATAGGTAGGATAGGTTTCTGGTTGGGAGCCGTCGTCTGTGAAGGGGGACGCCGGTCTCTTCCAGTGCTCACAGGTAAGTTCTTCATCCCACCCGAGCTTCTTTTTACTGTGTACCTCGGGTATGAGGTATGCATTTGTTGCGGACGGGTCTTCGTCCGAGGACAGGGTATTTCTTTTGTTGAGGCCCTCTGTTTTGTTCAACTGTAGGGTATGCATGCCTTGGACTGGTTTTGTCAGGTCCCCGTTTGTAACTCCGGGCACCAGATTCGAGTGAGTTGGTATACCTCCGGACCGGCTCATCTGTTGATTTACTGGGATTCAGTTCTGGTATAGTGGAGGGGATTGAGGATTCATCTGTTTGCTGTTAGAAGAGGCCCTCTGGTTCGATATTCGCATAGTTCCCATCTTGAGATGTTTCTGTCACAAAGGAGGCGTCAATATTGATGAGGATGGTGCTAGGGCTTGGAGGTAGCCACTTTGAATCTGCAGAACCCTGTTTCTGATTTTTTGATTGCTTTACATTCCAGTGTGCAAAACTGTCATGTGATGTTGAGGCGTTGAACAGGGTACTATTCGGATTCAGGGGAGTTTGCCGGAATATGAAGTGATTTTTGTCCTTCCAAATCCACCACAGGATCGACGCAAGTTGGGTAAATGTTGGTGTGCTCTGATGCCCTTCTATAACTTTAAGTAGCCAGTTATCAAGTCGAGTTAACCCTGCTCTTGTTATTTGTCCTTGTAGGGAGTGGACATTCCAGATCAAAGAAGTCCATGGACACAGTAACAGGGTATGCTCTACTGTTTCTGGTTCAATTTTGCAGATCGGGCAAGTTGGGGCAGGTACTATTTTCCTCTTGAGCAGGTTTTCCATGGTAGGCAGTGCATTCTGACATGCATTCCATAGGAAGAATTTAATTTTGGGTGTAATAACCGACTTCCAGATAAGCTTCCACAATTCTGGTTTTTGTTGATAGGAGGTAGTTGGAGTAGATGTTTGTTTGTTGGCTTTAGTACTCCGGTAACTGTGATACCCACTTCTGACAGTGTACATTCCCGACTTGTTCCCAGTCCAAACTAGTTTATCTTTTGTAATGGGGAGGCCTATAGGTATGCTTTTGATCTCTGTTACTAACTGCTCGTCAAACATAGTCCGCAGCAGGTTGTCATCCCATTGCGTCGTTTCCTTTTCTATTAGCTCAGCAACTTTGCATGGCTCATTTTTGGTTGTTGAGCCATCGATAGGTCCGTTTTTAAGCCATTTGTCCTCTCTGATGGAGATTCTTTTTCCGTTTCCTACCACCCACCTAAGTTGTGGGGCAATAATATCTCTCCCTGTTAGTAGACTTTGCCATCCCCAGGAGGGGTTTGACCCTTTCCTTGCTTGCCAAAGGTCACAATCAGGGTAGTATAGCCCCTTCATAAGTCTGCTGCAAAGAGTTTCTAGGTGTTGGGACATTCTCCATGCTTGTTTACCTAACAGCGCTTGATTTAATGCAGTAAGGTCTTTAAAGACAAGTCCCCCTTCCTCCTTTCGAGTCTTTAAAATTTCCCATCTTTTCCTGTGTAGACCAGTTGATTTAGTGCTATTCATCCACCAGAAGTTGGCTGTTTGTTTTTCTATAGCTTTGCAAATGGAAACTGGAATTTTAAACACTGACATCTCATATTGAGGAATCGCCTGCACCACGGATTTAATTAGTATTTTTTTTCCTGCTTTTGATAACAGGTTTCCTTTCCAGCTCTCCAGTTTCATGTTGACCTTTGAGAGGATCCATGCAAACATGTCCTTCTTGGTAGCTCCCCACTCCGACGGAACACCCAGGTATTTGCATGTTTTAAGAATCTCTGGAACTCTTAGCTCTGCTGCCATGTTTCTCTTTAAGCTGTTCGGACAACCTTTGCTGAAGTAGATGCCAAATTTGTTTAAGTTTATGGCTTGTCCTGAAGTATAGCAATACTGATGTAAGATTGAGGCCAGGTTTTGACATTCTAGGATCGTACCATTAAGGAAGAATATGGAATCATCCGCAAAAAGTAGATGGGAGAGTGTAGGACAATTTCTATTTAACTTTATTCCCCTAAGAGACCCTGCTGCAATTGCTTCTTTCATCATATAAGAGAGGACGTTTGCCACCATAATAAAGAGATAGGGGGAGAGCGGATCCCCTTGTCGGATTCCTCTGGTTGGCTTGAAGTATGGTGTAGGATCACCATTAAATCTTATGCTGAAGGAGACCGTAGATACACACTGCATGATCCATTGTACACATTTCCCACAAAATCCCATCTTTGTAAGGCATTCTTTTAGAAAGTCCCATTCTATACGATCATATGCCTTTTGCATGTCTACTTTTAGGACTGCTTAGAACTGTTTCCTCCTTTCTTTGGTTCTTACTTTGTGTAGGACTTCCTGCACCATCAGGATGTTGTCTTGAATTTGCCTACCCTCTACAAATGCACTTTGTTATGCTGTTATTAGGTCTGGAATCAATGGTTTGAGCCTATTTGTGAGGATTTTAGAGATGATTTTGTAGGCAAAGTTACAAAGACTGATTGGGTGAAATTGTTCTAGCTTTTCAGGGATGGGTATTTTGGGGATGAGGATGATAGAGGTTTTGTTTAGGTCAGGGTTTAGTATTCCAGTCTCAAAAAATTGCTGAATCTCTGTGAGTAAGTCTTGGTTGATAACCTGCCAGTGTTTTTGGAAAAAATATCCCATTGATTCCATCCGGACCAGGGGCCTTAGAAGCCCTTAGTTGATAAGTAGCTGCTGTAATTTCCTGCATGGTGACAGGTTCTGAGAGTTTTTGATTCATAGCATTGTCAACCAAGAGAGGGATGTTGTTTAGAACAGGCTGGAAATTTCTAGGTCCCACTTGTGGTATTAAGATTAGTAAAAAACTCACTTGTCATATTCTTGAGAGTAGTTTCTCCTCTGACCCACATACCAGCTGCATCTTTAAGCATAGAGATTCGGTTACGAGTCCTCCTTTGAATGGTTGTTGCATGAAAAAACTTCGTGTTCCTATCGCCCCATTTCAGCCAATTCACCCTTGATCGCATACCCCAGTACATTTCCTCCTGTCTCCATAGACTTTCTAGCTCTTTTTGCAGCTGTTTGATTCTCTGGCTGTCCTTAGATAAATTGGGCCTGTTTTGCAAGTATTGAAGTTCAATTCGCAGCATTTCTATTCTTTTATAAGCATTAGGGAAGCAATTTTTACTCCATTCAGCTAGTTGATTTAATGTTTGGCTGAGTTTCGCGACTAAGTCTGCTTCAGTAGAACCTGAATTACACCAAGCTCTTTCAACTATTTGCGCACATTTCTCATCTTCATCCCAAAAGGCCTCATATCGGAATTCTTTCTTTCTGTTTTTCCTTCTTGGGAAGACTGACACCAGCATGGGGCTATGGTCTGATCCAATAGCTGGCATAGCTACCACTTCCGCGTTTGGATATTCGACTCTCCACTCCATTGTACATAATGCCCTATCCAGCCTCTTTTTAACTAGATCCTCCCCTTCTCTTCGATTAGTCCAAGTGAAAACACATCCCTTTGATTCCAAATCCATGAGGGAACAAGCATGTAGGAGGTCTTTGAATGCCGTGAGTCTGTAGTGTTCTGCCTTATTCTTCCCTACTTTCTCCCAAGGATATAAAATTTCATTGAAATCCCCCACACATAACCATGGTAGTGTGTTGGCAGCATTGACTTGTTGTATTTCTTCCCATAGTAACACTCTGTCTTTAAATTCATTTGGTGCATGTAGGAGAGTAATATGCATAAACTTTCTGTTTTCCTGCAGGTGACAAAGAAGGTGAATAAAATGATCAGTAGCTGCTTCCACTTGTATGTCAACTTGATCGTTCCAAAAGATGGCCATACCCCCACCAACCCCTTTCGGGTTTACCAGGTAACTGTTCTGGAATTTAAGTCTTCGCTTAGATTTAACACCTTTTGCTCTTTATTTTTTGTTTCCATTAAGAAAACTAAACTGGGCTTTTCCTGAGTCACTAAGACTCGCAGGGCTTGAATTGTCAGGGGTGAGCCCAACCCCTGACAATTCCAACTCAGAAGATTCATGGTTTACTTGGTGGCTTATTAGGGCTAGCCACCAAAGCCCATGATGTTTCCTTCTCCTCCAGAGTGATGGGATTATCTATCAGCTGAGATGTGTCAAGGGATGCTGAATTGGAAGAATTTGCTCCGTAGGGACAGAATCTTTTACTTTTCTTTGCCGATGCAAGTTTGGTTGATTTTGCTTTACACCTTACTAGGGTAGGGGTTGATGCTTGAAGTTCCAGCATTTCAGTTTCTGATTCTAACGTCTGTTCTTTGTATAAAACCATGGTAGATTCATTATCTAAGCAGCTGCTGCCTCTTTTCTGAATACATTTGTCTTCTACAATCATAGATGTGGGTATGATCGATATTTCAAGGGAAGAATTCTCACCCTCCTTGTCAGCATTTGACATGGTGGATTGCTACCATTTCCCAGATTGATTTAGATTCCCAACTATAGCTTTCATTTTCTGATTGTCTCTGTTTGCAGCACGATTTGGACTTGCTGGGCCTTTTCCTTGGGCTGGTTTAGTGTCGCCATGCTGACCATAGAATACCTTCCCATAAGGGCTAAAAACTTTCACTTCCGCTCGGAGCCAATTCCCAAACTTCCCTGGTAAGTCCTCTTGAAGCCCTGACTTCTCATATGGAATATCTTTGCAATCCGTGGCGTAGTGCCCTATTTTACCACAGGAATAGCAGTAATGTGGGAGCCTTTCATACTTAAATTCTATCCATAGGTTGCTCGATCCCAGGCTAATCACTAGGCCCGTCTTGAGGGGATTAGCTAGATTCAGGATAACTTTAGCTTTGCCTGCTTTATAGCTGCTGTTCCCTTTTGCTTCCAATTTGACTTCAATCACCTCTTCGATTTTAGATGCAATGTCATGTACTATTTCCTTGGTAACTCTCCCAAAAGGTAGTCCATACAACTGTACCCAAAAGGGACAGTGAGTATAATCATAGCACATATCCGGCGTGTCTGGATCGCATTGTTTTAATACTAGGAGATTGCTTGAAAATGACCAGGGCCCTGAATCCAGTATTCTCTGTTTTTCAGCTTCCGTTTTAAAGGAGAAGGAAAAGAGACCAGGTTCTAGTTGAGTACAGTTGACAGCATCCACCTTCCATGCATTTGTCATTGTAGTTAAAAACGCCGGGAAATTTACATTTGGTCTGGAGTATAGTTTCCCAAACAGGGTAAGTCTGCATTCTATGAGTCTATCTTCAGGAATGGTTTCTTTGACATGAATTACATCCTCCTCTGACCATAGATTACCCAAGCTTTTGCAAAGGGCTACTAATCTTCTATCTTCTTGATTCTGATTTTCCATTATGATACCACAGCTTCTACTGAGTTTACAAGGGAAGGACCGAAGACCCAATTCCTTCAATACTATACTCGGGCAGCAAAACTAGATGAAGCTTAGGAGATTGGCTGATATTATACTACCTGGAATACCCATTTGGTGTATCTTTCGGATGAAGGGAGCTCTAGTCATACCTTACAACAACAAACTTTCCAGTCTTGCAGCATCTGCATCACCAGCACAGAAGATCCATCTAGACAGCTTCTCTGAGGAGGAGAGGAGGGACGATCTTGGCTCCATCCGACGCCATGCTTCCGGGGAATGATTTCGGATGATTAGGGTTTGTGGGGGGTTGGTTTGGTAAGAAAAGGGCTGGGTGTGGGAATGGGGAGGGGTGATTTGTATGGAAACATCTGATGGGAGGGAATTTGGGATTTGGGTTGAACTGGGTTAGGGTTTATGCAGGAAAATTTTGGCAATACTACCCAAGGGTAGAGGGGATACTACCATGAGGTAGAGAGGAAACGAGAGCATTCTCTCGAGAGGGTTTCGCTGATCTACTTTACCTGACAAGCACCCATTTTAGGACGGCCCCAATTGTTACTATTGAGTATATTGAATAAATTAAAAATCTAAGGATAAAGTTGCACATTGAACCAAAATTCTGAGACTACATTGCATAATACAAAAGTTTATGGATGACATCATATATTTGATCGAAATTTATAAATCATTTATACTATTATTCTTTCTTTTTTTAAATGCTCCCGGTGGGCTTCTACCTTCTTAATTTCATACAAAGTGGACTTTCGTGTATAGCGAAGGATGCAACGTATAATTTCTCCCTGGAGAAACACCAGTCATTCGTGATTAGCGAGAATGCAAGTTTCGATAGGGGCGTAGGGGTAATTGTCGCTTTTTGTCTTTCAATTTCAGTGGTATCGTTAATGTACGAGGTTTATATCATAGTAAAATGCAAATATCATCATAATGCAATGAGGATTTTCACCTAAAAAGCTATAACAACCCACAAGTGAAAACATGGGCAATGGCCTTAGTGCTTAAAGCTTATGCATGGTCTGAAAGCCTTAATTTTTTTTTTTTTTTTTGGAGGGGGGTTGGGGGAGGGGGGCGCTCACAGGAAAGGTCCAAATGGTTCATGTCCGAGATGTCTCCAGCTCTTTTGCACGACTGTCCCTTTGCTTCGCAACACTCACGCGTTTCTGTATTTTGAAGGATCCAGATCTTCTTTTGACCCTATTTTTGCTGATTCCAAGCTTTGACGGGCTTCATGTCCCAATCTACTGTTGAATTAGCTTTGTCATTTGGTAAAATCCCCAACAATAGCATAGATTCGGTCCATCATAGGGGAGAAATTTTCGTATTGGTTTGAAGGGCCTCTTGGAGCTAAGTGTTTATGGCCTTTGAAGCAACTAGGGATTAAAATTTTCATGCACCATATTTTCCCTTGGGCTTCCATCCCAATGGGCCAACGGGGAGGATTTGGACACGCCGACGGTAGTCAGTGCCGGTGTGAAACTAACCATAGACCCCGGTTGCTCTTCCTACCCTTTTTACTAATAAAAGAGTCTACATAACTACGTTTGGTGAGGACTAGAAAGAGAAAGCTAGTGCCATTATGATAGAAAGATGGATAGAAAGACCAAGAAAGCTCGATTGAGACTAATTGATTGTCAGTTGATATCGGATATCACAACTTTTCTCATCCATTCACCTTTTATTTGGTGTAAGACTTGATTAAATTCAAATTCATTTCCCAATTAAAATACCAGATTTGATGAATCAACGACGGAATGTTTTCTCCTTCAGGAGCATACCTTTTTTATTCTTTCTTTTTTATTTTTTATTATGAAGATCAATATGAGTATTACTTGAATTGTTATTGGACTTGACCTAAAAACAAAATTATGGGATATTCAAGAAAAATATTTTAAAAAAGGGGAAGAAATTAGTTATGGAGGAGGGGTGATGTGAGCTGTCCGCCAGGCCCAGGTGAACGTGTCCTTATGTCCATGTTATGTTTAGGAGAGAGGGATTCTTTACGCCGAAGCAATCATGCGATTTGTCCGTTTCCCAATCAATTGGAATTCCTTTTGTTGCTATTCCACACGTGAGGGGTAACGGGACAAGGACACTTGTACAATAAAGGGGAATCAACATGTTTCTCACTTTGTCCATTGTCATCTCCATCTTTCTAGGGCCTGTGTACCTTTAGGAATCGAACAGAAAGTAAACGCAATCGAGGCGACACTGTCTTTGCTTCTGTAGCTGGAGCTTTTAGCCCGTGAACTCTAAACGTCACGGCTCAACATCGTACAAGGAATCGAAGGGGGTCAACACGATCAATTTCGGAACTGATGGAACATTGGTTGTATCTCACTCGGTTCAACGACGATACGCTCTCGTCTCAGTGCTATCAAGAAAAGTCCGGCACGTTACTTTTCAAAGTGCCCCGCTGCAACCGAGGCTGCTTTCACATGTGACATAACTGTGTTCAGATGAGTCAAAGCTCGAACGTGCGCGATGGATGAAGGTGATATGCACGATCGAGATGAGACAAGCAGGTGGATGGGTGAGTACTAGCTACCAAGTATTTCCTTCTTTTCAGGCAACTTGATTACTTGCCTTTCTTTTCTCCTTGCTTGATTTTGATGTTCCAAATCAGACAGGTGTGCAGGTAAACCCTGTTCTCACAAAGCAATTCCATGGTCGGTCCTCGAATACTTTTGCAATCCCTCGACAAATTGTTACTTAGGATTTGACTGAGTCGGATCACGAATCACTGGACTGCAGGCACTTATTAAGAAGCTCTTAGCATATCACGTTTCGTACTAATATTACTAGACATTGCATTTGGCTGTGGCGGAATATAACAACCCTTCTAGGGGGACTAGAGAAGTCCTTACAAATCTCTGCAATACGAAAACAAGTGTTTGTTTTCTTGTCGAAAATTAATTTATTCATTTGCTAAGGAAAGACAAAGAGGCCCACGAACGGGGCTGCTATATATAGTAGATTCAAAGGGCTTGCGGGAGAGGGGACACCAATTTCGTGAAATAATTTTCTTCCTTTGGGTTTTTGCAATCCAGTCTACAAACATGTTAGCCTCTCTAAAGTAACAAAGTAGATGAATGTCTAAAATTAGAGTAACAAATCACTGCATTTGGCGATGAGCACACGTACTTACCAAGTAAACTGATTGGTGTTCTGCAAAGTACTGATCAACTCGAGGCTACTTGACTCGAGTAAGAGGGGTTCGTGTTTTCTGGAGACGAAGTTCTTTAGGGTTTCAAGGAGCTCTAGGGCTTCTGCTTGTGCGGCGGAGGAGACCAGTACTGACCGTGCAAATCTGTCGATGAGGGTCCTTGAAGAATTACGACAGATACACGAGGGATAGCACGAAAATAAACTGTAACTAGAGAACGAGCTATTTAACAGGCGACATGATCTTTCTCGGAGTTGTGACCTTTGATCTAGGGTTATCCAAATGTCAAAGATTTCTTCTAGGTCGGCCGTGGAAATAAATGGCATGCAAATCGAAAGGCTTGCTAGCCAGATGTATAGTACGTACATGGTCTGTGCAACTTTGGCTTCTCAAAGGGTATGTGCAATTCAAAGTTTGCTCCTTGCTTTGCGGCGTTTTCTTGGTTTTGGGTGAATTGAAGTCATGGTCACTGCTACAACCTAAGAACAGGAAAGTCAAAAGAAGTCGAAATCCGCCCAAGTAGATCTCTGCAAAGAATTTGATAACAGTGGTGTAGCTCTCATGAGAATGTTGAGGCCGTGTTTTCAGAGCGCAATTGGCAAATGTCTTATTCTACGAGTCCTTATAAATAACCTGGTATACTATATATCTGTCTCACGGCGAGCTGTGTCACTCGGTCAATGAGGTTTTCTTATGCAAATTCCAAGTGCAATGTCAACAGCCGAGATGAAACTTTGTCGACGCTCTATCCATCAAAGTGACATCCTCTCTGGAGGTTAGAATGGTAGCTGAAGCCAGTGATCTTCAGATTTATTTTAAGCATAGAAAGAAATGGATATCTAAACTAATATTGAACGTAGCAAAGAGGAACACGAAAGACATCTAGAATGTGAGATTTTCATCATAGCAAATACCACTAATGGTAACTTTACTTTTGCATCACTGAGGATGTGATGTGATTGCGACCATGACGGATTCCAATGAAAGTGCATGCATATCAAGGTAAGAGCTAATGGAAAGGTTTTCTTCGGGCTGATTTGATTATGACTCGAGATTATACTCGATTTGATTTGGAACCGACTTGAGTAGGACTTCAAGGATCCAGGACAAGTGACAAGGTGAATACAAAGAAATTGTTGGAACTGTGCAATAGAAGAGAAAGTTATAGTCTGAACTCGTTAGTATTTTCAGTTGAATTCTTCTTTACTCAAAACCCGAAACTAATGAAGTATGAATCGACTATGATATATTAATTGTTCATCATTACACTAATTCTCCATCTCCATTGTGGGACTTTTTTTTTTACACAACTTATACGTTTATCTCAACAATTAATACAGTTACCCTTTCGCATCATAAATTTCAAATTGAATTTCACTTTGTTGCGTGTTAGGACTGCAACAATAACGATGCCTCACCATTATCCCTGGAATCTGATACTATTTGTTGGGAGATCACCAAAAAGAAACTTGAGTCGAAGCCTGTTAATGTATTCAATTGAACTCATCTTCATCTAAAATATGTTTATTACTCCACACTACACCAATTCTTTGATATGAGAGATTGTTTTTAACATAACTTCCTCACATGTACATCTCAACGGGAACCCCTACCCCATCCCCACAACGTCCCTCGAAAAACTAAAATTGAAGACTTAATGAAACTCAATTGTTAACGTATTTCATATATTCTTTTATCCTTTAACCATCACTTGCACTAATTCTCTTTTTCTGGTGATAAATGAGCTTAGCGTTTTAGTAATTTAATTTTTAAATTGCTCAAGAATTAATATAATCAAATGATTTGCTTACATACCTTGAGAAAAATGATGCATCTATTCTACTACGAGCTCACACAAGTTCAATATAATCAAGAGTATATTGTGCACAACATGGTGCCTACAACTTTAGAAGAAAATGGATTAATCTCACGATTTTTGTGTTCATTACTTATGTAAATCCGCGTATATTTTTTTATCTGTGTTGTTTTTTTGTAGATAACACTTCATCGATATAATGCATATTCCTACATTTTTGTTGGATTTGAGTTTACATCTTATCTTTTAAATTACCAAATTTGATTCTTATAATATAATGCATTAAGGTATGATTGTCCCTTGAGTGATAATGCCGAATCCCCACTTATTTGGGTAGTTGAATTCGATGGACTGACCTCCTAACTTCAAATGATCCTTATCTTCAATTGATAATGACAAGTATACTAAGGAAGCGAAAAATATATATGGGCTTGCGGTAGAAAGATGTGGAAATATATTCTCATCAATGATAGAATCGAGGTGGCCTCATATATAATATATAGAATATAATATATCAGATAATATATATTACGCGTGCTTTCCAGCTTTGTCTTCATCGGAGCCAAATTCGAGGGATTTGAAATCTCCATGAAGCATGACGATAAACCAAGAATAACTTTTGTAGTGACTTAATCATTGTACTTGTTCCCAAATAGGCAAGGCAAAAAGCCATCCAAATCTGTTTCTCTTCCACAAAAAAAAAAATGTAAACAGACGTGATTAAGGCGGTGATGCCTCACGAATGACTAACACTAATCGAAGATAAATGCACAAGTCCACGATACAGCAAAACCGAAGGACTTACCGCGGTATGCACGAGAGAGGGAGAAACCCTAAGAAGATGAAACGCGAAAGAAACACGAGAGAACAAGGATGGAAGGCCTTGTACGTATGTTGAATTGTACATATGGAGAATTGGTTTCTTGCAATGATTAGGACAACGCACGTGAATATGTGGGATCGTGGCGGGGGCCTTTCATGTTCTCTTGTTTCTTGTTCTTTCGGTTCTTGAAAATATCAAGAACAAGTCGATTGCGGCATCAGTTTTTATGTTCGAGTATCGCGCATGCCGTAATAATGGCACTTGGTTAATCTAGTCAAAGAAGGGGAAAAGAGACAGAACTGAATTAGAGAATCCCATGCATATTTTCGAGACACGAAATTTCAACCGTCCAATAACTCGTTTGATCTCTCGGAGTTGCGTGATTTTGTGAGTTATGCTTTTAGCATAGGTATCAGATCGGACATAGTTCTACGAATCGATGGAAAAGTGTGTTTAATATGTGGAAGTAAGAGCACCAGAGTCATATTGCCCTTGGCTCCGAATCTCACCGTCTTTCAGTCCATTCCCTTCTTTCTCATCAATGACAACACAAGACATCATGCGTAGTCTCGACTTGAGGTAATCAACGGCTGGAATGAGCTAAATACTACATTCTTGCAAAGCTCATTATATGTCGAACATAAGTAGATGGTTAGGATCAAAAGATGTCATGGTGTCCAAATGCGATAGCGAACACGTGACTCCATCCTTATGAAGTCGAAGTAGGGAACGGGCAAGTGAAAATAAATTGAGCGCAAACTCGGGCTTTTCAATCTGTGGGGTGAAACGACGGGCGAGCTACCGAGGAGGAGCTCATCGTGACGAGAATCGCATGGTCCACTGAAGTGACGTTAAGCCGAATCCAGTTTCGTTTCACTCGTAGGGTGCGTTGGCCATTGCCCTCTTGTCGCTCTCATCTCTTCTGTAGGGGTGTGTGGATGTGCGGGTACGACGCGGTTTGAGATGGAATAATGTGCTCGTGAGAGGTAGGGCAATAGGAGGTCAGGAGGAAGGGACACATCGATGCCAGAGAAAGAGAAGCCTCCAAAAATTATTCCTCGGTTCGTGTTTTGCCTTTCCATTAACACTTTCTCACGGGATTATTCTCTCTCTCTCTCTCTCCTCCTCACGCACCAAAGACACCCACAAGAACAGACCCGTCTCGGCAATGTTTTTTACTTTCCACAATTGTAGTGTAATTGCCCGAGCTTAGGGCACCGTGCCACTGAGATATGATTATAACCGCTGACTAATTGTTACCTAAGAGGTTATTAAGGAATTCTTACCCAATGATGTGGCGACCCATTTGGCGTAATGCCTTGTCATCAGTTATGGGGACAATAAGTAGTAATAATGATACATTGAAACAAAGGAAAGAAAATATAAAATTGGGCAAGATTAAAAAAGAGTTTTTTTTTTTTTTTTTTTTTTGGCATGCTAAAAAAAATTAAGAATTATCCTAGTGATTGTCCTTTTCACATGATAAATAAGAGGTGGGGAGTTCGATTTCTCACATTTTCAGAGAGAATTTGGGGGTGAAGACAATTAATTTTAGGTGTGCAGTTTGACTCCTATGCTTTGCAAAGAGGTAATGGTGGCAGCATTGGTGGCAATAGCTATTGCTAGCTAAAGAAGGAGCCATCAACCATGCAGACGGAGGAGAGATTGAGGCTTACGGTTTCAAGTGAAATATATGCAATAATCAGATTAGAAGTACGCATTCAAGAGTGCTCTCGCAAAGATGGGATTGAGGCAATGGAGGCACAGCCCCATCTTGGCAGGTGCCAAGGTGAAAAAAGGATGCCCATTGTATCCAGACACTGCAAACATGAATAATAGGTCAAAAGCCGGTCAGAGTTAATAATGGGCGACGAGGAAGTCCTTAGATAATCATTGTAAGATGGTATCAATTCAAAGCTAAGAAGCTGGCAATGACCACCCCCCCAAAAAAAAAAAAAAAAAGAAGCCAAGAAGCTGGCCAGTTGTGGTTGTAGAAAGTATGATGGGGTATGCATTAAAATAATATGTAGTTTTCAATAGGGAAAATGTCACGAATGGTTCATGAACTTTCACGTAATGTTCAATTTCATCTTCGAGCTTTCAATTTGCTCAATTTGGTCCCTGAACTACCATTTAATGTGCAATTTTGTTCCTAGACTTTTAATTTGTTCAATTTGGTTCCCGAATTATTGATAAATGTCCGATCTAGTCCCGACTATTTGAAAATTGACCAATTTCATCCTTCCGTTAGTTAAAGTTAATGAAATTGGCTTCCATGGCTTTTAGTTTCTTAAATAAAAAATAAAAAAGGACATGTGGAATATCCACATGGAAATTACCTTTAAAACAGGTCAAATTGTGGCCACCGTCCAAAAAAAGAAGATACAAAACCACTTATTCTCTCTGCTTTTGTGATCAGTGCTCTCATCTCTAGTTAACCCCTAATTTGTTTTCCTTTTTAAAGATATATATTGACTCATAATTCTAGTAATCCAACTTAGTTCCATGTCATCAATTAATGCTCCACGTCATCACTTAACGGTTCGAACAAACGGAAGGATTAGATGGAACATTTGTTAATAGTTCATGGACCAAATTGAGCAAATCGAAAGCTCAGGGATGAAATGGGTCAATTTTCAAATAGTCAGGGGCTAGATCGGACATTTATCGATAATTCAGGAACCAAATTGAACAAATTAAAAGTCTAGGGATGAGATTGCACATTAAATGAAAGTTTAAGGATTGTTTGTGACATTTTCCCTTTTCAATACAAATATAATTGTGATTCTCTAACTTTTGAGGTATGTCATATTACAGTTTATTCTCCTGAGGAAAAGTGGCATTAACAAACGATCTAACTTTTAAAACTTACGTTTAGAATATGAACAATCAATTGATTGGTCAAATATCAGTTTGATTAAGAGATTCAGTCCTAAGTTACAATTCTATTGTTGTCTAGTACAAGTAGTGAGAGCTTTGTTCTCAGGTATGTACTCATTCTCTTCCATGAACTTTATGCGTAGCTCAATATGCATGTAGAGAAGCATATTCTGATTAGGGTTTAGTGGTTACTATTTATTAAAGTCTCTAAATAACCACACTTGAACAGGTATACTCTCTCAATTGATAACATGTTATATATGTTATATAGTAAATCTTTCTAAAGCAGACAATTGTAAGTCCAAGAGATTTGCTTAACTGATCATTCTCAATATTTTTAAAACTAAACTCTCACATATATTGACTCCCGCATTTCAATGATTTATACAATGATTTTGCCTAATTATGTTTGAGATGGTGGTATGGTTTAGATCATCAGAGTAAATTCTCCAATAATTTTCTGCTTTCTGCTCATCATAATGAATTGATCTATAAAATATCACTATGTGCAAATTAAATTCTAAATAATTCTGTAAATAGGCACGTAAACGGATAAAAATACACTTTGCAGAGAACATTATTACTCTTTCAAATTTGCATGGCATAGTTTGTTTATGGAACCATTTAGCTTATAGGTGGATAACTTGATTTACTCCAACATCATCCTAGGGAACAAATGAAAGCATGTAACTCAATTAAAAAGAATAAGTAAATGTAAAAGTTGCTGAGCAAGACAATAAAAGTATGTAACTCAAATGAAAATTTAAAAAGATAATTAAACATTGGCAAACAACTCAAATGAAAGCAGGTAATGCACTCTAATTAAGTTGATAATTTCAAATAGGAGTTAACTAGTTTGAAGCGTTAATAAGTTATGCAAACATTAGTTGGTAAGTTATTATAAAAATTAATAATTTGCGAAGAATAAAAGAGTTAATAATTTCTAAGTTTTTATAGGTTCATACCACAGTAGTACAAAAAGATGTTCTGATATTGTATAGATCAAACCGATCTTCATTATGCTAGCTTAATGATGAATCTACATAATTAATGATTGAAATGATATTGACTCATATGATTTATAAATCATGTAAAGATCTTTATAACAGGGAAAATTATTGAATCAATCATAAGCCTATTATACAAATGTTAATTTATTCATAAGTTTTTCAATTTTGTCCATTTAGTTCTAAACTTTTGCGCAAAATTCTAATCTAGTACTTCTGGTCAATTTCCACAAGACATCATTGATGTCGCAATACAGTCATCGCTGGTTGTCTTACATGTTACACTGCCATGTTAGTGATTTTCATTGAAGAATTGGCTAATAGAACTATATCGGAATTTTGCGCAAAGGTTTAAGAGTGGATTGACAAACTAAAAAGCTTAAAACTAAATCGGTATATGTATAGTAAGTTAAAGATTGATTAAACAATTTCCCTCTTTAGTGTCTATGGGAAATGTTCAGAAAACAACAAAAGGAAATAAAATAATAATTAATGAATTTTGCAAGCTCACCAACCTCCCTATTTATAGGCCCCCCATAGCAAGAGAGAGATTCGGAATAATTGAACAAGAGATCGGGTGATAAAGCAAGTCAAGAAAGAAGAAGAAGCAGCAGCAGCAGCAGCAGCATCACAATGTCTTCGAGGGAGAGAAAGAGAGCAGCTCTCTATCAGAAGTTGCAGCAGCTTCGCGCTGCTACCAATTCCACCGCGGTAAGGTTAACAATAGTAGTCCCCCTCCTCATAATTCAATTACAATTTGATACTGTTATCAGTTCAATCATATAATATGCTCTCGGAATGAATCAAAGTGAAGATCAAATCCAAGTCCTTTCTAAGTTTCTTTGGCTAAACAAACACTTGATTATAGTTGTTGTTACCTGTCTGAGCTACGTCAGTTTGTGGACTCCATAATTGCGTATCTTCCTTCTGATGTGCAGGTGAATAAGACCTCCATCATAGTGGATGCAACCAAGTACATCTCCAAGCTGAAAGAGAAAGTGGAGCGACTCAACCAAGAAGCCGGAACCTCCTCGCCAAATCGGTTACCTATGGTACGTTCACGGGCCTGCATGAGAGTACAGTTTTCTTTTTTTTTCCTGGATAGAGAAGGATTCTGCTTTATGCAACTAAATTAGAACTCTGGAACACTCCCCTTCACCTCGTGAGCTTTCTCGAGATCATGCACATGAGCCATGCATAAGGGTTTATCGATTTGATTTTTACGAGGTTATATAGTTCAAGATATATGAATCGAATTTAAATCAACATTTTTCCTTCCCCTGTCTAATGTAATGAACAAGATCAACTCCAATCCACTAGACGAATATAATTTCATCTTTCAAGGGACGTGTGAAGGATTATCCAAGTTTTTAGTAGTCTTTTCTTGTGGTAAATGTCTATGAGATTACACACCTATTACAATGAAGAAATTGAAGGACAGGGACGATATATTCTTGCATCATTCAATAGGAGTTGCGTAGGGATGAGTCATGCAAGGCAGAGACCAAAGTTGCTCCTGTTTTTTCCTTCTTATTTTTAGTCTGGATAGGGAAAAACCAGGTATTAATAGATAGATGTAGATGAGGGACAATCCGAGAGGGAAGTAAAGTCTAGCACAGTTCCGCTGGGACCATTTTTGTTTTTCCGAGTTGGATTAGAAAGAAGTATCATCTCTCACTATAGAAAATTAGCTGAAATGACTTTTTCGCTTGTGTTTTTCTATTGATCTTCATTACTATTGGGTTTGTCTTATATAAATCTTCCATTTCTCAGGAGGTGACTGTGGATACCCTAGATAGAGGGTTCCGCATCAACGTGTACTCAGAGAGGAACTGTCCGGGTTTGCTGGTTTCCATACTGGAAGCTTTTGAGGAGCTCGGGCTCAACGTTCTCGATGCTAGGGTTTCTTGTTCTGACAACTTCCACCTCGAAGCTGTAGGAGGAGAAGTAACTCTTTCTCCTCTCTTCTAACCCCTCACTCTCATTTCTTCCCGAACCAGGGCTTGGGCAATCCTCTGTACCAATTAATCTGATCACTGTCAGCAGATAAATCACTTTTCACGGGCGATTTTATGTGCATCTCTAGTTAATATGAAGATATGACGGTGTGCTAGTGTCGCTCGTATACGAATGATATGAAAGCTTCTTAATCGTGGATGCACCTGGAATAGAAGTCATCGTAACCTGCCTACTTCCCAATATTAAATTGTATAGGCAAGTGAATATTTATGCAAGGATGGAAACTGTTGTATCTCATCAGGTGCTTCCCTTGACGTCTCAGTCAATCTAGATCGCCGTTGATCCATGTAAATGAGTTTTAAATTGACGGTTGTGATAAAAAACAGCACTTGATGCAATAATATCTTTCTTTTCTTTCTCCCTTCTGATTTGTAGAAATGGGTGCATAACATTTCGTGAACAAAAGCATACATGCAAATTGAACTAACATAATTTCTGGACCTTGAAACTTGAAAATATCTCCTAGAAAAGAGCTTGATCATCCTTGTGATAATTTTCTACTGGAAATGCCAACTATTGTCGTGTGCATGAAAATTGTTTTAGATTCACATAGTGCAGATATTGGGAAATTTAAAAAAAAAAAAACTTCAGGGCTTCGTCAATATAAGTGTCTTGGACACGATATGGATAGCTCGGCTTGATTCAATCCGCCATAGATCTATTATGCTCTCTCTCACACACACACATACATATATAGAACTATATCTTGTGATTAAACGGAGATAATTTTTTTCCTTCTAGGATCATGGTGACGGCATGGACGCTCAGGTGGTGAAGCAAGCAGTTTTGGAGGCTATTAAGAGCTGGAGTGAAAGGAATGAGTGAGCCAAGACGACTGATGTTTATCAAAACTCTGCTTGCTCAGCCTGTTAACCCTCCTCTTTCCCGTAGTTTGCTAGCATTGTATCTCTACTTCCATTTCTCTTGTTCTAGATCATCAAATGTAGATGAAAATTTTTCAAGAGTTTCTCCTTGTAATTTAAGATGTGCATTGCCATCCCCCGTTGATGTTTTTCGACTAAATTAGTTCATTTTAAGCACAAAAAATTCAGCAATTTCCCCAGATATTTTATGCCTCCAATTGCATGAAATGCTCGAGTTCAAGGCAGCCACAGTAAGGGGAGAGTATAATTCTCCACCTTTTCTACCTCTCTTCTTATCCTTTTTGAGAGAGGCATGTGCATAGAAGGGCGTTTTCCTTTGATGGGAGGGAGGCTACTTCTTTTGTAAATACCCCTTTTCTTCACTATTTGTCATTAGATCCTCATTTTACATCAAATATAGAAGACAACTCAAGTATTTACGCCTATTTACTTTCTTTCTTTTTCTTTTTTAAACACTGAGGAGGGTCAAAGATAATATGTTGAGTTTCTCTCAATTAAGAAAGTAAATTGAATATCTTGTGAGGTGATTCCATTATCACAAGTGCCTTCTTAGTGAAAGATTGTTGATCAAATCAAGTTGTGCGCACCTTTGAGATATTTTGTTATAGTTAACGATAATGTCTTTATTTTATTTTAGCTATAAATTAGTACGAGATGAGTGGTTTAATTAAGAACTTTTATAGTTTACATTGCCTTTATAAGAAAAAATTCTTTAAACAGCCTAATCCACCATTGATTCGATGGTTATTGAAAAATTGAGTAGTTAAATTTCTCAAATCAATGGTGGCTAAGATGGTCAGCGTAACATTTTCTTTCGTACTGGCCGTGTATGTTTCAATTTTTCCCTTCATTATTTTTAACCATGCTATTTGACACGCCACACGCCTTTACAAAGTTCTGACCAAGCTCTTCTTCAAGGTCAAATGAAGAAAATGAATTTTGCTCAAATGAGACCAAAGGCCGAGTTCGATAGACACCACATCGCGAACCGAAAAAAGAGGCCACTTTTGATTGAGGCCGAAGAGAAACGAAAGGCCCTTCAGCCTTTCACGACTAAAGTTCTCATACGTTGAATTTTTTCCCAGGACAACTGTATATATTTGCGTTGGGTATCGATTTTTCTTTTAAATTTCATTTTCATGTATACTTAATAAAGTTTTTTGCACCGAACTTTCTCATCATTCATTCTGTTCACACTGCCTAAAAGAGGGAAAAAAAACTTAATTTACCTTTTATATTACACGCATTTCATGACGACTGTTTACAAGTGAAGGCCCCTGGCACGCCAATCGATCGCTGCCTAAGCATCTTATTAAACAAATTGAGGTTGATACAAAAAAGTCATCATTATCATTGGTTGTTCGTGGTTTGTAATCCTCTTTACGCGTCCGATTCCATTCACGTGCATCCACTAGCGCATGCAGAGCATGCAAAATCATTATAAAAATTGACCAATCGCGACAGACTTCGAAAACAATTCATTTTATAAAGTAAAGGAATCAGAGTTATTCAACGATGATGTAGCCTGTCGCGGGCTTTTTATTATATAGTAAGTGGATCAGTAAGCAAAAAGCAAGCGTGTGGGGACTAAGCTAAAAAGCTCTGCATGCATCGGCTGCGCTTGAAATTGATATATGAGGAAAGATGATGAGGCTCGGAGTGGGAAATAAACAATGATTATGACGACCGTTGAATATGAATGTTACTGTTCATGGCTATTTAACTTGTAAGCTTCTTTAGAGCATCGGACTTATCTCGTGGTCATCGAGTCACGACGGTTCTTTTGTATGTCGCGGCAAGGTAATTAGAAGTAGAGGTGATCTTACCCCAGGCGGCCTCACAAGCATGCACGTCGATCGTTTGAGCGGGCTTGGATGATGTGTTTCACTCTGAATGGGTAGTCCTGAGCTGGTCCTAAAAGTAGATTCCCTGTTTTGGACTAATGAGATTGGATATGTCATGTCGTACGAATTCTCGTCATGTCATCCGGACCAGTAAGTGCTTCAAATAGCACTTTAGTGATGAGTGTAAGCGGCTTTCTAGGCCCTTGCGTGCGCCCGATCCAAGCTCATCATTGAAAGGTATAATTTTAAATCCCAGGCCCCGAAGATGGCATAGAGGAAAGCTATGTTATTGGAACTCGTTTAGTATTTAAGGCATAATTGGATGTTGAATCTTAGCTCACTCGGTGAGCTCCTTATTAGGTTTTTGTAGGCATCTTTAATATCCATAGCACCAATATTACCAAGTGACTTCTCGTTATCCTAACTGCAAGTATCATATCCTTCACTTACACATCCCTTATGGCCCTCTTCTTCTCCGTCTGTCATTCAAGATTCCTCATGCCAAAATCCAATTTTATTGTATGTAATTATTTGGGAGAGACTGCCATCAAGATTTAAGTCTTTGTGACGTTCAAGTCACTATCTAAGAGATAATTTTTATTAAACCTTTATCAATAAGGTGGTCCACAGTAATTTAGAATAAACTTGATCATGGGTTTAGCAACTGACTCACCTTATACTAACGTATTGTCTAAAAGTGTAAATGAATGTGCTTTGTGAAATCATCATATGAAAAAAAAAAAATCATTAAACCCAAGTCGCTGATCGATAGCCCATCCAATTAAACTTGAAAAATTACATGTATTATATTTCAAAATGAGCGGAAATGACATTTTGAACAGTGTATTCCAAACATTTTTATACAGTGGGGAATAAAGTTGGACCTCTCTATTAAGAAAAAGAAATGACTAAAGAGAAAAGGTGAACTCCGACGAACTTCTTTGCCCAACTCTTACCAGCAAAAATACAAGAAATGCTGATGTGGGAACAAGGGAGAGTCAGAGAACCCCTCACCCACGTTTGGGAAGTCATTTAGTTTATTTTGATAACGAATCCATGATGGCTATTCTCTGTCTCCAGGATGCTTCCTTTTAGAACAAATTACATAAAAATAGAAATAAAGATAAAAAGGAAGCTTCAAGACAACTCATCGAGAAGCAACGTCTCTGTTTAAGAAACCATATAATTTATCCGATTTGGCTGTTTCCAAAGATTCCCCAAGCCAGTTTGGTAAATGTCAACTTTGCTGGTCACAATGAAGTTTTTAATCACATAATAAATGAGACATTAGAAATCTCGCGCTGCATGAGAAAACATATAAAACACCTTGAACGACACGGTTCCTTATCATCTTGATGTAAAAATAGTAAAGAGAATGATGACCCTTGACTATTGCACCATTGATATTTTTCTTTCTATCTTTAGAAATATTTAAAGATCCTTCAAATCATAATTTACCAACTTGGTTTATTTCCCTGAACCACACCCCCGTGTTTCAGGGGAAGGCTTCACGGGGATCTAGGCTGGTCCCCCTACCCCCCATAAGGGCGGTGTGGACGGGAAAACCGATGGGGCCGGTTTATTTTTTTCGAGACCCTGGACCCGGGCCTCTACCCAGACTTTCCTAGTGGTCAGAGTCTTTTTAGGATCTGCTCAGGTCCGACCTTTTTACGGGTGGAACCCCTTTCGGGGCCGGATCCTGGATCGTTTTGTATCCAATCAACGATAATTTTTTTCACAAGGGGGATCTTTCTTGGGGGGATTTCTCCCCCTCCAGGCCGTTAGACCGAACCTGGAAGGAGCAGTTTAAGGACCTGCTCAGGTCCCATTGATCAAGTCCTGACCGTTGTTATTTTTCTTAGTAGTTTTGCTTTTTGGGATTTTTTTCTATTCATTTTGTGATTTTTTTAATGTGCTCTTTCCTTACGGGAAAGGTATGTGCTTTTTCTTTACGGGAAAGATAATGTCATGGAACTCAATCGGGAATTGCCCAGTTGTGCAAAAGTCTATGATTCGTCAATGTTGACTTTTTCTTTTGTTTTGGGTACATCGGACATTGGAGGGGACAGAAGACAAGCTTTGTTTTTTTTTTTTTTTTTTTGGTCGGTAAGCTTTAGTTTACGTGCTTGGCATGGATGTGATTCAAAAGCTTTATAAAGGAAGAACCGCCCTTGATTAACTTAGCCGTCGCTGACCAAGTGCGTTTTGTTTTGGCTACACCCGGTTGCTATAAGTTAATCATTTATGTGAAAAAGCAATTAATGTAACGATCATGTTTTCGACATAATGATCGATAAAGTGTTTGTGCGTTACGACAAATCACGATACGAATTTTCCAGCATTAAATCATTTCAATCTTGATTGATGACGGGAAAGCATAAGTGTCACGCCCCGAACCCCGAGCGCGCACACATCCCACTTTGATCGATTAAATATGCGACATCCCAGGATATGTCACCGACCCATTCATTTTATTACGCAAACGGAAGCGAAACAAATCCCCTGACAACATTTAACTTGGGATAGAAAAGCAAGAAGCAAAACCACAACATGACACTTTCATAATTCAACAGAATTACAAAACACGGAGGTCTACGGCCAAAAGTCTACAAAAGACCGGCTTTTAAAAATGAACTGTCCTACGACCTACAAGTCGGACACGTTCTCCAATCTTATGACTTTACCTCTGCAACTCCTCAAGGCCAACCAAAGCTATCTGGCCGCTCCGTCCACCAGGTACCTGAAATTTTAATCCCCAAACCGGGATGAGACAATGTCTCAGCAAGTTCAACCCCCTAAACCCCTATTAGAAAGAAAATACACCCCGGGTGGCCTAGCCACATCACACATAAGACTTACCTCGCATTAGCCTTCATCTGTAGGTTAGCACAATTTATATAATTCAACCACGTGCAGTTATGATGACCAAACAACCATGGCACAATCACATCATCAGAACAATTCAACCACTTGGATCGTCTCAGCGATCAATCGACTTGGCCGATTACATGTCATTCTAGCAAATCAATCATTGCTCTCAATCACGGCCATATAGGAAGATTTAACAACCAGTGGCAATCACAGCCCCACTCGGCACGACCTTTAATTAGGTGGTCCATCCCGGCCTCACTGGGCACGACCTCTAATAGGTGGTCAATTACGGCCTCACTGGGCACGACCTCTCATAGGTGGTTTATCACGGCCCTATTAGGCACGACCTCTCATAAGTGGTTCATCACGGCCCTATTAGGCACGACCTCTCATAGGTGGTTCATCACGGCCTCACTGGGCACGACCTCTAATAGGTGGTCAATCACGGCCCTATTAGGCACGACCTCTCATAGGTGGTCCATCACGGCCTCACTGGACACGACCTCTAATAGGTGGTCAATCACGGCCAATCTCCCATCAATTCCGACACTTGGGACTTTATAAAAATAATCCATATTATCACAATCACACTCAATTTGCCACAATCAATCATCAAATTCAAATTCTAAATACACAGCAGCGATCGGCACGAAATTCTGAGAGTATAAGGTCCCGATGAAATTTTTGAATTTTAATAAACAATTAAATTTATTCCGAAAATTAATTAAATAATAATATCAATATTTTTCGCAATCCACACTCAATTTATAATATCCAACCATCAATTTCAAAATCCGAATACACAGCAGCGATCGGCACGAAATTCTAAGCAACCGGGGTCAAAAATAATTTTTTCTTTTTTTTATAAATAATAATATTTTAATAATTTCGGAATATAATATAATATTATAAATTCCAGAATTCGAAATAATTAAATAATTCAAAAATAAAACCCTATTATGTCACATCAAGGCTTTATATTAAAAATAAACATACTTAACTTTAAACTAAACACACTTTAACTTAATTAAACACCCTAATCTAATCATCAACCAAATAAACTAATCCAACCACCTAAACTTACTTAACTTAGATTAAGCACACTTAGGGCATCATTAACCCTCTAATCAAGATTTAGTGAGTTAAACTCACCGGATTAGCGAGCCGAGCGGACCAAAACGACGAGGACGACGCGAGGATCGACTTTCCTCAAGGCGGGCCGAGCATCCGGGCTCGGGAAGGCGGCCAAAACGGGCCAAACATGGGCTGCCATACCCATTTTTCCAGCCACTGATTTGGGGCTGAGAATGGCGGATCCGGCGCCGGTTCGGGTGGAGGAACGGTGGAGGAGCTGCGGCGGAGCCGTGCGGCCAACGGCGGGGCTCACGGTGGCCGGAGGCGGCAGAGGGAGCTCCGGCGATTCCTACACGAGCTGGACAGCAGCTCGGGATGTCGGTCAAACCAGGGACGACGCGGCTGAAGGCGGAGACGCGCGGGCGGCACTCGACGGCGTGCGGCGACGGCAACGACTTCAGCTCCGGTTGCCTGCTGCGGCGACGAGGGGACCTGCTGCTTCGGCTTGCTCTGGTCTTCGCACAGCAAGGGCACCGAACAATAGGAAGGGGACAGAGGAGAGAAGCGGAGGTGCACGCGAGCTGGGCGGAGAAGAGACGGCGGTGCAAACGGCGGCGAGTGGGCGGAGGGGTGGTCGGTCGAGCGTCGCGCGAAGGGGCCGGACGAGCTGGTTCCGTCCAAGCTTTTCCTCCCCCTTTCTCTCTCCTCCCAAGCTTGAAGATGAAGTGTGATTGGTGGAAGTGATGGGCCCTTTTTTTGAGATTAAATCTACACCTTACACTTGTCAATTTCTTCTTAACTTTGGCCCAACCACCATGACCTAGGGTGATGTCATCTTCCACTAATTTCAAACCCTCCACAACTATCTTCAATAGATCCAATTTATTTTTCCGTCGAGGCTAGGGGTGAGCGGTTCCAGGTTCTAGTTCGGTTCCGTCTGGAACTGGAACTACCCCAGTACGAGTTTCAAAAATTTGGAACTTGGAACCTACCCGTCAAAATCAGAACACGGAACCTACCCCCGTCACGGGTTCCGTGGTCGGTTCCAGGTTGCACAGGTTCTTTTTTTTTTTTTTTTTCATTTTCAAATTTGAATTATAACGTACACGCATACTCTACGGTAACTTGAAGGACAAAGTCTTTTGTTCGGTAATAGATTGCAAACAATCATACTGAAATCTTGCCATTGCTCTATGAGATATCAGTTGACATAATAAGCAGACATAAACATAGTGATATGTCTCCAAAAAGTAAAACATAACAAGAAGAACCTTGAGTTTCACAGGAAGGCGTCTCTATGTCTGACGGTCTTTCTTTTGATTGAATAGGAGCAAAGCCTGCATTTAAAAAGTCTTATATGAGAAGCTGAAGTCCATACCGAAAGTCCAAACCCAATGAGCCTAAATGGGTTAATGCTGCAAAAGAAAAGGTACATAAGAATGGATTAGAGAAAATGGAATCATTGCGACAACTCAAAACTT
Source organism: Eucalyptus decipiens (assembly GCA_014182575.1). Taxonomy (NCBI): domain Eukaryota; kingdom Viridiplantae; phylum Streptophyta; class Magnoliopsida; order Myrtales; family Myrtaceae; genus Eucalyptus; species Eucalyptus decipiens. The sequence goes on from CM024619.1 coordinate 16,058,543, forward strand.
GCATGTTCAAATGATTATGACAATGAAATTAATGCAAAAGAACAGACACAAGTGTCATTGCTCACTCAAATTAAGGAAGATTATAACGTAGCATAGGGCCCAAAAAATCCCTTTTCTTTGTGAAAATCAATCCTACATGACAAATTCACTTATCTCAAAATGAATTTCAATAACTTGTGGATGCTCTGCTAAATTTACTGTACTACACATCCAGGGAATAGATCAAAAGCTTTGCTTGAAATGTAGTTACAGCACACACTTTAGAATATCAAAGAGCTACTATTTCTAACAGGGCAACCTACCACTTCGCCTAAAGCAAGAAATAGTAATTTGAAAAAATAAGCATTGCTGAAGATGTACAAGAGAGGAAAGCTTGGCATCTTCACGAGCTAACTGAAGACCATATTTACCTGCAAGGTGCTGATCGACAGTTTAATGGCATCAACAGGAACATAAGATCCTAAGAGAATTGGAGCAACTACCACCTACATAAGGAAATATATAGCAAAAGATTTAACCATCAATACTGAACTTGTCTTGTGGCATCTTCACAAGGCGATGAAGACCATATTTACTCGAAAGGCCAACAAAGTTTAGCGAAAAACGCATCGTGAATTCGATCAAAAGAAAAGAAAGGCCGACGAACCCACAACACCATCCTTTCCACGGAACTCATCGAACCCAAGAAACCATCCCACAATTCCCACAGACCCAAAACCGAAAAATTCATCGAAACAGCGCACGACCCACGAAACACAGAGAAACGGACGAGCCCGAGAATCTAACCGGAATCAAGAAAGGAAGCCCACGTGACCAGCAATGGAGGGCGGTCGATCTTTCGACCGAAGCGATCGAGTCTCGGCGAGATCGAAAAGGTGAGGTACAATTGCATATGGAGTGCAGGCGGCGGCGTCGGCGGCGGCGTTGAGCGGCGAGGGTTTGGGCGAGCCGCGTCGAGCGGCGGGTTCAGCGAGCGCGCGTCGGTGGCCCAGCGTCGGTGGCGTCCGGCGGCGCGGCCTCGAAGGTGAGCGGCATCCGACGGCGAGACTTAGAGCGGCGTCTAGTGGCGTGACTCACGGATTTGGGCGCGCTGCGTCGAGCGGCGAGGGATTGGGCGAGCAGCGTCGGCGACTGGTGTCCAGCGGGGTCCGGTGGCAGCGGCGGTGGCGGCCTCCTCGAGGGTGAGCGGCGTTCGGCGGCGCGACTCGGAGCGGCGTGAGTCGTGACGTGTGTGTGTGTGTGTGAGGTCTGAACTTTCAAGAGGCGAAATCTGAATGAAGAGCTGTGGACTGGAGATTTTGGAGCCCTAAACCGGTTCCGCAACCGGTTCGATTCTGATTCCGGTTCGGTTCCGCAACCGGTTTCGGTTCCTAGAAAAAAGGAACCGGAACCGGAACCGGTCCCCTGGGAACCGGGAACCGAACCAGACCCTCCCCCGGTTCGGTTCCGGTTCCCGGGTAACCCGGGAACCGCGCTCACCCCTAGTCGAGGCATGAAATCTTGTACGACGAATTCTCCAATTCCACTTTATTCTCTTCCAATTGAATCAAATTGAAGTCCATAAAATTAATTCAATGTCACCACACTTCAATTCACATCTTCACTTGTCCATAAAACCAATTTAAGTCCCAAAAGTACGACCAAAAGCGAGCCTACTAATTTCTCGAGCCAAATTAGCCATTTTCTAATTTAATTGCTGAAAAACTCTGATTGCATGAAAAATCTTCCAAAGATGAGTCAATACTCCAAAAATGATTTGTGACACACCCAGACTTTCAATTTCTGAATTCGATCTCAATTCCACGGTTAATTTCACTTTGGCACGATACTAGCGCGGCCCAACCTATCGAGTAGCCTTTAGAAATTTTATGCGTTTGACCTGTGGTTGATCATCTCAAGCCACAATGTACATCTTTGAAACATTGACGACTTTCGGTTGTCGGGGTAATCTCAAGGTTTCAAATACGGACACAGGGTACCCAATCGATAGAAAAGTCGGTCAAGTGCCGATCGACAAGAATTGTGCGATCTGGTGGAATCACCCACACCTGATCACATGCCTCTATCGAGTCGACCTATCTCCAATCTCTAATCGATTTTAATCGTGTCGTAATGACCCTTGCAGATTAGCTCGGTCGAAAGATCGCTTTCTGGTCAAATTCTCGAGTCTGATGCATTAGAAACTCTTAGCGGCTTCATCCGATAGACTAGTTTTCACATGAGTGGCCGACTCAAGGAAAAGAACTATATGTGTGCCAACAAAATGCCCGTATCAATTTATTGAAAATAGAATTGGAAAATCGGGATGTCACAATAAGTGGGGGAAATTTGAAGTCGGCTAGGCTGCCTAACTTCTTTTTCTAATATAGAGATTCAATATATGTGTGAGGTGGATAGTCCATGGCCTTGTCGGTATTGCTTCACGTGAAAACTAAAGCCAACACGCCGCATAAGAAACATAAATCGAAGGAGCACATGCATTAAAGTAGACTGTGCTAGGTTCCTATATAGGAAAAATCTCATTCGAGCTTAACATATAATTTCTTAATTATATGATATAACTGTGATTTATCTTGCTTCTGACTTTTGAGGTAATCTACTCGTTTCATGCAATTTCACCTATATGGCTATTCTTTAACATATGTGAGTATTGAACAGTACTATCTTCTAGTTGTTTAAAATTGAGAATAGTTGGTAATGATCTTTAACAACTTTTGTGCAGTATTGGAACAGCAGAAAATTCCGAGTTCAAACATTTTCAAGCTCTTTATTTGCACCAGTATACACATAAAGAGAGGAATAAAGTACTTAAAATTACACCTTCGCGTACGATAAAAATCTCAGTTTAAGAGATTTCTGTAATCATAATTTTAGTCTAAGCTCAAGTTGGAGTTCCAACTTTCCAAATACAATGGAAAATATGAAGTAATTGCACTGTTTTCAGAATGCATAAAATATAGGAAGTTGATTAAATTATGCACACAATTTAGGCTTTTCAATTGTTCATGTCAGTTATGAGGCTCAAACTAGAATTGATGCTCTAAGCTGCTTGACTTTGTTTTCGATAATGATAAAAACACGCCGGCTATAGCGAAATTTGCCAATTCAAGTTCCAATATGAGAAGCAAGATGAATAACTTGACTCATGTGAATTAGAATTTACAGCCTAACTCGAGGATTTTCAGTCTGGTATGAGCGAAGGGAAGAGAAAAATCTCTAAATAAGAGAGGCAGGGCCCAATTATTTGAACACTCGGTATATGAAAGAATCTAGCTTGGCGTTGATTTGGCACACTTGTTTAAATACTCTCTTGCAGTCTTTCATATGATTTAGTACACAAAATGGATAGTAATTGTGGAATTAATTTTCTTTCTAGGAGATGCTATGAAAGAATTTACAATGTCAGCCAAAAGAATAACGCCCGGCGATACAAGGTAGGTGGATTTGGAAATAACTAACTAAACTTTTCAATAGTTACAATCTCTGAGAACTTAATTATATGAAAATTAGTCTAGAGCTAAGTCAAGACGTTTGGCACAACAGTGCAATTACGAGGTGGTCTTCTTTTCCACAGATGGAAGTGAGCACGGTAGTTCTCATTTATTTATTCAAGCTACATTAAAATTGACTCATAAAATTGGTAACTAAGAGACGTGACGGATCTCTCTTTGTGAGAATTTATTTATTCAAGCTACATTAAAATTGACTCATATAATTGTTGGTCCATTCACTTGAACAGAGGGAATTATACATGTTCGTGGGTATGAACTGAGTTGACCGTTTGAAATTGGTAGTATTGAACAATATAACAAAGATATATCATCCCAATCTTCCACGAATTTCTTTTTCCATGTATATGACCTTCTCGCTTCTCCGGTTCTAGAGGGGTCGGCAAACTTTCTCTAAGGTCAGGGGGAGTAAGCAAAGGCTGCGGACCCTCTCTCAGATTTGGGTGAGGAATCAAACCTCCCGCCTGTCACTCGGGGGCAGCGTCACCAGTGCCACAAACATGAGCGTCGGCCGCACTCAACCCGATCTGAGCGAGGCCTCGTAGCCTATGCCTATGGTTGGAGAGGACCATTGTCCTAGATTTGGGTGAGGAATCAAAGCCTCTCACCTATCACTCAATGGCGGCATCATCACTTGCCATTGCCATGGGGAAAATTACAAAAAGATTTTAAACCTATTATAATTATGCCAATCAGTCATAACTCTCTTAATTGTATCAATTGAGTCATACATATTTTCACATTTTACCAATTAAGTTTATCTGGTCAATTTTTAAGGAAAAAATGTTGCATTTCTTAAGTGTGCTTAATTTTTAATTTACCAACCAAAAAAAGTGTTGTGTTGGATTTCCTTATTATAACCCGTGTGTCATAAAAGGCAAAACTGACAAGGAGTTTATTGGGGAACCTAATAATGAATTACTTAAATTTGAGTGATATTACATTTTAGGGGCAGTATATGCAGCTTCTCCTTATCAAGCAAAAAGTCTTGAGAACAGGTCTTATTCTTGGCATGCCTAAGCTAACTTAGGAACATTATTTCGTACCCCATTCGGTCCGCACAAAATGAATGAAAAATAAAAGAACCGTTGACTTTATTATTTGGATTTACTAAATAAAAGCCAACCTGTCACCAACTTTCTACCTAATTTTTAGTAGAATGTAAATAAATTCGAGTAAAGTCATGTGGTAATGGACTGTTATCACAATAGATCAAATCATTCGAAAATGTTCAATGTCTCATTCTATTTAATTTGGGACCAGAGTAGGTCCTTAAAAGGCTCTGACCACCAGGAAAGTCTAGATAGAGGCCTGGGTTCGGGGTTTCGATAAAAATATACCGGCCCCATTGATTCTTCCGTCCACACCCCCTTACGGGGGTAGGGAACCAACCTGAATCCCCGTGAAGCCTTCCCCCGAAACACGGGGCGTGATTCAGGGAAATGAAAGGTCCGGGAGAAAACTCTCATTTAATGATCATCAGCAGCTTCGTCGTTGCTAATGGCATTTTGACTGGTCAACTATTCTGGGCGGATTTCACATACGACAGCCCGACACCACCCTGTTTTGATTAATAAATAATTAATCGCCGGCACGGCTTCAACAATCTCGTGGACGTCCTTTTGCTCCAAGCTAGAAATTAAATATGTTCCTGCCCTAATTATTTTCCTCTTTTGAAATTTCACTCGTTTTCTTCTTCCGCACAAACCAGTTCGAAAAACTTTAAAAATTATAGGCCGAAAGCACTGTAACTCTCCTATAAATACCACATGCTGAAGTTCATGGAGAACCCAACTAAGACACAACACATTGCGAGATCTTTCCCTGTCTTTCTCTCTGTCCCATCTGATTGGTCCTTCAGTCATGGCTTCCAAAACAGGCCTCAAAATCTGCTTCGTTTTCTTCGTTTGCTTGATTGCATCGAGACCTGCCTTGGCGCAATTGTCTAACCAAAATTACTATGCTACAAGGTGCCCAAGAGCACTTGATACCATCAAATCTGCCGTGCAATCGGCAGTCGCCAAGGAGGCTCGCATGGGGGCATCCTTACTCCGTCTTCACTTCCATGATTGCTTCGTCAATGCAAGTCTCATTTGCTTTCTCCCTCCGCTCTATGTTTCTGCGCTTCACGTCATTCTCATACTTTTGTGTCTCTAAATTTGTCTTCTTCCTTTGTCCCTAATATTTTCTCCATATTGTATTGTATTCTAACAAATGAAACGTCTCTCTCTTAACATTCCTTTCCGATTGTTGGTCGGAAAAACAAAAACACTATTTATTTCCTCACAAGTCCAATATTTGGATGATCCTTCCTGAATCATTGGATCTTGTAAACCCAATAAGATGAACTATTGATGTTATTTTTTGTAATATTTTTTACAGGGATGCGATGCATCAATTCTATTGGATGACACTACGAACTTCACCGGAGAGAAGACGGCAAATCCCAATGTGAACTCTGCAAGGGGATTTGATGTGATCGACACCATCAAGTTCGAAGTGGAGAAACTGTGCCCCGGCATTGTCTCGTGCGCCGACATCTTAGCTGTTGCTGCTAGGGACTCCGTCGTCGAAGTAAGTGCCCAACAGTCGAGATTTCTTGGAACATAATTTTATTATTGATCGCTAATGGAATATACTTTTGAAGCAATACAAAGAAACTATAAGTTTTCTAAACTTATATGGATTCATTGAATTTGATCTTCAGTTGGGTGGACGGAGTTGGCAAGTTCAACTAGGAAGAAGAGATTCGACCACTGCGAGCTTAAATGCTTCTAATACCAACCTTCCAGGTCCAAATCTCAATCTCAGTGCCCTTGTCACCTCTTTCTCTAACAAGGGCTTCACTGCCCAAGAAATGGTGGCACTCTCAGGATCTCACACAATAGGCCAGGCCAGGTGTGTGACGTTCCGGAACCGACTCTACAATGAGAATGACATAAGCTCGTCGTTCGCCACATCTTTAAAGGCCCAATGCCCCAGCTCGGGAGGTGACAACAATCTCTCTCCTCTCGACATCAAGAGCCCGGCATCCTTCGACAATGCCTACTTCAGCAACTTGGTGAGCCAAAAGGGCTTGCTTCATTCGGACCAACAATTGTTCAGTGGAGGCTCGACGAACGCTCAAGTGACTGCTTACAGCAAGAACTTGGAATTGTTCAAGAAAGATTTTGCCAAGGCCATGGTCAAGATGGGAGGCCTTAGCCCTCTCACCGGGTCTGCTGGTCAGATCAGGACGAATTGTAAAATAGTCAAATGATTTTAATCTTGGCGATTTTTTTTTTTCATGATGTAATAACTTGGTGCTCTTGGGCGCTATGTAACTTTGTTTTTGGTCAATTTCACCAAGCGTGCTGATATTGACAATGTTATAAGATATGGTTATATTTTTATCATATGATGGATTACATTCTTTCTTGAAAGAAAGTGGGGCTCATCAATTGAATAAGGAAAATTGTCCAAAAAAGTTCTAAACCTATTGCACTTTTGTCAATTTAATCATAAATCTTTCAACTTTACCAATTGAGTCCTAAACCTTTTTACTTTTTGCCAATTAAGTCCATTTGGCCAATTGTGGCTGGAATTTACCGATGTGGACAAATTTTTTAATTTTTAAAATTTTTTAATTTTTAAAATTTTTTAAAAATTTTAAATTATTTTTATGTTTTTAATTTCTTTCCCTTTTTTCTTTTTCCTCTAGCCAATTGCCCAACCTCGGCGATTGGCCCAAGGCCACGACGGCGAGGGTCGGCCTCGCCGACCTCAAACGAGGTCGCCCTCGTTGGGATCTAGTGAGGGGCGACCTCGTCGGCCTTGAGCAGGGCTCGCCCTCACCAGAGGCTCGCAAGGCTGACCCTCGCCGATTATGGCCTCTAGCAGGTCGTCGGAGATTGGGCGATCGGCTAGAGGAAGAAAAGGAAAAAAAAAAAAAAAAAAAGAGGAGAAAAAATAAATTAAAAATACAAAAAAAAAATTCGAAAAAAAATTTAAAAAATAATAAATTTTGTCCACATCGGTGCCACGTAGGATGGTAGGCGTTTACGTTAGCAAATTCTTGCCAAAATTGGCGAACGAACTCAATTGGCAAAATATTGAAAAGTTTAGGATTCAATTGACAAAGTTGAATGGTTTAGAACTCAATTGGTAAAAGTGCAATAGGATTTTTTGAACAATTTTCCCCAATTGAATATGATGATATCGATGTTAGACGCTAGATAATGATTAATTTTAAGGCAACTAAGATCTTGTATTGACGAAACTTCACATGTGTATACGATATTGTGAATGGAGAGTAAGGACTGTTTGGCAACGTGCCATCGGTTCGATCCCGATTTTTGTTTAGAATCGGTTTGGGACGAGAATCACGTTTGGTAAAATTTTTGTTCCGGGAACAGATTGGGAAGAGAATTGAGAATAAAAAAAAAAAAAGTCCGAGAATCAAAAAAAGAATCAAAACAATGAAACTTTCATTCTTCCCTTCCGTCATCTCGCGATTCTGTGCGCCAACGAACGCCACCGTTCGCCGCCGCCCGTCGCCGCCGTCCCTTTGTCGGTCGCCGGTCCGGCGAGCTTGTCGGAAGCTTGCCAAGCTAGGGTGAGGTTTGGCGAGCTTGCCGGAGGCAAGCCTCACCGGCAGGCTGGGCGAGCTTGGCCTCGCCGATGGTGGCGAGGCTCGGCCTCGCCGGATCTCGGGAGGCCGAGCCTCGACGGGGCCGGGCGAGCCTTGCCCGGCTACTGACAAGGCTTGGCTAACGATGGCCAACCTCGTCGGAGCGTCGCCGGCCTCGTCGGCCGGTCGCCGTCCAAAGAACCGGCCACATGAAGAAGAAGAAGAAGAATAGGAAAAAAAAAAAAAAAAAAAAAGAAAAAAAAAAAAAAAAAAAAGGAAAAAGAAAAGAAAAAAAGGAAAAAAAGTAAAAAAATTATTTAAAAATTATTTAAAAATCAAAAGAAATTAATTTGGAACAGAATCAATTAGCACAATATCAAACACAATTCTATTCCAGAATAATTTTTTTTGGATAGTTACCAAACACGTTTTTTTACTCAGAATCAGTTCCCGGGAACAGAATAAAAAATAATAATTTCTAGTCAGAATCAGCTCCCGGAAACAGAATCGTTACCAAACGCGCCCTAATATTTTTGTAGTCCACAACAATTTCTCCTCATTAATCTAATTATCATTAATAATGTAAATTCTTGTGATTAAGGATTTCATATGCAATGCAAAAGATATTTCTCACGCTTTCATGTCGTACTTGTGACTATATCTTTATCAAATTACATAGTGTAATTTAGAAAAGAACAAATCCTAGTGCTATACAGATCAAACGAGGCATTGTCAAAATAAATTGCGATGGCTCAGGCTTGATTGATCAACTTGGCACTTCCATACTTGATCTATCATTTCGGTTGGATTGACGAACACTGGATCAATGGTCGATTTTTGTCAGCCGCGATGTTGCGCCTTGACACTTTTTGCCATGCCATAGGCCTTGGCAATGTAGAAGTAGCCTTAGAAGGGTCATGTAACTGAGTGTCTTTTCTTAAGCAACGATTTGGTTCTCAAAGTACAAATTTTACCTATCGTGAAAAAAAGTATATGAGTTCAATCCTTACGTATAAGATCCAATTGAAGTTGCTATAAAATTTGGTGGCAAATTGTTGTGATCTAATTCTAAACTTATAATTTTCATTTGATTATGGTACTTAGGACGAGTAAATGAAGGATTCTTGTCTTGCATCTCCATCGCAGACATAATTCATGCCAATTCATAATACATGAAAGCATCACACAAGGTCAATCTAACGTTTAGCAAGAAAGATTAATGAACGGGCAACATAAGCGACTTGATTCGCTTATGATCGAGTTAAGTATGTGATGTCGTGTACCATATACACTCAATCATCGTAAATTCAATCTGATGTCACTTCGCATTTTGTAAGAGTAATTTTTGCATCCACTAGAGTACATGCAGAGCAAGCAAAATCATTGACCAATCCTGTCGTGGGCTATTAATATATTTTAAGTGGATCGGTAAACAAAAGCAAGCGTGTGGGGACTGCGCTAAAAGGCTCTGCATGCATGCATGCATGCATTGGCTGCGTTCGAGCGCACCTCTTTGACTTTCTCACCGGATCTACACGCTTAAAATTAATAATTTATGAGGAAGATAATGAGACACGTAATGGGAAATAAAAATTATTTTAATGACCGTTGAATATGATTATTAGCTGTTTATGGCCTTTTAGTTTCCGAGCTTCTTTGGAGTATGGGGCTAATCTCATGGTCATCGAGTCATGATGGTTCTTTTATACGCCACAACAACGTAATTAGAAGGGGTGATCTTGCCTTAGGCGGCCTGATGGGCATGCGATCGATCAGAAGTGGGCTTAAATAAGTGTTTCGATAAGCACTTTAGCAATGAGAGTAAGCAGCTTTCTAGGCATTTTCGAGTGCCCAATCCAAGCTCGTTATTAAAATGGTATAATTACATATCAAGGCCCCTGAAGATGGCTTCGAGTTACTGGGACTCGTTCAGTATCAGAGGCATAATTGGATGTTGAATCTTAACCCACTTGTTTAACTCCTTATTATGGTTTGTAGGACATCCTTAATATGCCATTCAGAGGATCAAGTTTATCAAATGACTTCTTGTTATCCTAACTTCAAGTATTATATCCTTCACTTCACATACCTTTTAAGGCCCTCTTTTCTGTCTATCATTCAAGACTCCTTGTGCCAAAGTCCAATTTTATTCGTATGTGATTAGTTGGGAGAGACCGCCACCAAGATTCAAGAGTCTTTGTGATGTTCAAGTCACTGTCTAAGAGATAATTTTTATTAAAATTCTGTCAATAAGGTGGCCCACATTACTTTAGAATAGACCTAACAATGAGTTTGACAAGTGACTCGTCATACACTAATAAATTGTCCAAGAGTGTAAATGTATGTGTTTTGAGAAATCATCATATGAAAAAACTCGACGAACCCAAGTTGCCTATCAATGGCTCATTCAATTAAACTTGAAAATTATATCTACTAACTTTCAAAATGAGCGGAAATGACATTTTGAACTGTATATTGCAAAACATTTTTATATGGTGCCTGGAATAAAGTCAGACCTCTCTATTAAGTAAGTAGACAGGTTCGAGTTGAGTATCTTGCATAGTCCACTGTGCTTATTCATCTTCTTTAGAGACATAAGAAACTTTCTTTGTTTCTTTTAACTAGTCAGCTGGCTCAGTAGAATATCCAATTAAGCACATGAAGAGAGAGAGAGAGAGAGAGAGAGAGAGAGAGAGAGAGAGAGAGAGAGAATCTGTCTGCCTTTTCTTCCGTTCACAATATTCCTATATATATGTATGCATGTATGCAAAGTAACGCACAGAAAGAGGTCAACCTTGCAAGAGTCCGCTTTAATAACGAGTCCATGATGCCTATTCCCTGTCTCCAGGATGCTTTATTTTAATTCAAATTGCAAAAAAATAAAACATAAAGATAAAAAAGAAGTTCCAAGACAACTCATCGAGAAGCAACGTGTCTGTCTAAGAAACCTCATAATTGATCCGATTTGGCTGTTTCCAAGGATTCCGGAAGCTACTTTGACAAATGTCAATTTTGCCAGTGATAATGAAGCTTTTAATCACATAATAAATAAGAGTTTCGAAATCTTGTTGCACAAGATAACATTTAATTCTTCTTGAATGACGCGGTTCGGTATCATCTTGATTTAATTATAGTTAGAGTACATTGATCCTTGACCATTGGACCATTGTTATTCGTTTCTCTCTCTATTTTAAGGAAAAATAAAGATCCTTCCAGTCATAATTTGTGCAACTTGGTTTTGTTGATCAAGCCTTGGCCTCCATTTGGAGAGAATACCGTTGTGAGATTAGGTGAGTTTTGGCCCATGATGGATTAGTTAGCCTCTCTCTCTCTCTCTCTCTCTCTCTCTCTCTCTCTATATATATATATATATATATAAATATGTTTATTACTCAACAGTGAATTTTCTACCCTTTGTTGGCCAATGTTATTACCTTAATATGGAGATAATGAGGACTATTATCTTTAATTTTATGTTTTGGATAATAATTCTGGTCTTTGGTAAAACAGAGCTTCATGTACAACCTCTTTAACCTTGATTTTATAAGATATTATACCCACAATCAGTACTTTATTCGGACATGGCATAATAACGCAAGGGTTCCCATTTGTTAAGATGTTATATTCTTTAGGAGTTTAAACTTTTAAAATAAACAGTGTTTTGTTCGATTTTAAACTATCATCTTAATATATATATATATATATATATATATATATATATATATATATATATATATATATATATATATATATATATTACCAAATTCATAGTAAGGTTCGAGTAAGATTATCTAAACATCTTTCTCGTGTGTATTGGAAATAAAATATAAACACCATTTGTTTCTTGTAATTTAAACCTTCAAATAGATAGATGTGCACTCATCCTGCCTCATTTATATAGGTCTAGTAAAGAACTGAAAATCTTGGAATGAACACTTATTGTTTTTATTTTTAAGAGCTATGTGCGCATGAATCTGTTTGGTAAAAATTATTTATGTTCTCCGGAACAAAAGTTTATGTTATTTTGTTTCGAGGAACAAAAAAAGAACATAAATGTGTTTGGTAAAACTTTTGTTCCTTGGAACAGATTTGAAACAGAAACAAGAAGTAGGAAAAAGTAATTTCTTGTTCCCGGGACCAATTTCTAGAATCAATTTTTCTCTCTCTTCTATTTTCTTCTCTTTTCTTTCATTCTTCTTCCTTTTGGATAGTCGCCGGCCTCGGCCATGCTCTGGCAACTGGCTGACAAGGGTTGGCGACCTCGCTGGAGTGTCGCCGGCCCTCGGCGACGCCTAGCCATGGCGAGGCTCATTGGCCCGAGCCTCGCTAGGCCAGGGTGAGGTTGAGCCTTGTGGTGGCCTAGTGAGGCTTCGGCAAGCTCGCCGGACCTTGACCAGCCGGTTGCCGGCTGTCACCGTGGCCGGCGACCAGCCACAAAGGAGGAAGAAGGAAAAAAAAGAAAAAAGAAAAAGAAAGAAAAAAAGAAGGAAAAATATAATAAAAATAATGAAAAATTAAAAGAGATAGTAAAATTATACAAGTTTACCAAACGTATTTCTATTATTGGAATAGAAATTTTTTGTAATTACCAAGCGTATTTTTATATTCAGAAATTGTTCTCAAGAATAAAAAAAAATTCATTAAAAATTGTTTCCCAAAATATAATCGTTACCAAACGCACCTTAAGGCACACAAATGGAGGTTTGAGAGGAAGTAGGTCTCGGTACCTCTCTATGATGATGATACCTTGTACACATGGCCGACCACTTCATGCTCAAGATCCCCACATTGGTATATCCTCGGCTATTGTACCAAGAAGTTTTCTAATTACTTTTTTTTTTTTTGGTTTTTTTTTTCTTTTCAATTGGTGATTCTTTAATGTGTTCTTTTTTTATACGAAAAATAATGTTATGGAAGTCAATCGGGAATTGCCCAGTTGGGCAATGTCGCGGAAACAAGTCTATGATTAACCGAAGTTGACTTTTTCTTTTGTATGGGGTTCATCGGACATTGGAAAGGACAGAAGACAAGCTTTCTTCGACGTGCTTGACACGACTATGATTCAAAGCTTTATAGAAGAACCGCCCTTGATTAACTAAGCCGTCGCAGACCAAGCACGTTTTGTTTTGGTTACACCCGGTCAATGTAGATTAATCATTAATGTGAGAAAACACATCATATACTGATCATATTTCCGACATATTGATCGACAAAGTGATTGTGCTTCACGACAAATCACGGTACATATTTTTCAGTGTTGAATTATCTCGATCCTGATCGATGACAGAAAAGCATAAGCTGGAAATCTGAAGACGGCTAAGCTACCTACCTTCTTATTCTAATTAAGAGAGGCAGATGCTCACTTATTTGAATGCTCAGTATATGAAGTTATCTTGTTCGGCATTGATTTAGCCCACTTATGGAAATACTCTCTTGCAGTTTTTCACATGATTTAGTATGCCAAATCGATAGTTTCTGTAGAATTATTTTTCTTTCTAAGAAATGTTATGAAAGAATTTAAGACGTTAGCTAAAAGAATAATGCCTAGAGATATGAGATAGGTGGATTTGGAATTAATTAACTAAACTTTTCAATAGTTAAAATCTCTCGACAACTTAATTATGTGACGATTAGTTTGAAGCTAAGTCAAGATGCTTTGCAATGTGATTAAATACTTGTTTCTAGTGTGATGTTATGTCACAATCACTATCTTTTTTATTTTTATTTTTATCACTTACAGTAACTTTGAGAGACGCTTGGCATGTGGATCGTTGGTCCATTGACTTACGTATTGGTGGGTATGAATTGAGTCAATGTTTCGAAATGGTTATATTGTAAAAGATAACATAGATGGAACATCGCAATCTTATGTGATTTTCTTTTTAAGAAATGAGAAGGTAACTGCACCGTCACTCCTTGGAGAGTAATGGTGCTGCCTCCACCACTAGTTTTCTCAGGGAAACGATCTCTTGAGAGAACTGTGGATCCCATTTGGTGGGTCCCACCGAGTGGAATTCAATAAATAAAAAAAATAAATCAAATAAAAAATCTAGAAAAATGTACTTCTTAGAAAAATCATCAATACAAAATATCTTTACTTAGAATTTAGAAAGAAGGATTTAAGCATCTTTATTATAAGACAAAATAAATGTTGGATATCTATTAACATTATCTCTATGATTAAACATTTTTCACACTTGTAGTCTTGAATGAAATATTCATCAATGAACAAAATGAATACAATTGTCAAAATAGTTGAATATCCAATTTACATAACTTAAAGCATTAATAAATCCTGCTCAAGCAATTGCTGTCCAAGTTAACTCAATAATTGAAATTGTGATAATCTCGTGTCTAACTCTAAATAAATTTTATTTTAAAAATTTAAGTATATTGGATTTGTTTAATTAAAATTTTTCACCTCAATGTTTTTCTTTTATACAACCCCACTTTATTACCATGTTAGCCAACTTTCAAATTTTTCACTTATTCGGTATTTCTTAGAAATCTCATTAAATTAGGTTAAAATGCACGTATGTTTGCTAATTTGACTATTATTATATTTAGAATTAGTGAAAATGTTTTCGCGAGTACTCCGCTGAAGAATTGAGTTTTATATTTAAGTAGTTATGCAAAGTATTAAATGGGCCAAACAGGAGTTTTTATTTTTTATGGAAAAAATAATTGTTATTCAATATATGAGAATTTTCTATCTTGATTTATTTTCCAAATTTGTTTTATCGGTTGCTATTCCCATTGAATGGGAATATATGGTCCAAAGAGCACTGTTATTCTTAGAGAATAACGGTGCCATTCTCTTAGCAATACCCTTTTCTTTTTCTATGTATATGGGCTTCTTGCCCCTTCGATTAACCTTGAAGAGGCATCTTGCTCAAATCATTTGCAATTATTCTTGTGTAGTTGACCACATCATCTCTAATAGGTAATTAAAAATAAAAAGAACATCTCAAGATGACATCGATTATCTATTCTCATTCATGTTTACTTAGTCTTCCACGTCTAAATAAAAAAAATACTAAAGTCGGGGTTAGCAAGGGTGAGCAAGTGAGGGCTGTGAACCCTCCTCTAGATCTAGATGAGGAATTGAATCCTCTCGCCTATCGCTCGGCAGTAGCGTCATCACTTGCCATTACCACAAGGGTTGGCCACACACGCCTCGATCTGAGTGAGGCCTCACAGTCTATGCCTATGGTCAGGGAGGACCGTTGGCCTTCTTAACCTTTTTTTTTTCTTTAACTTATTTAATAAATTCTAATCGGGGTTAGGGAAAAATAAATGAAGTTTGGGATAAAACTACATGGTTGGGCACTGATACACAACTTAGATAACATTAACAGTCAGGTAAGAGAGGGAAATTAATAACTTAAGTCCCGTCAGCATTTTTCTTAAATTGAATTAGACTGAGTAAGTAGAGGGACTTAATTACACAGATTCAAAATTTTTTTAAGACTTCATTGTACTGTCCAAAAGTTTTAGGACTCCTTTTCACTTTTGTGACAAATCTTATAACTTTTGATACACTTATCCCTCGTATTTTAAGAAAAAAAAGGCCGCATTGCTGAAATGTGCTTAATTTCTTAATTTACCAACCAAAAAAGTGTTGTGTTGGATTTACTAATTATAACTTGTGCCAGAAAAGGCAAAAATGACAAGGAGTTTAATGGGTAACCTAGGTATCACTTTAAATTTAGGTGAATTTACGTTTTAGGGGAATTGCATGCAACTTCACTTAATTAAGCAAAAAAACTCTAAAGAAAAGATCTTGTTCTTGGCATACCTAAACTAACCTTGGAACATTAATTATATCATCCCATGATTGGGTCCGCACAAAATGAATGAAAAGATAAATAAATAAACCGTTGACTTTATTATTAGATTTACTAAATTGAAAGCCAACCTGTCATCAATTTTCTACCTAAATTTTAGTAAAATATAAATATATTCGACTAAAGTCATGGGTTAATGGACTATTTTCCCAATGGATCGAATCATTACAAAAATGATCGACGTCTCATTCTAATTAATGATCATCAGCAGCTTCCTCGTTGCTAATGGCATTTTCACTGGTCAACTATTCTGGCAAATTTCACATATGACAGGCCGGCCCTAACATGTTTTTGATTAAGATATGATTAATCACCGGCACGGCTTCAACAATCTCAAGGATGTCTTTTGCTTCAAGCTAGAAGGCACATACGTTTTTACCCCAATTATTTTCTTTAAAAAAAAAAAAATTACTCGTTTTCTTCTTCCACACAGCGTGTGTTGACCTCCAAAGCCAATTTGAAAAACTTTAAGAATTAAGGCTCCGTTTGTTTCGCGAAAAATGTTTTCCGGGAAAATAT
Organism: Eucalyptus decipiens; assembly: GCA_014182575.1. Taxonomy (NCBI): domain Eukaryota; kingdom Viridiplantae; phylum Streptophyta; class Magnoliopsida; order Myrtales; family Myrtaceae; genus Eucalyptus; species Eucalyptus decipiens. The sequence goes on from CM024619.1 coordinate 16,075,027, forward strand.
TTTCCGGATTTTCCGATGTTTGTTTCACGAAAAATGAATTTCTAGGGGAAAATGTTTTCCATGAAAGGGAAAAAGTCTTCTAAATTTGGGGAAAATGTTTTCCACTTTTGAAAAGTGGAAAATATTTTCCTCACTTGATCTCTCTTATCTCACACACCTACAAATCCTCATTTTCTCCTCCCATTTCTTCTTCTTCTTTTCTTTTTTTATTTGAAATGTTTTTAAATTGTATTTTTCTTTTTTTATTCAAATTATTTTTAATTTTCTATTTCTTTTCTTTTTCTTTTCTTTGTTTCCATCTTTTTCTTTCTTTGCTAGTCGTCGGCCGTCACTAGGTGAACTTCAAGGTTGTCGATCCCAAGCTCACACTCGTCGATCTAGCGAGCCTCGAGCTTGACGCTCGCGCTCGCCAATCTGGGGAGCGGAAAATATTTTCCTTACCGAACACTGGAAAATATTTTCCGAAACATTTTCAGGTTTTAGCCGAACACCAGAAAATATTGTTATTTTCCTGGAAAATGACTTACAGGAAAATACTTTTCGGAAATTGTCTATTTTTCGCGAAACGATTGGACCCTAAAAGCCGAAAGTACTGTAATTCTCCTATAAATACTACATGCTGAAGTTCATGAAGAAGCCAAACCAAGACACGACACACATTTGCAAGATCTCTCCCTTGTCTCTCTTTCCCATCTGATTAGTCCTTTAGTCATGGCTTTCGATACAGCCCTGAAAATCTGCTTCCTTTTCTTTGTTTGCGTGATCACGTCGAGATCTGCCTCGGCACAGTTGTCTAACCAAAATTACTACGAGAAAGGGAGCCCAAAAGCACTCCAGACCATTAGATCTGCCGTGAAATCGGCAGTGGCCAATGAGTCTCGCATGGGAGCATCCTTGCTCCATCTTCACTTCCATGATTGCTTCGTCAATGCAAGTCTCATTCGCTTTCTCACTCTGCTCTATGTTTTTCACTTCCACGTCCATTTTCATTCTTTTGTGCATGTGTTGCATGTTCTTTTATGTGCGAGCTTTTACTTCATTCCCGATCCATACATGGATTATTCCTTTATGTGTATTTTCGATTGATCGTCCATTCCTGCTTCGCTAAAAACAATTTTCACGTCCGATGCTAGAAGAGTTGCAAAACAACATTGTTTTTTTTCCTTCATCTTTTTCCATTTTATTATCTTGCGTTGGTTATATAATTCCACGCATGTCACACACATCAGTGAGTACAACACGTTTAATAGAAAAAACATGTGATCAACATTTTGGAAATTCGAATTTTTAAGGAATACTGCAACAACTGAGATACAAGGGCTAACGATTCCATTAAATTAAGAAAGAACAGACATTGAGCTGACCATAGCACACCCCTGCCAACCTGGTGTCTCTAACTTCGTCTTTTCTCCCCCTTTTTTTTTTAAGGAAACGTCTCTCTTTTAACATTCCTTTCCGATTGTTCGTAAGGGAAAAAACACTATTTAGTTTCCTCATAAATTCAATATTTAGATCATCCTTTCTGCTTCGTTGGATCTTGTAAACCTAATAAGATGAAATATTGATGTTCTTTTTAATATATTTTTTTTACAGGGTTGTGATGGATCAATTCTACTAAATGACACCGCGAACTTCACTGGGGAGAAGACGGCGTTTCCCAACTTGAACTCCTTGAGGGGATTCGATGTGGTTGACACCATCAAGTCGGAAGTGGAAAAACTGTGCCCTGGCATCGTCTCGTGCGCTGACATCTTAGCCATTGTTGCGAGAGATTCCGTCGTTGAAGTAAGCATCCAACTCTTGAGATTTCTTAGAACGTAATTTTATTATTAATATCTCAGAATATTCTTTTGAATCGATATGAAGAAAATTTGAGTTTCCTAATCTTATGTGGATTCATTGAATTTGATTTTCAGTTGGGAGGATAGAGTTGGCAAGTTCAACTAGGAAGAAGAGATTCAACCATGGCGAGCCTGAACACTGCTAATACTGACCTCCCAGCTCCAACTCTTAATCTTAGTGCCCTAATCACTTCTTTCTCTAACAAAGGCTTCACTGCCGAAGAAATAGTAACCCTCTCAGGATCCCACACCATAGGCCAAGCCAGGTGCGTGACATTCTAGGCCCACCTTTACAACGAGAGCAACATAGACTCATCGTTCGCCACAACTTTAAAAGCCAATTGCCCTAGCTCGGGAGGTGACAACAACCTCTCCCCTCTTGACGTCACCAGCCCGACGTCCTTCGACAATGCCTACTTCACCAACTTGGTGAGCCAAAAGGGTTTGCTTCATTCGGACCAGCAATTGTTCAGTGAAGGTTCGACGAATGCTCAAGTGACTGCCTACAGCAAGAACTTTGGCTCGTTCCAGAAAGATTTTGCCAAGGCCATGGTCAAGATGGGTGGTCTTAGCCCTCTCACCGGGTCCACTGGTCAAATCAGGACGAATTGTAGAAGAGTCAGTTGATTTTAATCCTGGGTATTGTTCTTTTGGAGACGTTTTTCTTTATTTAATCTTTTATTCTTGTAACCTTTCGAGATGATTGAGAATTATGTGTAATAACTTGGTGCTCTTGGGTGTAATGATAACTTTGTTTTAGTCTATTTCATGGGGCGTCAATTGAATATGATGATATCAATATCCAATGCTAGATAATGATTAATCGTAAGGCATCTTAGCTCTTGGAAATGCCAGACTTGACATGTGTGATTCTATGCGTTTGCATCATGAATGAAGAGTAATATTTCTGAAGTCCATAACAGTTGCTCCTCAGGAATCTAATTATCATCATGAAGAGGTCAATGCTCTTGTTACCTTTCCGGCATTCAAGAGTTCAGATTTCCTCAGTCTTAAAGTGCTTCAACGACTTCAAAGCTCCGAGTCCAGATAGTTTTAACAGTCTATTCTAGAAATGTGCTTGGCCCATCATAGGGTAGGACATTGAGGAAGATGTCATGGACTTCATCTCATCAAAAGAATATTTAAATCTATAAATTCCACATTGATTTCCCTTGTACCGAAGGTATAAACCCATCCTACCTCAAAGAGTTTAGACCATTTCATGCTAATGTCCTATACAAGATCATACCTAAGTGGCTTGAAGAGAGAATACGTTGCGTGCTTCTGTCGATCATTGGCCTCAACAAAACTGCTTTCATCACTTTGTGACAGATCTTGGAGAACATCCTATTGTGCCAAGATCTATTACGCAGCCACCTGTTGCGACCAATTTTTCGGGTGTGAACCACCTAGGGTTTGGCTAATGGATTGTTAAGCCTAAACTTAACTCGGGCTCTCCCAAGCCCATACCAATTCGCGACTTTTGGTTCAAGTTCTTAACATGCAATTGATTTTCAATTAGGAGTCGCCACTAATCTATTTTTGGTGGGTCGATTAGAAACCCAAGTAAAATAACGGGAGAATTATTTTACTCCTACGAACCGAGAGACTATGGGTACGGGGACTTGGTTACGCTAGAATTCTCTAACGCCCTTTCGGTACCTTTCTTTTTATTTTGAAAAATGTTTGGCGAGCAGTTTGGATTGATTTTAAACTAATTCCCTAACATGTGAGGTGTTCATGTAGGTGCGCAAACCACCAATTTAACACTCAAGTAATGCAGAAAATAAATTGCAGGACTTACCTCAAAGTAACGAAAGCATCTGCAATGTTAAATTAAAATTCACATCAACAACCCTAGATATGATTTCTAATTAACACGCAATTTTTGTTTTGTTTTCACTTAATTAATGAGAATCATGCTTTATGCAATGCATGCTACTAATTTAACATGAAATGATATGACATGGCAACATGACTTAGCTATATGACCTAAGCGATGTGACATAAATAAGCATGTAATCTATCCTAAAGCATGAGATGGATTTATTCTAAAAATAATTTTTTTTGTATTTTCCATGAGATTCGAAATTAAAGAAATGCAACACTTAAATATGCAATCCAAATTAATCTAATGACCTAATTCTAATGATGGGCAATTTCTAATTAAATGCATCTAACAAAAATCACTAAATGACGTGCATTGTATGAAACTAATTCTATATGACGTGCACATGATTTTTATTTTCCTAATAAGCATGCAATCTATTTAGGAGAAATTATCTAAAGCTATAATATGCAATCTAATGCCCTAATTCTACATATGCATAATGACTTTTTTTTTTTTGTGTTTTTCCTTTTTTCCCTTTTTTTAAATTTCGAAATTAATAATTGCCAAATAATTAAACATGCAATCCAAGTTTTAAAAAAACTAGCAACCTAAATTAATTGATCTGATTTTTTTTTTGAAAATTCGAAATAAAATACCTATTATGAACGTGCAAACCCTAAAACTACATTTTATTATTATTTTTTTTAAAGAAAACTAATTTAAGTAACACCACAACAAATCAAGCCATATTGATACCCAAATTAACGAACCGTATCTCGAGCATGAGATCGGGTTGGTCAATTTCACATAAATCACGAATCGGATCTCGAGCGGGAGATCGGATTGGCAATTTTTTTGAGTAATTGCGAGTCGGATTTCGAGCTCGAAAATCGGACTGACAATCACTAATTTCAAGACAATTTCATATCATGGAATTTCAATTTCACATTAAAGGAATAATTACACTAAAAGATAAAATAAAATGGCAAAAATAATAAAACAAAAATAAGATAAAGAAAATACCTAAATTTTTTTTTCTGAAAAAGAAAAAGAAAAATAAATATGGTGGCCGGTCCGGCAAGGGGAGATCGTCGGCTAGGGTTCCAGCGAGGCTCCGGAGGATGGCGTGACGGCGGCGCGGCACCAGGAGCTTTGGGGATTGGCGCAGCGGCGTCGCGGGTTTGGCTGGGTGCGGGCATCGCGGGTCTGGCTGGGTGCGGGCGTCGCGGGCGAGGGACTCGAGCGCGGGCTGAAACAGGGTGAAGACGGCGTCGGGTTGCGGCAGGAACGGCGGCACGGCGGTGGCTGAGCGTCGGGGGAGGAGCGGTTCGGCAGCAGCGTCGACGGGGCACAGCTGGGCGAGCAGATCACAGACTGAGTGATGCAGCAGCAACTTTGCCGGGATCTCGCAGGTTGCCGGTGAAGCGGAGGCGCGATGGTTATTTGAGGAATGGTGATGCGGCGTTCGGCAAGCAGGAACGTCGGAGATGGAGGCGCTGCAGGCACGACGGGCTCTCGGAGCAGCCACGCGGGTGCGGTGAACGGCGGTAGTCGCGTGGTGAGGCGGAGGAGCTCCGGGTAGTCGCGGATGGAGCAGCAACGTGGGGCAGCAAACTTGGAGAGACGATGAACAATAGGGGTCAAATCACCCCCCTTTTTCTGCTTTTCCGCTTCTCCTCTGTCTCTTCCTGTCACTCTCACGTCCTCTCCTTTTCACTTCTCACTTTTTGCTTTTTTTCTTCCTCGATCAAAAGAAAACCTAGCGAAAAGCCCCCACTTTTACTTTTTGCTCGGTGTATTTTATAGGCCCAAAAAATGTATCCTCACGACATATATTTTTTCCTTTTTTGCTTGTGCACGATACCTCTAAATATGTCGTTGAAACATACATATTCCGCGCAATATTCCCTTTTGTATTTCTCCCATATTCTATCCAGAAAAATTCCCTTTTTGCACGAAATACACCCCTAGTGTATATTACTTAAAAATATGAAAAGCTTGAACGGAATATGTGAAAAATCTTCCCTTCACTGGCAGCCTAAAACAAAAAATGAAAATAAAATGTTTCTAAATTATATGCCATGTGTGTTTTTATTTTTATTTTTATTTAGCAAAAATTAACCTAAAAAATTTAGGTGTCAACAGCTGCCCCTCTTTGAAGGTGAGCTCGCAAAGGTTGCCTTTAAAGACAAATTGAGACCTAAATTTTGGTAATGCTCATGCAATGAATGATTTTTTTTTTTTTTAGGAAAATGAATTCCATTTTTTAATTTATATGATGCATGGAAATGCTAATACAAATGATAAATGAACCTACCTGGAATAACTTACCTTCGAGGAGGATAGAGTAATTCGAGGTAGTGGGTGTTACTTGTCTAGGAATGCACCTTTCTACGGTCGCCTAAAATAGTAACATGACTTTGTGAAGATGCTGCTTTCCTAGGACCCGTACCATTCTACGGTCGCCTACTATGGCAGAAAGGAGCTGCTTTCTCAGGACCCATACCATTCTACGGTCGCCCAATACGGCAGAAAGGTTTTGTAAGGAACTACTTTCCTAGGACCCGTACCATTCTACGGTCGCCCAGTACGGCAGAAAGGTTTTGTCTATGACCCGTACCATTCTACGGTCGCCTAAACGGGGATTCATTTTCCAGGACTCGTACCATTCTACAGTCGCCTGAATAAGGAATAGGTGTTGTCAAGGACCAGTATCATTCTACGGTCGCCTCGACGAAGAAAATTATTTTTCCAGGACTTGACCCTGAATGGGGAAATTGCCTTTCCAGGACCCGTACCATTCTACGGTCGCTTGTTAGAGCAATAAATGTTGTCTAGGACCCGTACCTTTCTACGGTCGCCTAAATTGAGGTTTTGCTTGGCTAGGACCCGAACCATTCTTCGGTCGCCTTAATCAGATTGAATCTGGAGGAAAAATCTTTGGGGGACAACTCCATTTAGTGTCGGTGTAAAGGACTCTGGGCTACGAAAGCACGCCAGGTCGATAAAAGAAATCCGGGTTACGGAAGCATGCCGGTTCAATAAAATGGACTATGGGCTATGAAAGCACGCCAGGTCAATAAGAGAAATCCGGGCTACGGAAGCACGCCGATTCGATAAAATGGACTCTGGGCTGCGAAAGCACGCCAGGTCAAGAAAGAGACATCAGGCTACGGAAGCATGCCGAGTCGATGAAAATGACTCTGGGCTACGAAAGCACGCCAGGTCAATATGAAGGACACTGGGCTACGAAAGCATGCCGGGTCGGTATAAGGGACTTTGGGCTACGAAAGCACGCCAAGTCAATATAAAGGACTTTGGGCTACGAAAGCACGCCAAGTCAATATAAAGGACACCGGGCTACTAAAGCACGCCGGGTCGATATAACTGGACAGCTTGACCAAGTCAAGTATCGATGCACTTGAAAGAGAATACCTGCACAATGACAAGTATTTTAGAGTATGGTAGAGATATACTTACCTGGCGATATCTCTGATTCTTGGAGAAAAATGTCTTTTGAAATTTGGATATCCTGTGGAGGTCTTTCACCTCATGGAGGTTTCTCATCTTGAATTACCTGTTAGACATGATTTAGAGTAAAAACTGATATGCATTCATCAAAGAGATAGACAATCTGAGCTACTCTAAAATGCACATTTCAAAATTTAGTGAGGTTTTTATCAACTCAATCGGGGTTCATGCATAATGACTTTTGCATCACCCAAATTTCCACTGGAGAGAATTATCATTTAAGACAATCTTCACTCATAACATGGATTTCCTAAGAATACCAAATGAGAGAACTTCAGTTAGAAAGGACTTTCACTTACTCTCATTTAGAGGCTATTTTATGAGAATCACTCCATCTCACTATCATCATACCAACAAGGGTCCGAGTATTCTCGCAAGCGGTACAACCTTACCAATCTGAGAGGTCTTTAATAAGGACCGTAATGTGGGCTTGGTCAATGGCTTAACAAAGGGACTCTTTGAGTCAAGGCAATTGAAAGAACAATTTTGTAATCATCTTCGGGTTTACAAGTCAAGAACCCTGCAAAATGAGAAAGAAATAGTCTTGCTCGCACTCATTCGAGCGATGCTTATGACATGTGAATCAATACGTTAATTCAAGTGCCCTAATCTAAAGAGACTTTGTAAAGGATGCAACGTAGGCTGGGTTCATGGGTTGAGAAATGAAAGGATCATTAGGCTCAAAATGTGTGTGAAGGGTGAGAGTTGGTGATCACCTTGGCATTGCCATCAGTTTTCTTTTCATCATTGGGGATTGTCTTCATGAAATGCCCCATTGATTGTAAAAACTCAACTTTTGAGTTCTTTGAATATTGCTCCATCGGGATTTAATTCTTACAATTGATAGTCACCTTATCTTGACTCTCTTTTTCATTTATGGGCATTGGCCTTACTTTTACTAGGCACACCGCTTTTTATGCCCCTAGTTCTTATTCATTTTCTTTCACTTTTTTTTTTCATGGGCATTGGCCTTGCTTTTACTAGGCACATTGCTTTTTCATGCCCCTTAGTTCTATTTTGATTCTATGCATGCGCCGAGCAATTACACTTTGAATGACACTCAAACTTTCAAGGGTCTTCATCTGTCTTTTGCCTTGCCCCAGTGTGGGGGATGATCACCAACTAAGTTTAAATGAATGACATTGCAGGCTCAAGTGGGCTATGCAAAGGGTATAAGTATGTAGGATAGAGAAAGAAATGCTCTTCGTCATCCTAAGAGACTTAAATTACCACATGAATTTAATGTAATAGCATGACTAAAAGATTGATGCAAGTGAGAGCAAGAAAATTTCAATCCATTTTCTTCACCTTATGGTACTGTCTTACCTCCAACTTGCCACGATGTGGGGTGGTTCTTGACAGGGATAATTTGAAAAAAATATCCACAAGTGTATAAGGCTCAAAGTGGTTAAGCAATTGATCACCTGTTGTGTTTGGGATTGAGAAATAAATTGCCCCGCATCATTTCAGTTGTTGTACCTTTTGCGATAGAACTCTTTACCTTGCGGATATGGAACTTTCTACACTCATCTCACAAGTGTATAAGTAAGGGACTGTGTATAAGATATGGCTTGCCTTTCATCATCATGATGTCTCATTCAGTATTCTTAAGCATTGATGTCACTCCATTGAGTTGTCTATCTTGACAAATCTCCACATGAAATTGGTGAGCTAAATCAATATGAAATTTTTCTTTTCAAAAGAGTCCAGCAACTTTAAGCATAAAAAGCGTTTGTGATTTCAAAACAAACAATTTATTACACTAAAAAAATGCTCTCATAAGTATGAAAAACATGATTTCAAACATTCATTCAAGGAATTGTCCCACGAAGGGATTGTCTCAGCAATGGGTGTCCTTGGATTGCCCCTATTAAAAGGGAACAAACACACAAATTGATCAATCGAGGATGAAAATCCGATCTTTGATTTGATGAAATCTTGCTTTTGCCCCTGCACAAAACAACGTGCATGAATAGGATACTATGCAGAATCAAAGTAAATTCAAATTGCACAACCATTTTGGCTCGAATCGAGATTTTGTCTCAGTCATGTCACTACTGGAAAAACAAGATGAAAGCTTTCCTACGATCAAAGGATCCTCTGGAATGGGACATTGTAGAAAAAAGGAATCACTCCTAAAGCTGCATCTGTCTCAGAGAGAGGAAAAGAAACTGTTGAGTCAAGATAAATGACTCAGGAAGAGATAATCAAGAAACAAGCTCTTGATGCAAAAGCAATTTAGGGCCTGTTTGGCAACTTGCCCAACAGTGCCTGATTCTGATTTTTTGTTCCCAGAATTAGTTTGGGACGAGAATCGCGTTTGGTAAATTTTTTGTTCCCGGGAACAATTTTGGACGAGATTTGAGAATAAAAAAAATTTGATTCTACGTCCGAGAATCAGAAAAAGAATAAAAACGGTAAAACCTTGTTCTTCTCTTTCAACATCTCGGTTGCCATTCGCCATCGCCCGCCGCCGCCGCCGCCGGTCCGTCCGCCGCCACCGTCCGCCGCCGGTCGCCGGAGGCTCGCGCGTGGCGAGGTCCCGCCGCCGGTCTAGCCACCGGTGAGGCTCGGCCTCGCCCCGCGAGGTGGCCGCCGGGGGCGGGCAAGCCCGCCGGTGGCCGGGCGAGCCTCGCCCGGCGAGGCTCGCCCGGCCTTGGCGGCGGGCGGGCGAGCCTCGCCTAGTTGCGGCGAGGCTCGGCCGACGAAGGCCAACCTCGCCGAGGGCCAGTGGCGCTCCAGTGAGCGTCGCCGGCCCTCGTCTGGCCAGTCGCCGGTCCGGCGACCGGCCAAATGAAGAAGAAGAAGAATAGGAAAAAAGGGGAAAAAAAAAAAAAAAAAAAAAAAAAAAAAAAAAAGGAAAAAAGTAAAGAAAAAAGTAAAAAAGTAAAGAATTTATTTAAAATTTATTTAAAAATCAAAAGAAATTAATTTGGAACAGAATCAATTAATACGGTACCAAACACAATTCTATTCCGAATCAAAAATTTTGAACGAGTTACCAAACGCGTTTTTACTTAGAATCGGTTCCAGGAACATAATAAAAAATAATCATTTCTAGTCAGAATCAGCTCCCGGGAACAGAATCGTTACCAAACGCGCCCTTATTCTTTATATTGTGATTTGTCACCTACTGAATATAACATAATATCTTCTTGTGTTACAGCAAAAGAAGTCTGGGATAGATTACATATCACTTATGAAGGAACATATCGAGTGAAAGAAACCATAATCAACATTCTCCTCGGTCAATACGAAGCCTTCAAAATGAAATCAGGAGAATCTATAATTGACATGTTTAGCCGTTTTACGAAATCGTGAATGGTCTTGAAAATCAAGGTCAACCAATTTCGATCCCATGAAGGTAAACAAGCTCTTTGTGTGGACTCTCCAAGGATTGTAATCCTATAAAGACCTCAATAATAGAGACACAAAGAATCATGCCACTATCTGTCGATGAGTTGGTTGGAACTCTTCAGTCTTATGAAGTGGAGCGAATCAATGAAGATGAAGATCCTAAAGGTAAGAAATCCATTCCATTAAAATCCAATAATGATTCTGATGTCACAGATTCTGAAGACGATATGGATGATGAGGAGCTTGCTCTTATGATAAGAAGATTCAGAAAGCTGAATAAAAATGGAAGAAGATTCAATCCAAAGAAATAGAGTTTTCAAAAGCAACAGACCAAGTCTGTTGATGATGATGAATCAAACAAAGATGTCTCGCTTTGAATGTAAGAAAAAGGGACACATCGGACTAACTGTCCTCTTGAAAAAGAAGAAAGGAAAAGCTGAAAAGTATCGAAAGGCTCTTAAAGCGAAACACGGAGTGACACGAGTGTGAAGAAAGTGATGATGATTATGCCAATATATGTTTGATGGCACAATCAGATTCAGACTCAAACTCTGAAACAGACTCAGACTTAGACAGTGAATTTGAGGTAAGTAACTTTAAAATTCCTGTTAAAGTTTCTAAATATATTAATGAGCTGTGTCTTAGTCTTAAGACTTCTCTTAAAAGGATTTCCGAACTTAAAAAGGAAAACTCTACACTAAAACAATAGGAGAATGTTTTGAAAGAAAAGTTTAAATGTTTAGATATGAATGTTTCCACTCTTAAAGAAAGTGAAGACAATCTTTTAAAAGAAAATACATTTTTAAAAAATGACTTATCAAATGTTTCAAAAAGATTTTCATTAGGATCTGAGAAACTTGAGAAAATTCTTTCAGCACAAAGACCTTATTTCAATAAATCTGGCTTAGGAATGACAGTAGAAACCATTCCTTTAATTGATTTTCCTAAAGTGAAGGAAAGAATTAAGCAAAGACCTACAAGAGTTGCCTATAAAAATCACTTCAAAAAGGCTTTTGTAAAACCAGTAGGTCGAAATGCCCTCAGATGTTCAAAGTGCAATAGTGTAGATCATTTTGAAAAAGAGTGTCCTATGGTCTGGAAACCTGTTAAGAAAGTATGGGCAAATACCGCATATCATTCTAACACAAATGGACCCAAGAAAATATGGGTACCAAAGAAAGCTTGAGTCTCTTTTTAAATGTAGGTCACTATCAAGAAAAATGTAAAATGGTATCTAGATAGTGGATGCTCAAGACATATGACAAGAGATTTAAATTGCTTCATAAAGCTCATTCAAGTAAATGGTGGAAAAGTCTCATTTGGAGGAAACAACAAAGGAAGAATTGTGGGATTTGGAACTGTAAAGATTGGAAATCTCACAATAAGCAATGTTTCCCTAGTGGAAGGACTTAACTACAATCTGCTCAATATTAGTCAGCTGTGTGATACTGGTTTCAAAATCAATTTTCAAGAGGGAATATGTTCAGGAACTAGTAAAGATTCCACTCAGTCGTTCATGGGTCGAAGACATGGAAATATCTACCTCTTGGATGTGAAACTAGATGAATCGCAATGTCTAATCTCAATTCAAGACGAAGCAAGCTTATGGCATAGAAAGCGTGGGCACATCAATATGAAGCAGATAGCCAAAATTTCAGTAAAGAAGCTTGTTCGTGGTCTACCCAATTTATCTTACCAAAAGTCTGACCTATGCACACCGTGCGTATTGGGAAAGCAGGTAAGAAATTCCTTTAAACCAATAAATCAAGTTTCCACTAATCGTGTACCTGCTGCAGCTTCGCATATGGATCTCTTCGGACCAACCGAACTCAAAGCATTGGAGGTAAGAAATATTGCCTAGTAATTGTGGATGACTAATTTCGATTTACTTGGGTATATTTCCTGGCAAGTAAGTCTGAAACCTTCTATTATTTTAAAAAGTTTGCTAAAAATGTTCAAAATGAAAAAGGGTATGCTATCTCAAGTATAAAAATAGACCATGGAGGTGAATTCGAAAATCAAGATTTTACAAAATTCTGTGATGAATCTGGTTTTCAGCATGTGTTCTCCTCTCCATATACTCCAGAGCAAAATGGATTCGTGGAAAGAAAAAATAGATCTCTTCAAGAAATGGCTAGAACTCTTTTAATTGAAAGTAACATCTCTTCACGATTTTGGGTGAAGCAGTTTCAACAAAGCATGTTATATTATCAATAGAATTTTTCTAAGGCCTATTCGGAAAAAACCTCCTATGAATTATTCAAAGGAAATAAACCTATTGTTTCATATTTTCATTTGTTGGGATGCAAATGCTTTATATTGAAAAATGCAAATGATTGAGTTGGTAAGTTTGAAGAAAAATCAGACAAAGGCATCTTCCTTGGATATTCTGCCTCAAGCAAAGCCTACGGAGTCTATAACAAGAAGAATCAATTTGTGGAGGAATCAATGAATGTCAAATTCCAGGATTCTATACAAAATGAATCTATTCAGACTCATCTTGAAGAATCTGAACCCGCTCCAGACTCTACAAAATCTAAATCTCAAGAAGAAGCTTAGACTCTGAAAGACCAGCAACAAATGGTTATTGAAGATTCAAATGGAAAAAGTGATAATCAACTTGACAAATCAACCAGTAACTGGAAGCATAAGTCCAGTCATCCCAAAGATCTCATTATTGGCGACATAAATGAAGGAATTCGCACAAGATCCAAAAGGCGCGAAGAGTCTAGTGCTGTGGCTCTTATTTATGAAGTAGAACCTAAAAGCATAGATGAAGCTTTATCTGATGAAAGCTGGATTGAAGCTATGTAAGAAGAACTCAGACAATTCAGCATTAATGATGTCTGAGAATTGACTCCTAAACCAAAAGGTAAATCTATTATTGGAGCTAAATGGGTTTTCAGGAACAAGATGAACGAGAAAGGAAAAGTCGTAAGAAACAAAGCAAGACTCGTGGCCAAGGGATATACGCAAGAAGAAGGGATAGACTATGATGAGACTTACGCACCAGTAGCAAGGTTAGAAGCAATTCGATTATTACTTGCTTTTGCTTGTTTAAGAATTTCAGGTTATTCCAAATGGACGTCAAAAGTGCTTTCTTAAATGGATTTATCCATGAGGAAGCCTATGTGGAACAACCACCTGGGTTTGAAGACCCAAGGAAGTCAGACTCAATATTCAGACTGAAAAATGCCTTGTATGGTTTAAAGCAAGCACCTCAAGCTTGGTACGACAGGCTAAGTAAGTTTTTAATACAAAATTGTTTTGTCAAAGGTAAAGTAGACACTACCTTGTTTATCAAAAGAGAAAGCAAAATTTTTTTACTTGTTCAAATATATGTTGATGATATTATTTTTGGATCATCTAATGAAAGTTTATGCAAGAAATTCTCTAAGTCTATGCAGGATGAATTTGAAATGAGCATAATGGGAGAAGTAACCTTCTTTCTTGGACTTCAAGTGAAACAATTGAAGGAAGGGACTTTTATTCATCAAGAAAAATATGCTAATGATCTTGTCAAAAAGTTTGACTGGAAAATTGCAAAAAGACCGATATACCAATGTCAAGTTCCTTAAAGATAGACAAAGATGAAGGAGGAAAGAAAGTTGACCAGAAGCTATACAGGAGTATCATCGGTTCACTTCTTTATCTTACTGCTTCTAGACCTGATATTTTGTTTAGTGTTTGCATTTGTGCTAGATTTCAAGCAGACCCTAAAGAATCTCATCTAAGTGCTGCAAAGCGTATTATCAAATACATTGCTTCAACTTCAAATATCGGCCCGTGGTATCCCAAAAAGGGAGACTTCACTCTTCTTGGATACTCAGACGCAGATCTAGCCGGTTGCAGAGTTGATAGAAAGAGCACCTCGGGTACTTGTCAGTTACTTGGAAACAGGACAATATCTTGGTTTTCAAGAAAGCAAAGCACAATAGCTCTTTCTACAGCAGAAGCAGAGTATGTAGCTCTCGGAAGTTGTTGTTCACAAATTCTGTGGATAAAGCAACAGCTAATAGACTTTGGAATTGAAGATTCATGCACGGAGATTAACTGTGACAACACCAGTGCAATCAATCTTACCAAAAATCTAATTCTTCACTCAAGAGCAAAGCATATAGAGATTCGACATCACTTCATTAGAGATCATGTTCAAAATGGAGAAATTTCGATTCAGTTTGTTGACTCAAAGAACCAAATGGCGGATATATTTACAAAGCCTTTGGAGAAAAATCAATTTGAAATCATCCGTTCCAGACTCAACATCTTAAAGCTTGAAGAAGTTAAAGTCTAGAGACTCTCAGACTCAGACAATCATGGGTCTTGACTGTAAGTTATTTTATTGTCTTTTATATTAAATCTCGAAAATGTACGATCATTTATAATTGATTTATGTTATCTTCAATTTCCGTGAAAAGTGCAATTTTACCTTTTCAAAAATTAATTTTTAATGGCAGTTATTTGTTTTTTGAAAAAGGCAGTTATTGTTAAAAAATGCATCTTTTCACTTTCCTTTATGTCGTTTGGCTCTTTCGACTGGGCTATATACAGTTGGTTCCTCTTCGCTTAACTCCAAAACCCTAAAAAGCATCGATCTTCCATTCCTGTCTTCCTCCCTTGTTTAATCTTCGAAAAAGTTGTCACTTTTCTTGGGAAAGTCAAGTAAAGAATCTTTCAAAGACAAAGAAAGATGTCGTCTTCAAGAAAGTCTTTGAGGATTGCAAGCAGGGGACCACGGCGAATGAGTGAGGGGCCTACTCTCTTCGATCTCACCGAGAAAGAGGACTCTCCAAGTTAGCAACAGAGCCCGCAACATCGTCATTCTCCACCATCTAGTCCACAGGGTGTGGGTCATCAACAAGAGGAAGAAATCATTGAAGACGCCAATCCTGTAAGAGTTCAAAAGCCCAAGTTTATTTATAAGCTTTACCGTGCTTTAAAGAGTATTGGTACTCCATTGAACCACGTTGGTGAGTTTCTTAAAGACAAGGGATATGGGAATGAGTACATCTTTTTGCGAAAAATGGAACTTTTGGGAATTGCTCCTAAGGGGATGGCAGAAGAAGCCCTTGCAAACATCCCAAGTGACCCGCGTGTTAGGGGATTTAATCCGACAGATGGAAATGATGATGATAAACTGTACAACCAATTTCAATCGAGAATGGGTGTTGCAGCGGAAATTCGAGGAAAAATGTCAGATTTGTTTAGATCGAAGGAACATAAGGATCTATACTCCAAATTGTTGAAGCGTGGGGTGATAAACCCTAGGAGTGTGAATTTTGATTTCCTGGATGCTGTGAATGTGAACTTGAGGGAAAAGTTCAATTTTCTTCAACTAGAACAGTTCTGTTCTGACACCATAGAAGCCTATGCTCAATTAACTGCATATTTCTATTCAAATCTTAGTTTCTTAGATGCGAATGGAATATCTTTTAGCGTTTGAGATCAGGACTTTGTGGTTGATGTGGATATGCTGGCGGATGTGATTGGGGTTGAGAGAGGAAGGTATCAACCCATTAATGTCTCTATTGCTCGTGCAACATTGGAACTTGTTAAAGACAGAAGGACAGAGGGAAGGATTTCCTACTCAAGGATGCGTGCGAACAACATTTTGCTTCACAAGATTGTGATCAATTGCCTCAGACCGAAATCAACTTCCAAGACTGATGTTTCAAACTCAGAGGAAAAATTAATGTACGCCATCAATGCTAGGAAAAAGTTTTCTCTTCCTCAAACCATTCTGTTCCACATGTATAGAGCAATGGTGAAGGACAAGGGCCATCTTCCTTATCCAGGTCTTGTGTCAAAGATATTCAGACATTTGAATATTCAGCCTCCACAAATTCTCTGTGTTCGACCATGTGACAAAATGGTGGTAGGACTGAAAATGGTGTTGAAAATGCATCTGAAAGAACTTGACAAGGCGTTGGAGAAATTTAAGGAGAAAACTCCTGTCAAAACTCATCAAGTCTCTTCTGCAGTGAAAAGAAAAGGGAAGGAGCCCATGGTTGCTCCATCCAAAAAGAAAAGAGCTCTCATCATTGAGGATGAAGATGATGAGGATGACCTCACCATTTCTACTATAGCATTGAAGAAGCTAAGTCGTTCTGTTCCACAATTAATGGAACGACAAGAGAAAGAAGGAGAGGAAAGAGAAGAAGAAGAGAAAGAAGAAGAAGAAAGAGAAGTAGAGGAGAAAGAAGCATAGGAAAAAGAAGAAGAGGAGAGAGAAGCTGAAGAAAAAGCAGAGGAGGAAAGGTTTGAAAAAGAAAAAGAAGAGAGAGAAAATCAAGAGGAAGAAGAGCATGAAAAACACTCTTCTCCACCTGAAGCCATAGAAACAGGGGGAGATGAGGAGCAAAGAGGAATGACCTCCTATCCTGTTACCAGTGGAGGAGTCAGCCGCTCTCCAGCAGATCCAGAGGACATTTATGCCTCTCAATTTCCTGAGGAGGGTCATGATGCTTCATCGCCAAATCTACGTGATTGTGCTGATATACCATCGTCTGCCTTTACTCCATCAGATCGTGCTGAAGCTAGTACGCAGACTGATAATACAACAGATTTTACGTAGAATACTTGATGTTCTCTTGTAAATGCGGGGTCAGATATATGCTTTGGAGTGCGAGTTTCAGAACTTGAAGAATGCTGGACAAGTTTCTTCCATTTCCTTGTCTGATTAGATTCAAGCCCTTTCTACTCAAATTCAAGCCAATACTAAAGGTGAAGAAGTGGCTCATCTAAGGGAAGACTTGAAAAAGCTGGAAGGCATCGTTCAGTCTATGGGAGATTTCCAGCTTGTTCGCGTTCCCAAGCAAATTTGACTTCATTTTATTCCATCTCAACCTTTTTATGATGACAAAAAGGGGGAGAGATGCAAGCTTTGAAACTTTGAACTTGCTGCTTTTATAGTTTGTTTTGATGTTTGACTTGTGTGTCTGGATAAGGACTGAATGTGGATTTGGATTTGACTGCTGCTTTTATATTAAAGTATTATTGATATCTTATGAATGACTTTACTCTCATGCAAGACTAACCTATATTCTGTGGTTGCAGATTCTAGTGTTATCATTAAGCCATTAATCTTTATGAGATATCCATATTGCTTGAGTAATGTTTTGCAGGTCAAAGTTATTCAAATATACAGGAAAGTTGTCACCATCAAAAATGGGGGAGATTGTTGGAGAAATCTTTTTGGAATATTTTGAAGCTGACAAACATTTCTATCAGTCTAGTCTGAAGGTTTGCAGACTCTACTATTCAAAGTCTGAAGACTTTCAGACTGCCAGACTCAAGACTCAAAATTTATTCTCAGTGACAGTTTCTAATCCGTTGAAGAAAGGCTATCCAAAACTGAGTGTTTCATTAAGGATTTAGCCTTATCGACTGGAGAAGATCTCTTGGCTGGATGTGACATAACGGATTCCTTTATTCGAATCAAGATTGATTAAGGATCCGATGATTGGCGAAGTATTCTTGGAAGGTTCTACTTATGGAAACCAAGATCCTGATTGTATGGGCGAGCAGGATTGATGGGCTATCGACATGTTCCTTTAATAGCTCAAATGATCTTCCTAAATTTATTCTGTCCAATGGGAAGATTGGAAGAATTCCTTTGGTAAGTGCCAATGGGTATGATGGCATAAAGGAGTATAAAAGGAAGACGTTCCAGTTGTTCGAATAAGTGAACGATAGAAGAATTCCAAAGTCTGAAACTCCTTGATTTGTAGTCAATTCATTTGTTGAGCGAAATCTTGTACGCAAAAGAGAGTTTATATTTCGAGATACCTTGAGGAAGTGTGGTAGATCATCTACACTGTGGAATCAAGGGAAATCATTGCTGTAACATCTCTTTTGTTCATAGTGGAATCCAGCCAGTGGGCTGTCAGTGCAGAAGAGTGGACGTAGGCTTGGAATAAGCCGAACCACTATAATCCTTGTGTTCAATTTTCTCTTCCCTACTATCTGTTTTACTTTGATCAAAGTTCGTATTGTTAACTAAAGGAGAGCTTCTGTTCTATTGTCTACCTAGTATTGCTTTCATATCTCAAGAAATTATTTTTACACCTATTCACCCTCTCTAGATGCTTATACTAGCTATATCAAAAATGAGCATAGCCTTATGATATCCTTAAATAATGTTGGATCAGTGTTATTCACTACTCTCTCTGGGTTAAGAAATTCAGTAATTATTTTGGAGTCCATCACAATCAATATCCACTACCCACTCGGTTATCTCCTTGTTAGGGATTCTTAGACGTACTTAACATGTCATATAGAGCATCAACTTTATCGAGTGACTTCTTGTTGTCCTGACTTAGAAGTATTAGATCGTTCACTTCACAACCCTTAGGCCCTCCTCTTTGTCTACCATTGAAGATTCATTTTCATGCCCAAGCCCAATTTTACCATAGGTCTTTAGTTGGGAGAGGCCGCCATTAAGATTTGAGTGTCTTCAGGATGTTCAACTCACCTCTTAAGAGATGATTTTAGTTAAACCTTTGGCAAAAAGTGGCCCAAATTATTTTAGAATAGATATGATCATAGGTTTAGCAAGTGACTCGCGATACCTTAATGCACTATCCAAGAGTGTAAATATAAAGTGCTTTGAGAAATCATTATACTAAAAAATTTGAATAGCCCAAGTTGCCTATAGACGCTCATCCAATTAAACTTGAAAAAACAAGCGTAGACTGGTTCAGGTTGCTTATCATGGCATTTGAGCAAGGTGAGGAATAAATTCCGCTCTCTCTTTGAAGTAGACTGGTTCAAGTTAGGTTACCTTGTTTACTCCATCGGGTTTATTCATCTTCTGCAAAGACGTAATAAGGCCCACGGAATAACAAAACGACATGAACTCAAAAAAAAAAAGTGGACTCCGACAAACTCTCTAACTCCTACTCGCAAAAATACCAGAAAAGCTGATGTTGGAAGAGTCGAAGAAACCCTATAACCCAAACCCTCGTTTGGAAAGTCACTGAAATTTCCCTATTTTGTTTTAATCAGCTGGCTCAGTAGAATATCCAATTAAGCACACAACATGAGAGAGAGAGAGAGAGAGAGAGAAGCACAGTATCTGTCTAACATCAAAGATCCGAATTGGTTCTGTCCCAAAATCCCGAAGCCACTTTGGCAAATGTCAAGATTGCCAGTTCAATGAAGCTGTTAATCACATAATAAATAGGGGTTTAGCAGTCTTGCTGTCCGAAAAAACATATAATTCCCCTTGAACGGCACGGTTGCGTTGAATCTGATTTATAATATTTATCTTTTTTGGTATAAAGATAGTTAGGTAATGTTGACACAATAACAATTGGACCGTCAATGTTTCCCTTTCTTTTAGAAAAACGATAAATATAGATCCTTCGAAGCATAGTTCATGAAATTAAAATGGTTATATTAGCACTTTTGGTGTAAAAATAGTTGGAGAATGTTGACCCGATGACGATTGGACCGTTATTGTCGTCTTTTTCTTTCATTTTTCATAAAGAACAAAGATTTCTCAAATCATAATTCATGGAACGTGGTTGGTTGACCAAGTCTTGAGGAAAATTGAAGAAGGCTGGTTAGTTCTCTCTCTTCGTTTTTTTTTTTTAATTTGTAACGCCAATTTAAATCTGTACCCTTATTACTTAAGTATTCATATTAAATGAATGTTGATATTATTAACTTTTGTTGGCCGATATCATTACCTAAACATGGAAATAATAAGGAAAATTTTCTTAACTTTATGTTTTGGATGATAATTGTTTTTTTTTTTTTTTTTTTTTTTGAAAGATAGAGCTTCATATGCAACCTTTTTAATATAGAATTTCTAGATATTATTCATGCAGTCAAGACCTTATTTTTTTAAAATATTATTTAAATAAGATTTAAAATTTCCACGTCAACATTTTTCATTAGACAAATTAATCGTGTCGACATAAAGACTTGACTGCATCAATTTAACAAATTTTAAAATTTGATTGCATTTTTTCAAAGTTTTAAGAGATAATTATATTTTCGCAATAATTTTTAGGACTTTTGATGCATATATTCCAAGGGAAATAAGCTACCAGAATGGGGAAAATTATCCACCTGAAATGAGAGCCACTGGACACGTGGCGATCAAAATTGGAGGGAACAATGGCTGAGGTGGAAGTGCAGGACCATGCGATATTGTTTGTTCTCGCCGAGGGAACCGAACTTTGAAGCGTTGGCCGTTGAGATGTCGGAAAAAGACGCCGCCTCTTGTTTTCTAAAAAGCTCCCTAAGAAAATCGGGAAGACAAAGCCCACTAAAACCGAACCCCGCAAAACAAGAGGAAGAATGCGAACAAGCTCTCACTTGCCCATGGAAGCGCCGATCTTGATGTGACATCCTAAAAATTTCAACCTGTTTTTTACTAAATTAATCGGGCATTTTATTGACGCGCCTATAGGATTATTCTCAGAGCTGATCATTCTCGAGATAACTAGACTAGTTGGGGAAGCTATTAAGAACTTTAAAGCAAATAGACTTGAGAATTCGATCAGGAATCGGCTTCTTGACCGTGATTATCCTTAGAGGCCATTACGGCACACTTAAAAATCGATTTGAGATTAGAAATAGGTCTGTTTGACTGAGATGTGTGGTTGATCGTGGGTGACTCCATTAAATTGGAAAATTCTCGTCGACCGACACTAATATGATTTTACTGTCGTTTTGGTACCCTATGTCCGTAATTGAATCCTCAAGATTTTCACGACAATCGAGAGTCGCCATTGTGTTGAGTGGGTTCATAGTGGCTCGAAGAAAATCGACCACGGGTCATTTGCCTTAAAAAGTTTTGAAAACTACCCGGTAGTCTAGGTCACGTTAAAAACGCGTCAAATGGAAATTAACTGCCGATTCAAGTCTGATTTCAGAAATTGAAGATTTTATCATATCACAATAAATTCTAGAACCCATGACTCAATCTCAGAAGATTTTTCTAACAACCGACACTTTTTGGGAAAAAGTCGTCGCATGGTCATTTTCATGCAGAATAAGCCGATGATTAGTTTTGATGGAAAAATTGGAAAGCAAGATGGATATGTGGGTGAGGAAAAATGCTAAGGTGATCATTGAGACATCAATTGATTTTATGAGGGCCGATTGAGAATGAATTGAGAGAGAGTTGATGTTCAATTGAAGCCATTTCCCTTCAATTTCGTAGCTCCCCTCCTCCCCTAGCCAAAGGGACCAAAAGAGAGGTTGTGGGGTGTGTGTGGGTGGTTCAATGTGAGCCAAGAATTTATGCTTGGCCTAGATTAAAACTTGAAGACCAAGTTTGGAAAATCAAGCCATAAGGGCCCCTCCATTCCCCCTCTCTTATCCTTCTCCCTCTCTCCCTCAACTCCACCGTCCACATTTTTCTCTCTCCCTCTCACAGTGCAAACCAACCAGACAGAAGCAGAAGCAGCAGCCATCGTCGCTTGGAGCCGGAGCAGCAATCGCCAGCCGTACGCCGCCTCGCCGAACCGCCGGTCGCACCACCGCCTGGCTGCGTGTGCCGTCCACTTGCGACCTCGACCCCTACAGCTTCTGTTCGTTCGCTGGAGGGACCGACCAGCCATCATGAACGGCTGAACAGGCCGTCAGAGTTGCCATGCAGCCTCGCCGGACCACCGCTTGCTTTCCCTCCAGCTTTGCCGTCCTAGCCGAGTTGATTTCTCCTGTTTTGCAACCAAGAACAGCAGCTTGGTTAGTGGTTTCCAGCAGTGATCCAAGCTCGTTTTGAGGGTGTTCCGAGCCTCGAACCCGAGGCTCCCTTTGGAAAGAAACAACCCCCGCGTCGTCCCCGTCGGTTTGATTCGACTCGTTCGCTAATCAAGTGAGTAATCTCACTAATCGTCGGTTAGTAGACTAATGATGCTTAAGGGTTGATTAGTGTTAATTAAGTAGGATTAGGTGGTTAGATTAGAGTGGATTAGTAATTATTAGTAAATTACATTGCATATTAGTTAGATGATTAGTGTAATTAGCTCGAGGATAGCCTATAGTATTTATTGAATGCATCTCAGGATTTTTCCCGACTCGTCTCAGGCTTCAATTAGGCATCACGAGCCTAAATTGGATTTTTAGTATTTATTTATTAATTTTCGAAATTAATTTAATTATTTATTTATTTTTCGGAAATAAGGCTAGGATACCCGACGACCGAAATTTTTTGCTGATTGTCGTGGTGCAGTCCGTTTATTTATTTGAGCTCTACGTTGTGCCGAATTGAATTGTTTGTGATATTTCAATAATTTATTCTAAATTGAATGGAGATTGAGTGATTGATTGGTAGATGTTCGAGTATATTTTTTTAGCGCCAATAATGCTTTGATGGGCTAAAGTAGAGAGAATTGTAAGAGCGAAATGGTAATACTCTTGGCTAAGACCAATCAGGTACGATGTGTGAAAGCTAGTACGAGCACCTAGAGGGGGTGAATATGTGCGAAAACAAATTTTGCAGAGTAAAATATATAATTTTTCTTTTAAAGCAACTCTATTTAGTAATAAGTTATGAAAATGAAATTAGACTCTAATAATCAAATAGAGTTACGATCAAAGTGAAAAAGTTTAGGGAAGAGAATAAGAACACAAAGTTTATAGAGGTTCGGGTTGATCCAAGCCTACGTCCACTCTTCCGCACTGACAGCCCACCGGCTGGATTTCACTAAGAATCAAAAGAGTTGTTACGGTATTGCTCTTTCTTAATTCCACAGTGTAGAGACTCTGCTACACTTCCTCAAGGTCTCACAAAAGTATAAACGCTATTTTAAGTATAAGTTTTCGCTCAACAATTGAATTGACAAAGAACAAGGAGCTTCAGATTTTAGAATTCTTCTATCGCGCACATACTCAAATAACTGGAATGACTTCCTTATATACTCCTCCATGCCTTCATACTCGTTGGCACTTACCAAATGAGTTCTTCCAATCTATCCGTTGGACATAATCAATTAGGGAGATTTCGAGTCATTTAAGGAATATGACAATAACCCACCAATCCTGCTTGCCCATACAATCGGGATCTAGGTTTCCATAAGTAGAACCTTCTAAGTATGCTTAGCCAATCAATGGATTTAAATTATCCGATTTGAAATCAAAACGAATAATAGATTCCAAGATGTTATCTCTAGCCGAGAGATCTTCTTCAGTCGATATAATCAAATCCTTAACAAGATACTCAGTTTTGGATAAGTCTTCTTCGACGGTCTAGAAACTGTCAATGAGGATAGACTTTGGATATTGAGTCTAGTGGTTCGGCGATCTTCAGACTTTGACTAAAGAATCTACAAGACTTCAAACTAGACTGATGGAAATGTTTTGTCAGCTTCAAAACACACAAGGAAGTTTTCTCCAACACGATGTTACGGACCTATGTGGTTCGGTGATTAAGGACATCACTGGCGAAAACAGCGCCTTAAAGAATGCACGTAACGGTCTAGTACATACATCATTATAGACATACGTGGTTCGGTGATTAAGGACATCACTGGTGAAAACGGCGTCTTAAAGAACGCACGTAACTGTCTATTAAATACATCGTTATAGGCATGCATGGTTCGGTGATTAAGGATATCACTGGCGAAAACAGCGTCTTAAAGAACGTACGCACTTGTCTAGCGTATACGTCACTTTGGCGAAAACGATGCCCGAGAGCACTAATGTGGCTTTGTGACTGAGTGTACTATTGGAGGTTATATAGTGAGGAGTGAAATGAACGGGGAATGATCCGACTGACATGTAATCGACTAGGTCGATTGAACGAGATAATGATCTGTGATGTGATTGTTTGGGTGCCTATTAAACTGTGCTAATATGCAGGTGGAATCTGAGGCCAAGGTAACTCCTTTGACCCATGCGTGCATAGGTAGCCCGGTTAGCGTATTAGTTTCCTAATCAAGTCTTAGTGGGGTAGAACTTGCTAAGACATAGTCTCATTGGTTATTGAATAACCAATTTCAGGCCCTTAGATGGCAGCGTCGGTACCTCCCCCTCCTGCAGAGCAGTTTGGCATTCCAGTGGATATCTCTGAGAAAGAAACTCACTTCCATGTTTATCCTCATCCATAAGGATTAGAATATGTTTTGGTTAAGTCGACGGTGTGGGTTGATGTTGGCCAAGACGACCTAATGCCCAACGAGTATTGATCTTGGTATCATTACTATTTTGATGGACGAAGAATAGGTCCCATCCCTGAAAAAGATATACCTCACCCTGTCCGGAAGAAAGCTTTTGGCGAAGGGACTGCAGACCACAAAGATGGAAGCGTAGATGATGCCAGAGATCCTGCACTCGGGAGTGAGCCGACTTCATCTGTATACACTATCGAGGATGAAAATTTTGAGGAAGGTGAGATCGTGGAACAAGAAGTGGAAGGTCCAGAGGAGGACGAGGAGTGGGGAAATGCTAAGGAGGAGCTGGTAGAAGAAGAGCCTGAAGAAGACGAGGAGCCTGAGGAGGAGGAAAGCGAGTCAGAAGAATCAGAAGAGGATAAGGATGATCCTGAGTATGACCCGGATGAGGACTGAGATCTCATCCTCTTTTGTGAACCCTGTTTATGTGTGAATAGAGTGAGACTAGAAAGTTGTGAATAGTTTTATGAAGTACTTTGAGTTATGCTCTGTATAAAAGTATGATTGTGAATTTCAATATGAAAAATATAGCATTGCTTTTCTATCCCATTATTTTATTGTCTGGGGATTTATAACTGCTTCCGCATGTGCTATTAAAAATGAAAGGGTCGGCGATACATAGTCTTGGGATATCGTATTCTAAAATCAACCAAGCAGAAGGATGTGTGCATGCTCGAGGATCGGGGCGTGACACCTGATGCTTCGTCCCCTACATTTATACTCCTCGCTCTCGCTCAAAGCTCTCAACTCAACCATCACCACCCATCGAAGCAATTCCACCGTCGCATCGTCAAATCTCTCGGAGCTGAGAAACGGACACGGAGGAGCCACAACATGTTGAGAGCCCTCAGTAATGTGATTGCCAGAAGACGCGTGTATCAATGGTGGGATTGCGTGAGGCCAGCTCCCAAGGACCCAATTGCCAACGTCAGTGAGGCCTCCCTCTTTGACGTGAACCGAACAAGATCAAGATCAATCTGTAAGCAACTTGTCAAGAGCTTACAGGAATGAAGAAGGCAAGCCTGTTGTGGTTCGGTGCAATAGGAATGCGGAGGCTAAAGTTGCGGGTAGCAAATTCCTAAGAGTTCTCAATTTATGCCTTCTTTCGATAACCGTCGGTACTTTGTTTCCTCTTCTTGATTCAGTTGATTGTGAAGTGACAATTTAATTTGTTCAATTCTTATTAATACGTCCATGATGGGGTGCGATTGAAACGCACCATTTCGTCTGATATGCTACGATGGAAAGCAACCTTTTGAAAGGGTATAAAGGGAGTTGTATAAAAGTCTTCTGAAGATAACCGTTGGCGGCAGAACGTATGCTCAGAAAGAAAGTTCTCCTTTTCTTGTCCCATATTCATCAAAGAAAATAAGGCGTTTCATTTCTCCTTTACGAGAACAATTGGCATTTATGCCGTGGAAATCAGATGCTTTTCTTGTGATTGCATTCAGACAAACGTGAAGTATTTTTGTTCGTCATTCGCAATTCAATGTTCATTCCCGGGTAAATTGTTGACTGCGCATCGGATAAAGGTAAGTCGTTTTCCGCCGACTTTCTTACTACATTGGTATCAAAGCCCGGTCATGATTTCTGCCTTATTTTCATCGAATTTTCTTGTTTACCACTTGATATCATGATTATGAGATTGAATTCTACATTGTTTGTATGTTTATTGCTCAGAAATGCAATTTGAATCGTCGAAAACGAACCGAAGTGAAGAATGGGTTCGGGGTCGCGTACATCTGTACGGTTTTGGCCATTTTTTGGAATATTTTTTTGGCCAAAATCAATTTTTAAATATACAAGGTGAAAGTACTCGTCGAGACGAGTTCGACGATGGGTCGAGCACTGCCGGAGGATACCGGACACGCCTACACGCGTGGTTAGAAGCCGCTGCGCGTGTGCGCCATGTGTCCAATGCACTGGGCACGCTAGTGTGTGAGCGTCACGCGCGTGTTAGCAAACTGACCTGTGCTAATGTCACCGTGACGTCATCCATGATGTCATCCAATGGTCGGTAACCGCTGGATGACGTCATCGATGACGTCACCGACGGTGGCGGTTGGCCGGCGGCAACCCAACCCATGACTCGACCCAACCGTTGACCGGTCAAAGCGGTCGGATGGGTTTTCCAGTCGGACAAGTCAGATTGGCTAGGAGCCTTTTAGGTTCGCTGGCATGTACTCATGCGGCATGTATGGGCATGTGAGATGTCGGATTGGAGTGTGGTCGGCGGCGTTTGGTTCGTATGGATGTTCTTTACACTGTGGTATGATTATTTTATATGGTTGAGTTTAATAAATGTATAAAATTGTGTACGGAACCCTAAGTATGCGTATTCTTAAGGTATAAATGCATAGTTTATTCATTTTTAGCTTGCATTTTTTTTTTGTTTTAGGAAATACAGTAGCTAGCCTATATAAAAATGATATCATATATGCTGTGTAGAGTTTTGTTCGATGGTAGCATGTATATAGTTTAATATACTTGCAATTTTCTATTTTCAAGAAAATTTGAACAATGGTAGGAAATCATTGATTTTTTCGTTACATGTTGAATTACGGTTTTGATTATAGTAGCTGCATGATTATTTTTTGTACGTTGGTTCACATTATGCTATGCCTTTTGTGTTAATAGAAAAATGTAGAAATTACATGAGGTTATATAGTTATTTTTTCCAGTGGGAGTTCGTAGGTTGGTAATATTCGAATGAGTTCTTGTCTAGAATTTAAAATTTACGCAAATTAAACTAATTAATGATAATAGAACAATTGTACATAGAAGCTGATTGGGAACATAGTGAACTTTCGTTTCTGTGTCTTTTGTTAAATTATCATTAATTTAGTTTGTCTTTGTTGCAAATTAAATATGTGTGTTACTTTGAAAAATGTGCTAGTATTAATTTTGCGTTTATTATGTCAATGTGTTATAGCAATTGATTATGGTTTCGGCATCCAATACCATTGTAGTTGACCTCAATAAGGGTGAGAAGTTGAACGGTGACTATTATGATATTTGGCACCGAAATGTTCAGTACATTCTTGAGGTGCAAGAGGTTTTGGAAACCCTTAACCACACTATGGATGAACCTTAACATGGAACTTCAACTCAACACAGGAGAGATCTAGAAGCTTATCAAGCTTAGAAGAAGAAAAATAGCATTTGTTGCATCATGTTGCTGAGCTGTATGCAAGATGATCTCATGTGTGAATTTGAAAGTTATGATAAAGCTCAAACAATGTGGATTGCCTTAAAAGATAAGTTTGGGGGTACTTTTGCCACTAAGTTGAGGAGACTCACCGTCAAGTTTGACACATACCGAAAGTGCCGAAATATAATGATGATGCAGCATCTTTGGGAGGTGTCAAACATAATTCATGAGCTAAAATCGGCAGGTCACTCCCTTACTGATGAATAGCAAGTTCAGGCTATTATAAGGCATCTTCCTAATAATTGAGAGCATATGAAGATCAATATGATGCATAATGAGAATATTGTCACTTTTGATGATATTGCACGTCATTTGGAATTAGATGATGAGCGCCTAGAGGTTGCGAGATCCTCTACCCATGCTTATGTTGCTGAATTGAGTTTGTGCAAAGTTTAAGGCTTCAAGCACAAAAGGAATCATCAATTTAACAACAAAGAGAAGAAGACTGATTAGGCACCTAAAAGGGCTAAGACCTTCCGATGCAAGAAGCATGGTAGGAAGAAGGATAAAGCAAAGATGAAGTGCTACAATTATGGCAAAATGGGTCACTTTGCTCGTGAATGCACTGAACCGGAAGAGGTACCCTATTACTCCATTACATTAAGTAATGCTTTTGTTTCTAGCATTATAATGCTTGCTGAATCTCATTCAATATGGACTGTAGACTCAAGAACAACATGCCACATAGCTAGAGACCGAGAAGTAGTTGTGGAGTATCGTCGGATATAGCTTGGAAGAAGATTGATATATGTTGGGAATAATTCAAGAATTGAAGTGAAGGGTATTGGCACATGTAAATTAATTTTACGTGGTGGTCGAAGTCTATTCCTACATGATATCCTCTATGCTCGAATATTCAACGAAACTTGGTCTCCATAGTTGTTCTTCTTAGTTTAGGTTATGTATTGAATTTTCAGGGTGATTGTGTTGACATTTTGTTTGGAACAGTTTATTATGGTTCAGGTAATTTATTGAATGGTTTCATGGTGTTAGATATTGATTGTGATCGGTACAATGTTGATGTCAATGGTTGTTTTTTTTCAATTGCATCTTCTAGTAATATTGAGATTGATGCAAGTACTTGGCATGCTAGATTATGTCACATCGGGTTACAAAGATTGCAAAGATTAGCTAGAGAAGGCCTTTTAGGGTTACTCACTAAT
Organism: Eucalyptus decipiens; assembly: GCA_014182575.1. Classification (NCBI taxonomy): domain Eukaryota; kingdom Viridiplantae; phylum Streptophyta; class Magnoliopsida; order Myrtales; family Myrtaceae; genus Eucalyptus; species Eucalyptus decipiens. Next base: position 16,104,090 of record CM024619.1, read on the forward strand.
GTTAATTTACCCGTATGTGAACATTGTCTAGTTGGAAAAGCAACTATAAAACCATTCGGTAAAGGGACTAGAGCCGAATTTCCATTGCAACTCATACATTCTGACATTTGTGGTCTTTTTAAATGTGAAGGTGAGGCATGGAGCCTCATATTTCATCACTTTCATATATGACTTCACATGTTTCGGTTATGTCTTTCTGATCTCCTATAAGTCAGAAGCATTAGACTGCTTTAGATTATATATATCGATAGTAGAAAATCAATTGAACAAAACAATAAAGGCATCGAGAACTGATTGCAACGTGAGTATCTATCGGAGCAATTCAAGGCTCTTTGTGATGAAAAAAGAATTGTATGATAATTGATTATTCCTGGTACTCCACAACAAAATGGGGTAGTTGAGAGAATGAATAAAACCCTATTGGAAATAGTTAGGTCTATGATGGCGCAGACAAATTTACCTATATCCTATTGGGGAGATGCGTTATTGACTGCTGCCTATGTACTTAACCGAGTGCCCTCAAAATCAGTCACTTCCACCTCTCGTGAATTATGGAATGGTAGGAAACCAAACTTAAGTAATCTACATCCATGAGGATGTGCAGTTTATGTTTATAATTCTTTCCATAAATATAGCAAATTAAGTCATAGAGGGATGAAATGTATCTTTATAAGATATTCTGAATACTCCAAATGGTATGTGTTCATAGGTGAACAAGTTGATGGAAGTATGACCAAAATGGAGTCATGAGATGTTACGTTCTTGGAGAATGATTTTTCTAGTAGATGTGAGATTGATAAGGACTTCTAATTATATGAGATGAAAGATCCTAATAACACACCCACTAATGTTGTATAGGGAAATGAAGATTTACCTCAATATGCAAGACCTAGTGGGAGTGTTGCATTGCTTGGTGAACTGAATTCAAGAGAAATTTAGTTGCGTCAAAGTAATCGTAAAAGTATTCATCGTCGTCGTTTTGAGATTGAAGGGGAAGCATTTATGATTACTCGGAAAGACGATGCCGAGCCTAAAACCGTTCAAGAGGCTCTCTCATCCTTCGATAAGGAAAAATGGAGAAAAGTTTTAGGATAAAATGGAGTCAATGAGGGCAAATCACGCTTGGGACTTGGTTGATCTACTGCCCAATCGCAAGGCTATTGGAAACAAATGAGTTTTTAAGATTAAGCGAAGGGCGGATGGATCGATTGAAAAGTATAAGGCTTGTCTCGTGGCAAAATGTTATATTCAACAAGAGGATATAGACTATGTGGAAACATTTTCACCAGTTGTAAAGTTGGCCTCAATATGCCTTATCCTAGCAATCGTTGCACATTTGGATATCGAATTACATCAAATGGATGTAACGACGGTATTTCTCAATGGAGAATTAGATGAGGAAATCTATATGAAGCAGTCAATAGTTTTCATAGCTAAAGGTCAAGAGTATAAAGTTTGTAAGTTTCATCGCTCAATATATGGCCTTAAGCAATCATCTAGACGGTGGTATCTTCGTTTTCATCGAGCCATAACAACTTTTGGTTTCACGATGATCGAAGAAGATCACTATGTATATGTCAAGCGGTCTGAAGATAAATTTGTGATTTTATCATTTTATGTGGACGATATTTTATTGGCTGGAAATGAAAAGGTTTTGGTTATTACCATAAAAGAATGGTTGTCCTCCAATTTTGAAATGAAGGACATGAGAGAAGCTGCTTATATATTAGGAGTTAAAATCGAAAGAAATCGATCAAGGAAACTCATTACTTTATCACAAGAGTCTTATATAATGAAGATTCTTGAACGTTTCAATATGTAACACTGTAATCCCATTGATACTCCTATCATGCAAGGTGAAGGTCTAAGTACTAAGATGTGTCCTAAGACTCCAGAAGAAAACAAATTAATGGAAACTATTCCATACGATAATGCGATTGGAAGTTTGATGTATGATATGATGCGTTCTCGACCCGACATATGTTATGCTGTGGGATTGGTGAGCCGATATCAATAAACTCCCGGTCAAGCATATTAGAAAGTAGTGAAAATGATTTTGAGATACTTAAAAGGCACAATGGAGTATTTATTTTGTTACTAAGGAAATGATTTACGCCTATTAGGCTATTCAGATGCTGATTGGGGGTGGAGACCTAGATGATCGTAAATTGACTTTTGGATATGCGTTCTTACTCAATGGAGGTGCAGTTTCTTGGAACAACAAGAAACAAACATGCACGGCCTTGTCTACGATGGAGGCATAATTTATTGTATGTTTTGCCGCAATGCAAGAAATAGTATGGCTAAAACATTTCTTGGAAAATTTAGCCACTATCACTGAGGTTCCAAGATCGGTGATAGTTTATTACGATAGTCAAGCAGCCATTGCCTCTGTGAAGGATCCCAAGTATCATGGAAGGACGAAACACATTGACATAAATAATAACTTTATCAGAGATATTATAGCGTAGAAAGAAGTGATTTTACAATACATTTCAACTAATAGAATGGTTGCTGATCAATTTACGAAGGCTGTTTCTAGAGACATATTCTTGACCCACAGGATGTCACTAGAATTACGTAGAATGCGATATGTGTTATTGTAGAGGATCATTGGTTTATGTATATGTAGACATATGTATTGTACTTGTTTATTTATTAGTGACTTGATGTTTTATCAATAAGTACAAATCTATTATGAGACTAGCACAAACACACATATATTATTAAAAAGTATGTTAGCAGGCAATGACTGTCTCACTCACACGAGTAATCACCTCAAGTGCTATAGTTAGCACGTTGAGATGAGACATTATGTACAAATAAATGCTAAAGAGTAAGTTTAGTACATAAAATAATATGTCACATTAATTGGAGTCAATATGAGGTCTATGATTCGTTTATAATAAGACCGAATATGATAGTCCTACAGTCATGTATGCTTGAAAGATGCTGGATGCGAGTACTTAATTAGGCGCTATAGAAAGCGAGCTAATATAGCACTCGAGCTAAACTTGAGTACTTGAGAAGCACGTGCCTAAGTTTAGGCAAAGATCCGTATAGTGGATATATTTAATAAATGACATACTTTCTTAAATAAAGAGAAGTACACTATAGCATGTAATTCATACAACATGTGCATTATACGACCGGCAAGAGAAGGTGAGTGAAATTATCCATATTTACTCATCGTGTTAGCCATTGAGGTAATTTATAATTTACCTCATTTTATGCCTCATGTTACTTCTGACCATATTCTTGAAGTGAAAGATCAAAATTGCTACTTTAGCATGATACCGGCGGTCATAAATAGATATGGCTTTATGGGACGTGTCTAGGAAATCAGTTGTTCTGAAATGGAGAGAGACATAGGTGCGAAGGAAGACTATTGTTGTTTTACATCTATTACATGTATTTACTGGTCGACCAATTATATCACATTCTATAAATTTGGATATAATTGTAAATATATGGTGTTATGAGAATAATCAAATATAGCCTTTAAGGGATATGTATACTTGAATTGATGTAACAAAATATGTCTGGAGTACTATGAGACATCGATTTTTTATTTCTTTTTGGTGTTGTAGCCATTATGTCATCCCTAACAGGTGCATAATTTGAGCTCCTAAGTGCAGGTGTACTCATTGGTTGCATAGCTTACTTGCCAGTATGAATTGTTTTCTAAAGTTGATGAATGTTGAATGCCTTATATTCTTGATAGAGTGCTATCAAGCCCATCATGTCCGAGTGGGAGATGTAGTATTTTATTAATACGTCCATGATGGGGTGCAGTTGAAACGCACTGTTTCTTCTTGATATGCTACGATGGAAAAATACCCTTTGAAAGTGTATGAAGGGAGTTGTGTAAAAGTCTTTTGAAGATAACCGTTGGCACGGTTGGCAGAACGTACGCTCAGAAAGAAAGTTCTCATTTTCTTGTCCCCTTTCCATCAAAGAAAAGAAGGCGTTTCATTTCTCCTTTACGAGAACAATTGGCATTTACGCTATGGAAATCGGATGCTTTCCTTGTGATTGCATTTAGATCAACGTGAAGTATTTTTGTTCGTGATTTATCCGTAATTCAACGTTCGTTTCTAGGTAAATTGTTGATTGCGCATTGGATAGAGGTAAGTCGTTTTCCGCCGACTTTCTTCCCACAAAAAGAAATTTGATGAAATTCTGCTAGAGAAATTTGATTGTGAAGTGACATTTTTCCTTCCCCTGTCTAATGTAATGAACAAAATCAACTCCAATCCACTAGACGAATATAATTTCATCTTACAAGGGACGTGTGAAGGATTATCCAAGTTTTTAGTAGTCTTTTCTTGGGGCAAATTGTCTATGAGATTACACACCTATTTCAATGAAGAAATTAAAGGAGAGGGACGATATATTCTTGCATCATTCAATAGGAGTTGCGTAGGGATGAGTCATGCAAGGCAGAGACCAAAGTTGCCCCTGTTTTTTCCTTCTTATTTTTAGTCTGGATAGGGAAAAACCAGGTATTAATAGATAGATATAGATGAGGGACAATCCGAGCGGAAGTAAAGTCTAGCACAGTTCCGCTGGGACCATTTTTGTTTTTCCAAGTTTGAAAAGAAAGAAGTATCATCTCTCACTATAGAAAATTAGCCAAAATGACTTTTTTCGCTTGTGCTTTTCTATTGATCTCCATTAATATTGGGTTTGTCTTATATAAATCTTCCATTTTTCAGGAGGTGACTGTGGATACCCTAGATAGAGGGTTCCGCATCAACGTGTACTCAGAGAGGAACTGTCCAGGTTTGCTGGTTTCCATACTGGAAGCTTTTGAGGAGCTCGGGCTCAACGTTCTCGATGCTAGGGTTTCTTGTTCTGACAACTTCCACCTCGAAGCTGTAGGAGGAGAAGTAACTCTTTCTCCTCTCTTCTAACCCCTCACTCTCATTTCTTCTCGAACCAGGGCTTGGGCAATCCTCTGTACCAATTAATCTGATCACTGTCAGCAGATAAATCACTTTTCACGGGCGACTTTATGTGCATCTCTAGTTTATATGAAGATATGACGGTGTGCTAGTGACGCTCGTATACGAATGATATAAAAGCTTCTTAATCGTGGATGCACCTGGAATAGAAGTCATCGTAACCTGCCTACTTCCCAATATTAAATTGTGTAGGCACGTGAATATTTATGCAAGGATGAAACTGTTGTATCTCATCAGGTGCTTCCCTTGACGTCTCAGTCAATCTAGATCGCCGTTGATCCATGTAAATGAGTTTTAAATCGACGGTTGTAATAAAACCGCACTTGATGCAATAATATCTTTCTTTTCTTTCTCCCTTCTGATTTGTAGAAATGGGTGCATAACATTTCGTGAACAAAAAGCATACATGCAAATTGAACTAACACAATGTCTGGACCTTGAAACTTGAAAATATCTCCTAGAAAAGAGCTTGATCATCCTTGTGATAATTTTCTGCTGGAAATGCCAACTATTGTTGTGTGCACGAAAATTGTTTTAGATTCGCATAGTGTAGATATCGGGAAATTAAAATATAAAAAAAAAAAACTTCAGGGCTTTGTCAATATAAGTGTCTTGTACACGATATGGATAGCTTGGCTTGATTCAATCCGCCATAGAACTATATCTTGTGATTAAACGGAGATAATTTTTTTCCTTCTAGGATCATGGTGACGGCATGGATGCTCAGGTGGTGAAGCAAGCAGTTTTGGAGGCTATTAAGAGCGGGAGTGAAAGGAATGAGTGAGCCAAGACGACTCATGTTTATCAAAACTCTGCTTGCTTAGCCTGTTAGCCCTCCTCTTTCCCGTAGTTTGCTAGCATTGTATCTCTACTTCCATTTCTCTTGTTCTAGATCATCAAATGTAGATGAAAATTTTTCAAGAGTTTCTCCTTGTAATTTAAGATGTGCATTGCCATCCCCTGTTGATGTTTTTCGACTAAATTAGTTCATTTTAAGCACAAAAAATTCAGCAATATCCCCACATATTTTATGCCTCACATTGCATGAAATGCTCGAGTTCAAGGCAGCCACAGTAAGGGGAGAGTATAAGGCTGCGCATGACAACGCTTTTGTTCCCGGGAAGAGTTTTTTTTTTCAGAAATAGTTCTTTTCTATTTTTGTTCCGGGTAACAATTTCTGAGTAAAAGAACCCGTTTGGTAATGATACAAAATTTCTACTCGTAGAATAGAAAAAGAATAGAAATGCATTTGGTAACGTAACAATTTCTTTTTTGTATTTATTCATTTTTTATTTTGCTGACGGATCGCCGCCGCCGGCCCGCCAGCCGCCGCCTCTGCACAACCGCTAGCCGCCGACTGTCACCATCGACCGCCGCCTCTGCACAACCGCTGGCCGCCGACTGTCACCGCTGACCGCCGCCGGAAGCCCATTGGCCGCCGACGACCGCCGGAGGCGGCGATGGCGGGCGGCGATCGGCGGCGGCGACGGCGGCTGGCGACCGGCGGCGGCAACTAGCGGTGGCGGAGGCGATCGGTGGCCGGCAACCGGCGGCGGGCGGTGGCTCCAGGCGATTGACGGTGGTCGTGGCAAGAAAATAAAATTAAAAAAGAAAATCAGCTTACTTCTAGAAATTGTTCCCGGGAATAAGAAGCAACTTTTTTTTTGCTTCTCAAAACTGTTCCTGGGAACAAAAAATTGAGAAATTGTTCCTAGGAACAAATGTTTTACCAAACAGGTTTCTATTAGTTTTTTGTTCCGGGGAACAAAATAACAGAAATTGGGAGAAACATGAGCGTTACCATGCGCTACCTAATTCTCCACCTTTTCTAGCTCTCTTCTTATCCTTTTTGAGAGAGGCATGTGCATAGAAGGGCTTTTTCCTTTGATCGGAGGAAGGCAACTTCTTTTGTAAATACCCCTTTCTTCACTATTTGTCATTAGATCCTCATTTTACATCAAATATAGAAGACAACTCAAGTATTTACGCCTATTTACTTTCTTTCTTTTTCTTTTTTAAACACTGAGGAGGGTCAAAGATAATAGGTTGAGTTTCTCTCAATTAAGAAAGTAAATTGAATATCTTGTGAGGTGATTCCATTATCACAAGTGCCTTCTTAGTGAAAGATGGTTGATCAAATCAAGTTGTGCGCACCTTTGAGATTATTTGTTATAGTTAACCATAATGTCTTTATTTAATTTTAGCTATAAATTAGTACGAGATGAGTGGTTTAATTAAGAACTTTTATAGTTTACATCGCCCGCGTAAGAAAAAAATTCTTTAAACAGCCTAATCCACCATTGATTCAATGGTTATTGAAAAATTGAGTAGTTAAAATTCTCAAATCAATGGCGGCTAAGATGGTCGACGTAACATTTTCTTTCGTACTAGCCATGTATGTTTCAATTTTTCCCTTCATTATTTTTAATCATGCTATTTGACACGCCACACGCCTTTACAAAGTTCTGATCAAGCTCTTTGTTGACACCTAATATTTTATAAAATAATAAATAAAATAAAAATTCGGTTTTGGAAAATTTTTGTTGAAAATATATCTTCATTTCAAAATTAAAAAAAAATTCAGTTTTTATTTGATTTTGGAGCCCTTTTATTGTTGGAGTCGTTGAGTGAATGTCTCGCCTGCAAAAACAACTTTGAGCGCTTTCACTATAAAATGCGAGGCTTAAGAACTGAGTAAAAGGGGGGCGACTTCTCTTCGTCGAGGAAAATGAAAGCAAAAGAAAAAAGTGAGTAGGAGTTCTCTCTTCGTCATGGTCGAAGGAAGAAAAAGAGTACAAATGTGGAAAAAGTGAAAAAGTGAAAAAGTAAGAGAGAGAAGGAGTTGACGTGAGCAAGGAAAAGAGAAAAAGTACAGTGGGGATGTTCGGCAGGGAGTGGGAAGAGAAAGAAACGAAAAGAAAAGAAAGAAAAAGGGAAAGATGAACAACTGTTCATCCGAAGTCCCTGCTGCCGCCCCAGCGTCCAGCGACCGCACCTCCGCCGGAGCGCAAAGCCATCACCTCCACATCCGCCCGACGAAGCCGCTGCCGCGCCGATCCGAGCCTCACCCGAGCGACCACCTGAGCTGTAGCAGATCCTCTCTGAACCACCCTCAGTCGGCCTCCGAGCACCACCGCGCCTCCGCCACCGAGCCTCGCCGCGCCTCGCCTGTAGCCCGCAAAGCTGTGTCCGGTCGCCAGCCACTGCCGCGACGCCGTTGCAGCCCCTGATCTGACCACGATTTGCGCCGCCCGAGCGACGACCCACAGGAGCCCGCGCTGCGACTCGATTCCCCTACTCGCCGGACGCCGAACCGTCGTTCCGTTCACGATTGCCTGCTGCCAACTGCTGCACCGCCTCTGCTCCGCTTGACGCCGCGAGCAGCGACCTGCTCGTTTCCACTTGCAGCGCCACGCGACGACCCAACGCCGCGTCCTCCTCGCTGACCCAGCCGAGCGACACCTGCCGCCCCGTTCCTGCCGGTCCGCCTTCGCCGGAGTTCCCTTTGCCAGACCAACGATCAGTCCCCTCGGTGACCACCCGCACGAGCTGTCGAGCTTCTCTTTCGGAAGCAAAGGTAAAAGAAAAAAGAAAACAAAAGAAAAAAGAGAAAAAGCAAATTAGGTAGTTTTTTTCTTTATTTTATTTATTTTGTTATTATTGTTCAATTTAGAATATTGAGATGTGCCTTTTTTTTATAAATCTCGTAGGCATTAACTGCAGGTATTTTATCCCAAATTATGGTAATTATTAATTTGACCTGTAAGACGTCGGGTCATTTTTTTAATTACTTTAACTTTTAGGAATTTTGATAGCATTTCAATTGTTAAATCATTATAGAGTTAAAATAATTGTTAATTTAATCCGTGAGACGGATTAACGGATTATTTTTTCGGTTATTTTAATTCTTATCTTCATTCTTTTAAAATAATTACTTGTTTAGAAAGATTAAAAAAAAAAAAAATCAAAAAGTACATAAAAATCTAAATATTGCATTAGAGCATTTAGGTTTAGTAAATTAAGATTGTATTTTTAGGGTTAGTAAATTAGAACTGCATTTATAGGATTATAATTTTTAGATTATACTTTTAGATGGGTGATTTTTGTTAGGGCTAATTTTAAATAATGTTGGCATGTCTTGATTTTTATATAGCTTTTAGGATAAAATATAGTTTAAGTTAAATTGATTCCTAAAATAAATTAGAATATCATTCACTTTAGTTAGTCTAATTAGTTTTAGATTAAGTCAATTTTCATTTAGTAAAACAAAAAGAGGAACAAAAAATGTTATGCATGCCATATGAGTTATAGTTTAATTGTTTTTTTAATAAAAAAAGAAAATGCTAAAAGATGATCATTGCGCCATTAAGTTACTTTCTTTTCAATAAAAAAAATTATGTCATTAAAAAATAAAAATAAAAAGATCATTTCCTTGGTTAGTTAATAGGTTAATTCATAATTAATTTCATATCATCATTATTTAGCGTAGGTTGCATATATGCATTAAACAATGAATCATCATAAAAAAAAAAAAAAATCATAAAAGAGCATGCATGTAGAAATACCATGTCATTCATGCCATATCACGTAGCACGTGCATATTTAGAATCATATAAATTAGGTTGAATATATATAATAATAAGTTTAAGTCATATCATATGAATTGCATCTCGCATGTCATTAAAATAAATTCATGCATATTAAGTTAAATTAAGATTACATATAATTAACATTTTTTTTAAAAAGAAAAAGAAAAAGAAAAAATTATCTGTCATGTCATTTAGAAATCATGTTTAGGACATGCATTTTTATTAGCATTTTTTTTATTTGAATGTTATTTTATTGATTGTGCACCCGCATGACCACCATTTGCATGTTAGTAGTTTAGATTAAAATTAATCAACATTGCCTGCAAAATATTTTTGAAATTAAAATAAAAGGTACCGGAATGGCGTTAGACTAATCTAGCGTAACCATATCCCCGAACTTATTGAATCTCTGGTTCGCAAAAAATAAAGTATTCTCCCGTACTTTATTTGGGTTTCTAATCGACCCTAATTGATTAGTGGCGGCTCCAAATTGAGTATAATTGCATGTTTAAATAGATTAATTTCTTAATATCAAGTCGCGATTGGTAGGACTTGGGAGGGTCCGTGCCAAGTCTTCAGACTTAGTAATCCATTAACCTAGTTTTAGGTAGTGAACCCGAAAAATTAGGTCGCGACACTCTTCTTCAAGGTCAAATGAAGAAAATGAATTTTGCTCAAATGAGACCAAAGGCCGAGTTCGATAGACACCACATCTCGAACCGAAAAAAAAAAAAGAGGCCACTTTTGATTGAGGCCGAAGAGAAACGAAAGGCCCTTCAGCCTTTCACGACTAAAGTTCTCATACGTTGAATTTTTTCCCAGGACAACTGTATATATTTGCGTTGGGTATCGATTTTTCTTTTAAATTTCATTTTCATGTATACTTAATAAAGTTTTTTGCACCGAACTTTCTCCTCATTCATTTTGTTCACACTGCCTAAAAGAGGGAAAAAAAAACTTCATTTACCTTTTATATTACACGCATTTCATCACGACTGTTTACAAGTGAAGGCCCCTGGCACGCCAATCGATCGCTGCCTAAGCATCTTATTAAACAAGTTGAGGTTGATACAAAAAAGTCATCATTATCATTGATTGTTCGTGGTTTGTCATCCTCTTTACGCGTCCGATTCCATTCACGTGCATCCACTAGCGCATGCAGAGCATGCAAAATCATTATAAAAATTGACCAATCGCGACAGACTTCGAAAACAATTCATTTTATAAAGTAAAGGAATCAGAGTTATTCAACGATGATGTAGCCTGTCGCGGGCTTTTTATTATATAGTAAGTGGATCAGTAAGCAAAAAGCAAGCGTGTGGGGACTAAGCTAAAAAGCTCTGCATGCATCGGCTGCGCTTGAAATTGATAATTTATGAGGAAAGATGATGAGGCTCGGAGTGGGAAATAAACAATGATTATGACGACCGTTGAATATGAATGTTACTGTTCATGGCTATTTAACTTGTAAGCTTCTTTAGAGCATCGGACTTATCTCGTGGTCATCGAGTCACGACGGTTCTTTTGTATGTCGCGGCAAGGTAATTAGAAGTAGAGGTGATCTTACCCTAGGCGGCCTCACAAGCATGCACGTCGATCGTTTGAGCGGGCTTGGATGATGTGTTTCACTCTGAATGGGTAGTCCTGAGCTGGTCCTAAAAGTAGATTTCCTGTTTTGGACTAATGAGATTGGATATGTCATATGTCGTATGAATTCTCATCATGTCATCCGGACCAGTAAGTGCTTCAAATAGCACTTTAGTGATGAGTGTAAGCGGCTTTCTAGGCCCTTGCATGCACCCAATCCAAGCTCGTCATTGAAAGGTATAATTTTAAATCCCAGGCCCCGAAGATGGCATAGAGGAAAGCTATGTTATTGGAACTCATTTAGTATTTAAGGCATAATTGGATGTTGAATCTTAGCTCACTCGGTGAGCTCCTTATTAGGGTTTTTGTAGGCATCTTTAATATGCCATCCATAGCACCAATATTACCAAGTGACTTCTCGTTATCCTAACTGCAAGTACCTTGACTTACACATCCCTTATGGCCCTCTTCTCCGTCTGTCATTCAAGACTCCTCATGCCAAAATCCAATTTTATTGTATGTAATTATATGGGAGAGACCGCCATCAAGATTTAAGACTTTGTGACGTTCAAGTCACTATCTAAGAGATAATTTTTATTAAACCTTTATCAATAAGGTGGTTCACAGTAATTTAGAATAAACCTGATCATGGGTTTAGCAACTGACTCACCTTATACTAACGTATTGTCTAAAAGTGTAAATGAATGTGCTTTGTGAAATCATTATATGAAAAAAAAACTCATCAAACCCAAGTCGCTGATCGATAGCCAATCCAATTAAACTTGAAAAATTATATGTATTACATTTCAAAATGAGAGGAAATGACATTTTGAACAGTGTATTCCGAACATTTTTATACAGTGGGGAATAAAGTTGGACCTCTCTATTAAGAAAAAGAAATGAATAAAGAGAAAAGGTGAACTCCGACGAACTTCTTTGCCTAACTCTTACCAGCAAAAATACAAGAAATGCTGATGTGGGAACAAGGGAGAGTCAGAGAACCCCTCACCCACGTTTGGGAAGTCATTGAAACTTAGTTTATTTTGATAACAAATCCATGATGGCTATTCTCTGTCTCCAGGATGCTTCATTTTAGAACAAATTACATAAAAATAGAAATAAAGATAAAAGGGAAGCTTCAAGACAACTCTTTGAGAAGCAACGTCTCTGTTTAAGAAACCATATAATTGATCCGATTTGGCTGTTTCCAAAGATTCCCCAAGCCAGTTTGGCAAATGTCAAGTTTGCTGGTCAAAATGAAGATTTTAATCACATAATAAATGAGACTTTAGAAATCCCGCTGCATGAGAAAACATATAAAACACCTTGAACGACACGGTTCCTTATCATCTTGATGTAAAAATAGTTAAGAGAATGATGACCCTTGACTATTGTACCATTGTTATATTTTCTTTCTATCTTTAGAAATATTTAAAGATCCTTCGAATCATAATTTACCAACTTGGTTTATTGATCAAGTCCTGACCGTTGTTATTTTTCTTAGTACTTTTGCTTTTTGGGATTTTTTTCTTTTCATTTTGTGATTCTTTAATGTGCTCTTTCCTTACGGGAAAGGTATGTGCTTTTTCTTTACGGGAAGGATAATGTCATGGAACTCAATCGGGAATTGCCCAGTTGTGCAAAAGTCTATGATTCGCCAATGTTGACTTTTTCTTTTGTTTTGGGTACATCGGACATTGGAGGGGACAGAAGACAAGCTTTTTTTTTTTTTTTTTTTTTGGTCGGTAAGCTTTGGTTTACATGCTTGGCATGGATGTGATTCAAAAGCTTTATAAAGGAAGAACCGCCCTTGATTAACGTAGCCGTCGCTGACCAAGTGCGTTTTGTTTTGGCTACACCCGGTTGCTATTAGTTAATCATTTATGTGGAAAAGCAATTAATGTAACGATCATGTTTTCGACATAATGATCGATAAAGTGTTTGTGCGTTACGACAAATCACGATACGCATTTTCCAGCATTAAATCATTTCGATGATTGATGACGGGAAAGCATAAGTGGGGTAAATTTGAAGACGGCTAGGCTGCCTAACTTCTTTTTCTAATATAGAGATTCAATATATGTGTGAGGTGCATAGTCCATGGCCTTGTCGGTATTGCTTCACGTGAAAACTAAAGCCAACACCCCGCATAAGAAACATAAATCGAAGGAGCACATGCATTAAAGTAGACTGTGCTAGGTACCTCCCCCTTTTCGGGGGAGACCCCTCATTTCCCTGTACCACACCCCAGCAACCTGAGGAAGGCGTCGTAGGGATCAGAGCTGCCTGCCCGTACCCCTTAAAGGGGTTGTGGCCGGGACGGGCAATGGGGTCGATATCCTTTTCGAGGCTCGAATCCCCGCCTCTATCCAGACTTTCCCGGTGGTCATAGCATTTTAAAGTCTTGCTAAGGACCAAAGGTTCCTATATAGGACCGCCGCTTGCGGCGGCCCAGTTGGATAAGGCTTTCATGATCCTTTGCGAGGAGGAGAGGAGTTCGAATTCCGCTGGCCGCACGGATCTTAAGTGCGACGTCAGGGTGGTGGGTCCTCCGCTAGCGTCGCCCCCGAGTTTACCCCCGTTACCCCGGGCCTGTCGGGTTGTCCATGTTGGTACGATGCGCGGGTTCCCTGGGTCATAAAAAAAAAAAGGTTCCTATATAGGAAAAATCTCATTCGAGCTTAACATATAATTTCTTAATTATGTGATATAACTGTGATTTATCTTGCTTCTGACTTTTGAGGTAATCTACTCGTTTCATGCAATTTCACCTATATGGCTATTCTTTAACATATGTGAGTATTACACAGTAGTATCATCTAGTTGTTTAAAATTGAGAATAGTTGGTAATGATCTTTAACAACTTTTATGTGGTATTGGAATAGCAGATAATCTCGAGTTCAAACATTTTCAAGCTCTTTGCACCGGCATACACATAAAAAGAGTAATAAAGTACTTAAAATTACGCCTTCACGTACGATAAAAATCTCAGTTTAAGAGATTTCTACGATCATAATTTTAGTTTAAGCTCAAGTTGGAGTTCCAACTTTGCAAATACAATGAAAATATGAAGTAATTGCACTGTTTTCAGAATGCATAAAATATAGGAAGTTGATTAGAATATGCACACAATATAGGCTTCTCAATTGTTCAAATCAATTATGAGGCTCAAACTAGATTTGATGCTCTAAGCTGCTTGACTTTGTTTTCGATAATGACAAAAATACACCAGCTATAGTGAAATTTGCCAATTCAACCTCCAATATGAGTAGCAAGATGAATAATTTGACTCATGTGAATTAGAATTTACAGCCTAACTCGAGGATTTTCAGTCTGGTATGAGCGAAGGGAATAGAAAAATCTCTAAATAAGAGAGGCAGGGCCCATCATTTGAACGCTCGGTATATGAAAGAATCTAGCTTGGCGTTGATTTGGCACACTTGTTTAAATACTCTCTTGCAGTCTTTCATATGATTTAGTACACAAAATCGATAGTTTTTGTAGAATTATTTTTTTCTTTCTAGGAGATGCTACGAAAGAATTTACAATGTCAACAAAAAAGAATAACGCCCGGCGATAGGAGGTAGGTGGATTTGGAATTAAATAACTAAGCTTTTCAATAGTTACAATCTCTGAGAACTTAATTATATGAAAATTAGTCTAGAGCTAAGTCAAGACGTTTGGCACAACAGTGCAATTACGACGTGGTCTTCTTTTCCACTGATAGAAGTGATCACGGTAGTTCTCATTATTCAAGCTACATTAAAATTTACTCATATAATTGTCGGTCCATTCACTTGAACAGAGGGAATTATACATGTTCGTGGGTATGAACTAAGTCGACCGTTTGAAATTGTTAGTATTGCAAAATATAACAAAGATATATCATCCCAATCTTCCACGAATTTCTTTTTCCATGTATATGACTTTCTCGCCTCTCCGGTTCCACAGGGGTCGCCAAACTTTCTCTAAGGTCAGCGGGAGTAAGCAAAGGCTGCGGACCCTCTCTCAGATCTGGGTGAGGAATCAAACCTCCCGCCTATCACTCGGGGGCGGCGTCACCAATTGTCACAACCATGAGCGTCGGCCGCTCTCAACCTGATTTGAGCGAGGCCTCGTAGCCTATGCCTATGGTTGGAGAGGACCATTCTCCTAGATTTGGGCGAGGAATCAAAGCCTCTCACCTATCACTTAGTGGCAGCATCATCACTTGCCATTACCATGGGGAAAATTACAAAAAGGTTTTGAACCTATTATAATTAGTCAATCAGTCATGACTCTCTTAATTGTACCAATTGAGTTATTAATATTTTCCCATTTTACCAATTAAGTTTATTTAGCCAATTTTTAAGGAAAAATGTTGCATTTCTTAAGTGTGCTTAATTTTTTAATTTACCAACCAAAAAGGTGTTGTGTTGGTTTTCCTTATTATAACCCGCGTGTCATAAAAGGCAAAAATGACAAGGAGTTTATTGGGGAACCTAAGGATGAATTACTTAAATTTGAGTGATTTTACATTTTAGGGGCAGTATATGCAGCTTCTCCTTATCAAGCAAAAAGTCTTGAGAACAGGTCTTATTCTTGGCATGCCTAAGCTAACTTAGGAACATTATTTCGTACCCCTTTCGGTCCGCACAAAATGAATGAAAAATAATAGAACTGTTGACTTCATTATTTGGATTTATTAAATAAAAGCCAACCTGTCACCAACTTGCTACCTAATTTTTAGTAGAATATAAATAAATTCGACTAAAGTCATGTGGTAAAGGACTGTTATCACAATGGATCGAATCATTCCAAAAATGTTCAATGTCTCATTCTATTTAGTGATAATCAGCAGCCTCCTCGTTGCTAATGGCATTTTGACTGGTCAACTATTCTGGGCGGATTTCACATACGACAGCCCGACAGCACCCTGTTTTGATTAATAAATAATTAATCACCGGCACTGCTTCAACAATCTCGTGGACGTCCTTTTGCTCCATGCTAGAAATTAAATATGTTCCTGCCCTAATTATTTTCCTCTTTTAAAATTTCACTCGTTTTCTTCTTCCACACAGCGTGCGTTGACTTAGAAAACCAGTTTGAAAAACTTTAAAAATTAAAGGCCGAATGCACTGTAATTCTCCTATAAATGCCACATGCTCAAGTTCACGGAGAACCCAAACTAAGACACGACACACATTTGCGAGATCTTTCCCGTCTTTCTCTCTGTCCCATCTGATTGGTCCTTCAGTCATGGCTTCCAATACAGCCCTCAAAATCTGCTTCGTTTTCTTCGTTTGCTTGATCGCATCAAGACCTGCCTTGGCGCAATTGTCTAACCAAAATTACTATGCTACAAGGTGCCCAAAAGCACTCGATACCATCAAATCCGCCGTGAAATCGGCAGTCGCCAAGGAGGCTCGCATGGGAGCATCTTTACTCCGTCTTCACTTCCATGATTGCTTCGTCAATGCAAGTCTCATTTGCTTTCTTCCTCCGCTCTATGTTTTTGCGCTTCACGTCATTCTATACTTTTGTTGATGTGTCGCATCCATATCCTTTTCTTTATTCTTTTTTCATTTGCGTTGGTTATATAATTCCACACGTGTCACATACATTAGTGAGTACAGTAAGTTTAGTAGAAAAAATAATTCATAGAAAATTGTGACCAAAGTTATGGACATTCTTTGTTTTTACAAAAAAAAAAAAAAAAAAACGTTATGGACATTCGCCTCTGTAAGGATTTTTGCAACAAGTGAGATACACAGGCCAATGATTCCATTAAACTAAGAAAGAACAGACAGTGAAACGATCATAGCACACCATTAGACGACCTGCCAACCTTGTGTCTCTAAATTTGTCTTCTTCCTTTGTCCCTAATATTTTCTCCATATTGTATTCTATTCTAACAAATGAAACGTCTCTCTCTTAACATTCCTTTCCGATTGTTGGTCGGAAAAACAAAAACACTATTGATTTCCTCACAAGTCCAATATTGGGATGATCCTTCCTGAATCATTGGATCTTGTAAACCCAATAAGATGAACTATTGATGTTCTTTTTTGTAATATTTTCTACAGGGATGTGATGCATCAATTCTATTGGATGACACTGCGAACTTCACCGGAGAGAAGACGGCGTTTCCCAATGTGAACTCCGTGAGGGGATTCGACGTGATTGACACCATCAAGTCAAAAGTGGAGAAATTATGCCCCGGCATCGTCTCATGCGCCGACATCTTAGCTGTTGTTGCTAGGGACTCCGTCGTCGAAGTAAGTGCCCAACCCTGGAAATTTCTTGGAACGTAATTTTGTTATTGATCACTAATGGAATATACTTTTGAAGCAATACAAAGAAACTATGACTTTCCTAAACTTATATGGATTCATTGAATTTGATCTTCAGTTGGGTGGGCGGAGTTGGCAAGTTCAACTAGGAAGAAGAGATTCGACCACTGCGAGCTTAAACGCTGCTAATACTAACCTTCCAGCTCCAACTCTCAATCTCAGTGCCCTTATCACCTCTTTCTCTAACAAGGGCTTCACTGCCAAAGAAATGGTGGCACTCTCAGGATCTCACACAATAGGCCAGGCTAGGTGTGTGACATTCCGAAATCGACTCTATAATGAGAATGACATAAGCTCGTCGTTTGCCACATCTTTAAAGGCCCAATGCCCCAGCTCGGGAGGTGACAACAACCTCTCTCCTCTCGACATCACGAGCCCGACGTCCTTTGATAGTGCCTACTTCAGCAACTTGGTGAGCCAAAAGGGCTTGCTTCATTCGGACCAACAGTTGTTCAGTGGGGGCTCGACGAACGCTCAAGTGACTACCTACAGCAAGAACTTGGATTTGTTCAAGAACGATTTTGCCAAGGCCATGGTCAAGATGGGAGGCCTTAGCCCTCTCACCAGGTCCGTTGGTCAGATCAGGACAAATTGTAAAAGAGTCAATTGATTTTAATCTTGGTGATTTTTTTTTTCTTTTCATGATGTAATAACTTGGTGCTCTTGGGCGCTATGTAACTTTGTTTCTTGTCAATTTCACTAAGCGTGATGATATTGACAATGTTATAAGATATGGTTATATTTTTTATCATATGATGGATTACATTCTTTCTTGAAAGAAACTAGGGCTCATCAATTGAATAAGGAAAATTGTCCAAAAAGTCCTAAACATATTACACTTTTGTCAATTTAATCCTAAAACTTTCAACTTTATCAATTGAGTCCTAAACTTTTTTATCTTTGCCAATTAAATCCATCTGGCCAATTGTGGCTGGAATTTGCTAATGTGAACAATTTTTTTTTAATTTTTAATATTTTTCGAATTTTAAATTTATTTTTATGTTTTAAATTTCTTTACTTTTTTTTTCTCTAGCCAATCACCCAACCTCCGGCAACTGGCTCGAGGCCACGACAGGCAAGTGTCGGCCTCACCGGCCTTAGGGGAGGTCGTCCTCGTCGGGATCTAGCGAGGGGCGACCTCGTCGGCCTTGGGCGGGGCTCACCCTTGGCAGAGGCCCTCAAGGCCGACCTTCGTTGGCCTCTAACGAGGGCGAGCCCCACCCGAGGAGGGCGACCTCGTCCGAAGTAGGGGAGGCTGACCCTCGCCGATCGTGGCCTCTGGTCGGTCGCTGGAGATTGGGCAATCGGCCAAAAGAAGAAAAGGAAAAAAAAAAAAAAAAAAAAAGAGGAGAAAAAGAAATTAAAAATACAAAAAATAATAAAAATTTCGAAAAAAATATTGAAAAAATATTAAATTTTGTCAATGTTAGCGTCGACAGTGTCACGTAGGATGGTCGGCGTTATGTTAGCAAATTCGGGTCAAAATTGACTGAACGAACTCAATTGCCACGTAGGATGGTCGGCGTTTACGTTAGGAAATTCAGGTCAAAATTGGCTAAACGGACTCAATTGACAAAATGTTGAAAGGTTTAGGACTTAATTAGCAAACTTGACATGTGTATACGATATCGTGAATGGAGAGTAATATTTTTGTAATCCACAACAATTGCTCCTTAGTAATCTAATTATCATTAATAATGTAAATTCTTGTGATTAAGGATTTCATATGCAATGCGAAAGATATTTCTTACGCTTTCATGTTGTACTTGTGACAATATCTTTATCAAATTAGGCCTTGTTTGTTTATTTTTATTTCTGTTTCCCGGAACAAAAATTTATGTTCTTTTGTACCGGGGAACAAAAAAAGAACAGAAACACATATGCTAAAAATTTTGTTTATGGGAATAAAAAATCTATTTTTTTGTTTCTAGGAATAGAAACAAGAAGTAGAAAAAAATTATTTCTTGTTCCCGGGAACAATCTTAGAAATAATTTTTCTCTTTCCTTTTTTTTCTTCTCTTTCTTTTCTTCTTCTTCCTTTTGCCGGTCACTGGCCTTGGCCATGGCTGGCGACCTTGTCAGAGCGTCACCAGCCCCCGGAGACATCGAGCCATGGCGAGGCGGAGCCTCGCCGGTCGGCCCAAGACTCGGCCTCGCCAGGCCAAGGCGAGGCCAACCCCACGCCGTCTGGGCGAGGTCGAGCCTCGCCAGTGGCCTCAGTGGCTAGGCGAGCCTCGCGAGGCCACCGGCGAGGCTCAATCTCGCCTTAGGTTGGCAAGGCTGAGCCTCGTTGGCCGATGCGAGGCTCGCTTGGCCACCAAGGCCACCGATGAGGCTCAGCCTCGCGGTGGGTTGGCGAGGCTCCGGCGAGCTTGCCGGAGCTCGCCCAGCCGGTCGCCGGCTGGCATCATGGTCGGCAACCGGCCACAAAGAGAAAGAAGGAAAAAAAAAAAGACAAAACAAAGAAGAAAAAAAGGAAAAATATAATAAAAAATATTGACAAACTAAAAGAAACAACAAAATTATACAAGTTTACCAAACGCATTTCTATTCCTGGAGTAGAAATTTTAAGTACGTTCTTATACTCATAAATTATTCTCAGGAATAGAAACAAAAACAAAAAACTATTTTTGTTGAAAAATTGTTTTCCGAAACAAAAACATTATCAAATGTGCCCTTACAAAGTGTAATTTAGAAAAGAACAAATCCTAGTGCTAGACATATCAAACGACGTATTGTCAAAATAAATTGCGATGGCTCAGGCTTGATTGATCAACTTGGCACTTCCATACTTGATCTATCATTTTGGTTGGATTGACGAACACCAGATCAATGGTCGATTTTTGTCAGCCGCGATGTTGCGCCTTGACACTTTTTCCATGCCATAGGCCTTGGCAATGTAGAAGTAGCCTTATAAGGGTCATGTAAATGAGTGTCTTTTCTTAAGCAACGATTTGGTTCTCAAAGTACATATTATACCTATCGTAAAAAAAAGTATATGAGTTCAATCCTTACGTATAAGATCCAATTGAAGTTGCTATAAAATTGGTGGCAAATTGTTGTGATCTAATTCTAAACTTATAATTTTCATTTGATTATGGTACTTAGGACGAGTAAATGAAGGATTCTTGTCTTGCATCTCCATCGCAGACATAATTCATACCAATTCATAATACATGAAAGCATCACACAAGGTCAATCTAACGTTAAAAAGAAAGATTAATGAATGGGCAACATAAGCGACTTGATTCGCTTATGGTTGAGTTAAGTATGTGATGTCGTGTACAATATACACTCAATCATCGTATCTTCAATCTGATGTCACTTCGCATTTTGTAAGAGTAATTTTTGCATCCACTAGAGTACATGCAGAGAAAGCAAAATCATTATGAACATTGACCAATCCTGTCGTGGGCTATTATTATATATTAAGTGGATCAGTAAACAAAAGCAAGCGTGTGGGGACTGCGCTAAAAAACTCTGCATGCATGCATGCATTGGCTGCGTTCGAGCGCACCTCTTTGACTTTCTCACCGGATCTACATGCTTAAAATTAATAATTTATGAGGAAGATAATGAGACACGCAATGGGAAATAAAAATTAATTTAATGACCGTTGAATATGATTATTAGCTGTTTATGGCCTTTTAGTTTCCGAGCTTCCTTTGGAGTATGGGGCTAATCTCATGGTCATCGAGTCATGATGGTTCTTTTATACGCCACAACAACGTAATTAGGAGGGGTGATCTTGCCTTAGGCGGCCTGATGGGCATGCGATCGATCAGAAGTGGGCTTAAATAAGTGTTTCGATAAGCACTTTAGCAATGAGAGTAAGCAGCTTTCTAGGCATTTTCGCGTGCCCAATCCAAGCTCGTTATTAAAATGGTAATTAGATATCCAGGCCCCCGAAGATGGCTTCGAGTTAGTGGGACTCGTTCAGTATCAGAGGGATAATTGGATGTTGAATCTTAACCCACTTGTTTAACTCCTTATTATGGTTTGTAAGACATCCTTAACATGCCATCCAGAGCATCAAGTTTATCAAATGACTTCTTGTTATCCTAACTTCAAGTATTATATCCTTCACTTCACATACCTTTCAAGGCCCTCTTCTCTGTCTATCAATCAAGACTCCTTGTGCCAAAGTCCAATTTTATCGTATGTGATCACTTGGGAGAGACCGCCACCAAGATTCAAGAGTCTTTGTGATGTTCAAGTCATTGTTTAAGAGACAATTTTTGTTAAAATTCTGTCAATAAGGTGGCTCACATTACTTTAGAATAGACCTAATAAAGAGTTTGACAACCAACTCACCATATACTAATGTGTTGTCCAAGCGTGTAAATGTATTTGTTTTGAGAAATCATCATATGAAAAAAACTCGACAAACCCAAGTTGCCTATCAGGCTCATTAAATTAAACTTGAAAATAATATGTACTAATTTTCAAAATGAGCGGAAATGACATTTTGAACTGTATATTGCAAAACATTTTTATATGGTGCCTGGAATAAAGTTAGACCTCTCTATTAAGTAAGTAGACAGGTTCGAGTTGAGTATCTTGCATAGTCCACTGTGCTTATTCATCTTCTTTAGCGACAAAAGAAGGCCCATAGAATAACAAAAAGAAATGAATTAAGAGAAGAGGTAAACTTCGACAAAGTTCTTTGCCTAACTCCTACCAGCAAAAATACAAGAAAAGCAGGTGTAGGAACAAGGAAGAGTCGAAGAAACTCCAACCCACGTTTGGGAAGTAACTGAAACTTTCTTTGTTTCTTTTAACTAGTCAGCTGGCTCAGTAGGATATCCAATTAAGCACATGAAGAGAGAGAGAGAGAGAGAGAGAGAGAGAGAATCTGTCTGCCTTTTCTTCCGTTCACAATATTCCTATATATATGTATGTATGTATGCAAAGTAACGCACAGAAAGAGGTCAACCTTGCAAGAGTCTTCTTAATAACGAACCCATGATGCCTATTCCCTGTCTCCAGGATGCTTTATTTTAATTCAAATTGCAAAAAAAAAAAAAAAAAAAAAAAAAAAAAAAAAAAAACATAAAGATAAAAAAGAAGTTCCAAGACAACTCATCGAGAAGCAACGTGTCTGTCTAAGAAACCTCATAATTGATCCGATTTGGCTGTTTCCAAGGATTCCCGAAGCCACTTTGACAAATGTCAATTTTGCCTGTCATAATGAAGCTTTTAATCACATAATAAATAAGAGTTTCGAAATCTTGTTGCACAAGATAACATTTAATTCTTCTTGAATGACGCGGTTCGGTATCATCTTGATTTAATTATAGTTAGATTACATTGACCCTTGACCATTGGACCGTTGTTATTCGTTTTTCTCTCTATTTTAAGGAAAAATAAAGATCCTTCCGGTCATAATTTGTGCAACTTGGTTTTGTTGATCAAGGCCTTGGCCTCCATTTGGAGAGAATACTGTTGTGAGATTAGGTGAGTTTTGGCCCATGATGGATTAGTTAGCTTCTCTCTCTCTCTCTCTCTCTCTCTCTCTCTCTCTCTCTCTCTCTCTATATGTTTATTACTCAACAGTGAATTTTCTATTAAGTATCCATACTAAATCAATGTCGACATTTTTACCCTTTGTTGGCCAATGTTATTACCTTAATATGGAGATAATGAGGGATATTATCTTTAATTTTATGTTTTGGATAATAATTCTGGTCTTTGGTCAAACAGAGCTTCATATACAACCTCTTTAACCTTGATTTTATAAGATATTATACCCACAATCAGTACTTTATTCGGACATGGCATTATAACGCAAGGGTTCCCATTTGTTAAGATATTATATTCTTTAGGAGTTTAAACTTTTAAAATAAACAGTGTTCTGTTCGATTTTAAACTATCATCTTAAAATAGATATATAAACATCTTTCTCGTGTGTATCAGAAATTAAATATAAACACCACTTGTTTCTTGTAATTTAAACTTTCAAATAGATAGATGTGCACTCATCCTGCCTCATTTATATAGGTCTAGTAAAGATATGAAATTCTTGGAATGAACACTTATTGTTTTTATTTTTAAGAGCTATGTGCGCATGAATCTGTTTGGTAAAAATTATTTCTATTCTTCGTAACAAAAATTTCTGTTCTTTTGTTCCAGGGAACAAAAAAAAGAATATAAATGTGTTTGGTAAAACTTTTGTTCTCAGAAACAGATTTTGAACAGAAACAAGAAATAGAAAAAAAGTAACTTCTTGTTCCCAGGAACAATTCCTAGAATCAAATTTTCTCTCTCTTCTATTTTCTTCTCTTTTCTCTTCTTCTCTTTTCTTTCATTCTTCTTCCTTTTGGCTAGTTGCCGGCCTTGGCCATGATCAGCAACCGGCTAACAAGGGCCGGCGACCTCACCGGAGTGTCGCCAGCCCTCGGCGACGTCGAGCCATGGTGAGGCTCATTGGCCCAAGCCTCGTGGTGGCCTAGCGAGGGTCCAACGAGCTCGTCGGACCTTGCCCAACCGGTTGCCAACCGCTGTTGTGGTCGGCGACCAGCCATAAAAGAGGAAGAAGGAAAAAGAAAGAAAAAAAAAGGAAAAATATAATAAAAATATTGAAAAATTAAAAGAGATAATAAAATTATACAAGTTTACCAAATGCATTTCTATTCTTGAAATAGAAATTTTTGTAGTTACCAAACACTTTCTTATATTTAGAAATTGTTCCCAAGAATAGAAAAAAAAATCATTCTCATTAAAAATTATTTTCCGGAACATAATCGTTAGCAAACGCACCCTACGGCACACAAATGGAGGTTTGAGAGGAAGTAAGTCTTGGAAAAGAGTACCTCCCTATGATGATGATTCCTTGTACACATGGCCGACCACTTCATGCTCAAGATCCCCACATTGGTATATCCTCGGCTATTGTACCAAGAAGTTTTCTAATTATTTTTTCTTTTTTTGGGTTTTTTTCTTCTTTTCAATTGGTGATTCTTTAATGTGTTATTTTTTTATACGAAAAATAATGTCATGGAAGTCAATCGGGAATTGCCCAGTTGGGCAATGTCTCAGTTGATGTCGCGGAAACAAGTCTATGATTAATCGAAGTTGACTTTTTCTTTTGTTTGGGGTTCATCGGACATTGGAAAGGACAGAAGACAAGCTTTGTTCGACGTGCTAGACACTCGACGTGCTTGACACGAGTATGGTTCAAAACTTTATAGAAGAACCGCCCTTGATTAACTAAGCCGTCGCAGACCAAGCACGTTTTGTTTTGGTTACACCCGGTCACTGTAGATTAATCATTAATGTGAAAAGGCACATCATATACTGATCATATTTCCGACATATCGATCGACAAAGTGATTGTGCTTCACGACAAATCACGGTACATATTTTTCAGTGTTGAATTATCTCGATCCTGATCGATGACAGAAAAGCATAAACTGGAAATCTGCAGACGGCTAAGCTACCTACCTTCCTTTTCTAATTAAGAGAGGCAGATACTCACTTATTTGAATGTTCAGTATATGAAGTTATCTTGTTCGTCATTGATTTAGCCCACTTATGGAAATACTCTCTTGCAGTTTTTCACATGATTTAGTATGCCAAATCGATAGTTTCTGTAGAATTATTTTTCTTTCTAAGAAATGCTATGAAAGAATTTAAGACGTTAGCTAAAAGAATAATGCCTGGAGATATGAGATAGGTGGATTTGGAATTAATTAACTAAACTTTTCAATAGTTAAAGTCTCTGGACAACTTAATTATGTGAAGATTAATCTGAAGCTAAGTCAAGATGCTTTGCAACGTGAGTAATACTTGTTTCTAGTGCGATGTTATGTACCAATCACCAACTTTTTTGATCACTTAGAGTAACTTTGACAGACGCTCGGCATGTGGATCGTTGGTCCATTGACTTACGTATTGGTGGGTATGAATTGAATCAATGTTTCGAAATGGTTATATTGTAAAAGATAACATGGATGGATCATCACAATCTTATGTGATTTTCCTTTTGAGAAATGAGAAGGTAACAGCACCGTCACTCCTTGAAGAGTAATGGTGCTGCCTCCACCACTAGTTTTCTCAAGGAAACGATCCCTTGAGAGATCTGTGGATCCCATTTGCTGGGTCCCACCGAGTGAAATTCAATAAATAAAAACAATAAATTAAATAAAAAATCTAGAAAAAAGTACTTAAGCATCTTTATTATAAGACAAAATAAACGTTGGATATCTATTAACATACCTCTATGATTAAATATCTTTCACACTTGCAATCTTGAATGAAATTATTCATCAATGAACAAAATGAATACAATTGTCAAAATAATTGAATATCCAATTTACATAATATAAAGCATTAATAAATCCCGCTCGAGCAATCATGGTCCAAGTTAACTCAATAATCGAAATTATGATAATCTCGTGTCCAACTCTAAATAAATTTTATATTAAAAATTTAAGTATATTGGATTTGTTTGATTAAATTTTTTTACCTCAATGCTTTTTTCTTTTATATAACCCCACTTTATTACCATGCTAGCCAACTTTCAAAATTTTCACTTATACGGTATTTCGTAGAAATCTCATTAAATTAGGTTAAAATGCATATATGGATTGCTAATTTGACTTTTATTATATTTAGAATTAGTGAAAATGTTTTCGCAAGTACTCCACTGAAAAATTGAGTTGTATATTTAAGTAGTTATGCAAAGTATTAAATGGGCCAAACAGGAGTTTTTATTTTTTATGGAAAAAATAATTGTTATTCAATATATGAGAATTTTCTATCTTGATTTATTTTCCAAATTTGTTTTACCGGTTGCCCATTCCCATTGAATGGGAATATATTATATGGTCCACAAGGCAACGTTATTCTTAGAGAATAACAGTGCCGTTCTCTTAGTAATACCCTTTTCTTTTTCTATGTATATGGCCTTCTTGCCTCTTCGATTAACCTTGAAGAGGCATCTTGCTCAAATCATTTGCAATAATTCTCGTGTAGTTGACCACATCATCTCTAGTAGGTAATTAAAAATCAAAAAAACATTGCAAGATGACATCGATTATCTATTCTCATTCGTGTTTACTTAGTCTTCCCCGTCTAAATAAATAAATAAATAAAAAAATACTGAGGTCGGGGTGAGCAAGGGTGAGCAAGTGAGGGTTGTGAACCCTCCCCTAGATCTAAATAAGGAATTGAAACCTCTCGCCTATCGCTTGGCGGTAGCATCACCACTTGCCATTACCACAAGGGTTGGCCACACGCTCCTCGATCTAAGTGAGGCCTCACAGCCTATGCCTATGGTAAGGGAGGACCGTTGGCCTTCTTAACCTTTTTCTTTTTTTCTTTAACTTATTTAATAAATTCTAATTAGGGCTAGGGAAAAAAATGAAGTTTGTGATAAAACGACATAGTTGGGCACTGATACACAACTTAGATAACATTACCAGTCGCGTAAGAGAGGGAAATTAATAACTTAAATCCCGTCAGCATTTTTCTTAAATTAAATTAGACTGAGTAAGTAGAGGGACTTAATTGCACAAATTCAAAAAAAAATTAAGACGTCATTGTACTATCCAAAAGTTTTAGGACTCATTTTCACTTCTATGACCAATCTTATAACTTTTGATACACTTATCCCTCGTTTTTTGAGGAAAAAAAGGTCGTATTTCTGAAATGTGCTTAATTTCTTATTTTACCAACCAAAAAAGTGTTGTGTTGGATGTACTAATTATAACATGCGCCATAAAAGGCAAAAATGACAAGGAGTTTAATGGGCAACCTAGGTATCACTTTAAATTAAGGTGATTTTACATTTTAGGGGAATCGTATGCTTAATCAAGCCAAAAAACTCTAAGGAGAAGATCTTGTTCTTGGCATACCTAGACTAACCTTGGAACATTAATTATATCATCCCATGATTGGGTCCGCACAAAATGAATGCAAAAATAAATAAATAAACCGTTGACTTCATTATTTAGATTTACTAAATTAAAAGCCAACCTGTCATCAATTTTCTACCTAAGTTTTAGTAAAATATAAATATATTCGACTAAAGTCATGGGTTAATGGACTATTTTCCCAATGGATCGAATCATTACAAAAATGATCAACGTCTCATTCTGATTAATGATCATCAGCAGCTTCCTCGTTGCTAATGGCATTTTCACTGGTCAACTATTCTGGCAAATTTCACATATGACAGCCCGGCGCTAACATGTTTTTGATTAAGATATGATTAATCACCGGCACGGCTTCAACAATCTCAAGGATGTCTTTTGCTTCAAGCTAGAAGGCACATACGTTCTTGCTCCAATTATTATTATTATTATTATTTTATATTCACTCGTTTTCTTCTTCCACACAGCGTGTGTTGACCTCCAAAACCAATTTGAAAAAATTTAAGAATTAAGAGCCGAAAGTTCTGTGATTCTCCTATAAATACTACATGCTGAAGTTCATGAAAGAGCCAAACCAAGACACGACACACATTTGCGAGATCTCTCCCTTGTCTCTCTTTCCCCTCTGATTAGTCCTTTAGTCATGGCTTTCGATACAGCCCTGAAAATCTGCTTCGTTTTCTTTGTTTGCGTGATCACGTCGAGATCTGCCTCGGCACAGTTGTCTAACCAAAATTACTACGAGAAAGGGTGCCCAAAAGCACTCCAGACCATTAGATCTGCCGTGAAATCGGCAGTGGCCAATGAGTCTCGCATGGGAGCATCCTTGCTCCGTCTTCACTTCCATGATTGCTTCGTCAATGCAAGTCTCATTCGCTTTCTCACTCTGCTCTATGTTTTTCACTTCCACGTCCATTTTCATTCTTTTGTGCATGTGTTGCATGTTCTTTTATGTGCGAGCTTTTACTTCATTCCCGATCCATACATGGATTATTCCTTTATGTGTATTTTCGATTGATCGTCCATTCATGCTTCGCTAAAAACAATTTTCACGTCCGATGTTAGAAGAGTTGCAAAACAACATTGTCTTTTTTCCTTCATCTTTTTCCATTTTATTATCTTGCGTTGGTTATATAATTCCACGCATGTCACACACATCAGTGAGTACAACACGTTTAATAGAAAAATATGTGATCAACATTTTGGAAATTCGAATTTTTAAGGAATACTGCAACAACTGAGATACAAGGGCTAACGATTCCATTAAATTAAGAAAGAACAGACATTGAGCTGACCATAGCACACCCCTGCCAACCTGGTGTCTCTAACTTCGTCTTTTCTCCCCCTTTTTTTAAGGAAACGTCTCTCTTTTAACATTCGTTTCCGATTGTTCGTAAGGGAAAAAACACTATTTTGTTTCCTCATAAATTCAATATTTAGATCATCCTTTCTGCTTCGTTGGATCTTGTCAACCTAATAAGATGAAATATTGATATTCTTTTTAATATTTTTTTTTACAGGGTTGTGATGGATCAATTCTACTAGATGACACCGCGAACTTCACTGGAGAGAAGACGGCGTTTCCCAACTTGAACTCCTTGAGGGGATTCGATGTGGTTGACACCATTAAGTCGGAAGTGGAAAAACTGTGCCCTGGCATCGTCTCGTGCGCTGACATCTTAGCCATTGTTGCGAGAGATTCCGTTGTCGAAGTAAGCACCCAACTCTCGAGATTTCTTAGAACATAATTTTATTATTAATATCTCAGAATATTCTTTTGAATCGATATGAAGAAAATTTGAGTTTCCTAATCTTACGTGGATTCATTGAATTTGATTTTCAGTTGGGGGGACAGAGTTGGCAAGTTCAACTAGGAAGAAGAGATTCAACCACGGCGAGCCTGAACACTGCTAATACTGATCTCCCAGCTCCAACTCTTAATCTCAGTGCCCTAATCACTTCTTTCTCTAACAAAGGCTTCACTGCCGAAGAAATGGTAACCCTCTCAGGATCCCACACCATAGGCCAATCTAGGTGCGTGACATTCCGGGCCCGCCTTTACAATGAAAGCAACATAGACTCGTCGTTCGCCACAACTTTAAAAGCCAATTGCCCTAGCTCGGGAGGTGACAACAACCTCTCCCCTCTTGACGTCACCAGCCCGACGTCCTTCGACAATGCCTACTTCACCAACTTGGTGAGCCAAAAGGGTTTGCTTCATTCGGACCAGCAATTGTTCAGTGAAGGTTCGACGAATGCTCAAGTGACTGCCTACAGCAAGAACTTTGGCTCGTTCCAGAAAGATTTTGCCAAGGCCATGGTCAAGATGGGTGGTCTTAGCCCTCTCACCGGGTCCACTAGTCAAATCAGGACGAATTGTAGAAGAGTCAGTTGATTTTAATCCTGGGTATTGTTCTTTTGGAGACGTTTTTCTTTATTTAATCTTTTATTCTTGTAACCTTTCGAGATGATTGAGAATTATGTGTAATAACTTGGTGCTCTTGGGTGTAATGATAACTTTGTTTTAGTCAATTTCATGGGGCGTCAATTGAATATGATGATATCAATATCCAATGCTAGATAATGGTTAATCGTAAGGCATCTTAGCTCTTGGAAATGCCAGACTTGACATGTGTGATTCTATGCGTTTGCATCATGAATGAAGAGTAATATTTCTGAAGTCCATAACAGTTGCTCCTCAGGAATCTAATTATCATCATGAAGAGGTCAATGCTCTTGTTACCTTTCCGGCATTCAAGAGTTCAGATTTCCTCAGAGTCTTAAAGTGCTTCAACGACTTCAAAGCTCCGAGTCCAGATAGTTTTAACAGTCTATTCTAGAAATGTGCTTGCCCATCATAGGGTAGGACATTGAGGAAGATGTCATGGACTTCATCTCATCAAAAAGAATATTTAAATCTATAAATTCCACATTGATTTCCCTTGTACCGAAGGTATAAACCCATCCTACCTCAAAGAGTTTAGACCATTTCATGCTAATGTCCTATACAAGATCATACCTAAGTGGCTTGAAGAGCGAACAAGTTGCGTGCTTCTGTCGATCATTGACCTCAACAAAACTGCTTTCATCACTTTGTGACAGATCTTGGAGAACATCCTATTGTGCCAAGATCTATTACGCAACCACCGTAAGGGAGACAAAGGTAAACAAGTAGCCATAAAGATTGATCTCATGAAAGCTTATGACATGGTAAAATGGGATGTAGTTCTTGGGATGCTCAAAGCTATAAATACACCTCAATACTTGGTTGATCCGGTAACTGAATGCATCACTACACCAAGGCTTTTAGTGACCTTCAATGGTGAACAGGCCAGCTGGTTTAATAGTACTAATGGATTAAGACTAGGTGATACTCTTTCTCCATACCTGTTAATTTTAGTTATGGAGCTTCTTAATAGAATTATCAGTGCGAAAGTTGCTCCTATTGCTTTCAAGTATCACTGTCACTGCGAAATGCAACGGATTACCCACTTATGCTTTGTCAACGATTTGTTCTTATTTGCTTATGGAGATGTAGATTCCGTCCTTTCCCTTGTTGATGCCCTTAAATATTTTTATCTGGGTTAACGAAGATTGGAAGCTCCTTACACTGGACCACTCGCCTTTTTCCACAAGTGCCCTCCCTATCAAACACCTGGGTGTTCCCCTTTAGAAGACTCACTCACATAGATTGTAAAAGTCTTATTAACAAGACTTTTAAGAAAATTGAAAGCTTGGGCATGAAGCATATGAGTTATGCGGGGTGTCTCAGTTAACAAAATCAGTCATCATCTCCATTTGCACTTCTTGGATGCAAATGTTCTTACTTCCAAGGCAAACCATATACGAGGAAAAGAAGAGGATCCGTCAATCTTTTTGGGCAGGTAATGCAATAAACCATGGATCGCACAAGGTGGCATGGCAAGTAGTTTGCTTAACTAAAAGAGAAGGATGATTAGGATTGCTCGATTTGAATTTGTAGAACAAAGTATTGTTAGGCCGCATGTTATGGAACCTCATTAATCGTCCATTCCCTTCGAAGTATATGGGTTCACAACACCAAATGCAGAGGCACTCCAATTATTGTGATCAACATTAGGGCAAGTATGGCTTGGAGTTGATGATGTCTCCTTAAATTGTCACCTATTCTAACGTTGATAATCCATAGTTCAGGGTATTGTTGCCAAGAAATTTATGATGAACTCAAACATTTGGGACTGGTTGTGGAGTGGTATAACCTAATTGGTCCACCGGAATTAGCATATACAATTTTATTAGCTAGCTCGTTTGCAAAAACAGACCACCAATAGTAGAGATCATCAACCAATGGATGACTTTTGTCGATATCCAATGTAACTTTTGTAAGGCCGGTACCGAAGACAAAACTCGTTTATTTTTCCAATGTGGGTGGACAAGTAGCATTTTTCGCATTATCCTTGCACAACATGGGATTAGGCGTCCTCTGGGAGGATTGAATGAGAAACTTCAATGGATGATTAGAGCAACAAAGAGTAAAGACTTGGCAGCAAAACTCCTCAAAGCATCCTTTCTAGCAACCCTATATGGCTTTTGGATGGAGTGCAACCATAGAAGGTATCAAAACCAATCAACTAAGATTTATATTATTTTGGCTAATATACATAAAAATGGAAGAGATAGAGCAAAGAATGAGACATTCCTAGACAAATGTTATTTTGGCTACTATGTCGAGACTTCCCACCTCCATCTTTTCGAATTATTAGCTCTATTTGTAATGCTAGGGAATGCATTTAAGCTGTTGTTCTTGATCTGCTTTATAATATTGACATTTTACGCAAAAGAAAAAGGGAATTTATATTCAATGCCGAAGGCAAAAATATCTTCTATGCTTTCATGTCGACTGTTAGAGATGATTAGGGAGTTCTATAGAATATTTTTCTATGTTAGAGATGACTATGGTATTTATGCTAGTTATCTATCTTGTTTAAGATTGCACATATATTGCATGCATATCTTCCTTTAATTGTGCATATCATGATTGAGATATTATCTTGGAATAATTATCTAATGAAGCCTATAAATGGGTTAGTGTATTCTTCATTAATATATATATATACATATATGTATATATATCAAATTTTACAAAATTCTCTAATTTTATTTTTTGCATTATTCTTATCTTTGTCATTGTGATTATTCATTTAATAAATTACATAATGGTAGAAAAGAACTAATCTTGTGCAACGCACGTTAATCGAGGGTGTTGTCGAAATAAATTTCGATGGCTTAGGCTGGATGGATCAACTTGGCACTTCCGTACTAGATGAACATTGAATATTCTTTCCAGTTTATGTCGCTTTTGTATCTGAGCTTCTTTACGGTATCGGATTAATCTCATGATCATCAAGTCAAAAAATTCTCTTATGCGCCGCAACAAGGAAATTAGAGGTAGAGGTGATCTTGCCCAAGGCGGCTTGACAGGCATGCACATTGATCTTCTGAGCGGGCTCGGGTGATGTATTTCGCTCCGATGGGCAGTCTTGGGTCGGCCCCGAAAGTAGTTTCTATTTTTGGACTAATGAGATTAAACACGTTCTATGAATCCTTGTTGGGCCTGACTCGCCCAAAATCGTTAAGTGATTCAAAGAATACTTTAGTGTCGAGAGTAAGCAATATTCTATGCTTGTTCACATGTCCAATCCAAGTTGGGTCATTGA
The DNA here is from genome assembly GCA_014182575.1 of Eucalyptus decipiens. NCBI lineage: Eukaryota > Viridiplantae > Streptophyta > Magnoliopsida > Myrtales > Myrtaceae > Eucalyptus > Eucalyptus decipiens. Next base: position 16,137,136 of record CM024619.1, read on the forward strand.
AAAGGGCGTGATTACAAATCCGAGGCCTCTGAAGATGCCTGGAAAGTAAGTTAAAAAAAAAAAAAAAAATTAACGTCGTAAACCTATAATGCCAATTTTATCACTAAGCAAAACATAAGATAATTCTCTAGGAGGCTACGAGTACAATGTAGTATCCAAATGCTTCACTATGCCAACATTAGCAAGCATATCACCAGACCAATTGCCTTCCCGAAAAATGTGATGAATTTTGAACTCAAAATGAGCTCAATAGCCTTATGATATCCTTAAATAATGTTGGACCAGTGTTATTTGCTACTCTCTCTGAGTTAACAAATTCAATAATAATTTTGGAGTCCATCTCAATCGATATCCAAGGCATAATTGGATGTTGAGTCTTAATCCACTCGATTATCTCCTTATTAGGGATTCTTAGACGTACTTAACATGTCATATAGAGCATCAACTTTATTGAGTGACTTCTTGTTGTCCGATCGTTCACTTCACTACTCTTAGGTCCTCCTCTCTGTCTGCCATTGAAGATTCATTTTCATGCCCAAGCCCAATTTTATCATAGGCCTTTAGTTGGGAGAGGCCGCCATTAAGATTTGAGTGTCTTCAGGATGTTCAACTCACCGTTTAAGAGATGATTTTAATTAAACCTTTGAGAAAAAGTGGCCCGAATTTTTTAGAATATATATGATCATGGGTTTGGCAAGTGACTCGCGTTAACTTAATGCACTATCCAACAGTGTAAATACAAAGTGCTTTGAGAAATCATTATACTAAGAAGTTTGAATAGCCCAAGTTGCCTATCGACGGCTCATCCAATTAAACTTGAAAAAATGGTTCAGGTTGGTTATCATTGTTAGATGTATGCCCTAAAGCTGTTATGTAATAGTTGCATATTAGAGATTTCATTTGTACATATAAAGATAATGTTCCTTTTATTTTTAAAAGGAATTGATTAATTAATTATTTGTTCATTTAATTAATTAATTAATTAATTAATTAATTAATACCTTTTAATAACCAATAATAAAATAATATATATAAAGCTTCCTACATGTGCACGAAGCACATGCATGAAACTCCATCATCCACGAAAATCGTGCATGAACGGTCAGCAGTTGCTGACCATCATGCACGAAGTTGTGCATGAGCAACCGCTCATGCACGAAGTCGTTGTATGAGCAACCGCTCATGCACGATTGTTCGTGCATGAGTGAGGACGATCAGCAACGATTGCTGATCGTCCATCGATCAGCAACCGTTGGTCTTTAAAATAAAAAATATAAACTGATCAGCAACCGTTGCTGATCAGTTTATATTTTTTATTTTAAAGAGTTGGTTTTTGGCGACACTTCAAGGGGTTGAAAAACAGAGAAAGGTGGGTGTGCGTTTGTTTTTTTAGAGAGAAAATGCTTTGCTGAAAAGAGAGAGCAAATTGTGTGCGTGTTCTTGTGTCTTTGAGACGCAAGAAAGAAGAGCATTATCTCGTTCGGGTTGTGACTATTATACATCAAGAATACGACGGATTGTTTCCACGTGATTGCTAGCACGATCGAAGTGGTGAATATCCGAAAGCTCTCTCTTCTGTTCGACGTTTGTTGTTGGTGTGTCTAAACTAGAGGTCCGACGCTTGTGGGACTTGAACTGTAGAACATCCAAAACGACTCGTTTCAAAGCGCGATTCGAGAGGTATTTCGTTTAACTCCCTTTTATGTTTAGATTTTTGATTAAAACGCACGAACAACGCCTTAGGAGAATCATGTGTAAAATATATATTTGTTTCCGCTGCACTCATTTCGTTAATTTTTCTTATACATGATTCATGAAACCCCAACATTGGTATCAGAGCCAACCTTAGGCGTTTTTCGTGCGTTTAATTGATTTATAGTTCAAATATGTTTTTGTGTTCTAATGGCCAATTGATTTTTATTAAGAGAATTGGTTCTCTTAGGAAATCCATGTCATGAGTGATAATTGTCTTGAATGATAATTCTCTCCAATGGAAATTTGGGTGATGCAAAAGTCATTATGCATAAACCCCGATTGAGTTGATGAAAACCTCACTGAATTTTGAAATGTGCATTCTAGAGTAGTTCAGATTGTCTGTCTCTTTGATGAATGCATATCAGTTTTTGCTCTAAATCATGTCTGACAGGTAATTCAAGTTCCTTTCAGAATGTTTCATGATATTAGGAGATGAGAAACCTCCACCATGAGGTGAAAGACCTCCACAGGATATCCAAATTTCAAAAGACATATCCCCAAGAATCAGAGATATCACCAAGTAAGTATATCTCTAACATACTCTAAAATACTTGTCATTGTGCAGGTATTCTCTTAAGTGCATCAACACTTGACTTGGTCAAGCTGTCTTTTATATTGACCTGGCGTGCTTTCGTAGCCCAGAGTCCCTTTCATCGACAGGGCGTGCTTTTGTAGCCCGGTGTCCTTTATATTGACCTGGCGTGCTTTCGTAGCCTAGAGTCATTTTCATCGACTCGGCATGCTTCCGTAGCCCGATGTCTCTTTCTTGACCTGGTGTGATTTCGTAGCCCAGAGTCCATTTTATCGAACCGGCGTGCTTCCGTAACCTAGATTTCTTTTATCGATCTGGCGTGCTTTCGTAGCCCAGAGTCCTTTACACCGACACTCAATGGAGTTGTCCCCCAAAGATTTTTCCTCCAGAGTCAATCTGATTAACGCAACTGAAGAATGGTTCGGGTCCTGGTCGGATGATTTCTGTCGCAAGGCTGGGCGACCGAAGAATGGTTCGGGTCCTAGCCAAGCAAAACCTCAATCTAGGCGACCGTAGAATGGTACGGGTCCTAAACAACATTTATTGCTCTAACAGGCGATCGTAAAATGGTACGGGTCCTGGAAAAGCAATTTCCTCATTCAGGCGACCGTAGAATGGTACGGATTATGGAAAAATAATTTTCTTCGTCGAGGCGACCGTAGAATGGTACGGGTCCTTGACAACACCTATTCCTTATTCAGCGACCGTAGAATGGTACGGGTCCTGGAAAATGAATCCCGTTTAGGCGACCGTAGAATGGTACGGGTCCTAGACAAAACCTTTCTGCCGTACCGGGCGACCGTAGAATGGTACGGGTCCTGGGAAAGCAGTTCCTTACAAAACCTTTCTGCCGTATTGGGCGACCGTAGAATGGTACGGGTCCTGAGAAAGCAGCTCCTTTCTGCCATACTGGGCGACCGTAGAATGGTACGGGTCCTAGGAAAGCAATATCTTCACAAAGTCATGTTACTATTCTAGGCGACCGTAGAATGGTACGGGTCGTGGACAAGTAACACCCACTACCTCGAATTACTCTATCCTCCTCAAAGGTAAGTTATTTCAGGTAGGTTCATCTATCATTTGCATTAGCGTTTCCATGCATCATACAAATTGCCTTAAAAAATGGAATTCATGTTCCGACAAAAAAATCATTCACTGCATGTGCATGGTCAAAATTTAGGTCTCAATTTGTCTTTGAAGGCAACCTCTACGAGCTCACCTTCAAAGAGGGGCAGCTGTTGACACCTAAATTTTGGCGACCCGTTTAGTCATTTATTGTATTAAAAAATTAGGGGTTAATTTTACCCCTAAAAAATAGTTAATTGCATATCATATAGTTTTAGGTGCATTTATTTTTTATTTGCATTTATATTGGGCTGGTGATGGATGGATTCGAACTGATGGTTGGGAAACTTTAAGTTGATGAGCCAGGCTAAGCCCACAAAGAAAGCAAATCGGTCCAAGCCCGTATCCTCGGAGATATTTTACGGATTTATCTTTGTGAGATTTCAATTCAAAAGCAAATAATACGTTTGGAAAAAAACAAATATTGCGTTTCAAAAAGAAATCATCGTGGATATGGATTTGAAAACCCTAATCCGTGCCCTATAAATAAGTAAACATATGTAGGGTTTAGGAGGCCACGCAATTGAGACATTCGGCCATATTGAAAAGAAAAAAATTCAGAGAGAAAAACGTGAGTGAGGGCCACACAATCGATACATACGGCCACAATTCCGAAAAAAAAAAAAAACAAAAAGGAGACGACACTTTTTGAGAGGGAAGGAGAGAGAGCGGATGTTCTGCACATGAAGGAGAAATCTTGAAGGAGGAGACTTGCACTTGGAGAGTCCGAACGTCCCATCGCATAAGAAGTCTTCAAAGTCAAATTGTGGAGTTCACGCCCATACTCCATCCCACTCTTATCTGTTTTTTTTTCTCTTGAGGAAATTCACGAATAAGTCCTCGGTTGCAACGATTCTGCTGCTATTGCTTCAACGACGAATTACCATCGGAGATTTTCCACCGTCAGGGCATCTCTGCAGCAACCTTGCAGGTTCTAATCAGGTCGTTGTCGCAACTAAGACGCTGTCATCCGTGCCGGATCCATCACCACGATTTGATCTAGAGCCAAGATCCACGAACACCATCTTTGCACCGTGGATTGTTGACGATCATCGTTGTTACTCCTCCGTGACTGAGTCGCTATCCCATGGCGTCCCCGTTGTCCTGAGCCACGAAGTCCGACGTTGCCGTGTTGCCCGTGGAGCCCTGACGTAAGCATCTCCTATGAGGAGTTAAGATCAACACAGCCGCTGCTGTGAGCCGATCACCCACCGCCATTCCCGATTGCGATCCCGGTCCAGTTGCACAAAGTCCAAATTTGGAAGCCAATATTCGGATTAGGTAAAAAAATTGTCTATTTTAATTTCCGAAAATTCCGTTTCCTTATTTGATATATTCGTTGATGCCCATGATGGAAATTTCCGATATGCTAAGATATGTGAAATCTCGAGTAGCCTTCTAAATTAGAAAATCTTCCTAATTTCGCAACGTGCATATGATTGACGGTCCGATTTCATGCTCGAAATATGACCCATCGCACGGAAAAATCACCAATCCGATCTCACGCTCGAGATACGATTCGTGATTTTGTCTAAAATTGGCCAATCCGATCTCATGTGCGAGATATGATTCGTCAATTTATTTCCAAACTTAAATGGACATGGATGATATTTTGCTGGATTTGTTGCCGTGTTGTTCTTAATGCATTTATTTGTTTGCTCCCATAAAAGAAAAAAAAAACATTTGAGTTAGATTATATGCATCTTAGGATATTACTTGTTTTAGGGTTATTTTGCATGTCTAGAATAAGAGATTTATTTATTTCGAATTTCAAAAATCAAAAAAATCAAAAATCAAATCAATCAATTTAGGTTGCTAGTTTTTTTTTAACTTGGATTGCATGTTTAATTATTTGGCAATTATTAATTTTGAAATTAAAAAAAGGGGAAAAAAGGAAAAACATAAATAAATAAAAAATCATCATGCATAACTCATGTAGAATTAGGGTACATTTTGCACGTCATTGCATATTAGGATAGAAATTGCACTTAAGTTAATTTAGATAATTTCTTAATTTACTATAGGTTTAGGTATTTTATTAAATAGATTGCATTTTAGGATTATCTAGGTTAAGATATAAATTAGGATGTGGCTCAACCTAATTCCTAATATAAATTTAATAGGATCTTAATCTAATTAGGTAGTTTTCACATTTCACCAAATTTCGAATTTCATGAAAAATAAAAAATGTCATAGGTTAAATTAGTTTTATTATTTAGGATAAGGTGCATTCTTTTAGGAAAAAGAAAAAAATTGTCATATGCACGTCATTAGGGTTAGATTCATTGAGATACATGTCATTTAGTATTTTTGCTAGGCCCATTTAATTAGAAATTACATGTCATTGGAATTAGGTCATTTAGTTAATATTGCATTGCATATTGCATGAGTTTCATTAATTAAGTGAAAAGAAAACAAAAATTGCGTGTTAATTAAAAACCATATCTAGGGTTGTTGATGTGGATTTTAATTTAACATTGCAGATGCTTTCGTTGCTTTGAGGTAAGTCCTGCAATTTATTTTCAGCTTTACTTGGGTGTTAAATTGGTGGTTTGCGCACCCGCATGATCACTTTACATGTTAGGGAGTTAGTTTAAAATCAATTCAAATTGCTTGCCAAACACTTTTCAAAATAAAAAGAAAGGTACCGAAAGGGCGTTAGAGAAATCTAACGTAATCAAGTCACCGTACCCATAGTCTCTGGTTCGTAGGAGTAAAGTAAAACTCCCATTACTTTACTTGGGTTTCTAATCGACCCACCAAAAATAGATTAGTGGTGACTCCTGATTGAAATATCTTTGCATGTTAAGAACTTGAACCGAAAGTCGCGAATTGGTATGGGCTTGGGAGAGCCCGAGTTAAGTTTAGGCTTAACAATCCATTAGCCAAACCCTAGGTGGTTCACACCCCAAAAAATTGGTCACGACAGGTTGCTGTGTAATATATCTTGGCACAAGAGGATGTTCTCCAAGATCTGTCACAAAGTGATGAAAACGCACGAACAACGCCTTAGGAGAATCATGTGTAAAATATATCTTTGTTTCCGCTGCGTTCATTTCGTTAATTTTTCTTATACATGATTCATGAAACCCCAACAATCATGACATTTGAGCAAGGTGAGGAATAAATCCCACTCTCTCTTTAAAGTAGACTGGTTCAAGTCGGGTTACCTTGTTTACTCCACCGGGTTTATTCATCTTCTGCAAAGACGTAATAAGGCCCAGGGAATAACAAAACGACATGAACTAAAAAAAAAAAAGTGGACTCCGACAAACTCTCTAACTCTTACCCGCAAAAATACGAGAAAAGCTGATGTTGGAAGAGTCGAAGAAACCCTATAACCCAAACCCTCGTTTGGAAAGTCACTGAAATTTCCTTAGAGAGAGAGAGAGAGAGAGGGAAGCACAGTATCTGTCTAACATCAAAGATCCAAATTGGTTCTTTCCTAGAATCCCGAAGCCACTTCGGCAAATGTCAAGATTGCCAGTTCAATGAAGTTGTTAATCACATAATAAACAGGGGTTTAGCAATCTTGCTGTCCGAAAAAACATATGATTCCCCTTGAACGTGCCGGTTGCGTTGAATCTGATTTATAATATTGATCTTTTTTGGTATAAAAATAGTTAGGTAATGTTGACCCAATAACAATTGGACCGTCAATGTTTTTTCCTTTCTTTTAGAAAAAAGATAAATATAGATCCTTCAAAGCATAGTTCATGAAACTAAAATGGTTATATTAGCAATTTTGGTATAAAAATAGTTGGAGAATGTTGACCCGATGACGATTGGACCGTTATTGTCGTCTTTTTCCTTCATTTTTCATAAAGAACAAAGATTTCTCAAATCATAATTCATGGAACGTGGTTGGTTAGCTCTCTCTCTCTCTCTCTTCATTTTTTTTAATATTTGTAATGCCAATTTAAATTTATACCCTTATTACTCAACAATGAAATTTCGTATTAAGTATTCATATTAAATAAATGTTTATATTATTAACTTTTGTTGGCCGATGTCATTACCTAAACATGGAAATAATAAGGAAAATTTTATTAACTTTATGTTTTGGATGATAATTGTTTTTTTTTTCTTTTTGAAAGACAGAGCTTCATATGCAACCCTTTTAATCTAGAATTTCTCGTTATTATTCACGCAGGCAAGACTTTATTTGGAAATGGCATTATGACGAAAGGGTTCTATTTTTTAAGATATTCTATTGTTTAGCAGTTTAAGTTTTTAAAATACACAATGTTAAATTCAACTTGAAACTGTTATTGCTGAAAAAAAGAGAGGAACTATTATCAAATTTATAATATGTCTCAAAGACAAATAGTTATGCACTCATCCGCCTCATTTATATTGGCCTAGTAGAGAAAATGAAATTCTTGGAATCAACACTTATTGTTTTATTTTTAAGAGCAAGTGTGCATGCATAATGTGCATAAATCTAATGCCCACATATGGCGATTTGAGAGAAAGTAGGTCTTGCAAAAGAGCAGACTCATTCATTCTCAACGAACCCTAGGTGATCCCACTTACATTATACCTCTCTAGTTTGATACCCTGTATACACGCGAAGCACTTCATGCTCGAAATCACCACATTAATAGACCCTCGGCTGTTGCACCTAGACCCTCATACAATAGATCAGATTGGGTAAAATATAATCTGAACAAAATTGACCAATTTTCAAACAATGCAAGTTTAGTTATCCATGCCTAACCTAACTCATATTTAATCCAATTTAGGAAAACTTAACCCACACAGAGGTGAGAGCGCAAAGTGAACAAGCGCGAAATTGAGTGAGGGCAAAAGAATTAAAGAAATGGTTTAGGTCTAAGTAAGCTAAAAAGTCATTTAATACCCATATTGTTTTGGGTTATACTAATCCAAGTCCATTTATGACCTATTTACTGAATACAACTAATTTATCTAACAACTTAGCCTTTCAAATGTGTATTAAAAAATTGAGCTATGATCTGTTTTGAAGGGTCTAGTTGTACCCAAATGTTTTCTTATAAGTTTTGCTTTTTGTGCTTTATACATTATGCGATTCTTTTAAATATCATTTTATGAGGCAAAAATAATCTCATGGAAGTCAATCGGGACCTGCGCAGTTGTGCAATGACTCAGATGATGTTGCGTAAACAAGTCTTAGGGTTCGCCGATGTTGACCTTTTCTTATCATTTGGGTTACATTGAATATCAGAAGGGACGGAAACAAGTTCTGGTTTAACGTGCTAGGCATGAATGTGATTCGAAAGCTTGTAGAAGAACACCAACCCTTCATTAACTTTCAAAATGGATGCCTACTAAGCTGTAGCAGGCAACTAAGTGCGTGGACTATACACCGACGAAGCACGTTTTTCTTTTGGTTTCCCTCAGTCGCTATAGATTAATTATATTGTGTGGAAAAGCATATCATGTTCCCGATACGATGAAAGAAATCACTAATCAATAAAGTGATTGGACGTCGTGATGAATCACGATATTTATTTTTGAGTGTTAAGTCATATTGACTTTGATCGACAACATGTATGTTTAAGCAGTGAAATCTGGAGATGGCTAGGCTATCTACCTTCTTTTATTTCAGCTTCGAACATATGTGTGAGGTGGATAGTCCTCGCCCTTATAGGTATTTCTTTTACGTGAGGTGCCTTTCAAAAAAATATATTGACGGAGCACATGCATTGAAGTAGGTAGTGCCAGTTCATATATAGGGAAAAAAAAACTCCTTCAAGCTATATTTAAAATTTCTTATTAATGTGATAGGTTGAATCGGTTTTGATTTATCTTTCTTTCAACGTTTGAGGTAATCTACTCGTTTCATGCAATTTCACCGATGTGTTATTTGTTAATGCATATAATATTGAACAATTCTAACATATAACAATTTAAAATTTGAGAATAATTGATAATGATCTTGTAAATTTTTAAATTCCTTATTTGCTCTAGCGTGGCGTGGAAAGAGTATTAAGAACTCAAATATTAAATCTTCATTAACAACAGGTGGTAGTTTCACAATATTGTACAACAAGAATTGATCTCTCAAGTTCCGTATCTTACAAGGAGCATACAAGACGCATCGCATATGGTACTAGCTAGTCTTAGATAATTGAACGTACAATGATATAATTTCAGTTTAAGCTCAAGTTGGAGTTCCAATTTTCCAAATACAATAAAAGAAAATGAAGTGATTCCAATGTTAATACATAAATATATCGAGTTAATTAGAATATACTAATTAGAATATACACACATTTAGGCTGATGAATTTGTGGTACGAGGCCCAAACTCGATTTGATGCTCAAGTTACTAAGATGAGAAACTTGATTTATTTGAATTAGAATTTCAACCTAACCAAGGATTCCAAGTTTGATATGAGCAAAAGGAAGAGAAAAATCTCTAATTAAGAGAGGCGAAGCCCACTTATTCAAATGCTCGGTGGTATGCTAAAATCTCGATCCGTGTTGATCTGACTCACTTATTTAGATACTCACTTGTGGTCCTAACCATGAATTAATACACCAAATTCATAGATTGAAAATAAAGCATCATTTTTCACATACGACAGCCCAACACTAACCCATTTTGATTAAGAAACAATTGATCAAGAATGTCATTTGTATCAAGCCAGAGATAAAATGTGTTCTTGCTCTAACTATCATTAATGATTTTTAATTTGACTCGTTTACTTTCTCCACACAGGCGTGCGTTGACCTCCAAAGCCAATTCTAAAAGCCCTAAAAAGATGTCCGAAAGTGCTCTAATCCTCCTATAAATTCCACATGCTCGCGTTCGCGAAGATCCCAAACCGAGATTTAATCCCCGGTGTCTCTCTTTCCCATCTGATTAGCCCCCTTCAGTCATGGCTTCCAATACAAACCGGAAGATCTACTTCGTCTTCTTTGTTTGTGCGATCGCGTTGAGGTCCGCCTTGGCGCAATTGTCTAACCAAGACTACTACACGCAAAGGTGCCCGAGAGCACTGGAGACCATCCGATCTGCTGTGAGATCGGCAGTAGCCAACGAGACTCGCATGGGAGCATCCTTGCTCCGACTTCACTTTCACGATTGCTTTGTCAATGCAAGTCTCTTCCGCTTTCTCGCTCAGTTCTATCCTTTTTCCTTCATGTCCAGTTTCGTGTATGTTTTGCATGTTCTTTTACGTGCAAACTTTTACTTCATTACCAATCCATATAAGGATTACTCTTCCTCCACGTTTATTTTCGATGGTTCCTCGCATGTCTGCTTAATTCACTCCTGATTGAAAATGGCCAACATTTTGGAGATTCGGATCTTTGAGGAATATTGCAACAAGTGAGCTACGCTGGCCAATGATTCCATTAAATTAAGAAAGAACACGCATTGAGCTGATCATAGCACACCTTTTAGACGACCTGCCAATCTTGTGTCTCTATATTTGTCTTTTTTTTTCATGCAATATATATATATATATATATATATATATATATATATATATATATATATATATATATATATATATATATATATATTGTTATGAAATACATGAATGAATAGAATACATGAATGAATATTCATTATATTCATCTTATCCAACGTATTTATTATGGTACATTTGTATCAAATGTTCTAAGTACATCTCCCTATACAATGAACGTTCGTCTCCCTTATCATGTACATGTATCATTCGATACATTGATATTAATGATAAGTACATTATTGTTCTCCTATAAATAGGAGTTTAGTTTTGATGTACAATACATAATCACACGGAAACACGACAGTGAGATACTAGAAATAAAGCTCTCTCATCTTGCTACTATCTCTAGTGTTCACTTGCTTTATCTTCTTTAATCCCTTCTCTATTATATATTCGCCACGCGATATTTTATAACACGTTATCAGCACGAGGATCTACCGATTGAGTAAGTAACTTTTGCAAGCACGAAGATCTATCGACTGAGTAAGTAATTTTTGCAAGGTGGGTATTCTTATTATTGATCAACTTATACTTCATCTTCTTCTATCAATTCTTCATTTTTATTTTTCTTGGCCCGAAGCCAAACTTTTAAATCTAAAAGTATCCTTCTGCTCCTGAAGTAGCAGTGGATATTTGGAAATCCTTTTAATTAATTTAAGGATTTATTTTTGCAAGGATTATGGCAAATATTGAAAAGCCCAAATTCCACATCCTGGAAGTGAGTGGAAAGAATTATCTATCATGGTGCCTTGACATGGAAATGTACCTCCAAGGGCAAGGTCTCGCTAATACAATTACAGAGGATGGAACCTCAAATGAAAAGGATAAAGCAAATGCGCTGATTTTTATTCGTCATCATTTGCATGAGAGCCTGCATACTCAATATTTATCCGTTCGAGGCCCGCATATCTTGTGGACGAGGTTGAAGGATAGGTATGATCATACTAAAACTGTTATCCTCCCTCAAGCACAATATGATTGGCAAAATCTCGATGCAAGATTTCAAATCGGTGTCGACTATAATTCTGCTTTATTTGATATCGTTTCTCGGCTAGAGTTATGCGGTATCAAACTCACTGATGCAGAATTGCTTGAGAAAACTTTCTCCACCTTTCATGCTTCAAATATTGTATTGCAACAGCAATACCGGCAACGTCAATTTGCCACATATTCTAAATTAATTTCTGTGCTTCTTATTGCCGAGCAAACCAATGAATTGCTGCTAAAAAATCATGATCTTAGACCTGCTGGCTCAAAAGTATTGCCTGAAGCACATGCTAACTTTGAGAAAAATACTGGCCATTTTAAGGGCTATAAGCGCAAGCAAGAATATAATCCTAGAAGGGATGGCAAGAAATTTAACCGCCCTAGGAAATCAAACTTTAGCCTGAATCATGGCAAAAAAAAAGAAGCAAAAGAAGGTGATTAATGAAAGTATTTGTCATCGTTTGTGGCATGACTGGGCACTGGTCACGTACCTGTCGTACGCCAAAACATTTTGTTGACCTATACCAGGCATCTTTAAAGCATACGGGCAAGCGTGGTGAATCTCATGCCATTGAAATCAATCATACTACCATAACCACTGTTGAGGCCAACAATATCTCCATTGGTGGGACTCCTTTTGCTCATGAAGTAGCAAATGCATCATTGGATGTCTCTGATTTCTTTGAGGACCTCTGATTACTTTAATGAATCAGATTGGTGGATGATAATTTGAACTTTGAATTTTATGTTATTTCACTTTAAATGTATTACTTTTTTTATTGTTCTTTATGAAATACTTATGAACCTTATATAATATTTATCTTTGAAATTTTTATTTGACTATATAACTAATATGCAACTTTTATGATATTTGACACCTGAAGTTGTCAATATAAATGCAAATGGAAAATACCGAGAAAAATGAAGATGTTTGTTTGCTTGATAGTGCAACAACACATATTATATTTTGTAGTAGACACTTTTCTCGAGTATGACATTGCGTAAGGCACAAATCCATACAATATCAGGTCTTGTTCCGATTATTGATGGTTTTGGGAATGCTACAATTATTTTGCCAAATGGCACAATCCTGCATATTGAGAATGCGTTTCTAAGCATTCAATCAAAAAGGAATCTGCTTAGTTTCAAAGATGTACGCCGTAATGGGTACCATATTGAGACTATTTATGAGCAAGATAAGGAATATATTGGGATTTCCTCTTATAAGATGAGCCTGAAGACCATCCATGAGAAGCTAGAAGCTTCTTCTATGGGTTTGTATTGTGTCATGATTAAAGCTGTTGAAACCTACGCTACCACATCCCGGAGATTGGTAAGCCCCGATCGTTTGACTGTGGCATGATCGCCTTGGTCATCGGGCGCTTCAATGATACGTAGGATAATTCAAAATACAAAATGGCACCCTTTAAAGGATATAAAGGTATTGTTGTCCAAAGATTATAATTGTGAGGCTTGCTCACAAGGAAAGCTCATTATCAAACCTTCTATAACAAAGGTTAATTTTGAATCTCCTTTATTCTTGTAAAGAATTCAGGGTGATATTTGTGGACCAATACAACCACCAAGTGGACCATTTAGATATTTTATGGTATTAGTGGACGCATCCTGTAGATGGTCCCATGTTTGCCTATTATCTACGCGCAATGTCACATTTGCACGTTTTGCTTGCAGATTATAAAGCTCCGGGCACAATTCCCTGATTATCCAATTAAGAGCATAATGATGGATAATGCTGGTGAATTTACATCAAAGAGTTTTGATACATATTGTGTTTCACTCAGAATCGAGGTTGAGCACCCGGTTGCATATGTTCATACTCAAAATGGATTGGCAGAATCCTTGATTAAACGTATCCAAATCATTGCCCGCACTCTATTATTGAGAACGAATCTCAACGATACAGCATGGGGTCATGCAGTTTTGCATGCGGCAGCTCTAATAAGATAAAGCCCCACTGCTAGTATTTTACAATCTCCCATTCAAATGGTTCTTGGTTATGAACCAGATATTTCACATTTACGCACTTTTGGTTGTGCTGTACAGGTGCCCGTAGCACCACCAAAAAGGACGAAAATGGGTCCCCAACGCCGTTTGGGCATTTATGTTGGGTTTAATTCACCATCTATCATTAGGTTCTTGGAACCAACTACTGGTGATCTTTTTACTGCCAGGTTTGCAGATTGTCATTTCGATGAGACTAGGTTTCCATCAATTGGGATACCTACAACTTCCATGACTGCAAAACAAAAACCAGTTAAGGTTTTCTCCTGGAATGAGAAAAATTTATCTCAATTGGACCCAAGAACTCCTGAATGTGAAAACGAGGTGCAGCGCATAATCCATTTACAAGCTATGGCCAATAGACTTCCTGACGCATTTAATGATGCTACTAAGATAACGAAGTCTCATATTCCGGCTGCAAATGCTCCAGCTAGGATAGCTGTTCCCGAAGAATAGGCTAAAATGGATCAAAATCCCCCACACTTGAAGCGTGGTAGACCGATAGGATCAAAAGATACTGCTCCTCGAAAACGAAGGGGAAAGAATCAAGAATCCGCTCCAGAAGAGCCTGGCGTTGTGCTTGCTCCCAAAGAGCTTATTGCCCCTGAAGAGGCGCAAACCCATGAAAGGAGCACTAGCCCCGGGAATACTGAGAATTTCATTACATATTGTAATGAAATTTGGGATCGAAATGAAATCATCATTGATGATGCTTTTGCATTCTCAGTTGCTCATCAAATTATGGATGATGATTGTGAACCACAATCTATTATTGAATGTCGTCAAAGGCAAGATTGGCATAAGTGGGAGGAAGCAATTAAAGCTGAATTAGCTTCCCTAACTAAACGAGAGGTTTTTGGACTTGTAACTCGTATCCCCGATAATGTAAAGCCCGTTGGATATAAATGGGTATTTATCCGAAAACGAAATGAGAAAAATGAGGTTGTCAGGTATAAAGCCCGACTCGTTGCCCAATGATTCTCCCAGAGACCTCGGATTGATTATAATGAGACATATTCACTTGTGATGGATATAATTACATTTCGTTTTCTCATTAGCCTAGCAATCTTTGAAAGATTGGAAATGCGTCTTATGGACGTTGTGACGGCATATCTATATGGCTCATTAGACTCGATATTTATATGAAAATTCGAGGAATTCAAAATGCCTGAAGCATGCACTCCCCGCAATTTATTCTCAATAAAATTGCAAAGATCCTTGTACGGGTTAAAGCAATCCGGTCGCATGTGGTATCAACGCCTAAGTGAGTACCTAATTAAGGAAAGGTACAAAAATGATCATATCTGCCCATGCGTGTTTATTAAGAAATCGAAACCGGATTTGCTATTATAGCAATTTATGTCGACGATATAAATTTAATTGGAACTCCGAAGAGTTAAGCTGAAACTGCTGAATATTTGAAAAGGGAGTTTGAAGTTAAAGATTTGGGTAAAACCAAACTTTGTCTTGGTCTAGAGCTTGAGCATAAAGCAAATGGAATAATCGTCCATCAATCAGCATATGTTGAAAGATTACTTAAACGTTTCAACATGGACAAAGCTCACCCATTGAGCACCCCTATGGTTGTAAGGTCTTTAGATCCCCAAAAGGACCCATTTCGTCCTAGAGAATCTGATGAAGAAATACTTGGTCCTGAAGTACCATATCTCAATGCAATTGGGGCTTTGATGTACTTGGCACAATGTACGAGACCAGATATCGCTTTTGCGGTAAATTTATTGGCACATTTTAGTTCTGAGCCAACTCGGAGACATTGGAATGGAGTTAAACATATTTTCCGTTATCTCCGAGGAACCATAGATTTGGGATTATATTATTCCAAGGATTCCACTAACTCTGGTTTAGTTGGATATCGATGCCGGATATAGATCCGATCCACATAAGGCTCGCTCTCAAACCGGGTATTTATTTTGTTATAACGGCACCGCTATTTCTTGACGTTCTACGAAGCAATCGCTAATAGCTACATCTTCTAACCACTCTGAGATTATTGCTTTATATGAAGCTGGAAGAGAGTGTGTTTGGTTAAGATCCGTTATAACACATATTCATAATTCTTGTTGCTTAATACCGGTTACAAATTCTCCCACTATAATTTATGAAGATAATGCTGCTTGTGTTGCACAAGTTAGGGAGGATATATCAAAGGTGATAGGACCAAGCATATCTCGCCGAAATTTTTCTATACTCATGAACTCCAAGAAAGTCGACAAATTGATGTTAAACAGATTCGATCCATAAATAATCTTGCAGATCTTTTTACCAAATCATTGCCAACATCAAGTTTTGAGAAATTAGTATATGGCATTGGTATGAGGCGAGTTCATAAGATGTAAGATTAATTAGCCCTAGTGGCTATATGGCTCTATTAAGGGAGAGATATTATGAACTATGCATTACAGCATTGATATGCGGCTAGTTCACAAGATGCAATAATGATTAGTCCCAGGAGTGGCTATATATACATTGCACTCTTTTTTTCTTTATGTCCGGTTTTTTCCCATAGGGTTTTTCCGGCTTAAAGTTTTTAACGAGGCAATTAATGCATCCATAAAAGGGAGAGATCATAACATGCGTGCTCTGCACTCTTTTTCCCTTTTGTCCGGTTTTTTATCCCACTGGGTTTTTCCGGCTTAAGGTTTTTAATGAGACAGTATCATTCGATGCACATTCGTAATGAATATGATGAATATTCAAGGGGGAGTGTTATGAAATACATGAATGGATAAAATACATGAATGAATATTCATTATATTCATCTTATCCAATGTATTTATTATGGTACATTTGTATCAAATGTTCTAAGTACATCTCCCTATACAATGAACGTTCGTCTCCCTTATCCTGTACATGTATCATTCGATATATTGATATTAATGATAAGTACATTCTTGTTCTCCTATAAATAGGATTTTAGTTTTGATCTACAATACACAATCACACGGAAACACGATAGTGAGTTACTAGAAATAAAGCTCTCTCATCTTGCTACTATCTCTAGTGTTCACTTGCTTTCTCTTCTTTAATCTCTTCTCTATTATATATTCGCCACGCGATATTTTATAACAGTATATATATATATTTGTCTCCATATCTTATTCTATTCTAACCGATGAAATGTCTCTCTTAACGTTCCTTTCTGGTTGCTTGCAAAAAAAAAAAAAAGTATTTTGCTTCCTCATAAGTTTAATATTTAGATTATCCTTTCTAGTTCGTTAGATCTTCTAAACTTAATAAGATGTTAATTTTTTCTTTTTTTCTTTTTTTGATAGGGATGTGATGCATCCATTCTACTAGATGACATCGTGAACTTCACTGGGGAGAAGACAGCGTTTCCCAACGTGAACTCCGTGAGGGGATTCGACGTGATTGACACCATTAAGTCAAAAGTGGAGAAACTGTGTCCTGGCGTTGTCTCGTGCGCTGACATCTTAGCCGTTGCCACTAGGGACTCCGTCGTCATTGTAAGCATCGACACTTGAAATTTCTTTAAACGTACAAAGAAATTATTATTTTCCTAAACTTATGTGGATTCAATTAATTTGATGTTTAGTTGGATGGACCAAGTTGGCAAGTCCGACTGAGAAGAAGAGACTCAACCACAGCGAACCTAAATGATGCTAATACCGACCTCCCCGCTCCAACTCTTAATCTCAGTGGTCTCGTCACCTCTTTCTCTAACAAAGGCTTTACTGTCAAAGAAATGGTAACGCTATCAGGATCCCACACGATAGGCCAGGCCAGGTGCGTGACGTTTCGGGCCCGACTCTACAACGAGAGCAATATAAGCCCATCATTCGCCATGTCTTTAAAGTCCAATTGCCCCAGCTCTGGAGGCGACAACAGCCTCTCCCCTCTCGACGTCACAAGCCCAACGTTCTTTGACAATGCCTACTTCAGCAACTCGGTGAACCAAGAGGGCTTGCTTCATTCGGATCAGCAGTTGTTTAGTGGAGGTTCGACGAATGCTCAAGTGGCTGCCTACAGCAAAAATTTGGGTTCATTCAGGAACGATTTTGCTGATGCCATGGTCAAGATGGGAGGCCTTAGTCCTCTCACCGGGTCTAGCGGTCAGATCAGGACCAATTGCAGAAAAGTCAATTGATTTTAATTCTGGCGATTTTTGTTCTTTTCATGATGTTTTTCCCTTCATTACTTCTTATTCTCACAACATCTGATTGAGAATTAAGTGTCCCGAAATTCTTCTTCATACATTTGGGTGTCTGTTTCTGGTCAATTTCACGAGGCGTGATAATAATTTGATGATGTCGTAATATTTTGTAACATCTGTATCGTATAATGGATTGCATTCTCTATTGAAAGGAACTTAGGCTCAACAATCAAATCCGATGCAGCGAGGAATCTAATTATTATTTCCTGTGTGGCAAAGTGATTTATCGAAATAATGTCATCTCTTCTAAGCAAGGGTCTCGTACACATTGCCAAAGGCAAAAATATTTCTTAAACGTTCGTATCATTGCGTGACGGAAAAATTACCAAAACAATTATAAACATATTATAATTGTATCAATTCAATTTTAAACTTTTTTTTTTCAATTGAGTCATAAATCTTTTGTATTTGTATCATATCAGTCCATCCAGCCAATTTTGGCCAGCAAGTACTAACATGAACGCCAACTGATTTACGTGACATGACCTAAGACCGACATAAATAATTTTTAACAATTTATTTTTATTCTTTCTTTTCTTTTTCCTTTTTTTTCTTTCTTTTTTTTTTCTTCCCTTCATCTTCTTTCTCTGGCAATTCGCCTGACGTCCTTCGACAATGCCTACTTCAGCAACTTGGTAAGCCAAAAGAACCTCTTCATTCGGACCAGCATGTGTTCAGTGGGGTTCAACGAACGCTCAAGTGACTACCTAGAGCAAGAACTTGTTAAGATTGGAGGCCTACGGGTCAGACCATGACAAATTGCAGGAGTTAATTGATTTTAATCCTAGCTATTGTTCTTCTCATGATGTTTTTTTTCCTTTATTTAACCTTTTATTCTCATAACCTTTCGAGATGATTGAGGGTAATAACTTGGTGCTCCCGCGTTTGATGATAACTTTGTTTTTAGTCAATTTCACAGGGCACGATGATAATTTGATTATGTTATGAGATTGGGTTATATTTATATAAAATGATGGCTTACATTCTCTTCTCTTTTTCTTTTGAAAGAAAATTGGGCTCATCAATTGAATGCGATGATGTCGATGTCGGATGCTAGATAATGATTAATCGTAAGGCATCTAAGCTCTTGGAATCACGAGACTTAACATGTATGTTATATGCATTCGCATCATGAATGGAGAGTAATATCTCTGGATTCCCTAACAATTGCTCCTTAGGAATATAATTATCATTAACAATGTATTTTCTTGTGCTTTAAGGATTTCATATGCAATGCCAGAGGTAAAGATATCTCCTACGCTTTCATGTCGTCTGTTAAAGATAATTAAAGATTTTTAGAGAATATTTTCCTATGTTCAACATAATTATGATATCAATAATGCTTAGGTGATGGTCTGTTACATTTTTTAAAGAATGACAATGCCTTCTGTACCACTAATTTCCCTTTAGGCAATTGGTTAACAAATTTAATTGGTTCCCGAGCATTAAGGCAGAAGATAAGAGAAAAAGGGACACATATCATTTTACAATTCTTATTCTCACTTTGAGTTGCTTTGTTGCATCAAATATTGGACATTACTAGAAAGTATTTTTTAAAAGGAAATTATTTTTAAGAGAGATGATATAAATTTTCCTATATTGTCAAACCTTCATTGACAACTCTAAATTTTGGAACTTTGTACCTTAGTGCTAGGCTTGCAATCTTGCCAATGGCCAATGCAGTTCGTGATGCCCCCACCCAAACCAATTGAAGCTTGGCTAGTGACCTTAGTGCTAGGCTTGATATCTCAATGCTCAGAAATTACATGATTGCTTAGGCCATGTTTGGTAACATTTCTATTCCTCCAAATTTTTGTTCTTTTGTTTCCCGGAATATAAAAAAAGAATATAAAAAAAGAACAGACATTTGTTTCGTAATGTCAATTGATTTTTCTATTCCTCGGAATAGAAAAATAGCTGGGGAATAGATTTGAAATAGAAACAAGAAGTAAAAAAAAAAAAAAATAACTTTTTGTTCCCGAGAATAATTCCTAGATATAAGTTATTTTTTCTTTTCTTCTTCCTTGCTGCCCCTTTCCTTCGTCGTTGACCCTGCTGTCCGGCCATCGCCGCTAGTTGGCCATCGTCGCCGGCCACCACCACCTACCTCCCGCCGCCCATCAGCCGATCGCCTCTCGCCACTCGCCCACCGATCGATTGCCGGCAGGCCGTCGTTACCGTCATTGCCCGCCGCTGACCCCACCGCCGATGACCATTAAGGCCACTGCTCACCGGCTGGCTAACAATCAGTCGCCGTCGCCACCTCCGGCCGCCATCACCACCACCAACCGCCATCATCACCGGCTGCCGCACCCATCACCGATGACGGTTGACGCCGCCGCCCACCAGCTAATAGACCGACTGATTGATGCCGACAACCGTCGCCGCTGCCCGCCGGTGACACTGACAACCGGCGGCAGCAATGATCAGCGATGGGCGGCAACAAAGAAGAATAAAAAAACATTTAAAAGAATTATACATTGTGAATCATACCAAATGCATTTATATTTTTTTCTCATTCTAAGAATATAAATTTTATGTAGTTACCAAACATGTTCTTTTATTGAGAAATTATTCCCAAGAATAAAAATACAAAAAAAAACTATTTCTGAAAAAAAAAAATTGTTCCCCAAACCAAAAGCGTTACCAAACAGACCCTTAGTTTACTCGGTTTCCTTAGAAAATTTAAGATCTCACTTGATGCAATATTTCTTGTTGGCAATTCCCACTGAGTTCCATGTCTTACAATTTCTTAATTAGAAAAGTCGGCCACAATGAAAACAAAGAAAAATAAAAGAAGGAAACCAATCACAATTCAGATACTTAGAAGTACGAGATGTTTATTTATTCCATTTGGCGTCATAAATTAACTTTATAACTTTTTATCCTATAAATCCAATTGAAATTAAGTCTAAATTATGAGAAATTACAAAATAAGCATGATCAAAGGCTATATTTCAACTTTTGGTGTGTATAAAATTAAAATATTGTGATTTTACACCTGATGGCCACAAAAAAGAGCTATACGTAAAATTTCTTAGCTATTTTTCTTTCGGAGTTCAAAATTCTCTAGCCATCTTAGAAATTACTCTAATTAAATCTCTTTATATAAATTAATGGACTTTATATAACACGTGTAAAGTGAACACATATTTGATGCATTCTAATATCACGATATTTTTCCATGAATTATTAGTATTTACAATTGAATAATATGTCTCAATATCCGAGATAACATAACTTCCATTAATTTAACTATCCTCGGACGAATTCCTTCATTTGAAAAATATTATAACAGATCTGTTTAATCAACTTCACTTCAAGATGAAATACATATGTTGGTAGATTACATTTAAATTTCTATACTAGATACCTCTTCATGAAATAAATATGTTGGCAGATTACAATTAAATTTCTACGCTAGATAATTCTTCTTTTTGTTCAAGAAAATTAAGAGAGATTGGTACAAAAAGAAAGATTAATTTGAATTTGTTGTGTAAATATAAGAAGAAGAAGAAGAAGAAGAAGAAGAAGAAGAAGAAGGAGAAGAAGGAGAAGGAAGAAGAAGGAGAAGAAGAAGAAGAAGGAGAAGGAGAAGGAGAAGAAGAAGGAAGAAGAAGGAGAAGGAGAAGAAGCAGAAGGAAGAAGAAGAAGAAGAAGAAGAAGAAGTGAGTCCACCATCTACTATTTTTGCGGAGCATGATTAGCTTTTGTTTTCGTTGAAATGCGTCATCAAACTATCATCACGCCATGGGCAATTTATTAAAAACATACACATAAATGTACGAAGGAAAATCAGAAGACACTCAATTTGCAATAAGATGTTATGAGAATAAGAAGCAAAGGAGGAAAAACATCATAAAAAGAACACGAGTTGCTAGGATTGCAATTAATTGACTTCCCTGCAATTCATTCTTATCCGACCGCCAGACCCGGTGAGAGGTCTGACCAATAAAAAAAAAAAAAGAAACACAGCGAGAGGGCTAAGGCCTCCCATCTTGACCATGGCATTAGCAAAGTCGCTCCAGAACAAATTCAAAATGTTGCTGTAGATGGTCACTTGATCGTTCGTTGAATCCCCACTGAAAAACTGCAAGTCCAAGTGGAGTAGGCCATTTTGGCTCACCAAGTTGTGGAAGTTGTCGAAGGACGTAGGGCTCATGATGTCAGGGGGAGTTGTTGTGGCTTGCCGAGTTGGGGCAATCGGCCTTTAAAGACGTGGCGAACAACAAGTTTATGTTGCTCTCATGGTAGAGCCGGCATTGGATCGTTGTGCACCTGGCCTTGCTTATGGTGTGGGATCCCCAGAATGCCACCATTTCTTTGGTAGTGAACCCTTTGTAGGAGAAAGAGGTGATGAGGTTGTTGAAATTAAGAGTTGGAGCTGGGATATCAGTATTAGCGGCACTTAGGCTCGTCATGGACAAATTTTCTCTTCCTACTGAACTTGCCAACTCTAAACATCAAATTAATTGAATCCATGTAAGTTTAGGAAACTCATATTTTCTTCCTCCTATTGATTCAAAAAATTATTCTACTAGGGATCAAAAATATAATAAAGGGAAAAACACTAATAAGGCACTTGGGTGGACATTGTTGAGCAGTGGCATGAGGATAATAAAGCGGAAAAGATAATAATGAAATTTTTTTGTATATTTCAATTTATATTAATGAAGAATATATCAGTCTATATATAAGCTTTATTAGATAACTTTTCTAAAAAGAAATCTTAATTGAGATATGCACAATCAAAGATAAATATACATGCAATATATGTGCAGTATACGTGCAATGTATCTACAATCTTGAGAAATATGAATAATGAATATAAATATTATTACTATCTTTAACATAAGGCAATATCATATAAAAATCCTTAAAAGACACTTGTTTATATGATCCTTATGAGGCTAATTCTACCTTGGCATGGCCTTTAGGTCCAATCTAAATATGCCTTGTGCTTTTTTCTTTGTCTAGAAAAATCCCCGACTTTACATACGGTTCCAAATCCAAACGTACTTTACTTTTTGTCTAAAAGGAATTACCAATTCTAATTCTAGTCTCAAATCTGCCGCGATTAATCATTCGTTCAAAAATTGTTGTTAGTTGTCCCTAATTTCCGTAATTTTCAAATTAAAAAAATAGTTTCGTTTTGTAGATAATTTTCCCCGTCACCATAGTGATGTAAATTTGTTACCGACATGGAAATGCCATGATTTTTTAACCGAGGGCTAACAGGGATGGATTTGAGACTAGATTGAAAGTTGGTGATATTTTTAGACCAAAAAAAAAAAAAAAAAGTTGGGGACAAATCTAAGACTAAAGCTAAAGTTAGTATTTTCTTAGACAAGATAAAGTTTGGGGCAAATTTGGGGCTGGACCTAACTTTTTTTTTTTTTTAAAGACAAAAAAAAATTAAGATAGAATTGAAATCGGATCTAAAGTTAAAGTTGGGAATTTTTTAGAAAATTAGGCCATCATAGTTATCCACCAATGAGAACTTTTTGCATCAAGCTAAAGATGGTTGGGTTTTTATTCTTATACAGTGAGAAGTTTTTGCTCTCTTGATACCAACTTGAAATGATAGAGAGCATAGAAGTGCCAAAACTTGATCAACCGAGCCTACCCCAATTCATTTCAACGATACACTCATCCACTGGCATCACATCAAGATCAGTTCCTTTTTATGTTACCGCCCCGTAATTAATTGAATGAATAGTCCCGTGTAAGAGGTATCTTTGCCGTTTGAGACCCTTGCTTACTAGAAATGACATTATTTAGATAAATTACTTTGCCAACACATGAAAGACAATTGGATTCAATTGATGAGCCCCAAGTTCCTTTCAATAGAGATTGTAATCCATTGATACTATATATAGATTTCACAGAATCTTACAATGTCATCAAACTATCATCACGCCACTGCCAATTTACTTAAAACACACACCCTAATGTATGAAGGAGAATTAAAAGACAATTTTTAATAAGATGTTATGAGAATAAGAAGCAAAGGAGAGAAAACATAATAAGAACATGAGTCGCCAAAATTACAATCGACCTTCCTACAATTCATCCTTATATGATCACTAAACCTGGTAAGAGGGCTAAGGCCTCCCATCTTGACCATGGCATTAGCAAAGTTGCTCCAGAACAAATCCAAATTGTTGAGGTATACGGTCACTTGATGGTCCATCAAATCCCCACTAAACAGACGTTGGTCTAAGTGGAGTAGGCCTTCGCGCCTCACCCAGAGAGACGACCAGAGAGACGACGGAAGTCGTCTTCGACTTTTCACAGACCAGATCTGCTCCTTTTCGTCCTCACCATCCAAGATCAAGACCTCGGGCTGCTATTGCTTGTGTCTGCAGAGATTCTTTTGGGAGGATTCAAGATGGATTTGCAAAGCATATTGAGGTAGGTTCGGCTGAGCAAGCGGAGGCCATCGCTTTGGTTGAAACCCTAGATTTTATCTCTTCAACCCTAATCCCTAATTCCCCAGAAAAAAGAATTTCTTATTTTATCTGATTGTCGGTTGCTAGTGGATAGTCTATTGTCGTCCTCTACTCTAAATTGGTCAGTGCAACCCCTTGTGGACCGGGCCAAGCACAAATTGGAGTCTATTTTGGGTCTTTCTTTAGCTCACTGCAGTAGGAATTCTAATCGGGTTGCTGACTGGGTTGCAAAAGCCCGGCGTTTCGATTTCCTTCCTAACAACTGGGTGTCTAGTCCCCCCTCTACTCTTTTGGATCTTCTTTGTACTAATGCTCATGCTGTATTACCTTTACCTAGTATCTAATATTATCAGCTTTGTTTCTCGTCAAAAAAAAGTGGAGTAGGCCTTTTGGCTCACCAAGTTGCGCAAGTAGCTGTTGTCGAAGGATGTATAAGGCTCGTGACTTCAGGATGGGAGAGGTTTTTGTCGCCTCTTGAGCTAAGGCAATCAGCCTTTAAAGATGTGATGAACGATGAGCTTATGTTGCTTTAGTTGTAGAGCCGGGATCGGAATGTAGTGTGCCTGGCCTTGCCTATGGTGTGGGATACTGAGAGTGCCACCATTTCTTTGGCAATGAATCCTTGTTGGAGAAAGAGGTGATGGGGTAGTTGAGATCAAGAATTGGAGCTGGGAGGTCGATATTAGCGGCACTTAGGCTCGTCATGGTCAATCTCTTCTTCCTAGTCATGACCCTCACCTCAAATTTGGATAAAGGCTTGTAGGCCCTCGTCGGTGGTTGGCCAAAGTCACCAGTCCCTGCCTAGGGCTTGGCGATCTTGACTAACCCTCCTCCACCATTGCCGGCCCTTGCCAGTGATGGTGGTGTAGAGGCAGAGAGGGCTATGCAAGCCCTCACCAAACGCTGCACCTACTTTTAAAAAAATGGTTATTTTAATTAATATATACATTAAAATTTGATTTTTGGGGCAAAACGACGTTGTTTTGCATCTTCATTACTGAGTCAACTTTTCAGCATGCCACGTGGACCACTCATATCAGACTTCAAGCCACTTTCGTCAGACTTAATACTTATATATCACAATTTTCAAAAAAAAAAAAATGACAGTTTAGCATACATTTTGAAAGTTTTGGCACTTAGATATTTACTTATGTTAAGTTTTAACACTTATTATGTACTTTAATCTTAGACAACCACGCTGAGGCGGATCTTGACACGGACATGCAAATGAGCAAAAGGAAGCACATTATCAGGCTGTATAGGAAGCGACGGCTGAATGACTATTTGGATGGGAAAGAGAGAGAGACAAGGGAAAGATCGCGCAAATGTGTGTTATGTCTTGGTTTGGATTCTTCGTGAACTTCAGCATGCGGTATTTATAGGAGAATTACACTACTTTTGGACACGTTGCATGGGAAAAAGAAAACAAGATAATTTAATATTAAAAAGAAAATAATTAGAACGTATGTAATTTCTAGCTTGAAGCAAAGGACATCCTTGAGATCGGGGAAGCCATGCCAGTAATTAATTATATCTAAGTCAAAACAATTGGTATCGGGCTGTTATACATGGAAAGTGCCTAGTATAGTTGACATATACGTGCAATATATGTGCCATGTATGTGCAATATACATGTAATATATGTGTCATGTATGTGCAATATACGTGTAATCTTGAAAGATAAGGATAATTAACATAAATATCATCAGGACATTGTTAATATAACCATACAGTTATTTTAACCTAGTAACGATGCAAGGGCAGCCACACATTTGCTTGATCACATCGACCTCCGCCTCAACACAATTGTCCGAGGAGAACTACTACGCAGGAAAGTGCCTGAAGGCACTTGAGACCGTGAGATCCAACGTGAAGGCGGCGGTGGCCAAGGAGGCTTGCATGCGAGCATCCTTGCTCCGTCTTCACTTTCACGATTGCTTCGTCACTGTAAGTGTCTTCCGCTTTCTAGCTCTGTTCAAACCGTCTTCTTTTTTTCATCTAATATTAACAGAATTTATTTTTAATTTGTTTTATAGGGATGTGATGCATCCATTCTACTAGACGATACGGTGAACCTCATCAGGGAGAAGACAGCCCGTCCCAATGCAAACTCCGTGAGAAAATTCGACTTGATCGACACCATCAAGTTGGAAGTAGAGAAGTTATGCCCCGGTGTTGTCTCACATGCCGACATCTTAGCCATTGCCGCTAGGGACTCCATTGTCGCGATAAGTGCCAACCCTTGAAATTTCTTGAAACATCCACAGAGGTTATTATTTTTCTTGAACTTATTTGAATTTAATTTTGATATGTAGTTAGGTGGACCGAGTTGGCAAGTTCAGCTGGAAGAAGGGATTTGACCACGATGAACGGAACCGCTGCTAATACCAACCTTCCATCTCCAAAGCTAAATCTCAACAACCTCATCACCGCTTTCACCAACAAAGGCTTCATTGCCCAAGAAATGGTGGCACTCTCAGGATCCCACATCTTAGGCGAGGCTAGGTGCACGACATTCCGGGACCGGCTCTACAACGAGAGTAACATGAACTCATCATTTGCCGCTCCTTCGAAGGCCAATTGCCCTAGCTCGGGAGGCGACAACAACCTTTCCCCTTTTGACGTCACAAGTCCCACATCCTTTGACAACGGCTACTTCCGGAACTTGGTGGGCCAAAAGGGCTTACTCCACTCGGACTAGCAATTGGTCAGTGGAGGTTCGACGAATGCTTAAGTGACTACCTACAGCAAGAACTTTGGCTCGTTCCAGAAAGATTTTGCTAAGGCCGTGGTCAAGATGGGTGGCCTTAGCCCTCTCACTGGCTATCGCAGCTTAATTTTCGGAAAATAATTAATTAATTAATTAATTACGAAAATTATTAGATAAATGCGATAAATCTAATTTATGCCTGTAATGCCTAATTGGATGTCGAAACAGACCCGAAAAATTTTCGAGATTCATTCAATAAATAGTAGAGCGTGTCTACTAGCTAACTACACTAATCAATTGCCTAACATGCATTGATAAGGCACTAATTTAATTACTCTACTCTAATATATCCACCTAATTGCATTTAATTAAATCTAAACAATCCATAAGTATCATTAGCCTACTAAGTGAGGATTAGTGAGCAAAACTCACTTGATTAACGAGCGAGTCAGTGCGAAACGTCAGGAACGCGATGGAGACCGACTATGTGCAATGTACGTGCCATGTACGTGCAAGATACGTGCAATCGTGAAAGATAAGGATAATTAACGTAAATATCATCAGGACATAGTTAGTATAACCATACAGTTATTTTAACCTAGTAACGGTGCAAGGGCAGGCACACATTTCACTTTAGATGGAAAGGGGACCCAATACAAACCAGAAACTGTGCTTCCTCTTTTTCGTTTGCTTGATCGCATTGACGTCCACCTCGACACAATTGTTCGAGGAGAATTACTATGCAGTAAAGTGCCCGATGGCGCTCGAGACTGTGAGATTCGCCGTGAAATCAGCGGTAGCCAATGAGGCTCGCATGAAAGCATCCTTGCTCCGTCTTTACTTTCATGACTGCTTTGTCAATGTAAGTCTCTCCCCTCGCAACGTCACGAGCCCTACATCCTTTGACAACGGCTAATTCTAGAAGAGCCAAAAGGACCTACTCCACCTAGACCAACAATTGCTCGAGGGAGGTTCAACAGACGATCATGTGACCGCCTACAGCAACAATTTGGATTTATTCTAAAACGATTTTGCTACCGCCATGGACAAGACGGGATGCCTTAGCCCTCTCACCGGGTCTAGCAATCAGATAAGGATGAATTGTAAGGAGGTCAATTGATTGCAAGTCTGGCGACTTGTGTTCATTTTATGATGTTTTCTCTCCTTCGCTACTTATTTAGAGTTAAGTGTTTTCTAATTCTCCTTTGGGCGTGTGTTTTAAGTAAATTGCCAGAGGCGTGATGATAGTTCAATGAAGTTGTTAGGTTGACTGACATCTATATATGGCATTAATGGATTACGTTCTAGGAACTTGGGCCTCATCAATTGAATCCGATTATCATATCCTGTGTGCAAAGTTTACCCGTGATCTAATCCTAGACTTTATTGTTTACTTCTAATTGTGGTATTTAGGACGTGTAGACGAAGGATTTGCGTGCCATGCATCTTCATTCGCAAACATAAGTCAAGCCAATTCGTACTCCATGAAAATTTAATCTAACATTCAGCAAAAAAGATTGATGAAAATCAGCAACGAAAGCAACTTGATTCATTTGATATATGATCAGTTAAGTATGTCGTGTGGTGTGCTCCACGAACGCAAAATTTGCTATCAAATGTCGCATCGGATTGTTAAAGTAGTTTTTTGCATGCACGAGGGTGTGCAAGAATATATGAATCGTTAGGTATAAGTTTCGAGTGGAGCCCACTAGGAGCTAAAGCTCACGGAAATTGAAGTCTAGATCGGTTAGAACGCTGCGTCTTATGAAGCTTTCGCATTGTTTCTTTCAAATTTACCAAATTCGATTTTAATGGTGGGCAATGCGTGATGCCACGTGCGGTCCCACGGTAGGGAGGCTGCCGCAAGGAGAAGAAAAGAAGAAAAAAATGGAATATATGCGTCACAAGTCCTAAAACTTATAGTCAAAGGGCAATTGAGTTCTAAAACTTTCAAAATTTGTAATTAAGTTCTAAAACTTGTCAAATTGGTGCAATCAAGTCCTTCCGATAACATTATTAATTTGTCTAACAAAAAATGCTAACGTAATATTTTTGAATTAATTTATCTCTCTTATGTGGCATTTTTTTTTTTTTACTTTTCCTTTCCAAACTCATCTAACTAATATTTAAAAGTAAAAAAAAACTAAAAGAATATAAAAGAATAAAATTGGAATAAAATAAAATAAAAGGGTAAGGACCATAGCTAGGTGTTGTGGCTATTGCCCATTGTTTAAAGGGCTAGCCAAGGTCGCTAACCCTCACCACCCTAGGCGAGGCCTCGTCAACCCATGCAAGGGTCAGTAAGGCTTGCCCAAATTTGGTTGAGGGCACCCAAATTCGGCAATACCGACCCAAATTTGGTTGAGCCCACTAGGGGCAAGCAATCATGATTGTCTTCGGGTAAGGCCTTGCCAGCCTTAAGCAAGGACCGACAACCGTCACTAGGCTCGGCCAAGGCCTCACTGACCCTAGCCTAGGGCCAAAGTGACTCACACATTGCTTGTGGCCAGTGAGTCCCTAGCCTTTTTTTCCAATATTGTTTTTCTAATTTATTTTACATTTTTTTAATACTATTTAAATAATATTTAAAGGAAAAAGGTAATTTAAAAAATGCCACATAGCAAAGAGAAATTAATTTTTAAATTCCACATCAGCAACTTTTTTCTAGACAAATTGACAATGTTAGCGAAGGAACCCGATTGCACCAATTTAACATGTTTTAGAATATAATTACATCTTTTAAAAGTATTAAAACTCAATTACATTTTCGCGACAATTTTAGAGGTATCAAAATTTTGAACCCATTTATGATAAGATGGGTCATATACCGGTTAATCAAGTTTTAGATAAATGGATTATTAATAGGTTTGGGTTGTATGTAAGTCTAATAAATGGATTTGTCTTTGAATCCATTTACAACTCATTTAACTTATAAAGATTATTAGTTGAGTAAACCCATTAACGAGGTATCATCCGTTTGAGCAGTTTCTATCATTTTTATTTTCTTCAAAATTTCAATTTTTCAATTTTTTTTTCTTTTTTCTTTATCTTTCTTTCTCTTTTTTCTCCCTACGAATTCCAACAACTGCTAGCAAGCCTTAAGCTTGCTAATTAGGCAAGGCCAATGCCTCACCGGCCTTGGGCGAGCTAAAGCTCGCCAAATCTAGTGAGGTCGAGCTCACCAGCCTTGGTGTTAGCAAGACTCCAGCCTCCTTGATTTGGCAAGCCTCGAGCTTGTGATCAATTGAGGATGAGGC
Organism: Eucalyptus decipiens; assembly: GCA_014182575.1. Classification (NCBI taxonomy): domain Eukaryota; kingdom Viridiplantae; phylum Streptophyta; class Magnoliopsida; order Myrtales; family Myrtaceae; genus Eucalyptus; species Eucalyptus decipiens. The sequence continues at coordinate 16,167,630 of CM024619.1, forward strand.
TCAAGTCTCGTAGGCCTATGGCGAGGCTTGAGCTCACCTGTTGCCTATCACAACAATCGTGGTTGATGATCGAAAGAAGGAGGATAGAAAAAAAGGAAAAATAATAAGTAAAAATAAATTAAAATTCTATTTTTTAAAATTTAAAAATAAAAATGCTTAAAAGGAGTATACTAAAAATCAAATTAGATTTTCTATACTAAGCGAAAAATATTTCTAATTCATTTTCAATCTTCAATCAAATAATAAAAAAATATTATCATTTTCAAAAATACCACATTTTTTGGTGAAATAAATGGAGCCTCAATTTAAAAAAAAATTATCCATTAAATTTGTAATTGTATGGAAATGTTTTAACAATATATATATATATATATATATATATATGTATATTTAAATCATAAGAAACAACATTTTCTAAATTTGATTAAACATGGAAGTGTTTTACAATATGGGTCGGGTTGGCTCAAATTGAGTATAGCTCAATAAATTTACATTGCTAATAAATCAGTTAGTGAGTCAATTTGGATAAGACCATATATGATCCCACTCAAATTCAATCCGATCCACTCATTTGACAAATACACAAAATAAGTTTTATTTTGTAAGAGGGGAAAATTGTCCGGGCTGTAAAAGGAGCCACTGGACACGTGGCGATGAACGAGCCGAGGAAACTACGGCTTACGTGGAAGTCCAGGACTATGTATGTTTTTCTCGCCAAGGGAACCGAACTTTTCAAACGTTGACCGTTGAGATGCGGGAAAAAGACGCCGCCGCTCTCGTTTTCCCAAAAAGCTTCCTGAGAAAACCGGGGAGACAGAGCCCACCGGAACCGAACCCTGCAAAACAGGAGGAAGAAGAAGCCGAACAAGCTCGCTCTCGCCCGCCCATGGAAGTTGCTCCTGACGCTTCGTCCCCTGCATTTATACTCCCCAGGCGCGCTCAAAGCTCCCCACTTGACCGCCGCCGCCACCACCACCCATCATCGAAGCAACTCCACCGTCGTATCGCCGAATCTCTCATCAGAAGAGCTGATACAACATGTCGAGGGCCCTCCGGGACGCGGTCGCCAGAAGACGCGTGTGCCAGTGGTGGGATCACGTGAGGCCTGCGCCCAAGGACCCGATCGCCGGCGTCGGCGAGGCCTTCCTCGCCGACGCGAGCCCGAACAAGATCAACCTCGGAGTGGTACGCCGCGATTCCTCCCCTGTCTACCCTTTGCTGTCTTCTGTCCGGCTCTGTCGTCAAAACGATTGCTTGACGGCGATATGATTCGGTGATCGCGTGCGTTTTTGATGGACGGTTTTGTTGGAGAATGCAGGGAGCTTACAGGGATGAAGAAGGCAAGCCCGTCGTGCTTCGGTGCGTGAGGAATGCGGAGGCTAAAGTTGCGGGTAGCGAATTCCTGTGAGTTGTCAATTTATCCCTTACTCTCGGTGACTTTCCGCGCTCTGTTTTCTTGTTCTTGATTCAGTTGATTGTGAAGTGACAAGAAGATATTAGGTGTTTGAGTTGGGAATGAATTGATTGATCAAAAGATGTGCTTCTACTTCCGCTTTAGAAATTGTGGTCATTGTAATGACCATATCAGTGTTATTCAGCACTTCTGTATTCTGCATATGGTAACAGTTTGTTATAACATTTCCTTACTGAGCTGATATATTCTTGTCTGATGTGTTATGAAATTGTTTAAAAACCATTGGCTGTGGGTTTCTTGCATTGTTGCTGGTAACTTTGCAGTAGAAGAGTGTAAATTGGATAATAAGCTGCTTTATGAGATGGTAGACTGTTACAACAACATGAGGGTTACCTGGCTAAGCTGGGAAGATTACATAGTAAACAGAAGTGCTATAGGTTTTGTTGAGTTTAGCAGTGGATTAATATCTTCCACCTGAATTTGCACTGATTGATTGCTAGTTAAAGTTGGCACCTATTTACAGAGGAACTACCATTGGCATTTAGGATGAGATTTTATCTCATATTGATTGTAATGGGGAATGTTGTTTATCTAGCTGACCAGAAATGTGAAGCATAATTTTATTCATGTAGCTCTGTGTCTTAATCCTGAATATTTGCATCTCATTATCTGAGATCCTTGTCAGGGAGTCAATTTCTACTTCGGCTAATTCTAGACTGGTTGAGGAGAGCATAAAATTGGTCTATGGAAAAGATACAGATGTCATAGGAGAAGGAAGATTAGCTGGCATTCAAACTCTCTCGGGAACTGGTGCTTGTCGCCTCTTTGCAGAGTTCCAAAGGCGCTTCTATCCAAGATCAAAAGTTTATTTTCCTGATCCAACTTGGTCGAAGTGAGGGTGGTTTATGACTTTTAAACTCATCTGCGCATTCTTGATACAACTGAATATTGGCTTTTTCATTATCATGAATATTCCTAATTGTTTTTTGATGTTCAAAACAGCCACCATAGCATTTGGAAGGATGCTGAAGTTCCTCAGGGCACCTTCTCTTACTACAACCCTAGGTCGAAGGACCTGAATTTTCCAGCACTCATAGATGATATCAAGGTAAGAACTGTACCCTTTTGATGATAATAGAATAAAGTCTCATAGACCCCTATGATAAAATGATTAAGTTACAAAGAGGTCCTCTATCGTACTGCCTCATAGATTTCCTTCCTTACTGTAACTATCGGGACATTTGTACAAGTGCAACTGCTATGCTGATTGTGTTTTTTCTACCAGTAGAATGCCCCAGAAAGTTCCTTTTTCTTACTCCATCCTTGCGCTCATAATCCGACCGGCATTGATCCAACTGAGGAAGAGTGGAGAGAAATATCATATCACTTAAAGGTAATCATTACCTATGTACCATCATGGCTATGCGAGAATTTGTTGATTCTTACACTGACTGTAAACATCAATTGTTGTCAGGTGAAGAATCATTTCCCATTCTTTGACATGGCTTATCAAGGTTTTTCAAGTGGCAATCTAGACAGGGATGCACGAGCAATCCGTACTTTTCTTCAAGATGGACATTTAATTGGTTGTGCTCAATCCTTTGCGAAGAACATGGGACTTTATGGACATCGAGTTGGTTGTCTCAGGTACAGATATATCTTGCACACTTAAGTGGGGTTTTCTCCTGCAGTGCTTCAGGAATAAAAATGACAGATGGATCATTGAAAGAGACCTTTCGTGGCCCAGCAAGTCCCTGCAAAGTTACAAGGCAGGGAGAGTTTAGGGAAGAGCAGAACATTAGTGAAGAGAATTATAATAAGACTATTGTGCTTATAATGACTAAAACATATTTTAAAAATAATCCTCCTGCAATGCACATACACCTGCTATTCAAATGGTCGGATGTGGTGATGCAGATAGGCAACATCTAGCCATTGTTACAATGCTAATCTACACAGTTCATCGTTCTTTTCCTCTTTAACTTTTTCAGCATTCTTTGCACCGACACAATGCAAGCACTTGCAGTAAAAAGCCAACTGCAGCAGATTGCACGGGCAATGTACGGGAGCCCTCCTATTCATGGTGTATTGCTGGTCTCAACAATCTTAGGAGATCCAGACACAAAGGCACTTTGGGTCGAGGAGTTGAGGGTAGCTTCCTATTCTTCTTCCACAATCGTTTCTCATTCATCAGTTTTCCCATTTCATTTTGTTGTCATATTGTTAAATGAGCTGTTCTGAAGTCTCTTATCATGGCCTGTATTTTGTAAGGCAATGGTAAATCGCATTTGTAAAATGCGGGAAGCTCTACAGGAAAGCCTTGAGAAACTGGGATCTCCTCTCAATTGGGAACATATAACAAACCAGGTTGGCATGTTTTGCTTTTCTGGCTTAACTCCTCGACAGATAGAGCAGCTACAGAGGGAGTTCCACATATACATGACTGCTGATGGCCGCATCAGGTAGTTACTTTGCTCTAGTCTGGATTTGAGATAACCACCTCCTAATAACTCAGGAGTGCTTGTTACCTTATCTTGTTTATAAAGAATTAATTTATTTGTCCCCCCAGAAGAGGAATTCTTCAGAGTCAGTTCATGTAGCACTTCTATGTTTCCTGAAAGATCTGTGCAGTCTTTAAGATTTCTTTGTTAATCTTCCCTTATAGCCTGCCTTCACAAATGGCAGAGTAAGTTGAAAATTGTCTTTTATTGACCAAAAGAGAGTTCTGTTTTTGTGGCTATATCCGTCTGCATCTCATCAGCGGAGCACAGCTTTCCTGAAATGAATCGCTGTTGGCATTAAAATAGCTTAAGCTGCAATCTGCATAACTGCTGATTGACTGGCTTCGCCTTTTCACAGTTCTTTATTACATGAAGTGTTGTGTTTCTCACATTTGTTTGATGAGTTATGTTGGACCCTGTTTGAACAGCATGGCGGGAGTTACAATGAGCAACATGGACTATTTGGCAAATGCAATACACGAAGTGACCAAATCTGGCCAAGAATCTTAGGTTTTTATCAGACATCAGGCTTTTAGCTGCTTATCCTTGCTACTGCCTGATGATGTTGGACATCATAGTTTCCTTCAATGCACATTGTTGTAGAAGTATATAGGAATTCTACTATGTAGAATGCTGTACTTAAGAACAGTGGCACTTCTCAGTGCTTTATTTGTGTATAGGCTCGTATGATATAGACCTGTAAGCTGTAATCATCTTTTTATGGACAATATCATTGATTGTGATCAATCACTTGAATTATGCATCGAATAGCATTGCATCAATCTGAGATCAGTGTGAAGTTTGGCACTGCGAGATAACTTGGTGTCGACTCCGAGTCTCAGGTTGGAGACATGGAAGAGCCGACGTAATTAATTGACAGAATTGCACCACTTCAACTTTGGTCCCCAAAACGGAAACATCAAACCAGTCCTTTTCTTCTCCCCATCAGCTTAAATTTCACCTTACTATTTGCAAATCAAGTTTAGTTTCTGTCGTTTTCCATCTATTGAGCTAACAGCTTGATTTCATGGCTTATATACACCTCTTCTTTTTCCCCATAATGGATTATATCTATGACAGCAACTCCAGATATATGTTATTTGAGTCTCTCTCTTCAGGTTCTGGTTTGTCCGTGCTTGCAGAAGATACGTAATAATTAATTGAAACGGCTAACTGAGATAAGCTTAATCAATAAAAAAAACAAAACGAGATTTCGTGAATATAAAAGCTTATGACGAGACTAGTCGGTGTGGCTTTCTAACATGGAACCGCCCTTAATTTCTTATTAACATCATTTTTTTTGTCTATTTTCAACGGGGGCAAGTAGAATACGTACGAAACACTATAAGGTATCTATTTTCTATTTAAGCAGGAATATCCGCTGATAAATTCTTGTTGATCCTGTAATTTCATCTTGCCAACTTTGTACATCGACTTTAATTTGTCGGATCTTGCATCGAATATACATGATTCAAGACTTTCAATCACGTCGACATGTGCATACATAATCTGGCATCCCGACTAAAGATGTTTGCGCCATTCATCTGAATTTTACAGCGAGATTGACCATCCGGGCTACATCCGGAGTTATTCATAATCCATACAAGAAGTTCAATTGTCAGTACAGAGTCGGAAAAAAAAAAAAATTCAGCTTTGAGGAATCCAGGTTTAGATTCAGATCAAGAGCTACGTAGCCAGGTTAGTGATACCTTCGAAATTAGAAAAATTGAGGCAAATTACGATATAGAGAATGTCCGAAAGAGTCAGTGCTCAAAAGGGTGGTGGGCTGGAATTATTCGAAAGGCGGTAGACTTCCAACCGACTTCCAACTACCCTTCCTCGCAGTTGCTCAATCCGACAGTCCAACCCCGACCCAGCATTGCCCGAAACGACGAAAGGAAGAAGATTTGATAAAAATGGTGCAGAACGGACGGTTGACTGGCTCCGGCTTTGGCTTTGGCTTTGGCTTGGACTTTCGCTTTCTTCATGATCCATTGCCCTCAGTCGCCGACCACCTCTCGTCGCCGTCGCTCAAGGTACTCCCTCCCTCCCTCTCTCTCTCTCTCTCCCTCTCGCGCCGGCGACGACTCATTTGCTGTTCCTTCGCATAGTACAATGTTTCTTGAGCGTCTTTATGTTGCCTCATGTCTAATTTAAGCAGTACATGATCTTTCATTCTTAATGTGAACCTGGAACTCAACACCCAGTAGCTATCCTCTGACACATGCTAGTGCCCTTCGCGGTGAATTCAAACGCCTCAGTTCTCACTTTGGCGCTGTCCATGAGCTGCAATTAGGCAACTTTTTATAGGGTATTGAGCGTTTTAGCTGCTTTTCCTCTAGAGTCGAGGCGGTGTTTATCACCAATTGATTTCGCATACACCCAAGAAGGCTTAACATGGTGTGATAGAGGGAATCGATCATTATTACCAACATGTTCAGCTCGATGGTTGAGTGCATACCCATGTCGCTCCTATCCAAGAAAAGGGGCAACTTACGTGCTGATAGAATAGCAGATGTTGAGGAAGCCAGTTGGCTGTAGAATTCACGTGCAGACTTGAATTCTACTTCTCATGTTTTGCATTACATGATATGCTTTCTCGACATGTCGTTATCTGATTGAGGCAAAGATTTCTGTCAGCATATGTTGGATGTGGATACTTAAATCCGTACAATTGATGTTATGTCTCAGGTATCATGGGTGTGAAGATAGGATTCCTGTTTCTTCTTGTTTTGAGTGCTCTTGCAGCCCTCGACGCTAGGCAACTCCCGCGCAATCTTGAAGGTACTCATTCAGCTTGCTTTTGATTTACCTTCATTTCTTTTTGCTTGGTTTCTGGATCTTCCCCACAAGCGATAGGGACATTTGCTTCCCTGTGCTGAGCAAGGAGTTTCAGGAAATGCTTGTAATGAACAGTTATTTCTGTCTGATATTAAATCAGAATATCATTTGTTATCTTTGACTGAAACTATATCAAGGTGTTATTGGCATGTCATGGGCTGATAAAATTCTAGAAATAATGGCACAACTTGTTATGAGATGACATGAGCAAAACAGGTGCTACATGTGGATTACTGAGTCATGTTGATCACACCAGCTGCCGCTGAAAGGGTGGACGCACATTGTTCTCTTACGAATTTTCAAGAGCTATAATGTGATAGCTCGTGCAGCTTGTATATTTTGATGAACATTAGTTTGTGTCAGCTGACAAGGAAGCAACCTTAAAACATATGTAACTGATGCCAAGTCGTTGTTAACATTCTTGCATTGTATGACAAGTCAAATGGCAAATATGTCCGAATGAATATTTGTTCCAAGTTTCATAGCAAATGTCTCACATGTTGATACATTAGCAACTGAATGATGCTTTTGAATTGTGTGGTCAGCTGTCCAGTACCACATGCTGGAAACGGGAAGTTCAAAGAATGGAAAAATGTGCGCGTGGTGCGAGGAGTACGCCGAATTGGCACTCACATATCTGGCTGAGAATAAAACTCAATCTGAAATAATTGAACTTCTTCACTTGACCTGCTCCCAAGTTCCGGTTTTCAAGGCAGAGGTCTCTCTCTCTCTCTCTCTAACCAGTTGAAATTGTGGATGCCTATTACTGCCAGTTGTTACATTGCTTTAACCGCTTCTATGGCATCATGATTTCTATATGATTGTCATTCTCATCTGCAGTGCGTTGTTCTAGTGGATTACTATGCTCCAATCTTCTTCCTAGAGCTTTCTACAATTCAACCTGAAGAGCTCTGCAAGGATATCTCCGCCTGCAAATTAGCAGCGAGAGTTTCTCCAAAGCTTAAGGAAGATAGCTGTGAATTTTGCCATGATGCTGTTTCACAAGTCTTGGATAAGTTGAAAGACCCTGATACACAGGTTGGTACTTCTTGCATTATGGTAGTTTGTATGTATTGAGCAATCGTTGACAGCAGAAAACCATTGTGTTCTTTTACTTGTCCCTGGTAAGGGACTACATCTATCGCTTAGCCACCTTCAGGCCCAAGGAAACAAGACAGAAACTTTCCTCCTTTTTACACTCCATGATTCTTGCCACTGAAATGACAACTAATACGATTCTCATGTTGACCTCAGATGGACATAATTGAACTACTCCTGAAGGCTTGTGATTCCCTTGAGAGCTACGAGGACAAGGTAAATCTGCTTTTCTTAAAGGCGAATGTGCACTCACACAAACATTCGTGTATGGAAATTTTAGATACGCACGTTATATTGCCCTTGGCCACGTCTGTTTCTTTTAATCTATGCTAGTATAGATTGGCTTTTCAACAAACCTTCCTAGGAGTTTCTTGAACGTCGAGAATTGAGTTCTTTGTGATGGAAGCCGTCTAGTTCAAGTCAAAAACATGAAATATTTGCTCTCGCGTCAAAGCTCTTGTATCTAGCTCTCTCTCCCTTTCTCTGAGGCGGCAGCACCTTAAGATCGATTTACTGTTCACTTTTTGCAGTGTAAGAAGATGGTCTTTGAGTACGGGCCACTAATTCTTGGCAACATGGAACAAATTCTGGAGGGAGCTGATGTATGCAGTATGTTGCATTTGTGCGCTGCCACCGAAATCAAAAGTGAAGAATCAGTACCCACCAAGGAGATGCCGTTACTATCCGACTCTTGAAGCATCGTCATGCGGGATGCATAGTTCATTTATGTCCTAAAAATGTGCGTTTCACTCGCCATCGATACGTACGATCACAACCCTTTACTAGTGTCATTACTCGTGACCGGATAGAGCTGGAAACGAAACCCTATAAGGACCGATGCATGCCAGATGGACATTGGAACGTGTTGTCTGGCGGCGTTGGTTAATGGTTGCTGCGATCACTAGTGCTGTAACACCTAGCACCGTCGAAGTTCTACTTTTGTTTACTTGCTATGTTTGTCATGCAATAGCCGTATGTGTCGGACAAAAGAACCTCGATGGAACTACTTACATTATGGTTAGCCATTGCTGCTATGTGTGCGCGTTTGTTTGTATATATATAGTGGTCAGTTTGTGCTCCCTTATCCCCTTTTTCTTTTTTAATGGCTGATGGCTGAATTCTCGCTACGCTGCCCAAATTTGGGGAGCAGCGGAAAGTATAACAGCAAAGGAAAGTTCAGCACCAAAAGAAAGCGATAAATATCAGAGAGCATTGGACCGTGCACCCACACAAGAACGGAGTCTGAGCTGTTGCTGAACGAAAAAGTTGGGAACCGACAGTTTATTCAGCGGATAACCCATTGAAAGAGATCATATTCTTCAGTAGGTCATCTAGATCCAGGATCATTCTATATAAAGAATGACCAAAAAAAAAAAAAAATGGATCCATCTGAGAAGTCCAGCATTCAAAATTCTGGCTGCTGCACCTGGTTTAATTGAAAATCTCTGCAAAAGAACAATTTTTCCCCTGCAGCAGGAATAAAACGAGAAGGCTTTTCCCTTGCACCAAAGGATATAAAAATGGTTAAAAAAGGAAGGCAGTGCTACATTCCCCTTCGAAACGATACCACCAAGTATCGTGATTGGAGCCATCGACTCTTTCAATTTGCACAATTTAACCATCGTGTGGGCAAATGCAAAATTAAATCCTAGGGCACTACGGAGTTCTGTTAGGGAAACACGAGCGCAATCAGCAAGGACTATATCCTCTTTTTGCCTTTCGGACAATTAAGTGAACCCCCCGGGACAGGAAGTAGTTCTCATGCTGTGAGTTTAGGGTGCAAGCGCAACCGTATTGGCAATCTAACTATCAAGAATCATTGTCGTCCAAAAAGCCCTTTGAACTAGCTTGCCCCATTCATCTTTCGCAAACTGGATCTACTTGAGGACTCATTCGGACATATACTCAATTCAACGAAATTGCTTTCCAGCAAAATCGTCTTATCTATTATCGTGGGTCCCCCCTTTTGCCCTGAATACATGCCTTACGGTAGAACCACCGAATACATCTCAAATTATATGACAATAGGCCTCCCAACACCCCCCCACAGGCAACGCTCCAGCTGAAAAAAACAGAGATTCAACGGCCATATCTTATGGCTGATAAGCCTATGGCCGATAACCACTCGCTATAGCCATAGGTCACAGAAGCAAAATGTAGCGCACTGACCACATGCTCAAGACACTGCCTGGCCCAACAGTCCAGATGCCAGGAAATGTCAAATAAATCATAGGACTGGGTGATCTGAACGAAATTCTTTCTCATGGGATGAAATACCACAACAGAGAAGTAACCGGTGGTATAGCAATGAACTAAATCATTGGTTACTTGAGGGGCAAGGGCATGCATTTTGACCTGTATTGCTATTTGATGTTAATCTAAGTATATATCAATCCCCCTTGTAAAGAAAAGGAAGATACAATGCGTCCAATATCTGAACTCTCCCCAAAAAAGGAGGCTGCTTGCCTCTGTAAGAACAGGCATATATAAATCCCTCAAATTCTGTTCATTCCGTCTTTTCAATCAAGTCACCAGGGTGACTATACATGTTTGGGGGGAAAAGCCCCCCAATATGGGGCCCAGAGACTGACGGATTACCAATGCCTTCTCCTGATCCTTGTGCTGCCCATTCCTTACTGCAAAAGTAAATAAATCAAACATAAGATCATCAGAAAACTCAAAAGATGTTTTCAAAAAAAAAAAAAAAAAAAGTCATTTAGGATAAGAACACGGCAGGGAACTTGTATGTTCTATTTGTCAGGTTTAATGCAGGCACATTGCCTATATCATTAATAAACTCTGTCGACTCGGTGACCATGGTCACCGAGAGCACCATCAACCTTTTGATCAAATGAAATGGTTGACATGAAGCCAGTAATGAGATAATGAACTGAAATCATCAACCAAAAAGGTAATCATATCAGATAATGATCTGCTTCTTCAGCAAAGACCTACCTCACTCCCACATACATCCAACAATACACCAGGATGGAGAAACACCCCAGGACAAAAAATGCACAAGGATATGAATGAGTTTCTTACTAAGATCCATTATCTAAGCCATTGGAGGGGGTTCAGCTTGATCTGGTTGGTCAGGTGGCTCATATCATATCAAGGTAATTGAACAATTTGCTAACTATCAATGGCAGATAAAGGAAGTATTTAGTTCAGCTAGATAAGTCTAAATATAACATTACCCTCAAATAAATCTTCAGCTTATTGCTGTAACCTGTAGAAATAAACTCCTCCCCCATCAAACGAATTGATTACAGATAAGAAAATTCTCTCTTCAAGGGAAAAGAGATGTGCCTAAGAGGGCCAAAGGGGTTGAGACAAGTACAAAGAGGGGAATCTAAAATAATTAGCATCAATTCCTCATGGTGGAAAAACCTATTTAAGAAATAATGGAAAGTTTCCACGAGTATCTCATCCCATGCCCCAAGATCAAGTTACTAAACACAGATAGAGAAACAACTGTCCATCTCAGACTTAGCAGGAATAGCTCATAAATCTATGCTTTCCAAAAATGACCGAATGACAGAGAAAACCAAAAATGATATTATCTCTGGAAGGAAAACAATACTATGAATAAATCCTCCATGAATGACCGACCTGAACCCCCAATTAGTCCCTGGCACTTTGTTGGTCAAATAGCAAGACTTACTTAACCTAATAATGATGCAGCAAAAGACAGCTGACTGCCTCTGAGAGCTTCCACAGAGGTTACTTGTACTCAACAAAGAAATTTTCCTCTTTTGGAGCTTATTGACAATCAGAATGAAGAAGGAAGAGTCACAAGGAGGTGCTCAATGCTTCCAGATAATTTTCCCTCCAAAGCTTACTCAGACAACTACATTCAACTTGCTAATCCAACATTATCAGCAAGATGACACTGAACAGCTAATTCTCTGAAGAGATTGAAGTTGAGATTTTGGTCCCCCAAAGAACCATATCAAAATCCTAATTGTCACATCTCCTAAACGGTATGTTTGGAGCTACTCAGCCTGCTAGTGTTCTGGGCCTTTTGGCTTTTGAGAGCATCCTACTTTCCAGTCAATCCATGCAACTAAATAGCAAATTATGGGCTAAATTTGGCTGAACTCAAGGACATAGGGCACACAAAGTCTGTAAAAGATCGAGGTAAATCTGGAGTTCTCCAAGTCACGGGAAGCTGTCGCAGGAAGCATCTCTCTACTGCAATTGAAAAAAAAAAATACAGAGAGGAAAGGAAGGTGATTTCACAAGAAAAACTAAGAAAGTTGCTGCTTTTCTCATAATGCTGCATAGAGATGCAAAGAACGTGATCTGAATGACTGAAAGCAGCTGTCAGGAAAAATTATCCACTTACATGGAGTGTAGCTAGCAAAGTTACCGTAGGCAACTTACTCAAGTTAGACTCAAAAAAAAAAAAAAAAAAAACGGGTGCCACATTATCACAGGGTAGTCCAAATGCTAATGAGATCAATACACAGGTGAAAATACTTAACACACTGGCAAATGTTAGGCCCCAGAAACTACACTCTTCCAAAAAGTCGCCACAACTATCTGGCCATGCAAATAAAGATAAGGTTGCAGTCAATTGTGTACATAGACATTTACATTTCTTACAAACTTCTCTAGCTGATAGTAACATTCCTATTTATCTAACCTAACCATCAACGAGACATAGAACCAAAGTTATTGTCTTTGTCTTAACTCTGTATCTAATGAAAGAATGCTTCCCAACATATATAAGGATTTACATGCACTCACTTGGACCAACAATTGGCTGGAGATGGCTCAAATGGATGAGTCAAAGCAGATCTAGAAGGGCTTCCAAAATACATTTGATTTGGAATAGACTCTCCCTGAGGAGCAAGAGGAAGTTGATTTTCACCATCTGACAGAGGTGGAATGAAAGCTTTTTGGACCCATGGATCTTGATTATTTAAGCCCGCCAAAGGGCTTAAAGTTCCACCACTTCGTCCGCAGCCAACAAAATCTTTCTGTGGAGTGTGAATACTTGGTAGGACGGGATCCTCCTTTGAAAAGAGTGAGACTGAACTATTCTGTGACAAAGGGCGAAGAATATCTTCCTTAGATGATCTGCTCCGCTCAGGGTTCAAAAGCCAGCTTGCTGGGGCACCTATTAAACTTAAACCATCTTGAGCAAGAGGAGAAGTATCCCACATTTGCCAGGCTCTCTTATCATCACTTGCATCTCCCACATTAAAATTGCTCATGTCTGGGGCCTTCGGAGTACGAGCAAAACGATTAGCATTGTTATGCCTGTCATCAGTACCTCGTAACCGCGAGATTGGAGACTCGATAGGTGATGGCTTGGTGAATTCAGACGCAGTGACAACATTCTTTCTAACATGAGGCATTTCTGATCCCAAGTCTGTAAAAAAGCCAGACCCCAGATCCAACTGAAAATTATCAAGTGACTCAGAAACAGGCCCCAGTAATGACGCCGGGTCTGGAACATAAGATGGATCTTCAAAAAGCTCCGGCTCTTCTGTAAAAAATTCATGAGATCCTTCTCCAGCTCGAGAAAAGATGGGTTTGATGACAGGAGAAAAGCCTAAACTACAGCTGGGTGTCCCATTTTGATAAGCAGGTCGAGTAAATGGTGATGGAAGCCCAAAGTTGAGGGGATTATCAAATAACTGAGTTGTTGGCGGCTGACCAGGTGCCAATGGGCTTTGACCTTCTTCATGGAACTTGGGACTCGGTTTGCTTATAACATAAGTATTGGCTGAAGGATGAACAGATGATGAACGAGTAAATAATTGTTGCCACGTTTTCTTCGGTGCAGATGCCATTTGTGTATCAGAGAGTACCTGTCAGTGAACATCAAAGCATTTTACTGACAACATTTCAGCAATACATACATATGCTGCACAAGCATCATGACACCGCAGATCATGTCACTAAATGAGCCATAATTGCATAAGACCAGCTCTTTGCTCAAGAATAAATTCAGTTCAACAAAGGACATGAGTAATATGCAAATGAAAAAATTGCAAAAGAATAGCAGACAAGATTTGTTTGCCCAACAATAGTTCAGAAGTATGTTCACATGCCGATTACTTGCTCAGAATTATAGATATATGGTTACAGCAAAGACAGGACAAAACTAAACGAGAAGAGACGACTTACAGGAGAGTTACTGCTCTTATCTTCCAAACTCGTAACTGATTTGCCACCTATTCGCTCAGGCGGACCATGATCTCTCTTATAAGAAGTATGGACATGATTTACAGCACCAATAGGTTTGTTTTCTTTAGAGGTTGCAGCAGGAGTATTTGCAGCCCTTCCAAAGAAACTAGCCCCACCAAACGCATTAGAAGAAGATAAGAAAGTACCCCTCATTCGGTCCAAGTATCTAGCTCCCGCACTGCCCCTATTAGCATTATTTGCAGAGACATTCTTTAAACCACGCCCCATATCAGTACCCTGACCCTTTACACTTTCTGTTGCAGATTTTTGAGGTTGACGATCAGGTAAACTCTTCCTGTCGGAGTCCTGCTTTCTCTCACTTTCCTTGCTTACTCTTCTTTCCAGTTCTTCCACATCAGAGTTGCTCTTACTTGAGCCCCTGTCCCTATCTTTCTTTCTTTCCTGACGCTTTTTCTCTGCCTCCCTCCTCCTATCTCTTTCCTTGTTGGGTGATGATCCTTTTCCATTATCTTTCTCAGCCTCAGTTTTCTCATCCCTAAGTTTTCTTCGCTCCTCGACTAACCTTGCGACCTCCTCACGCTGTTTCCTCTCTTCCTCCTCCAAAAGTTCCCTCTCCAACCTAGCTTGCCTCTTCTCCTCAGCTTTTCTGCGTGCCTTCTCACTTCTGCTCTCATAAGAATTCCCACCATCCCTCTTAGCCAACATACCCCTATGCTCAGCATCCAAAGCAGTGTCCTCCCTCAATGAACTACTTCTAAAAATCTTTCTCCAAAGCCACCTAATGCTCAAGAAAAAAGATGTCAGCAGCTTACAGGAAAAAATAGCAATTCCTGAATACGAATTCCCTGCCAAACAATGGTCATCTCCCCCAAAAACCCCATTTCCAGTTCTTCTCCACGCACCAGATTTTGTTGGAAAAGACCCACCCGCCCAGTTCCCATTTTCTAGCCAATCGTGACCACACATCCATCCACCATCAGCCCATGCCTTCCCATTCAATAGCTTCCCACCCTTTCCGACCAAATCCTTAATAATCCCAGAGTTTGAAATACCCATGCCGGGCGGCACAGGCAAGTCCAGAACCGGTCTCTTTGAAATATGCCCACAATAAGAACACATAAACTTACCTCCACCTGGATTTTGATCTTTATACGGGGTCAAACAGTTACGACACCTCCGGGTAGCAGTCTTCCTAAGCTTCTGCAGCTCAATGGCTTCGTTCTTTTTCCTCTCCCTAAGCTTGGCATTCCTATGCGCCTGCCAAGCCGACAGCTTGGGCGTCAAAATCTCGTACCAAAAGAGGGTAACCAACAGCACGAACACGCAAACCAGCCTCGGCGACGTAATCTCGAAACGAAATGCGGGCGGCAACAGCTGAGAGAGAGCCCATAGACCTATCAGTGGAATCACCAACCAAGGCAGCATAGTGGCAACCCGGCGTGACCACTCCTGAATCACACACAGTATACACATTATCCACTACCTGACGCCTATCTTCCCCCGTGATTGTCGAACACAGCGAAATTCACCCAAACCCTAGTACAACCAACCCAGCACCCCACCTCTATCTCCAAAGTGCACAACCCTAAATTCCTCCGCGCGAATCGAACACGAAACGCCGAACAAGGCAGAGCAAAAATTCCTCCCCCCACCACCCAGCACCAACCCCCAGCCCAGCTCGAATCCCCCCAAACACCGCCAAATTAAACCCGCTCCGCCCCTTCGATTACCGCGCTACGTTCCTCCCCGATGCCGCTGAACTCGAGAACGGATCCCCCCCTCCCCCCACCTAGGGATTCCCGCAAGGGCTCCTCGTCGGAATGGAGCTGCAGACGGCAAGAGCACGGAGCTTTTCCTTCCTCCTTCCCCCCTCTTTTCCTCTTCCTCTCAATCGAACGAATTGGGGATTCGAAGACTTACAGGTCGGCCGTCCATTCCAGGGAATGCGAAACCCGACCGGCGCGAAGCTCGCTGTCGCCGGAGACGCTCGACGGAAGGAGGCTCCTTCGGGTCGCGAATCGGAACAATCGCCCGCCGATCCGGTTCGGAGCTTTTTTTTTTTTTCCTTCTTCCTTCTTGCTAGCGAAGAAAGGAACTGTGAAGAAGAATTACAGAAATCGTGAGACGATAAGAAGAGGTCGCCCAAAGAAAATGACGACAAGTCCATTTTTCGGCTTATATAAGGAGGAGCCGAACCGGGGCAGCCAGGACCGGTGCTCGGGTTTCGGACCGGCCGGTTTGACCATTCCCTCATATGAAATTGATAGGATTGTCGAACGGTGCGTTTGTTTGACCGAAAGAATTTTTCTCCCATGCATTTACTTCGCTGAAAATGATTATTTACGAAATTCATTTACGATCAAAAATATATATACATTTAAAATTAGGAAAATTAATTTATAAATTTTAAAAAAGGATAGCTTAAAAAAAAATTACTAACTTTTATTTGTTTGATGGTTCAGGAAAATCAATATCATAAAGAAAGTTATTTTCTTCCAATTTAAATTTGTTATCTTCAATTTATGAAAACAGTTGTAATTCGTTGTCGTTCAGACATCAAAAGGTAGGGAAATGATTTCTCGAAAATGGTTTTCCTTTCAAATATGCGGACCTTAATTAGATGCTTTTAAGGAGAGAAAGGGGGAAGGGTCCTTGACGTGGGATCGCATGCGTGTGGCCTTTATTCTATGTTGAGGCACTTAAGGCAAAATGTCCATTTCGTGTGTCGCGCAGGCTAATCGGATGAGATTTGGAACAAGTACGATGATTGCGTTGCTGAATTTGGCGGTGCGAAAGGACTTGCGAAAAGAGTCATTCGTTCCTTTTTGTGGCGATGAGTGGACTTTTGCCGAGGTTGTGCGGTGCCGGGGAAAACGAGGAAATCGTGGGTTGGGTTTCGATTCTTGGGCGACAATGGCAAAGAATCTCGGACGGTGTCGTGTCCGGCTCCTGGGCTTTGGCTCCCCTCGCCCGACTCGCGGGAGGACGTATGCCGGTCGACCGAGTGCAGAGCATCATCACCATTAGGATCGAGGCCTCTTACCTAGGGAGACCAAGGGCGTTAATTTTCCGGACCTTCGTCAGAAACCTGTTCGTGCCGTAGCAAAGCAATAACCCGATGTTGTTCGCATGTTCCAGAACTTGTCTTATTCGTCCATAGGTGTGAGGATGGTCCGGAGGAATTTGAGAACATCAATGCTTCACATCCTTTCTTCTATAATTAATTCTCGTGCCCTTTTCATTTCCTACTTTTTTTAAGAACACTAGAAGGGACAGCTAATGGAAAAAAGAAAACGAGAAATTTATCTAACGTGCTTTCAAACCCATCAATGACGGAATCATTAGAATGTCCAGTCCATTTCATGGTTCTCTCGTCCGCGATTCCGTGTGGATTTCATCTTTGGATTTCAAAGCCATACAATGAGATTAGTCTTAAGTTCTAGTTTGTAACGAATTTATGACGCATCAGTGTACATGATCGTAAGCCTGATGGATTGATTGTCCAGCAAGTGAGAGATGGTCGGGCTTAGCAACGAATGGAAGTAGGCCAGATTAGGCCCAGAACCAAAGGCCGCATCGAATCTTTATATGAATCTAGGACCATGGGACTTCACTGTCCTTTAAAGTTTAAGTAATTAATTGGATTTTGGCGAGAAAATCAATAAGCAACGTGTCCCGTTGAAAATCGAATCGAAAGGGTTGTAATTCACAGCACTGCATGAGATATACGTGTCCCATGCTTATCTCTTAGTCCCAGTCATTCAACGCACGTTAAGCACGTTTTCATACATAGGAAAGTGGTAGAGATAATTAAAGCAAGGTCATTTTCATATTGGTTTGTTATTAATGCCTAAAACTAGTTTAGGATAGGAGTGTGCACGGAACTAAACCGACCTTGAAATCGAACCAGAGTTCTGAGTAGCCCACGGTCCCAAAAAAATGTTCCTTCTTCTTTAAACTTTGTTCATAGCAAGCCGAACCAAAATATGAAATCAAAGTATACATTCTTTTCCTCCAAATTTAACGCAAGAGGAAACGCAGACCGACACCATCATTCTCGTTAGAATTGCCTGTCCTCCTTTATGACCGAAGAAGAACCTTTTTCTGGTCCCATCGTTAAAGGTCTTGTCCATTCGTGCGTTGCAAAAGCTCGAAATTGATTGCTTAGACCGGAAGATATTTTATGAAAGATTGGAAATCAAGACAATCACAATTCATTACATGTTAAGTTGCCGGCCATTGGAATATTGCCCACCTCACAATATGGAGATTTAAGGGACAAACTTAGGGGTAAAATCTTTCGATAATGAGAGTTATCGAAAAAGTCGATATTTATTAACAACATAAACTTCAGATCTCTCGTTACTTTCTTAAGGTTTCGACCTGAATTAGAAAAGTCACAGCTGACAAGGAACTTTGAAAGAGAAGGAACTTCGACTCTTCTATTGCTTTCATAAAGTTTCGATGTGAACTTGAGAGTTAAGGCAGGGAATGAACTTTTGACTACCTTACTGCTTTCGTGAGGTTTCGACATAAGAGCTACGGAAGAGTCGGGAAGCTTCAACATGAAGTGAATGAGGAGAATGAGAGAGTAGGATTTTTTGAAGATAACTTTTATACCATGTAGATAAGAAATCCTACCTACATCGATCCCACTCCTCACATGGAATATTTTCATCCAAATTATGTCTACTTTATATCTTGCCTTATCATGTCTTGGATAGCAACCAAATGCAAGATATATGAATATTATCATTTCCCAACTTTTATCTTTGATTATCAGATGTAGCCTAAATATCATAACACATTAGATCGGTCAATTGAGTTCCCCAACCAAATTTGACAATACAAGTTGGTAGACAAACTTGACTACTAATAGGAATTAGATCTAATCCGAATCCCTATGCTTCTGGAGGATGCAAACTAGCCATAATATCAAATTTACCACACATGGAGATTGAAATATCAAAGCTCACAACTGCTCCGATTAGTTCTAATCCGATGGGTTTTTTATTTGATGGACCAAATTAAGCCTATCCGCCCATGTTAGGCCAAACCCAATCATAAAAGAATGGCCTATTAGAGGAAATAGCAATTATTTTCTAAGTGAAAATAACTACAATATATAAAAATAGAAAGTAAAGGAAAAAAATGCTATTCATAGTATTTCAAAGAAAAAAAAATATGTTTTCCCATCTTCTTCCCTTTGAAACAGTTTACTCCCTCTTGAAGAACGGAACTCCAGGGCTTCAAGCAATTCTTCTGAGACTACAACAGTACTTAATCTGTGACAAGTAAGGTATGTCCGTCTCCGTGATGTGCCTTTGACCAGTGTTACATGTTTCCTAGGCACATTTCCACATTCGTTTATAGTATTTGATCATTTGAGTATCGGTTCGATTTTTAGGAATCTATTTCCTACAAGTCCAAACTTGTGAAATCGGATCACAACTACTCCAATTGGTCCCAAATTTCTCAACTAGATTTAAAGGAACAAGAAAAAGTGTTTACACTTGATAAATTACTTTCTTTGATTATTTGTACTTCGTCCTCCTACTTTATCTACTCAGACTTGTACTTGAATGAAAGTATCACTAGTGTTTTCCGAACAAAAGTAAAAATCTTTGAATGTGTCAATATATTATATCAATGAGCATAGCTCCTAAGTCACGAATTGTTCTTTGCAAGACAAAGCGTGGCCCTGTCCAACGACGACTATACTTTTCTTGGATTACAGACAAGGACAACTGGTTCAAAAGAAGAAATCAAAAACTCGGGGAAAACATCAAAGAAACCCAGTCTAAGTTGTCATCATTACTTTCCAACTTCCATATTTTATTTTTGTTTTAAATTGCGGGTTTGTTCTCTCACGCTACTTCGTCTTGAGTGATAATCAATGACAGCTCACTGTCGATCGCCGACCATCGCCAATGCTCGCCGCTAAAAGGAGCCGGTGACGGTTTTGTGAAGCCTGTTGCCAAGTTCGCCAGGTGAGCTGTCCCTAAAAATGTACATTAGGGACGACATGGCTATCCTTCGAATCCAGAGAATTGCTTGATCTTCGTATGCAGCAGTCGTCCCTAAGAATGCACATTGAGGACGTACAGAGTTCGCCCTACCTATGGAATGAACTTTTTCATTTGGGTTGATCAATCCTGTTAAGGTGACAAAAGTATCTTCACTTGCAAAAAGATAAAGAAAAACTTAAATATATTAGTCTCAAACAGTCCATACACCCAAATCGTCACCCTGAGTTTGCCACCGTCCTCTCCCGCTGAACGCCACCATCCTCCTATCATCGAACCGCTGCTAGCCCGGCCTAATCCAACCCCCCTCCCCCCTTCTTTTTTCCCCAAAAGCTAAGTGGAAGAGAGAGGATGGAGAGAGTTGGTTGGACTTTGTTACTAATATGGTGGATAAATGGTGGGTTCTAAAAAGGGTAGTGCAAGTGTCACAAGCCAACTGACAAATTCTTAGCCATGGAATAGCCTATACGGTGCCTGATGAGCCAAAAGAACTAGGTCAGCCTTTCTTTTATAGTTGTTCATAAGAATAGTATGGTAAATCGCATCCTTACATGAGGTCGTATCACACCCAATTTAGCTCGAGTATCCAATCCCTTGAGGCTCAAGCGAGACATACTGAACACTTCAGCACAATAAATGGTTTTGCCCTGCCATGACCTCATCAAGAGAGCAGCATCAGCTTCCAACCAATTTGTACATTGGAGGCTAACCCCACCTTTAGAGCTCCTCGAAATATTCTCTCCTAAAACTCTTAGCACAAACGCCATAATGCCACTCCTACGAAATAATTGTGTCATCCCTTGTGCATTACTCACCATATGCCCGAGTACCGTAAGCTCCACTCACTGGGATACAAGAGTACAGGAGATTTCGATCCATGACACAAACCAGCGAGGTAGAGGAAAGGGTATTGTAAATTATTCATCATCTCCTATTACTTTCATGAAACTTCAACGTTAACTAGAGAGTAAGGAGGGGAATAAGCTTTGGTTGCAACCAAACACGGGATTTGTGAATATTATCCTTTTTCCCACTTTTATCTTTGGTCACCAGATGTAGCCTAAACGTTGTGACGCATTAGGTCAGGCAATTGAGTTCATCAATGAAATCTGACAATACAAGTTCGTAGAAAGACTTGACTACTAATAGGATTAGATTCGATCTAAATCTTTGTGCTTCTGGAGGATGTAAACTAGCTATGATATCGAATTTATCACATGGAGATTGAAATATCTAAGCTTACAACTATACCGATTAGTCCAAATTTGTGAAATCAAATCACAACTATCGAAATTTCTCAACTAGATTGAAAGAAACAAGAAAAAGTGCTTACACTAGATAAATTAATTTCATTGATTATTTGTGCTTTGTCATTGGATCATGTGCATATTTTAATTCTCAATACATTAATAGAAAATAAATCTATATAAATCTTTGAATGCGTCAATAGATTATATCAATAAGCATAGCTCCTAAGCACGAATTGTTCTTTGCGAGACAAAGCGTGGCCCCATCCAACAGCGACTATACTCTTTTGAATTACAAACAAGGACTACTTCAAAAGAAGAATTCAAAACTTGGGGAAAATATCAACAAAGAAAATATTCTAAGTTTCCATTACTAGGAAAACTCTCAACTAGAGAGGGATGGAGAGGGTTGGTTGGACTTAGTTACTATTATGATGGATAAATGGTGGGTTCTGAAAAGGATCGTGCAAGTGTCACTAGCCAATCGATAGATTCTTGGCCGTGAAATAGCTCGTATGGCACTTGATGAGCTAAGATCACCATATTAGCCTTCCTTCTATAGTTGTTCGTAAAATTAGTATAGTGAATCGTATCCTCACACAAGATTGTACCATGTCCGATTTAACTTGAACATCTAGTCTCTTAAGGGAGACAAATAGAACACTTCAACACAATAATTGATTTTGACCTCTCATGGCCTCATCGGGAAAGCAGCATCAGCTCCTGACTAGCTTATGTCTTCGGAGCTCCTTAGAGTCATAATCGTTATATCCTAAAACTCCTAGTACATACATCATGATTAGGGGTGAGCATGATCTGAGTTGAGCCCACCTACCTCCTAATCCTAGAACCAACCCGCACAGTACCAATCCTCAATTCGTGGGACCAAGGACCAACCCTATTAAGCTTGGGATCAAGGACCAGACCGACGCAGTGGATTCGGTCCAATTCTAAAGTCAGCTCGAGACCAACCAATAATTTAATTATTTCATTTTTTGTACTATATAAAAATGCAATCGAGGACCAAATCAACCCAATGTGTTTGGTCCGATTCTAGGGTCAACCCAAGATCAACCAATCATTTTTTGTTTCATTTTTTATACTCCCTTGAAAGGCGAGTGAGGACCGGACCAATCCTATGGGTTCAGTAACAAGCGAGGTAAGCCAAGAGAGGCGAGTGACGAATATCGAGTGGGGTGAGCGTCAAGCATCGAGTAAGGAGCAACAAGCCAGGCAAGCATTGAGTGGCGAGCGGCACGAGTGACCCAAAGCAAGTGAGGTGAGTGTCAAGTGGCAAGCGGAGAAGTTATTTCTTTCGATTTTAGCAAATTAAAGACTAAGAGGACAAATAAGACAGAAGATAACGAGTATTAGAGGAGGATGCTGTGAGGAGCTATTTATGCCCTTTTGAACGCCGTGAGAACTCCTCACAAAAACATATTTCTCATTTTGTAAATTATAGCTTTTGACACCGTAAAAGACATTAAAAGATCTAAGTTATTAAAAGATAGTGTAAAATTACTTGAACTCCTTACTAATGAGCTATTTAATGTTGTTAACACCATTTATTTTAGGGTTTTCTCTATATAAAAAAAAAAATTATTAATATATATATATATATAGAATCAAGGTTGGTCCGGGTTGGATCAACCCTAAACTCTCAAGACTGAGGACTAACTCATACACTGTTAGTCCAAGAATCCCAAGACCAAGGACCGACCCGATCTCCCTAGAAACCGGACTAGGACCAACAGGGTTGGGTCAGTCCAAGGTTGGTCCAGGGTTGACCCTAGACCGATACTCACTCCTAATCATGATGTCACTTCAACGAACTAGTTGTATCATTCTTTGTGCATTGCTCGCTCTTCGCCCCGATGCCATAAATTCCACTCACAAGGATATGAGAGCACGGGAGAATTCAGTCCGTGACACGAGCCTACGAGGCGGAGGAAAAGGAATTGCAAATCATTCATCATCTCAGCTGGCGTCTTCTCAATAATGGAGGTGGTTATGACCGGCCATGACCAAATCCATATTTTTTTTTTTATTTTGGGATAGCCCGTCGCTATGTTTATGTTGGGGGTAAGAAGCATAATACACGCTCGCTTGTCGTGTTTGTTTTTATATGTTTTTCGTCATCGATGGCGTGTTGGATTAGGACATGCAAGAGTCATCCCAACCAACGCAAGAACAATACAGAAGTCATGTAATGTAGCTGCCCCTTTAACAAATCCTGCGTCACTTGCGAAAACGAGATGTCAAGTCTTGAGCCGAATTACCACTTATTATTGATCACAACTCATCAGGGATTAAAGGAGTATGTGCTCGTACAAAAGAAATGAAAATGTTTTCCGATCGGAATTGACTGAGTGCTATTTAACGCGATCCAAATATGCAAATCTGAATCTTCTTATATGCTTCCTTCAATACTTGTGAAACAAATCTGAATTGCTATCTAAATTTGCACAATTTGTATAACATGATTCGATAAATGATCATACCATTGGTTTGGATTGTCAAAATCAACACCCTTATATATGGAGATCTTTTTCTTTTTTTTTCACTATAAATGGAGATCAAAAGAAAGGAAATTTTCCAAAAAACTTTGAACTTACTGCACGGCAACCAATTGGATTCTAAATTTTTTCATCGCGCCAATTCCACGGCGCTTAAATGCAATGAATTGAAATTCCTGTGCAACGATACAAAAGATTCGACAATTCTAGAGCTGCCATGATAGTCGATGTGACTCCTCGGGTGTGCTCTTGAGTTGCCTTAAAGCACCGCAACGTCATCTCATCTTCGCTTATCTACTTGTTGGGATTCTTTATCTCTTTTGGGAAAACCCACCGACTACTTTTTCTTTTCGAAGAAACTGCTTCACAGATTACTTGTTTTTTTAATATTATTATCACTTAGATTTGTTTTCTTACATAAAATCAAAAGGCAGATCTTATCATCCACTCCTTTTCTACAATCCCAATCGCCCATTTACCATAATATAAAACTTGCGGTCCCAAGAGCACCGTTACAAATTCAGCATAACCATGCCATTAGCCGGACTCTAATTATAATTTTCTTAATCTAATTTTCTTTTTCTTTTTGAGTTAATACCACGAAAAACCTCAAATTTATACACCTTTAATTTTTTGATCAACGAAAACTTTAATTTGTTACATCTATAATTAATTTATCTAAACTAAGTTTTTTAACACCAAAAACCTAAAATCGGTACATTTGTGACAGATTTACTTTTTATTAGTTTTCGTTAAATTTGATCACTGCCTCGAAAAAGTCACAAATCAATACATTTGTGATAAATGAAAGATAAAACCCTAACTTATGTCGTCCAATTTAGAAATTTGATAAAATTTAATGAAAATCAAAGGAGGGTAAATTCATTGTCGATATACCAATTTGGGGATTAATTTGAAGTAAATTGATTATAAGTATATCAGTTTGAGATTTTTCGTAATATTAATCATTTATTTTTTAGGCATATGTTGCACATTTTGACATCCTCGGAAGTAGCTCTAGTGAGAACTCGAGGAAGGAAGAAAGAAAGAGAAGGCGAAAGGGAAAGCGGCTTTTGGAAGCCAATTCTTTTCCTCCGACTATTTCCGCGCGGCTTCCGCCGCATTCCTTCCTCAATTTCGCGTCCCTCAAAGCTTTTCTAGGGAGCCCCCTTCGAGATTGATATCGTCAACGCGGGGAAACACACGAACATGTCATATGCCTTGGGAAAAGAACCATAATAAAAATAAAAAAACAAAATATAAATCCGCCGCGTTGTTCCTTTTTTTGAATTATATCCACGGAAAAGTCTCAAAATAACCGTCAAAGAGACATTAGAAACAACCCATCTCCCTCCTCACGGAAAGGTCTCAAAATAACCGTCAAAAGAGACATTAAAAACAACCCATCTCTCTCCTCAAGGGGATGTCCGTCTAGCTCAAGATCTCAAGTTGAGGCGGCCTGTCCCTAATCGCCGGTCAGTAATTATCCATTTCGCCAATCATAATGATACACCTTGTTAGAACAATGTACTTCCAAGAAAACTAGCTCCAAAAGAAAATTCCAGCACCCCGATGTCGTAAAAGAAAAAAAAACACACACACACACACATATATACATACGGAATACAATATTATTATAATATTGGTTAGCTTGTTAGGTGTTTAGACAATATTCGGTTCCCAATCAAACGATCGTGGACCATGCTCAAAAGTATTAAATTAGGGCAAAGTGAAGGAAAGGAATCTATACCCAAAGTTTTTTTTTTTTTTTTTTAAAATATTTGGGGTATTGCACAAGAGAATAAGCCATGCGTTATATAAATCAATTGGAATTATAATTATAATAATGCCAATTATGACGACTGCACCTAGTCCCCCACAACAACTTTACCTACTGGTGGTACCATCGAGAGGGAGGGGCACCATGTGCAGCCGCCCCGCTTTGTGCTTTACCAGTTCATACACCGATGGCTCAACCATACTTTAAAAAAAAATTAAAAAAAATGCACGGCCCATGACATAAAAATATAATTAAAAAAAAAAGAACCTACACATTTATATATATTCACACCTAACTTCGAATAATCAATCTAACTTTTATATGAATTTGCGCCGTGGGCCCCGGGTTTGGTCAAAGCTTTCAAGTATATTGAGCCGAGTCGATTTTTCTTCATTTTTTTTCTTCTCTTTATAGATTTTTCATTGACTTATTTAATTGTAATCATTACTGTTACTATCATTTGGCTTTTGAAATGCATGCAAGAAATGAGGCTACGGTCAATTACGTGCCGCCCCCACCCGAACGACTGCGTAAGACATTGGCGGCTAGGCTTTATCTTCGTGCGAAAAGACTTTTGAGTATTGGACCCGCTCGATCGATTCTTAGAGTTGAATCCGACGTACGTAGAGATGGATCTCGACCTAAAAACGAAACGACCCTTATACTATTCCATCCCATCCCGATCCCGATCCCGATTCGGATGGGACGGGGTCGGGCCGTTCTTGTCCTCGACACGTGACGAATAGTCGACCTGAATCGATTACGTACCGGGCCCAAGACCCGGTACGGTCGAATTCGGACCAGCGGTTTTGATGCCGAAACCGATGGCTCCAACTCTGGGGATTCGCTGAGGAAAGTCCGAGGGGGAGTCCAGCTTGCACGCGGCCGGCGGCGGCCGTTGGAAGAGGAACGTGTTTCTCCCAGCTGGTGAAGTGGACGTGGCGTCTCCGTCACATTTCCCTCATTTTTTCAACTTGTATCTTATGTCTTTCTTGTTCTTAGCTAAATATAACTACTTGTTCAAAGTTCAAACCCAAATTCCCAAATTTTGGTTTTGCCAACTTGCTTCTTTTGCCAAGTCGGCCATGCTCACCGATCACCATCATTGACACGTACGTACAAATCTGTATCGATCGATTATGTAGACAGATCCGAATAAACCCCGTGCATATATATTTGAGGCTAATTGAATTTTGACTCCGAAACAAGGTACTGAATATCCATATTCACCGTCTGTATAATTGTTTCAGACTATTGAATTGGATGTTGGTTCATTTTATTTTTTTGAGGGTTCGAATTCTTTCCTTTTTTTTAATCATTGTATGAAAAAGAAGTCTTTTTATTTTTGTATTAGGAAGAAAGAATAAAAAAAAAAAAAGAGGGGGTCAAAAACAGACAAAATCATGAGAGTTGGCTGATGACCGTCTCCGCTTTCTTTCTTCACACTTTTGTTTCTTCTCCGGCACACGCAGTTCTCGGTTCAAGAAACCTCTCATCGCCTTCCCCAATCCGAAAGCTCTTCTTTTTTCCGGTTTCTCCATCTCTTCTCTTCATCGTCTTCGTTTTCCAGCCTTACCCATCAACGGAAACTCCGCTTTCTCCTTCGAATTTGGACGGCCCGCCGGCGCCGGAGTCCCTCGCTCCTGTTCCATTCCTACCCTCTTCGATGGCGGTGTCGCCGCACGCCTTCCCGCCGCGGAAGCGGCGGCCCCCTGCCGGGGCCTTCGTCTCGCCGAGGCTCTCCGATGTCGAGCTCGTCCAGACCCTCATCCACCTCTCCCAGGAGATCGCGTCCCTCCGGCCGTTTCAGTACCTCCTCCGGTCGTGCTCGCTCTCCATCGTGCGCAAGGTCAACCTCCTCGCCGTCCTGTTCGAGGAGCTGCTCCGGAGGCCCACGAGCTACTGCTCCCCGTCGGCGGTGCTCTGCCTCGAGGAGATGTACATTCTGCTGCAGAGGATCAAGACGCTGATCGAGGACTGCTGCAACGGGAGCAAGATGTGGCTGCTCCTGCAGGTCGAGCTCGTGTCCGACAGCTTCCGCGAGCTCAACGCCGATTTGACCACCTTGCTCGACGTGTTCCCGGTGCGGGAGGCCCAATTGAGCGACGACGTCGAGGAGCTCGTCGCTCTGATCAAGAACCAGCGCTCGCGGGCCGGGGCTCGCGTCGATCCGAGGGACGACGATCTCCGGCGCGACGTGCTGGCGATACTGGACGGCATCGAGAGTGAGGTCGTGCCTGATCAAGCCAAGCTCGCGGCCGTTTTCGAGAGCCTGGGCCTGCGGGATTCGTCCAGCTGCAGAGAGGAGATGGAGAGCCTCGAAGAGGAGGTCCAGAATCAGAGCGACGAGAAGGGAAAATCGCAGGCCATCGCGCTGATCGAGCTCGTCCGGTTCGCGAAGTTCGTCCTCTACGGCGGATCGACGCCGCCGAAGCCGCCGGCGGAGTTCCGGCGGCGGAAGTCGGCGTCGAGCCTCGCGGTCCCGGCGGACTTCCGGTGCCCCTTCACGCTGGACCTCATGCGGGACCCGGTCGTCGTGGAGACGGGGCAGACGTACGATCGCGAGTCCATCACCCACTGGATCCAATCGGGGCACAACACGTGTCCCAAGACAGGTCAGGCCCTGGCCCACACGAACCTCATCCCCAACCGCGCGTTGAAGAACCTGATCTCCCTGTGGTGCCGCGAGCAGAGGATCCCCTTCGAGGCCTCCGGCGACGCCGCGACCGCCCGCGGCGGCGCGAGGAGCAAAGGCGCGATCAAGGCGACCAAGATGACGGCGTCGTTCCTGCTCCGGAAACTGTCCGGCGGCCCGCCGGCGGAGGTCGCCGACGGCGTCGTCTACGAGCTCCGGGTGCTCGCGAAGTCCGACTCGGAGAGCCGGGCCTGCATCGCGGAGGCCGGAGCCATCCCCCACCTGGTGCGGTACCTAGGCTCGGACGTCGCCTCGGAGTGCCCGACCCTGCAGATCAACGCCATCACGACGATGCTCAACCTGTCGATCCTGGAGGCGAACAAGGCTCGGATAATGGAGACGGACGGCGCCCTCAACGGGGTCATCGAGGTCCTGCGCTCCGGCGCCACCTGGGAGGCGAAGGGCAACGCCGCCGCCACGATATTCAGCCTCTCCAGCGTGCACTCCTACATGAGGCGGCTCGGGCGGAAGACGCGGGTCGTGAAGGGGCTGATGGACTTGGCCCGGGACGGCCACGGCGGCGCCAGGCGGGACGCGCTGGCGGCCATCTTGAATTTGGCGGGAGACAGGGAGGCCGTCGCGACTCTGCTGGAGGGAGGGATGGTGGAGATGGTGTGCGGCGTGATGGAGAGCCTGCAGGATGAGGCAGTGACCATCCTCGAGGCGGTGGTGAAGCGCGGCGGGTTGGTGGCGGTCATGGCGGCCTTTGGGGCCATCAGGAAGCTGAGCACGGTGCTGAGGGAAGGGTCGGAGCGGGCGCGGGAGAGCGCGGCGGCGACCCTCGTCATGATATGCAGGAAAGGCGGGACGGATGCGGTGGCGCAGCTGGCAACAATGCCGGGGATCGAGAGGGTCATATGGGAGCTGATGGGGACGGGGACCGTGCGAGGGAAGAGGAAGGCGGGCACCCTACTGAGGATACTCCGGCGATGGGCGGCGGGATTGAACTGCGATGCGGTGGATTCCGGCTACACGACCAACGTGACGACCAGCACGACCCCGACGACAAGGATAATGTTGCCAAGCTAGCTTCGGTCCATTCAATTATTTTGTAAAGTCTCATTAAATTTAATTTATTTCTTTCTTTGGCCGATCAAATCAAAGCAAATTCTCAAGTATAGTTCAAATCCATTTCGCAATCGGTCTCATTTTTTCCGAATGAATTGGCAAAAATCATGAGCCATTGTATATGGAAAGTTTCTCCTCTTGTTCCTCGGTTGTATCGATTAGCAAAGCATTGTCCTTTAGTGAATGTTTCTACACGACCAAGATAAATACGTTTTCTGTGTGACTTTTTTGCTGATAAAATTATAATTCTCTTTTCTCTTTTTGCCTAATTACTTGATGATAAATATGTTTTTCCCCCCAAAGCTTGATGTGAGCATAATCTAGTTGGACAAAAACTTAGTATGATTATCAAAACAATATGGTAACTCCTAGTGTTATGTTATGTGGATGCTTGAACCGTGCGAGCTAGAACATGCTGACCACTTTTTCCTTTGTGAAATAAATGAAAGCAATAACCATAATTTGGAAAATAGAGTATTGTTATTTAGATGATGCATAGGCTAATTGGGTCATTTTTTGTTATGTTAGAAAGAAAAAATATGATGTATCGTTCATTACCGTAATTTTAAAATTAATGAAGAACGTCCTTTGTTTAGGTATCTAGTGCAGATTTACTTCACATAGTATTGTTCTATCGATGAATATAGTGGTTGGATCCCATGTTATCCACATTAAATTGAGATGATTTCACAAGTTTTAGTTTGGAACACTCAAATCCTGACATGCGGCTACCCTTGATTGGCTCATCTCAAGTTGACAAATCATCATTCGCCAATATCACATGACAATCGCGCTTATCATCTATCCTAGTCCTCTCACTATAAAGTATCCTACTAGTTCATTCGAGTTATTTGTGGCATTTCAGTACTTCTAAACTGTTGGGATTTTAATACTTGACATATTATCATGAACTAGTTTGATCCAGTTTTCGAGTAGAAGCGGATCGATTGCACAGCCCTAATCAATAAAAATAATCGTATAGCATGAAAAAATCGGACAAGATCCTCTAATTTCATTAGTATCTTTATCTGACGCGGTATGCAACCAAATCATGCATTATTGATCTGTGCGTCATGTAGTTAGCAAATGTGAAATTAACGACTAATGCAAGAAGAGTCCAGGTCTCTCGAGACACGCCAATGAAAACATTGATGGAGACGTTAATCCACCAAGTAGCTTCCAGATGCAACGGTGTACGATGAAGAGGGTTGGAAATGACGAAGGAAAAAAGAGACTGGATCCACGTCAAATCAAAGCGGGGATTAAGTCCGGGCAAGATCCTAATCCAAGCGTGTTCAAGTCGTCAACCGCATCCCGCACCGCCACCGCCATGGCAGTTGGAGTGACCGCGTTGGGACGACTGGCGGGGGGATCATCGTCAAGTCAACTGCAGGCCTAGGTGCCTTTCCCACCAGGATCATCTTAAGGAATGGCGAAAAGTCAAAAGTACCGAAATCGCAATCGCACTTTAGCACGACTTTGACTTTCAAACGCGCACAGCTGCCGCCATGCAGCCGGTGGAGAGGGACACGAACCGCGTGACCGCGTTGGGTCATTTAATTTAAGTCCTCTTTATATTGGCACACCCAGTTTTGAAGTTTCGCCATCGATACATTCTCTGCCTAGATCGTTCTCCGCAATCCGACGCCCCCCGCATCGTTTTTCTGCTTCTTCTCGGGACGTACGAAGATGGGTTCGAAAGAGATCTTGATCGTCGCGGTGCTCGTGGCGATGATCATGTCCTCAGCTTCGAGCGCGAGGCTCCTGGTGGACCGTGAGGAGGCGGCCGTCGTTGAGCGGGCCTTGCACCTCGCTTTCTGGAGGGAGGGCGGTTCTTCAGCCTCGTCCGGGGGTGATAAGATGGAGGACAAGTTCTTGCTGCTGAGTTCGCTTCCGAAGGGGGGGAGAGTCCCGCCTTCTGGCCCGAGCAAGCGCACCAACAACTTGATCAGCTGATGCTTGTTGCAGACGTCGTGATTTCGATTTTCTTTGTCGATTCTTTCCATTCGCTTCATTCATAGATTCTTTGGTTCTTTTCTTTCTTGTGCTGTGCGAACTCGGCACGGCCATATTTGTAACAACACTCACATACTTAGTGTAAACACAGTGAAAGGTCAAAAGGTTTAAGTTCCGTTCATCTCCATGTGTTGAATCGAATCGCTCTAGACGGCGTCTGATGATCTTGTAGAGTGATAAACACAGAACACGCGTTGTTTCGCACGAAGTCGATCTGTCGTACTTGCACCAAAGGCTCCGCTCTCTGCCCAAGCCCACCCAGCGTGGTTTTCCTTTACATTACATGCCTAAGTCCCAAACTGATTAAAATTCCTACTTAGCTCGTCTGAACAAAGAGCAAAAACCATCATCTAGGCCGGCCGATAAAAGATGGTTGGACATGCCCAGCGTCCGGCCAGACTCATCATCAAGTATATCACTAGTCATGCGACAAGCATGCCGTGTCGATTTCACAGAAGCATATTCTTCGCACTACATTTCTAGACAGAATCTCGTCATCCTGAGTTTCTTTTTTATTTTTTGTTATATTTTGGTTTAGCATTCTTAACTAAGTGAGAGCAGATTCCGACAAGATTCGAGGTTTTACTGCTCATTTTGCAGTCGCTCCGGTGCCATCTCAGATCAGAGCTCACTTTCACCAGACTAAAAGATAAATCTCCATCCAAATCACATCTGCATCGATGCCCAATACCGTAATGCGGTTTTCACAGATGTTACTTGCATGGCATTTTGTACACGAACTGGAATTTGCTTGTTTGAGGGTATTGTTGAGGAAGGATACAGTGTGGCAGACCAACAGCTTATGTACAGGGCTTAAAAGACCCATCAAAATTCTGAAATTGAACTGTTTTCCAGACTTTGTAAGGACGATCTTGGAATCTAACGAGCAATTCTGCTGCTGACTTCGACCCCAAAATGTGAAACTTAACTCACAACTAATTCAGACCAAAAATAGAAATTGCTACGAAGCAGATTGTGCGAAGCCCTCATGAAGTTGCATTGCCGTTTGAAGAAAGATTAACAAGATTTCTTTGTAGATCAACCACGACGACGGCTCGAAGGCAATGTGGTCATTCCTGGGATCTCCAAGACTCCCAACCAAAAACTAGATAACCAAACCAAGATTGCTTTTCATAGAGTCAAGTCAACGATTTCTTCTTCTCTATCAATTGCAGCTCTGTTCAGAGTCTTGGTTTCATGCTTAGACACGAATGGAGTCTAGCCCTTTGAAGAGTTCTGGTATTAACCGAAGGAACGCATCAGTCTCCAGTGTGACATGATCAAATAGCTATACCTACATTCCTACGCGGTCAGGCGAACAACTTGCGGTCACTTTCCCACGGTGAATTTCGATTTCAATTACTGTTTATTCCACAAAACCATTCAAAGCTCTCATTCCGTCAAATTCTCTGTCCAAATTCTAGCCAAGGAAATGGCATGCCCTTGTGTTCACTGTTTTGGACATTCTGATCGAAATTGTGATGTATCCACAGGATCTGGCTTGAATCTCTCCTCTTTCTGGACCCTCAAATGATCAGCCCTCTCACAAGGATATGTCTATGGCTAGCCTAACTATACGATGTTGTTCTGCAAGCTACGGTTTCAGCAGATTTCTCATCATGTTCGATGAGTAACTTGGGGATCGCATGATCATCAGCAGAGTTATTATCATCCGCCCGATTGTTAACATCCAAAGTGTTGAAATAATAGTTGTTTCTTTTTGCACGTTTTGATGATTTGATTTTTCATTATTCTAGTCTTTAGGAGTTAGTGGAGTCTCATTTAGCTAATTTGTGTGTTAATTGTTCTAGTTTTTAGATGTTAGTAGAGTAAGTGGTTTATGCAAAACATGGGTAGTTATAGATCCTATTTTAGTGGTGTTTTTATGTTATGTATTTGTCTTCGTAAAAAAGACTTCGAGGTTCTGAACGAAAGATGAAGTTTCAGTCTCATCTCTCCTCCCTTTAGCAATTTTACAGTGGTATCAGAGCTTGTGAGAAGAGCGAGAGAGTTTTTTTTTTTTAAAAAGATAAAAGAAGGTTTAGAGGTGTGAAATACTTTTGTGAGATAATTGCAGCAACAATATTTCCAATGGCCACCAAAAATTTTGTACAACCAGCAATTCCATGCTTTGATGGTCACTATGACCATTGGAGCATGCTAATGGAGAATTTTTTACGGTCAAAGGAGTATTGGTCGGTTGTCGAATTTGGAATTCAAGAGCCACCAGCAGGCACAGCTTTGACAAATCCCCGAAAGTAGAATTGGAAGCTAGAAAGTTAAAGGACCTAAAGGCAAAAAAAATCTCTTTCAAGCTATTGATTGTTCCATCTTGGAGACTATTCTTTGCAAAGAAAATTCTAATGATATTTGGGATTCTATAAAAAGGAAATGGATAAATGTTCCGGAAATCTCGCAACTTCACAAAATGCATTTCAGTCCTAAAACTCCGCAAAAAGTGTATTTAAGTCTTAAACTTGTCAAATTGTTTCAAACGAGTCCTAAAATCGACGCCGTTAGCATTTTTCGTTAAAAATGCTGACATGGTATTTTAAATAATTTTTTATTTTCCACGTGGATTTTTTTAATTATTTTTATTCATTTTTAAAAAATTAGATTTAAAAACTAAAAAAATCAAATTTATTCATTTTATCTTATTTTCACCAATTTTTTTTAAAAGTAAAAATATTTATTAAAAAAAAAAAAACAGCAGACTCCTCTCCCCACCACCGCCACCCATCGTCGAAGGGGCGGGCGACGGTCGCCGCCCGGGTGGGGGTGGTCGGCCTCACCGGCCCTGTGCAAGGGCAAGATGATGACTCGCCCGGGGGCGACGGCCGTCGGCCCTCGCGGAGCCAGCGGGCCCAGATCCGGGTACCCACGCGAGCTAAGCAAGGGTGCCCCGATTTGGGCCCGTCGGCCCTCACGGGGCCGGCGACATTGTCGCCCCGGGCGAGTCATCGCCGGCCCTCACGGGGGCGGGCGGCCGCCGCCCCCCCGGGCGAGGCCTCGTCGCCCTCGCCCAGGCCGGCGAGGCCCGCCACCCCCGCCCGGGGCCGCCGGTCGCCCGCCCCTCGGGCGGGCAGAAGAAAGAAGGGAGAGGAGCCGCATTGATTTTTTTTTTTTAACTATTTTTAAAATGAAATTTTTAACTTTTCTTTTTAGTTTTTGTTGAAAATAAGATAAGAATAAATTTATTTTTTAGTTTTTAAATCTATTCTTTTAAATTGATAAAAATTAATTAAAAAATACACCTGGAAAATAAAAAATTATTTAAAATGCCACGTTAACATTTTTAACGGAAAAGGCTAACGACGTCGATTTTAGGACTCGTTTGAAACAATTTGACAAATTTTAGGACTTAAATGCACTTTTTGCAAGTTTTAGGACTGAAATGCATTTTCGTGACAAGTTGTAGAACTTCTAAAACACTTATCCAAAAAGGAAATATCAAGGCTCTGTTAGGGTTAAGCTTGGACAGCTTCAAGCCTTGAGAAGAGATTTTGAGACACTAGTGATGAAGGATGGAAAATTTGTCACCGGTTATTGTGCTAGAACAATGGAGATCAGTAACAAGATGCGATTCCATGGTGAGAAGATAGACGACGTCACCATTATGGAGAAGATTTTGCATTCACTAACACTAAAATTTAATTATGTTGTATGCTTAATTGAAGAATCAAAAAACATAAATGTGCTTTATCTTAATGAATTGCAAAGCTCATTATTGGTCCATGAACATAAGATAAACATAAATTCAACAGTAGATGAGCAAGTGTTGAAGGTTTCTACCAATACTCATTCCAACAATTTCAGAGGAAGGGGAGATCGAGGAAATAGAGATGTTGGCAGGAATTTCAAAGCCAATAATGACCAATTTAAAGGTAAAGGCAGAGGATGAGATCCTAACAAATCCAAGGTAGAGTGTTTTAGAAGTCATAAATTTGGTTATTATGCATCTGAATATTATACTATACTAGGCTACCTAATAATAAAGAAAAGGCAGAGAGTTCAAATTTTGTTGAAGAAAAGGAAGCAGAAACATTGTTGATGGCTGTTCAAGATGAAAAGAAGCCCGAATTAGATATTTGATATGTGGATAAAGGCTGCATTAACCACATGAGTGAAAGTAAGTCTTCTTTTTCTTATCAACATGAAAATTTTCATTCCACTATGAGTTTTAGGGATCATTCTACTATGAAAGTGATGGGGAAAATGTGATATTAAAATAAGAACCAAGAATGGTTTTGTGGAAATGATCTCCAATGTATTGTATGTTCCTAACCTAAAAAATAACCTATTGAGTGTTGGTCAATTACAAGAAAAGGGTTATGTTATCACCATTAATAGGGATGCTTGTGAAATTTATGATTCTATTAGAGGTGCTATTGCAGTTGTTCCTATGAGTTCAAATAAATTGTTTTCATTAAAGATTGAAAATATTCAATTTTGTTTGATGGCTGAAAAAAGAAAAAGAAAAAAAGATCCCTTATGACTGTGGCATTTTCGCTATGGTCACTTGAGTTTTGTGGATTAAAGACCCTCTAACAGAAAAGCATGGTGACAAGTCTTCTTCAAATTACTACTCCTTTCCAAGTCTGCGAAGAATGTGTTGTCAGCAAACAATACCGTTCTCAATTTTCAAAAGAGAAGTCATGGAAAGCAAATGATGCTTTGCAGCTAGTGCATTCGAACATTTGTGGTCCTATAAATCCATCTTATAATGGAGGTAAAAGGTACTTAATTACCTTCATTGATGATTTTTCCAGAAAAACTTGGGTTTATTTTTTACAGGAAAAATCAAAAGCTTTCTCCACATTTAAAAACTTCAAAGCTCATGTGGAAAATGAAGCGGGAAAGACCTTTAAGACCCTTTGAATAGATTGTGGTAATGAATATTACTCAAAAGAATTTGAAGTTTTGTGTGTAAAGCATGGCATTTGAAGAGAGCTTATAACTGCATATACACCACAACAAAATGGTGTATCTGAGAGGAAAAATAGAACCATTCTCAACATGGTAGAAGCTTATTGGTAAGAGAAAGAGTTCCAAAGACTTTCTAGCCAGAAGCAATAAATTGGAATATTCATGTTTTGAATAGAAGTCCAACTTTTGCTGTTCAAAATATGACACCAAAAGAAACTTGGAGTGGGAGAAGATCGGCTATAGATCACTTCAGAATCTTTGGATGCATCGCATATTCCCATGCCTCGGATGAGAGAAGGAAAAAAATTGATGACAATGCTAAAAAATATGTATTTCTTAGTGTAAGTGAAACATCCAAAGTATATAAATCACTCAATCCACCAATAAAGAAGATTGTGACTAGCAAGGATGTTGTTTTTTGATTAAGAGAACACTTGGACTTGGAATAGACAGCAGCCTACCCAAGTCCTTTATGATAATGATGCTGAACAAAAACAGATTTCAGCATCTTGTATGTCCAAAAATTCATCAAATACGACTTCTACAGCTGCTATAATTGCACCAATAGTTGCAAAAGTCAATGAAGAAGAATCTCAATCTCTTTGCCACATTAAAAAAGGCCTGCTTGGATGGAAGATTATGAGGTAACTGAAATTGGAGATTCAATTACTCGTTTTGTCTTATTTTCATACTATGACCCTACAACTTTTGAGAGTGCTATCAAAGAAGAAAAATGGTGAAAAGCTGGTGGATGATGAAATTAATGCCATTGAAAGAAATGATACTTGGGAGTTATCCGATCTTCCGAATGGACAAAAAACCACTGATGTAAAGTGAGTCTTTAAAACAAAATTGAAATAAAATGGTGACGTTGACAAATACAAAGCACATTTGGCAGCCAAGAGATACAAGTAGCAATATGGGATCAACTATACACAAGTTTTTTCTCCAATTGTGAGACATGACATGATTAGATTGGTGGTTGCATTGGCGACACAAAATTCTTAACCTATTTTCTAGCTAGATGTCAAATCAACATATTTGCATAGGTACTTGGAGGAACAAGTATTTGTTGAGCAACCCCCTAGTTATGTCAAGATTGGAAATGAGCATAAAGTTTACAAATTGAAGAAAGCTCTTTATGGGCTAAAACAAGCCCCTTAGGCTTAATATAGTCGTATTGAAACTTATATTCTTAAAGTTGGTTTTTCAAAATGTCCTTATGAGCATACACTTTTTGTCAAGATTAGAGAAAAAGGGAAAATGCTCATTGTCTGCTTGTATGTTGACAATTTTACATTTACTTGAAATTGTGATGTTATGTTTGAAGAATTCAAGCAATCTATAATGGATGGATTTGAAATGTCTGATCTTGGTATGATACATTACTTTATTGGCATAGAAGTGGTACAATCGGGTGATGGGATCTTTATTTCTCAAAAGAAATATGTGAGAGAAATTTTGGACAGGTTTCAGATGAAGAATTGTATTGAGTTTGGCTTAAAGCTATACAAAGATCATGAAGGGAGGAATGTTGACTGAACACTTTACAAACAAATTGTGGGTAGTTTGATATATCTAACTACAATAAAACCAAACATAATGTATTATGTGAATTTAATCAATAGATATATGGAGAATCCTACAAAAATGTATTTGTTACCTGCCAAGAGAATTCTTCATTACTTGTAAGGAAATAGAGACTTTGAGCTATTTTCAAGAAAGGTGAAAAGTCCAATTTGTTGGGATTTACTGATATTGACTATGTAAGATATCAAGATGATAGGAGGAGCACTTCGGGTTATGCTTTTATGTTTGGAACATATGTCATTTCGTGATCATTCAAGAAACAACCAATTGTCACCTTATCAAGTACAAAAGCTCAATTTGTTGCTCAACAGCTAGTGCTTGTCAAGCTATTTGGCTAATGAGAATTTTGAGGAGTTGCAATTCAAGCAACTAGGAGCTACTAAAATTTTTTGTAACAACAACTCAGCAATCAAACTCTCCAAAAATCCTATGCTCCATGGAAGAAGCAAACACTTTGATGTGAAGTTTTGTTTCTTGAGAGACCTTAACAATGATGAAACAATAGATCTAATCTACTGCATGAGTGAATATCAAGTTGCTGATATATTCACCAAAGTCCTGAAGATGGAGTCATTTGTGAAGCTCAGAAGGTTACTGGGTGTTTGCACATTAAAAACAGTCAAGGCTTTAAATTGAATGTTAAAGGGAGGGATTGTTGAAATAATAGTTGTTTCTCTCTGCACATTTTGCTGATTTGGATTTTTAGTTTTTCTAGTCTTTAGGAGTTAGTGGAGTCACATTTAGCTAATTTGTGTGTTAGTTGTCCTAGTTTTTAGGTGTTAGTGGAGTAAGTGTTTTATGCAGAACATGAGTGGGTAGTTATAAATCCTATTTTAGTGGTGTTTTGACGTTATGTATTTGTCTTTGTAAAAAAGATTTTGAGGTTCTAAACGGAAGATGAAGTTTTAGCCTCATCTCTCCTCCTCTTTAGCAATTTCATTGAGAGCACACAAAGAGGCCAGAGAAACAATTGCAGATTCACGGTCATGATGAGCTAAGCAAGAAAAGATTTCGAATTCAGAATCCCCATAAATCAACCTAGAATCTGAATGGCGCAGTTGCTTAGAAGTCTCCTAATAAAACAGATGAACATGGTGTGCAAAGATTGAGTATGTCCAGTGCCACTCGCCGTCACTAAAGTGAATCAGCAATTCTTACAAGTTGCTGTCATTCTCTTTTCTAGGACATCAAGTCACTGCATTGTGACAAATTCTAGGTAATGATATTGGCTGAATACTCTCGCTGATGATATTGGCTAACCAAACCACTTGTCTTTGTACCTCTTCATCTTCTTTAGAGATGCTCACCCTGCTTCGTTGCGATTGTTCTATCTTTTAATGCAGTAAAAACGAAGGTAGAGAGACAAATTTCCATCCCTCCTCGATTCAAATGAATAGAGACATGCTCAAAGCTCAAATAAAGAAATTCTTTGAATTTTCTGATTTACTTTATCCAGGACAAAACTATCTTGCGAGAAACAAAATGCTATCTAAGCAAGATAGAACACGAAGAATGAATTGCAAACTGAGCAGCATGATTCAATGTTAACGTTAGAGAAAGATAATTATGATGGTCTCAATCGCTCGAGAAACTCTTCTGTCGGCCGCGTGCACGTAGCTCGTGCAGTCGAGCAATTCTCCTGTTTCTCTCCTACGAAATGCTAACCGACACAATCATACGGCCGTCATTTAAAGGGTGCAGAACCTGATGGATTTCACTATCGGCCCATTGCGATGGCGCTGTTGAATTGATTTGCAAATCATGAAGAGGGGTCACATGCTTTTGTTCCCTTTTCACAAAGATCCAGACGTTCAAGGTCGTGGCCAAAGCATGACCGAGGAGCTCCTGAATATAAGCGTTGGTGTTAAACGTTTCAGTCCCCGGGGGGGCAACGTCAACAGCAAAATTCCATTGGAAAGCGTACGTGTTCCAGTGCGATTTACACACGGTTTGTGGACCAAGAGGGTCTCATACATAGGTCGCCGGACTCGTGCGCCACTTAACCCTCTGCCTCATCGCTCCGAGACGAGCGAAGTTCGTCGCGAAGCAACAGCAGAAGAAGCCCCCCCAATCGTTTCATTAGATTCGTCCTTTGGTCCCCCGGTGTCCCACGCTTCAGAAGGGAGTGGAACATGCTCATTACACCCCCTCGTATCCTTTCCAATTCTCGTGCATGGAAATTCCTGAAACAGGGACCACGGGCCTAGGAGGACCTATCGGTCTCTAGTGACGAATCCCCCAAATTTGGAGTTACAAGTTCCGTAGGAGAGGGCCGACCCTCGACGGACATCGCTATCAAGCTCAACACCAATTCCCCTCCCAGCATTTGGCCCCAGAAAAGAAGGGGACGCATGTGAGGAACGGCCGGTTCTCGGCTCGTACGGCGAAGAAGACAACCGATCATCTCTCTCTCTCTCTCTCTCTCTCTCTCTCTCTCGTTTCTCCTCCAAGCAATCACTGCAATGGTCACTTCAGAGAGACTCAACGCGAAGCCTATTCCTTCTACTTTGCCATCTGATCATTCATTCGGCACACATCTTGTCCTTGGACCACACCTTGATTCACATACAAGTTAGTGGGCATTGCCTGTTGTCGATCATTAACGATCCTTTTGCCTTTCCCCCATTCCTGTCCTTTGCTCTTTACGTCTCTTTCTCCAAGGACTTTCCCTGAATTTCCGAATCGCCTGCTTTTGCGTTCGGGAGAAAAAGTTGGAGTGCATATGTCATTTCGGGTCTTGTCTCGAGAGATGCGCGAAGGATTTACCGGTACACCGCCATATTCATTAAGGCCCGACCCCATCTATACCGCCGATCATGTGGGTCCCATCGCGAAAGTCACAATGATATATATTATTTATTTTTATTTTTTTGTATCCAAAGTCACATGATTGATTGTCTAGATTTTCTATATAGCTCGCGCGATTTATGAATCATAATCTTTGAATTCACTGGGCACAATTTTTTAGCTCACACATTCGTTTTGACGCCCACCTACCATCTCTTATAAGATAATAATACAAATAGTTCATGAATTTTAATCTATTATGTTACGTGGTCTATAAACTTTTGATATGTTCAATATAATTTCTAAACATATGATACGTGTTCAAATTTGAAAACGTTCAATATTATCTTTTAATTAATTCAAGTTAGAGATAATATTAAATATTTTCATATAATCTAAAAATATGTATCAAAAATTTAAAAACCACACTAAATAAATTCATGGATGGCATTGTATCAAAAATATGTATCAAATTTGTTAATGGATTGTATTGAATAAATTAAAAGTTCAAGAATTATGTTGCATACTTGGCCAAAATTCATAAATTATTTATGTCATTTTCTCATCTTTTATCCCTCAAACATCAAAATTCTTAATCTCAATTAACCTTTGAATCGAGACATCAGGGATCTTGATCTTGATGTGATCGTAGGATGTTTCCAGGAACATGGCTAGAAGATTGATGCAGGAAGAATTCCAGTTCGTTTTGCTGGATGTTATTGACTAACCCCTTACTTTAAAGGATGAATTGTCAAATTCCCAATCATGAAAGCCTAATGCAGATTTGGAACCGGACGATGTGTACCGCTAAACAGTGTAAACACGTTGATTAAGGGTCCCCCCAACCCTTCACTCCTTTTGCCAAATTTTTCTTCCTCTGTGGACCCCGCAACCCCCAAACCAAAAAAGAAATAATTTTTTTTTTTACGTTGACGCATCATCATATTAATATAAGTAATTATGAGGACAACATAGTTCGTTGGTTCATTTAAAGAAAAATCCAAACCTCCACGTTAAACTTTAGTAATTAT
This sequence comes from Eucalyptus decipiens, assembly GCA_014182575.1. Classification (NCBI taxonomy): domain Eukaryota; kingdom Viridiplantae; phylum Streptophyta; class Magnoliopsida; order Myrtales; family Myrtaceae; genus Eucalyptus; species Eucalyptus decipiens. Next base: position 16,209,328 of record CM024619.1, read on the forward strand.
TTTTATCATACTTAGTCCTACCCACTCCCCCCAATTCATCTTCTTCACCCCTTTATTTATCCTCTCTCTTCAGTCCTCACTGGGCTACACCCGCACAGAACAGACACAGGGAAAAAGCTCAGCATCGCATTCACATTCACATTCCTCAGCTTCTTCTGCACATGAACACAAAAGAAACTTCAAGTTCTTGAGAGAGAAAGAGGGAGAGAGAGAGAGAGAGAGAGAGTGAGAGAGGGAGAAGAAGATGGGGAATTACAGGTTCAGATTGTCAGACATGATCCCCAATTCCTGGCTCCACAAGCTCAAGGACATGAACAGAACCAGGTCATCAAGAACTCATCACCATCCTCAGCAGCAGCAGCTTTCTCCTCCTCCTCCTCCTCCTCCGGTCAAGAAGAAGCAGCCGCCCTCCTCCGCCACGCCGTCGCGCTCCTCCAGCTCGACTTCGAACCCGCTTCCGGACCAACCCCGGTCCCTTCCCAGGAAGTCCTACCACTTCGCCAGAGACATCCCCCTCCCCAGTTCCCCAGCCCCCCGAGGAAATCGGCCAGGCAGCGGCGGCCCCCGCGCCGGCCCCACCGCCGCTCGTCCCCGCGGGTCGTCGCCTCCTCCGTCTCCGCCGGCTGCAGCTGCCGCGCCACCGCCACGCTCGACTCGTTCTGGGGCAAGCCCGAGCCCGTCCACGAGTGCTCCGCTTCTCCTCCGTCCGACACCTCCGCCGCCTCCGACTCGGAGGAGCTGCTCCCAGTATCCGATGATCTGCCCCGGCTGAGCCCCGACGAGCCGCCGTGCGGCGGCGACGGCGGCGTCGCCGGGCACCGGTCGTTCGATCAGATGGTGTCCTGGTCCAGCTCTTCGTGCCGGTGCAGAGTACTCGACTCTGACGAGGCGACTGACGGGAAGCAAGCGAAGAGCCCAGATGGGTGCGAGTCAGTGTCGACAGAGATCGAACTTCCTCCGATACTGACAAAGCCTGCGAACTTCAGCGACATGGTCGAGAATCTGAAGAACAGAGAGACCCACGAGCCGACCAGGAGCCGGACGGCCTCGCAGCTCTCGGTCAGAGTCGTGAAGGCGGAGCACGTCACGGTGCAGGAGCACGGCAAGGCCAGGCGGTCGTTCTCCGTGAGCTCGCCGGGGGTGAAGGTGAGGATCAACTCCCCGAGGCTAGCGAGCGCAAAGCGGGGTCACAGCCAGAGTCAGAGCCAGAGCCAGAGCGCTCAGCACCCCCGCCCCGGCCGAAAGAGCGTGTCGTCGCCGTCGCCGTCGGCGGCGGCGGGGAGGAGGAGGCGGAGCGTGTCGGACAGCTTCGCCGTCATGAAGGCGTCGGTCGATCCGCAGAGGGACTTCAGGGACTCGATGATGGAGATGATCGTGGAGAACGACATCAGGGCCTCCAAGGACCTGGAGGAGCTCCTGGCTTCCTACCTGTCGCTGAACTCGGACGAGTATCACGACCTCATCATCAATGTCTTCAAGCAAATCTGGTTCGACCTGAATTGCAATCGCTCGAAGTGAACTTTCTTCTTATTGGATTCGAATAACGATGGCGACGACGACGACGACGATGACGACGACTCTTGTATACGTTTGACTCATTTTAACCTAATGTCTATTTCTAATATCCTCAGTATATACCAGTCCTCTTCTAATAAAAGCTCACATTGCTTATAGAGAATTCCTTTGAGCAAAAATTTCTTCTTCTTCTTCTTCTTGGGTTGACATTGAATTTTCTTTGCGGCAATTTGCACGGGGTCGGACCATTTTCTCAATTTGTCGAATCCATGTTGCTTCACGCGCACTGGTAATCAAAGTCTAGAAACTCATCGAGGCGCCAAGAGATATTCGGCTCAAAAATCCAAAAACCCTCTATTCAAATCCCACAAATTACGTGAGAACTCTTCTGTCACATGGCCACCTGTGTACAGTACAGGATAAGACTTGAACTCAACACTCGTGCCTAGGAGATATCATAATCGGAATTTCCGAATTTCACACCATCACTTTCATAAGGATTGCGCACATGATCTGCTCCACCATTTGGTTAACCGGTCATTATCTAAGACCAAGACGTCAAAGTAACTTTTTTGCGCAACCACGTTCAGCAATAATCAAGGAAATTAGATTAGGTGAACTAGTACCAATGAAACACATTAGGTTCAATTTGAAAAGTCCCCCCTGCTCTTTTTCCTTCCGATTATCATTATTTTTTTTCTTTTTTTATTTTTTTTTTTTTTTTTGCGAAGGCGTGACATTTGGTTGCACATTATATGTGAATGATTGGTAGGCACTGAGAATTTTTTAAAAATAATCTTTTGGAGCAATGATGGGAGTTTTCAAGTGGTCAACACCAAGTGGCATAGCAGGAGGTAAGGAAACAAGATTCTTTGCCTTAAAAGAACGACGATGGGGCCCGCCCAAAGACCAAATTATTTTTTCATCCAGTACAATAAAAAAAAAAAATGATATGCATGTTCTTGAAAGTAACATCCTGTGGCCGAGCCACCCTTGTCTCGAAATCCTAGTTCTTCATTTCTGCTTTTTCCATAGGTGGAAACTGTTGATTTTTCTTCCGTTACATATTCAGATGCCTTCCAAACCCAATGTCACCGTTCACTCTTGTCGATCATGGTACGTCCCGTGTGTCACGAGTTGCCTAACTATTTTCATGATAATATCTTACATAGATTGATTGTTTCGTAAAGATAAAGACATAATATCTTTAAGACTGCCTAACACCACTCAATATAGCAAAAAATAATAATGTACATATTTCCAATAGTGATTATCAATATAACATTTTCATGTAGTTCTTATATGTTCAACCCCGTCCCGAATTATATAAAAATGTTTACTGTCATCCTTGAATTAAATTGTATATATACCAAAAATCCTGAAATTATATTGAATAAATTAAATGTTTAGATTTCCACATTGTATATTAAGTTAAAATTCATAAATTATTTATGTTATTATTTCTTTTTTTTTCTTTTTCCTAGTTTGGTTATTGGACAAGACCACTGCATTTTTCCCTGCTTAATACGCAAATAAGCATGTGCATGTATAGGATGTGTCCCCACTCACATCAATTCCTAGATTTTTCGAACGCACTATGAATTATGGAAGTGCCCTTTTCTTTCTTTTCTTTTCTTTTTTCCTTTTTGGGGGTTTTTCTCCGACTGCAAATATGAAAATGAAACTTTAAGTACGAGAGGTGCGTCCTCAGCTTTATTGCCATTCTCTCGAAATCGAAAGGCCTTCTGCTGCTCTCCTTCCACCAGCCCCCGGAAAGCAACAAGAAAAGGAGACAAGAAGGAGAAGTCCCTCTGCTCCTTCCATCAAGGCTCTACGCGTTGAGTACTCAGCCTTCCGAGCCCCACGATCGTATGCACGATGAAGAGAGGAGAAAAGCTCAGGTTGTACAGTTTTGTTTCTTCCGTTTATGTTAATAACCAACGAAGAATTTCAAACCGATATGTCCGTGCCACATTTTATCCCGATATCATCTTCGTATTCAACATAAACGAGTTGCCTAGACGATGTCGTTTTGGGGAACTCGGATCTGAAGAAAATGAACTGAGATTAGGGAATCTGCTCAACCCTAAGAGCTTCCTCACATTTCAAAAATCTGCTGAGAATACCATAATTTTTCTCTAAGTATCTAGTATATATTTATCATGGGGGAGTAGCGGGAGGACCCACCACCCCGGCAATTCCATCCAGCCTCCCTTCAACTTTTTGAGATTTCCCGTAACACAAAAATTAATTTTTGAGTGTATTGGTTTTGAGATTTTCTGAAACACGAAAATTAGTTTAAGGTAAATGTAACACGAGTGTATCAATTTTGAATCTTTAGTGATAATTAATATTCTTTTAATATTGTTTAACATGGAACATAGCTTAATCTGCCAAAGAGATTGAACGGTTTCGAATAAAAGGCGATCGGAAGTTGATTGGATGGGTACACAAAATTCAAACTCCAGCAACTTTACCTAAAGCACCTTAATATTTAAATGACTTTGCTTTTTGAAAAAGTTGAAGTTGCTTAGAGAACTTCAAAAGGGGGGAAGGCAGTGCAAGATTTTCAAAAAAAAAAAACACCAGCACATAAGCAGTTTTCCTCTCCTCACGTAAGGAAAAATGCGACACTGTCCTGAGATTACTTTGTCCGGGAGCCTTGGGCGACTATTGGAGGAGAGATCCCACGCACCAAAAGTGAGAGAATTCACTGTGAAACGGAGAGGAAAAAAAGGTTTTTTTTTTTTTTTTTTCTTTCCTTCTTCCTTTTTCAGGAACTTGGAAAGTGAAATCCTTTTCTTTCTCGATTGTCCTCTCTTTCCTGGACACAACTTCGTGTGCTTGATTTCGTGTCCACAGCATGCTAGTCACGAAAAGATAAAAAGTTTCCATTTTATTGCTATTCTCAACCCCCCAACTCTCTCCCTTCTTTGACGAGGCAATCATCTAGTTGCTTTATAAGTCACAGCCCAATAAAATTTGCTCCACCATAGGAAAGTCATAGTAAAAAAAAATGTTTCTTTCTATAACATATATATATGTGTGTGTGTGTGCACGCGCACGCACGTGTTTAAAGTTAGGGAAAAATTTAAGAAAAAAGTGTTAAATTTATTGTAACTTAATCTTAAATATTTTCATATTTTACCAATTGAGTCATCTAATTGAGTATAAATGGTTGACGTGAATTTCGAGCATCCTATGTGGCGTGACCAACTTTGACATAGACATTTTTAATAATTTTTTTAGTGATTTTTGAAATTTTAAATAATTTTTTCTTCTTTTCTTTTCATTTTTTTTTACTTTTTCTTTCTTTTTTTGCCTTTCGGCAAGGGAGAATAAGCCCTTGCCTAGGCTCACCGCAAGCGAGGCCGCACGGGCTAGCAACCCCTCACAAGAAAAATACAATAAATTCTTCTTCTCTTTTTAAATGTCAACACAATAACCACTGGGATTCGCCCCAGTGGCCACTCTTCCAACATGGAAGGGGGAGGTGAGGGGTTCGAATCCCCACTTTCTCATGGGGGGATGGGGGTGGGGACGCGTAAGTTTCAAGAGTGGATTTCGACTCCCACGCCCTGCAAGAGGCATGGCAAAAGTCTGAGAGTGAGTGTAGAGTAGGAATAGAGTAGGACTGACAAAAAAAATGTCAACACAATTGCCAAAAGATTTGAGACTACATTAGGTATGACACTGAATTGGTACAAGTATAATAAATTTAGAATTCTTTTTTGTACTTTTCCTATAAAATTAGCATCATCTAACAAAAGTGACATGATAGAATCTAATGAGGTATTAATATGAGGAATCATTTTTCAATTTAGTGATGGGTCCGTCTTATAAGTTCCTCCCATGTTTCTGGGGGAGGGTTGCTTTGGATTAATACAATTTTTCAAACTCAAGAACGAGGGGAATTCACTTTGTTATAGGGTGCGTCGCGGACGTGTTCCAGATCCCTCTATATAAACGGTCAAGTATTATATAAGAAATCGTCACCACTCGAATTTGAATTGATTTTACCGATCAAGTAGCATGAGCTCTCTCTTTTCAATCCAACCATAAGGGAAAGCCATCCGCGTCATAACTAGGGGATTCACCAAAAAAATCACCTGCTAAGGCAAAATCTCAAGTGGTCGGGCCAAAGTAGAAATTGATCTCGAGGGACTTAAAAGTTTCTAAAGACACAAGATCCTCGGGTTGGTTTTGCTGCTCGAATTCATCAAGTTTGTATTATAAGTTCGGTCTCGATCTCTAATTTTCATGATGTGGCGTTGTGTCCTTACGACAACGTAGTCCGTCCAAGCGCAGCTAACGTGAAACAATATTCTTTCTGCTTCCCCCTTTTTTTTTATTTGTCTTCTGGCAATGAGTAAATGGGATTCCTAATCATTTCCCGAGGCCGGTTTAAGCAAAGAGACAGGGCAGCAACAGTATTCCAAACAAGGGTGATAATGCTATTCTATTAGGGCATGAAAACTAGACCGTATGGAAACAAGACTAGGATTTCTGTTCCTATTTGGACACGGCAGCTTGAACCAATGGATTAGATTTACTTTCCCGTTGTCTCCGGGGCAATTTTATTCGCGCCCCGTGTTAACGGAAAATGACAGAATTCCGGACAACAAGCATCGACAAGTATGCCCGGTTTTTTTTCTTTTTGCGACTTGCATGTTAAAACCCTCGCGCCCACTCATAATCACGGATACGTCCCTTAGAGTACGGTATTCTGCCAATTGCGTCGATGAGTGACAGATAGATAGTACCGCTCAAACAGAACTCAATAGGCGTTCGTATTTTGGAAGAATCTCTATCACCTTGTACTATCCAATTTCAAGTTTTAACATCAGATCTCGAAAATTGAAGAATATATTTCAATGGACAAGTTTTAGGTTCCAAGTTAATGGAACGTGGAAACCTAAAATCTTAAATTTAAAATAAATTTTTATTTTTCTTATATTTTTGCGATATCCTGTAATATTCCATGACATTAGATAATTTGCATATAATTTAAAATTACTAGTTCGAACTTTCATTTTAAAATTGAGGCTTTTATTTTGTTAACTTTTTCATGTATTTATATATAAGTTATAATCAGTAAACTGTAATAACAAGTAGCAAATCATTAAAAATGATAATTCATTACAATTGTTTAATCAATGATATATGTAGAACATAGATGAACTTTAAAACCGACTCTAAAATTTGTGACAAGATAAGTTTCAGGTTCTAGGATATATAACGTAGGCTTCATATTTCAAAAAATAATAAACTTATTTCAACAGATAGGTTTCAAATTTCAAATAGAATCTATACGAAATCTAAAATTGCTCACCTCTAATTATTAGTGGACAAGAAGGGTACAACGTGTACACCATGCAGCAAACATGGAGGGAGTTAAGCTGACTAAGCTTGGATTGGATCCTAGAAATATGTTACAAAGTTGGTTGCTCTGTCCAAGGTCAAACACGAGGTGCTCCTAGCCCACAGGTGCAGACGGTTTATGGTCTAGGTCTCTAATTGATTAGAATCATAAATGTTCACCCTATTAATAAATGGTACATGTACTCGGTCCATCTCGGCTTACTTTTCACTATAGCACTTTAATTTTGCAAGTTTTTGCATGTCCACTCATGGGAGACCAATGCTTTTAGAATCTTCATTTTGACATACTTAGATTGAATATAGCGCAATTAAATAAATCAATCCATATGAAGCATCTCATTACAAGATTCTCGTATGGGAGGATGGAAAATATGAGTGAAATGAAGTCAACTCATTAATATTGGCATGAACTAATGAACTTTTGAGCACTCTAAGCTAGTTCCACTAATGTGGACTCAGTTTGACACTATGATCTTTTGAAAGTAACATATCCCTTAAACTTTTTATCGTCACAATTATTTTGATCTAGATTTGTTGAACTTTTTAAATCTATTGCATTTTGATCTGACGATGAAAGGTTATAAATAAACGGTGCATCCCAATTATCATATGTTTACTCTTACTTTACTCTTAGCATCTCTAGTGTGAGAATAATTTCGGAATTGATTTGATTTCTGCAATTCGATCTCCTAAGTGAACAAGTAGAGTTTCTTTTGTCTATATACGTGGCGCACGTGGAGAGTCGTTTGTTGGGTTCGTGTCGGCGAGCCGCAAGGGGAGACTTCAGTAGTCAAAGGGACATGGATGCGTAGATTCTGGATTTTGCTCGACAATGAATACCCTCTTACCTGCACAATATCCACTACAAAAATCCCTCCCCGATTAGTCTTTTCTGGCTCATTATCCGACGCTCGAGGTTCTTAGGCGGAGGCAGGTCTAATTAGACAAATTATTGAACCCGAACACTCGAGCCCTCTTGCGGTAATTTCCTAGACAAAAGCGTTATCACGCATCCCAAAATAGAACGAGAGGACAATTCATGACTAAAATAAAGAAACCTTAAATGTGTCTATTATGTATACTTCGTTATATAGAAAAGAGTACATGAAAAGGCTAGGCTTAGATAAAGGAAATCAAATTAGATATACATAATTAGAGAAAAAATATTATAATATTGCTAACGGTGTCTATTCCCCATGAAAATCTTTTAACTCTTGGGAAGCAACCGAGCAATTCTTATGAGACCCTAGCGAGTGCATTTCCAAAGCGTCGGGTGGAAAACGACCAGGGCGACGGAGGACGAGCGATAAGGTACACGTGCTCCAGAGAGGGAGAAGGTGGGGAGACAGAAATCTTGGCAGAATCCAAGCTTTTCGAGAGCGAGAGACAAATGTGCACGGGCGCAGGACAAAACAATGTTAGATTTGGCAAATTATAGCGAGGGGTCCCATGTGCGGGCGTCTGCATGCCATCCTTTTGTCTTGATGTCGCGTCGCCCCTTTTAATTAAAATCTCTCTCCCCGCCACGCAACAAAGAGGAAGAAGAAGACGAACGTAACACGGTGGACCCCCCCAAACCCTCTCGCGTTCGGACGGGGGATCGCGCAGATCTTCGTCCCATCGATCCGTCCATGGACGGAACGATTCTGGATAGACGCCCCTGCGGATCCGTCGGTGATGAAACCGGACGTATCGCCTAATAGCATCCACCACGACGATGCGTGCGTCACGAATCTTTCACCAAAAGAAACTTCAACGCCTCTTTTGCCGTGAAACGAGGGGCGATCAAATCATCGATCATATGCCTCGGTCGGTGTAAAATCTTTTCCAAATCTTTTTAGTCGCTCGTTCACGGTTGGTAACATTTTCGGGCGTGGGGTCGCTAATTGCGACTTCCCAACCGAAACCACAGCAGAACACAAGTATCTTATAATTGGGTTTTGTATAAAGAGGTAAAATAATCGATAATCAGGGGCCAAAAGGGTGCTTTAGGCCATCGGGAGTTTATGCAAAGAATGTGTGTATGATCCCGTGTTCTGGGCCTTTATAAGCGTATTGAAACTCGCTAATGATGTTTAAAATTGGGCACGCCCGAGCATAGGAAAGATATTCATTATTCAAGTGCAAAACATCGGGAAATAACTATCAACTTTTCTGAAAAACATTTTCATTAATTGCGAATTTCCAGTGGAACCAAAAGAGCTCCGGGTTTTCTAAAATATCCATTTGTCAGCTTCGAAGCTCGTTGATAGTGGACCGTGACTGATGGTGGGCTTCCACGGTACATTCTTGGGCATGGGATTTAGGTTCAGAGAGGATCGATTCCATACGAATTGAGATCGACCATCGAGTGATGGGAACTCCTGAGATGCAAATTATTTGATTCATCAAGTGATGGTCCTACCCGATTCGTTCCGGACTGGATTCAAGCAACCCGCACGAGCTCATGATATCGAGACCTTATGGTTTAAGTTTTAGAATTAACATCTATTTTGCTTTCTTTTGAAGTTAATAGAAATGTGCTTCAATTAGAGGCCCACAAATCAACAAGTAAAAATATAGCAACGCAATCTCGGCAGAGCCAGTGGTACTGATTAGTTGATTGTTCGATGAGTATGTTGTGTAACAAAAGTTTTACACGTTTTGACATGGGTAGTTTTACTTTTGAAAAAATTATCAAAACAATCTTAAATGTATTGCAGTTATACTTATTCATTTATAAATCTCTTTTTTTTTTTGCTTTTTTGGGGTCGATTTTTTTTTTTTTTTTATTTATTTATTTATTTAGCTAATTGAGTTCTCGCAACCCACGCCGAAAACTTTTTGCATTTATATCCCCCTTCCATGTTGGAAGGGTGGCCTTCAAAGGCGAACCCCCAGTTTTTTTTTTTTTGCTAATTGAATAAAATTTTTTTGCATTTATATCAATTTAGTCCATCCAACAAAATTTGACTAACTAACATAACACGATCGTATTAATATAGACATTGATTTTTTAAAAATATTTTAACACTTTTTGAATTATTTATTTATTTTTTTCATTTTCTTTCCTTTATTTTTCTTTTTTTTTTTCCTTCCCTTCATCTTTTTCCTCTAAGTGCTCACTGGAACTTGGCAATCGGCCAGAGGTGAGGGCGGGCAAGCTCAGCCTTGCCGGTTGTTGCAAGTGTTGTTGCTGGACGAGATCAGCCTCGCCAGTGACAGCAAGGATGAACCTCACCATGGTTGGGCAAGGCTCAACCTCACCAAATTGGTAAGGCTTGCACTCACCAATGGCCAAAGACGCCAACTTCACCTCTAGCTGGCGGTTGATTTCTAACGACTAGCTAGAGGAAAAGATGAAAGGAAGAGAAAAAAAGGGAAAAAGAAAAGAAAAAATAAATAGAAATTTGAAAAAATTTTAATATTATTATAAATTGGCCACATTAACGTCAAATGCGCTATATAGGACAGCCAGCGTTCATATCAACATTAGCCAACTAAAATTTGCCGAATGGATTGAATTATCACAAATGCAAAATGTTTAAAATTGAATTAGCACATTGAAATAGGTTTAATTTTTTGTACCTGTTCCATTTACTTTAAGCAAGTAACCATAGCTCACATCAACGCTTATGAAACAATATATAGTAGTACCGAAGCAAGGAACAAAATGGATCGATGCATTACATATTCTTAGCACGTTCACCTTTGTTTTAACTTAATATTGTACGTATCCAAAGGAAATGCACCCAACATCACCAACAGGACCATTAAGTAGTAATCACGAGCACACAACTATATGTTACATATGCATGTACCAGGCCCGACGTGTCCGAGGATCGTGAGCCTTTTAAATTTCCAAAGTGACGTGCCATGATCTCGAATACTTTAATCGGGTCGAGTACATAGTAGGATGATCCCTTTCTTTCAGTGTGCCGCACCTGACGAAAACAGAAACGGGAGAGAATAGATCAGGCAGGCGAGGAAAAGGGCGATGAGGATCTGATCGTGAATGGAGACCACAGTCTGAGTTGTGTCGCGACTCCGATTCAACCATGGAGGCGAACACTTATACTCCAAGGAGAAGAAGGTCTCATCTACATCATTCTGGACATGATCATGATCATGATCACCGTGACCAAACATGGGTTCCCACGAAGCAGATTTGAGATCTCCATCGCTCCACTCCTGTCATCAATGCATGAACCAAAACGAAAAAGAAACCCTAGTCAGTCTTTCGGCACATTATGTTGTTTGCTGATTGGTCGGTGAAGATGCAATGAGAGAACACGTGCAGTTCATTTTATAGGCACGTCGCGTGGTATAAGCATTGTAACAAGACCTTTCCGCAGTTCAGCCTAAGGCCATTAGAAAATTGGATTAGGTAGTCCCCAGGCAAATAACATGTGTGTATAAATCTGATGGAATTCGAAGGCCAGGCCAAGGCTAATTGGATATATATGACTTAATATATCGTCTATGCTATATATATATAGACTCGATCATGAATCCCACGAGAAAACCTAATGGGTCGAATGCACACGCAAAATCGCATTTCATCGGCTAGAAGCGAAGGAGGACTAGAAAATCGCACGCCTGCATCAACGTGTGAGAAATAGACGGTCGAAATATTTACCTCGATCGGTTCTCCTAAGGCGACAAGTACCGTGCCAGGGCTGGCGGGGAAAGTATACGGAGGAGAACGCGATGTCTGGAGGTAGAACCTGCTGTATTCACCGATGGGGAGGTGGATGCTGAAAGCATAATTAAAAGGCTCATCGGCCCTTTGGTATTGCTGTGCGTTCGGCCTGGGTACGACGCGACGATCGCGGACGTGTCTGTGCACGCACAAGGTTTGTTCTTCCATTTCGAAACGCTCGCGAGGCTGCTGCTCCCTCAGGTTTTCTGACAGAACTTGGCTCACTTCCTGCGCCACCACGTCGAGTTTGCTCGTCACCTCCCCGATCGCTCGTCTGTAATTAGGCAAACATGCCGTTCCCGTCTTGTTACCATTACATGGAAGAATAGACTAGACTCCAATCAAAGTGTAGCAATCGTAAAGACGAGATAATGTTAATTCCATCGAATGGTTCTTTCCTATATAGTATCGACAGATTTCAAGCACCGAATTGTGTTCTTATATAGATCCGTCATCAGAACATTGTTCCACGTACTAACATTGCTCGCATGACTAAATGAGGATTCAATATGTTCGTATCCATTTCATTCACCGCAAACATCTCTAGATCAATTCATGTGATCACTGCTCCAAGTTAAATGATCTTCATGTCATAAAGGAGTCCTACTATTTGAACATTTGCATAGAATTCATGAATCTCGTCGATCTTAATTTCAGTTATTAAATGCCCAGATAAAGATGGAAGGCCAACCAAAAATCATAATCACAAAAAGCACTGGAAAAGAAAATGAATACTAAGAAGCATGGTTCAAGTTGCAATGATTTGATTTACCTAAGGTTTCGATACGTCTCGGCCTCGACATAATGCTGTCCCCATCTTATTCTTCCCTTGAAGCAAATCCTCATCACCTCTTCCTTATCCCAACCGCCCCCTTCTCCGGTGACACCGCCTTCCTCGTGAAGCTCGACGCCCTTCATCTTCTTCTTCAGGACTTCCGACACCCTCTCGGCCTCCCTCGCCAGTGACCGTGACACCTCGTCCGAGACCCCGTGCTGACGGATCCAGAAAGCGCCAAACTCTCGGGCGGACCTCACGAGTTTGTGCACCGACGCCCCATCCCTCAGCATGAGCTGTTCAAGATCGATGACGTCCGGCGCCCGGCAGGGGTGCTGAGGCCCCGCCAGGGTCAGCTCGGGGATGCGCAGGGAGGCTTCAAGGTAGCGCGTGAAGATCTCGTCAGCAGCGGACCGGGATCCTCTCCCTGTGGGGATAGGGGGCGGAAGCGGCGCCTGCAGTGCCGCCGGCAACCGATGTCTCTTAGTAGGGTTGCTAGTCGTGGCCATGGAAGCTAGTGCTCGGCAGATCAACTAGGGTTTCATGTACGTGAAGGAGCGGAGGTTGAAGGGGTGTGTGACGATCACGTATGGCTTAGTGATATTAAGTTGATGAGGAGCCAATTCTGGAGAGCGTGGGTGGAAGCTTTCAAGCGCAGGGCCCATCCAACGGCGTAGGAGGCACGTCTCGTTTTGAATTTGGCAAAAGGGAAGTTCAATGATGCCTCCCCAGTAATTAGATCACGCAACCTTGAGAAGCCCTCCATTTTCTTATTTATTTATATTAGGTTTAATATAAGTAATTGTTCAAATAATTGTAAAATGCTTCAGGCTGTCGCCAGCAGGCCCCATTGACATGGTTACTAGTACAATCAATAAATTGATTCAGCATCCTAATAAATAAATAAATAAATAAATAAGGAGAACAAAGGGTTGCAAAACTTGAATATGATAAAGACAGAGTAAGATTAACTCGGGTGTGATTTGACATGCGTTGAGTTTTTCCTTATTAGAAAAAAACACAATATTGTCCACTTTAATTTATTTCTTACGAAATCCTATAATTTTGTCATTTAGCATACAAGTGAGTATTTTCTTATGAGACAACCCATCATGATAATGCTCTTATCTAAGCACGTTTAACTTTGGAGTTCCAAAACTAAATGTTATTATTATATTAAAAGGCTACTCCATGAGTTAATACCAATTTTCATATACATATGAATAGGTATATATGTTCATATACATCTTCCTTTATTTGGTTTGCAATTCGGTTTATTCTTATCTCTTTCACCATTCTAAAAGCTTGCTAGGAGCCACTCCTTATCCAAGTCGTTTGGGCCCGCCGACCACTTCTTGCCCTTGTTGGACCGGGTCATTATATGTACAATGTTATCTTTAGAATTATGATTTATCCAATATGAACTGTGAATTGCTAAATGTTCGGTGTAATTTCTAGACTATATTAAGAAGTTTAATGTCATTCTATCATGTGTTCGAATTAACTAAATTTGCTGACATGCCCTTCAATTTGTTTAATTTTAAGAATTGATGACCAAAAAAGAAAATAAACCTTCATACATAAAAAGAAGATGGATAAGAAAATGGAATTCACGATTACATCTTCTTATATAGTATGTACCCACCAATTGAAAAGGCCAACTCATATTTAAATATCCCACGTTTTAAAATCACATTTGACCCGTTGTTTAATCAAACAAAAGACTATAATAATATTAAATGTTTTATTAAACATTTAGGAATAGTTCAAGTACTGCATCAAATGAATTAAAAGATGAGATGGCATTGAACATTAGTCAACAATTAGGGATTATTTCCATTTGTTTTGTGAAAAATGACTCATTTGGAAAATATTTTCCTAAAAATTATCACTTCTATGGCTTGAAACAGTTAGTTGATGAAACATATTTTCCTTGTCAACATTATTTAACATCTAAACATTTTTCTAAATGATGAAAACATTTTTCCTTCACACTTTTAAAATAAAATAAAATGAAAATGACCGCTCGTGCCATTTCCACTTTCTTTTCTCAGCACGTGACATTTGCGTTCGACATGTGGGCCTTCTGGGCTTCCCTTCCATTAATGAAAAACCCATGCCCAACTAAACAACCTCCACGGGTTGGGTTGGGCTGGGTTGGGCTGGGCCCTGCTCCGCCGAATCAGCTCCTTTCTTCTTCTTCTTCGTCGACCTCGCGAAGATCGAAGGAAGCCATAGCTCTTCCAGTTCCGCTTTCCGCAAGCTCCCCCCTGCAGTCGAAGAACCGAGTCAAACGCCAGTGACAGAGCGCCGATGGGACGACACCGGGAAGCCTCCGCCCGAGGGAGCGCCGGATTTGGCTCGCCGTCGCTGCTCGCGCTCCTGCTGCTGCCGCTGCTCCCTTCGATCTGCGCCGCCTACAGGCCGGGCGACATCGTCCCCATGGGCAGGATGGGACAATACCACTCCGTAATCTCTCGACACCTTCGTTCTCGTTGGAGATCGCGTGGAAATCGTGCTCTTGTCTGTTGTCGTTCGCGGCGAGTTTTCTTTTCTTTGGTTAATGTTCGATTTCGTTGCTTCGTTTATTGCGATGCATCAGTACAGGTCGCCGTGGCAAGACGTGATCGGCCGCAACTGCCCTCAATTCGCCGTTAATCGCGAGGTGATTGCCTCTCTCTCTCTCTCTTGCTCTCTCGCTTTGTTCGAGGTTTTGTCAGGCCTTCCTTTCGTGATCGTGACTTTTGTTGTTGTATTTGACTTGAGCAGGTATTGGTTCCTATTCCGAGACCGGAGGGTTTTACGAACGCTGATCCTTACAAAGTGTGAGTGATGGGTTTTTTATGTGAGGGATAATCCTGCTTCATGTTCCTTTGCGCGATGGCTGATTTTGGAATGATGTAGGATGGCATTTTGTATAGATGTTTCATTCTTCTGCAAAATTTTCCACGAATTACAAATTCTGCAATTGAAACTGATTTTCGTGAATCTCATGTGGGTGCGTTTTCCACTTTCTTTCTAGTTCACATCTCTTTGACCTCTCTGTACTTTCTGTGGTCTTCACTCTGCGTTGCTTGCAAGTGCCGATCGTGTGTGTCCATTGTGTCTAAAATTGCTGATGCTAGCTTGAATTACGGGTTGAAAACAAATACCGTTGTGTTCAAGCATGGGAAGCAATAGAGACATTTGCATTTCTCCTGTTCAAGAGTTCTTTGTTTGGATCTTCTCTGCTGTCGCTGGGGTCTGGTGTTTTAAGAGGAGAAGCGTTTGGGTGGGGGTTCTGTCCTTGCTCCTGTGTTTGGGGCTTGGGAAAAAAGTTCTCTTTGGAGGCCACTGGGCTGATTGGTAGTGTAGCAAGATAGTGTTCATTTATTCTTTCTTCCCGCCACTGTTATACTTTTTTTAATTTCAGTTGGAAAATTGTTTGACATATGCAGGTCTTTCCAAGTTGGAAGAGAGAAGTTTCTAGTCCCGTGGCTTTTCTTATCAATCGCAACAGTAAAGAGGTCCCGATGATTGATATGCATTTGGTAAGTATTGCCCTTGATGTTTTTCTGTCATTTTCATGGCAATTGTTTAACAAATTTTCTTGGCCATCATGTTTGTATAGAGATACTCGGGAAGTGATTTGCTTGGTGTGACAGCCAAAGTTGTGGATATGCCTCACCATTGTAAGTGACTCTTTTTGCATCCATGTCTCTTTCTGTGAGGAAAATGAATTAGTGTGGTTTCTGCTAGGCAAAACTTGAAATTTTCTGAAAAGATCATGCTGGCTAAACTTGGTGGCTGCAATAAGTCTATGAGTCAATCTTTCAAGGAAAAATGGTTGCAAGTTACTGTCTTACATCTTCCTTTTCATTAGAAGTTGCAGTTGTTGACTTAGTTTATTGTGAACAGTTGTCGAAATTCATCCCGACATCAAGAAACAATTTTGGGATGTCAATAGTTGGCCAAAACATGTGCTTGTCAGATACTCATGGTAAGTTTTAGCTCATTTTATTATATGATCCCAGAGAGTGTGTATCACTTAGCTCCCGACAGTGAAATAATTAAATAAGCTGGTCAGTGTCTCCAAGCATTGGGTTTCATTGCCAGGGGATTCTATTAGGTTAGCAGCTAATAACCTCACTTTCAGTGACCTTCATTATAGAGATATATTTGCACTCTTTGACCAGCGAGTCTTGGCCATGGTAATACCTATCATGTGCGATCAAGTAAATGAATCTTTCCATGCATTCCTGAGAAGACATTGTGGAATCTATATTTATCTTGAAGATACATATCTTCTGACCAGAGTAGCCTGTTTAATAATGATTGAACTTATTCTTTTGTTATTTTCTTGGAACACTTGTACTTTTAAATCATAAGGTTTGCTCTTGTCAAAAGCATCTCATATTTGGAAATCCTCTTTATGTTTTAAATCACATGGGTTTATATTTTCGGGACTAATTCCATGTCTATTGACCTATTGCGTTTATGCTTGGGTGTATTACTATGCCCCTTTTAGCACGAACCAGCCAAAATGTTCATCAAGCTTCATTCAAGGGCTTACATGTGGTTATGCTAGAAATTTGGTTAATTTTTTTCGTCAGCTACTAAATGTTCCTCTGCTTTGCATTTACTTGTATGAGATTCCTGAAATGTTAATGTCCTTGAAATTTGCTTCCATGTGAAAAGTTGTTAATTTGATATTGTTCTTTGAACAGGGAGGAGCAGTCAGAGATTGACGTGACTTCTGGATTTTATGTTTTGTTCGGATCAGGTATCAATCTGGTCAAGCGACTCCTTTTACAATATATGTCTATCTTTCATACTCTCTATCTACACCTTTTTCAAGTGTTAATGCTTGCAAGGGCCATATTTATGAGAGTTAAAGAGAGACGGATTCAGTGTTAATAATTCTTCATTTATTTTAACTAGGGCTCACGCTGTCTTTCATTCTCTCAATCTACGTCTTGCAATCATCCCGGGAAAAACTAGCAAGGTACTTTCTATATGTGCCTTTTGATGTCCCTTTCTCTTTTCAATTTTAGCTTGCCTTTGGATTCTGGTAGATTATAATTTAATAATATTAGTCCACCCAAGTTATGGAAATAGGCTAGGGATAATCATAGAAGAAGTTGCACCTACCAAAATTCTTTCAATACTCTTCTATTTAGTGGCTTATTAAACAGAGAAAGAGAAAAGAGTTTAACTTAACAAGAGAGGAGGAAATATCATGAGATTTGAATCTAAGTTTCTGGTGGGAGGATATGGAGTAGAGAACTGGAACATTTACATTTGCCTTTGTGGCTGAAGGAAGTTCTGCAACTTCATTTAGATATCCATATTTGTCATGAAAAAGAGAATTTGTTGGTTGTTTGGAGTGATTAAAATTTTCAATTCCATTTTTTTCACTCAATAAGCTTTCGAACAATGGTTTAAAAGGCCTTGTAATATTCAATCATGAAATTGCCGTTGTACATATAGCTGTGATACTAAGCTTGTGAACAATAGTTTAAAAGGCCTTGTAATTTTCAATCATGAAATTGCTGTCCTACATATAGCTGTGATACTGTTCTGCTATCTACATCAATGATTCCATTATTTTATTTGGAGAATCATCTATTCCATCCTTTTCACTTCTGATGGAGGATTCACTTTTCTAGGTTTGTCAAAGAAACTGTTGCAGAGAGCAGCATGCCTCCCGGCGGAGTGGTAAAAGTTGAGTGACAAATTGTTGGAATGGTGGAGGAATTATTTGTAGATTCAGAATCAGCCCCATTAAGAGGAACTTGTAGGACCTATCAGGGGATCTGTATTTTAACAGACAAAAAGCTTTACCTGCAGAAATTTTGTCTACATTCTTCTCTACGTGGCCAGAAAGATGTGAGCTATACCTGTATTTATGTACTGGCTTTTCTTGGCCAAATCCATACAGTGCCTCTTAAAATCCCTCCTGAGTCTATGAGCATACGTTTCTCTCTGAAAATGCTCACCCCTAGTTAGTATCAGACATCGTTTCCTAATTCTGATAGCTGGCTTTGATTTACATCTTTTGGAGTTTTTTAATAGAAGTAGCTTTACGTTGAGACTAAGAATAGTGTGCATGTGTTGTAAATCTCTAATGATATTGATTATTTAACTTCTTGAAGATCTTTGGATTGTGTTGCCACTAGGAGAGCTTGATGCATAGGTGGATGCTTCATAATACTGTTAATTCCTGTATTAGTGTCAATCCTGTTGATCTATTGAGACAACAGATGTTACATGTGGAAGAATAGTCTGATGCTCCTCTGAGGGTTGCCTTACGGACCACATTTAGGTTGTATGCTGATTATATTTTCTGTTCTGTATATCGTCCCTTATAAAGGTGATCTTTGTCAGCGTTCAGTGCTGACAAGTGACAAGTCTCGATGTTGTGTATGTTATCTCATATGAATCGCATATGATCTCTTGAAAGGTTTTTGGCGCCCTTATTGCTGTATGGGGAACTTGTATTCTGATAAAAACCTATAAGTTACATAAGTTATCTCTGTTTCTCGTTGCAGTCAGGGCGGTTGAACACGGTATCGTTCAGGTGAGTTAACATGGGTCTTAACTTTCAAGTGCACAGCGAAGCTTAGGTTTGTTTGCACAAGCTGCTTTGTGGATTCTTACAAGGTACGTACGTAAAGGCGGTAATGTCACATTTGGTCACACAATGCAAAGCAAGTTACAGATGTCCAAACGAGCACACACGAAACGCGGTATTTACAGGGTCAATACTATCGGAATTGTTTAAGATTCTTAATCATCCTTGTCTCCAGCAGCCTCTGCCAGCTCGCCGGCCCTTTTAGCTTGCTGCTTCCAGTCCATGTTCATCAATGTATAGGCCATCATAGAAACGCAAGAGATCTGAGATGCTAGCAGCCCGAACCAGAGTCCTCTGAAACCGAACTCCCACTTGAAGGCCGATAGAATAGCAATCGGCATTCCGATGAAGTAGAACGAAAATAGCTTGATACGTGCTCCCAGATCGGGGCGTGCGGTCCCTGCTAAGACTCCATAGACAGCTGTTTGAGGAGAGCCTGCGAGCTCACACAACCCCAGGATTGGAAGCGCTACAGATTCTAAATTAAGGATCTCCAGCTCGTTTGTATACATTCTGCCAAGAGCCGACCTCATGGTAATCATGAAAATGAAGGTGAGGAAACTGAGAGCAATCGATGCAGTGATCCCGACAGTGGATAGAACCCGGGCTCGGCACGGTTGACCCCCACCGAGTGCATGGCCAATGCAAGTCGAGAGGCTCGAGCTTAGAGCAAAAGGGAGTGTGTAGAATAAGCCTGCTATTTGGATCACGATCCCCATTGCACAGATGCTAGCTCTGGAGTTGTTTTTGAGGAAGCTGCATAGAAAGAGCAGGATGTCATACCACCACCACTCCAAGCACACGGCAGCACAGCTTGGCGCTGCTAGGGTTAGCAACGGCCTCCACCTCCCCTCGCGGAAGTTTCGGAAGAAGACGCCCTTTCCTTGCCAGGGTTTTATGGTCTTCTTAGATATGACTAGGTAGGCCAACAAACCCAAGTTAGTGTTGATTGAGTTCCAGGCGAGAGCCAGGGCGACGCCTGTCGCCCTGAGGTCTATGTAAACCACGAGAAGATAGTTGATCGGGAGGTGTACGATGCCCGCGAACAGGCAAGCCACTGTCACAGGAGTCGTCAAACCTTGGGTCCTAAGGAAGGTCCTCAGAGGCTGAAGAAGAGCTTGAGCAAACAATTCAGGAACGAAGCAAACCATGCAAGCTCTGGCGACTTTGACGACGCCTTCGTCTTGGCCAAGCCTCAGGAACAGAGGTTCCGTGTTGAGCCACAGGAGGGAGATTGGGATGCAAATGAGGAGGAGACAGAGGAGAGTCTTTTGGTAGGTTTGGATGAGGACGGACGGTTTCTTGGCCCCGAAGGCTTGGGAGCAAATGGGTTCCATCCCCATGGCCAAGCCCTTGAGGATAGAGTAGCCCGTGATGTTTGCGAATGCTAGCGCCAGCGAACCGCCGGCCAAGTCTGTTTTACCGAGACGGCTCAGGAAGAGCATGGAGATGATGGACCTGGAGAAGATGAGGAGAGTGGTGGCTGCAATGGGGGCAGCAACTTTGCCCAGGGATACTGTTGCTTGCCTCACCTGGAAAACCATGTCCATTTCGTTTGTTAAATAAGTGGATTGTTCGAATTTGCATAAATTAAGTTTGAGACAATGACATGTTTACGATAGCAACTTCATTTAGTCACTAGCATGTAGATGTCTCGTTTTGCAGCAATAAAGTAGACCCATCAATATAGATCCATACAATTAAACCAGTGGTAATACTCCTACTTGTCGATACTGGGAGAGAGAAGAAAGAGAGAGACCTCATCCAGAGAATGAGTTCCAAGAATCGCGTCGACAGGAAGTGGTCGCCGAAACCTAGTAAAGAAGTTAAGAGCTCTTGATCCCATCCTTCTCTAGGTGAAACTTCGTGCTTGTGAGCCGAATGGTATCGTGAACAGCGAACTGAAAAACACAGTTCGACGCGTCAGTACTGAAGAGACAGTGAGAGTAAACACCAAACCAGCAAAAGCCTAGCAAACTAAGATTTGCACTGAAAAGAAAGAGAAGACAGGCCGCAAAAATCGAAGTCGATACTTCACGAGGTCTTGCACGTTCAAACAACAAACTCTGGCCAGTGACGGATCATCAGCTACGATCCTAACTAGTCGATCTGATTCGATGTTGCGTGAAACTGCAAAGGCTACGCTCCAGTTTATATACTGCTCAAGCCCATAGTTTCCGGTCTCAAAATTTGAGAACGCCAGCGGCGTGTTAGTCCTTTGGTCTATCCACCAACTTTTGATCTGAATATGTTATGATGGTTATAACGTGCTTTTAGAAGCTTTTTAGTAGCTCGTGGAGTTGCTATAGAACAAGCTTGTCTCTGGCCGATGTCTCTTAAAGCGATCGGTATGCTAAGACTAATTTATTATATCAGAATATACTCAATTATGTGACAAGTACTAAGTATGCCCCACTTATTTATAGGCCGGAACCCATCACATCACTTAACATATCGATTTAGGAAGTCGGTTGAGTTGTAGTATACTTAGCATTATCTTGACGAGAACCACAGCAACAATGGGCCGAACCTTACTTATATGAATAGTCTAATGTCATTGTTGAAGCATTTTAGTATCTTAGTGTTTTCTTGATGAAAATCATAATAACAATGGGGTGAACCTTACTTATACAGATAGTCCATCGTCATCATCGAAGCGTTTATAGAAGATTTTGGTAGCAAAGAAGAGAGAAAATACATGTAGAAACGCGACAATTTGAAGTTTACTTGCTCGTTTTGAACTATGATTTGCCTGCAACCTGAAATCCACGGACTCGAGAATAGATCCTGAACTTGTCTATTGCAGATACAATTTGTGGACACGACCAAGTCACGACACCAGAGGTCGAGATTGAGGCTGGGATTTTCCTGAATGGTCCCCATCTGGACTTTGCATGTTAATCTAGGAAATAAAATATTTGGAAGGGTGCAATAATGCCCAGGCTTTTGCATTGGTTATGCTCTATGTCATTGAGTGGTTCTTGAGTTCGTGTCGGCTGACAGCCCCACAAACTCTTTCCGGTACTGTTGGGTTCGTACAAACAATCAAAAGAAAGAGGGGAAATTGGGTTTTCGAGAAAACACGTACTGATTTCGTAAGGTCGCCCCCGCACGCTAGGGAAGAGGGATTGCAAGCATAATTTATAGAGATCCTGTTTGGTTTAAGGCAATTGCTTTTACAAACCCGACAGCCCAAACTGGTTAAGTTCCACTAGTCATACATACCATGAGTACGAGGAGCGTCTTGTTGCAAGCGTAGGACTTGCTGCCGCGTGAAACCTGATCTCCTTCTGCAGCACCACTGTTATAAAGTTGCCATCACTCCTTGTACACATAGCATGGTAAATACTCTTCCCGAACTATTTAGACCACACCTCTCAGTGTTCACAAAAAAGTCGCCTTCATACTTTGTCTCTCAATCACTCTAAATACAACCACTTCTTGTATGTTTACAAATTGGTTTGTCGCTCTTACTGACTCTTAGGAATAGTATTCAACTACGTTTTGGTAATCACGATAAAATTCAAAATATAATATTTATTTTATCATGTATTTGATATATGTTCAAGATAGGATAAAATCGGATAAAAGAATAATATAACCTAGATAAAATTATCTCATGGCGGATAGAATTTTTAATATACATTATGGGAAAGTTAATTTTCTTGAATAACAAACTCCTTAAATTAATAAAATTAAAATAATATTTTAAGATAAATAATATTTGAATTCTAAAATATATTTTTCAAAATAAAAAAAAAAAATTCCATTTCTTCTAAGATAAATCCAAAATATAATATATATTTAGTTTTTATATTTATTAAAAATTTTATGTATATTAGTATAGTTTACCATTTAATAAAATTTTATTAGAGAATGACGGAAGGGGACAAAAGAAATAAAAAAAGATAATAATTAAAAAGGAGATGAAAAAAATAAAAAAATAAGCAAATAAAAATGAAGTTGGCAATAGTGTCATGAGAGATTTTACATTTCCATTTATCCAATTTTTAGATTTATTTATATTGTTATATCGTTACATTAAACAATTGATATGATACAACAAGAATATGTTCATCTTTATTATTGCGGTTTACCAAACAATAGATAATATATAACAAAATCGTAAAGATTTTATAACCTATTCAATCAGTCTTATCTTGACTATAAATATAGCCATATGGGTATTATGAGTTTACAAAAGATACAAACTCAGGACCCTTTCTAGAATGCTTAATTTCTCTTATTTTTGCCCTTTCCAATTATACGACTTCTGGCCAAGTTTTCTCTAATTTATAGAGCTCTAAATTCGCACTTGGATCTCATTATACCCATCTAATTCTCTATAACTAATCTCGTCATGATTCCATGAGAAACACGTACCAAACATTTCCTCAATTGGGGCTGTCAATCGGATTTTGTATTGATGTTAGGTTTTTATCACGCCATCTCACGAATCTCTTGAACAAATTAGTTGTGATTTTAGGCACAAATAACTATTTTGTAATATTACATTTAATTGCTATAAGCCAGGCCTTAAATTTAGAAATTCTAATGATCTTTGAATCTGTTAGTGGAAAGTGACTGACAATCTAGTCTAACTTATTTGCGAAATAAAGATTTTGGCTTTCGAACTTAGTGAATTTCGACTTATATACTTGTGGAGTTAAATACTAATTTCTGCATGGTTTAGACATGAGTATATGCGTGCTTAAATGAACTCGTTTAATACTTGGATTAGGTTGTGTTATCATCCAAACCCTTTAAGAATATTCGCCACCAGGAACAATATCTTTTAACGAGCGCTATGTTCATGAGTGCATCAGTCTACTTGTCAAGACCGCTTAGGACACTCATTAAGAAAACATAACAATAAATATTTCGATTTTCAAACCGTTGATTGCAATTACATATATCACCAAAAGAAGACAGAGGTTGGTGTCTCTGGGAATGTCACAATATTTTCTAATTTGACTACGAGATAAGAGAAGAATCCTCCTGGCTAGTTCTTAAGAAGCGGGAAGCATAGCTTGTGTTCCCCTTTCTCTAGGCAGACTCATGACGATGCTAGGGGGGGTACTTTATGCATTTATCTCATGATTAGTGGGGGTTTTGTTAAAGCAGCGGTGGTCCAAATTGCAAGATAAAGAAATTCAAGCATGTTGCAATTATTGGAGGCGGGGTGGGGAATGTTTGGTTAATATAACAAAACCCTTTTCCTTAAGGACATCGATTCGATCCGTGCAAGGATTGGGCATGTTTCACATCTCCACTTCCTTCCAACTCTTAATATATTCTATCAAAGTAGCATTCCCTTGAATCATATCAAAATTAATCATATCCTAAACGAGAGATGACGATGGGCTTATTGGGGGTCACTTATTCTTAGCTATGAGAGAGGCCAGAACGGAATCACGTCTCTATCTCTCGCATTCTCATGTATAATATAATTATCTAACGCATTAATTTATGGTTTGTCGACCCACCAACGATGATCCAAACCCGTATGCTCCCATTATAACTCTCTCTCTCTCTCTCTCTCTCTCTACGTTGAGTGGATGCCTGTCGATTACATTCAAAACCTCTGTTAGGGTTACGTAAGTGTTGAAGGTTGGACTTGAGCGTCTTGTAGTGGAAAAGGCTGAAAAAATGAGCAAAACCTGCTAGAGGAGACTACCGCTCGGCCAAAATGGAACAGAGAAAATGAAGTTTGAACAATATATAGAGTTCAAATGGGCTGGTAGCGAGTCAAATTCGATGGTGACCTCTCCCCTACATCCCACCATCACAATCGCTTGTTTAAGGTGGTGTCTACTCGTTTTTCTTGACGAAAAATTGTCAAAAAACCTAATTATAGGGTTTGCAATGACGCGTTTAAAATTACATACCGGAAGTTGTGGACGACGATCGGCCCTTCATTGACGCGTGATGGCCTAAGTTATACCTAACGCACGACGTTCACAGAAAGCGGTGTTATTTTAGAAGGAGATCGCATTCTGTTATTAGATAATCTCGTTTAGGGTAACGCCTACAGTCCGCCACAAGTTTCTGTTTTCCCATACCATGGACGGACGGATTAAAGTCAACGTTGCGCATTGACAATCCCATCGCAACCACCAATCGTTTACTGATTGCGAAATCAGCTAAGGAAGAAAAAGGGGAGAGATAAAAGAGAATATAGAGGAGCTTTACAAGTACAAGTAGGGGGAGAAAGGTCAAAATGTTGAAATTTTTCTACCACCGGAACCGTAAAAAGGCTATATTCTATTCTATTCCCGCACTTACCCTCACGAGGCCAGGATCAAAGTCAAATAGGGAAACGCCGACACAGCCCAACAGTCTAAAGATGGTCGACATCAGGCCAAGCCAAGCCAAGCCAACCAAAAGCAATCCCCTTTTCTATACAAATTCAATGGGTAGGCCAAATGAGAATATAGTTGCAGTTTTTCAATGCATCGACTTTCATTAGGGTCGGGGTCGCATTCCAACCCTTAAGATCTAGAGTCTCGATACCGGAGTCTTCAGGTCGAGATGAGAGGGATGGCCATGACAGTGATGGAGGTAGGTACAAAGTTGGATTTTCGAAAATAAATCTCGATTCTTAAAAGATCTTTTTTTTTGAAATTTTTAATTATTAATTATTTTTGCTGGCTATGAGCCTATGAGAGAGCATCATGCCATTTACTCGTTTTCTAAATCAATGTCGAGAAGGGAAAAATGAGAATTGTTTAGATTTCCAATAGACTGATGCGTTGTAAGTTATATCTAATAAACACACTCTAAGCATGATGTTAAAAAGAATTATATGAAAAGGGGTAAATTTTTGGAATGTCGAGATTTGTGTATAATACGAATAGAGTAAATGATATGATTGAGAATACATATAAACAATTATACAAGTCACATTCTACATTTAACCAAATAGGTGATGTTCCACACTCGACGGACATGCCTTAAGATTTAGTATATGCATTTAGTACCTTAATTTATAAATGAATTTTGATGCGTCGAAAGAAAATAAAGTTGAAAACTTAAAAGAGTAGATGTCACAAATAGTCGTTGAACTTAAATCAAAGTACAATGTGATCCTCAAATTCGAAATTTATTCAATGTAAATTTTAGCACATTATGTAATGTGATTCCTGAATTTTTAATCTATACAATATAGTCTCTAAATTTTTTGTATATATTCAATTTAGTTATTAAACTATATAAAAATATTTAATATTATCTTTGAACTTGAATCAATAAAAGAATAATATTGAACATTATTTTATAATCCAAAAACTAAATTGAATATGTGCAAAAAAACTCAAAAATCGTATTGAATAAATTAAAATTTTAAAAATAATATTATATATTGAGCTAAAATTTAGAAATCGCATTGAATAAATTTAAAATTTATAGATCGCATTACATATTACATCAAAATTGAGAGATCGTTGGTGTCGTTATCGCAACTTGAAAAAAGGGCGATTAGTGCGCCATCCATCCGAAAACCAAACCAAACCAAACCAAACCAAAGAAAGGAAAAAGAAAGCATCTGAGGACCAAGAACGTCCAAATCGGAGGATGCTCTCTCTCTCTCCTCCCACCACAAAAATCCTCTTTCCGTGCTTCCCACGTGTCCTCCCATCATTCGATCTCCCCGCACGAAGTCCCCCTCCCTCCTCTCTCTCTCTCTCTCTCTCTCTCCCTTTTCAGGCACGATAACAATAAGGACAATGCTTAAAATAATATCTATGATCATGTCATCTTGAATTTCTTTTTGGTATTTTTTTCTTCCTGTCGAAAAAATGGGGCTCGTTGGACCAGAAGATAGCATGGAACGGAGGGGGGAGTCGAGTCGTTGGAATATCTTCATCGGGACGACAAAGGGTCTCATTGGCTCCCCCGCAGCAGGCGCAGCGATAGGCTCGGAACGCTAAGCTTCTTAGCTTCTAGCTCCTCCTTGCTTTCCTTCTTTCTTGTTTGGCTTTTGGGTTTCTCGTTAAGTGATAATTAGTGCGAAAAGAAAAGGAAAGGAGGCGGCTTTGAGCTCGGGAGGGGAGGGGGAGGAAGTGGAGGGTGATGTCAATGTATGTCTAGTAATGGGTTCTTGACCAAGAACTTTCTCGGGAAACTTGATGGGACTTTTCTTGCTTTGCTTTTGCGCGCTGCCTTTATCAGTTCTTTAGGGTTTTGTTCCTTTGATGAGCCCGCCCGCAGGTCGAGGCGTGGAGGTCAAGCGAAAATCTACTCTCAAGTTTCAAGCTTTCGCGGGGGGGGAGAAAAAGCCTATCTTCTCGGGGAAAATACCGAGAACGCTTCTTTTTTCTCCCTCTTGCTCTCTCTCTCTCTCTCTCTCTCTCTCTCTCTTATCCGGTGACAATCTGATACCGTGTTTTCTAGGATTTTCTTGGTCTCTGTGTGCGTTCTGTCCTGGATGGTCGTTTTCGTTGGAGCGGGACTCCAAGGGGAAGGAGTTGGAGTGTGGCTTTTCTATGGTGTAAAGCCTCTGTGCTGTCTTGAGAGAGAGAGATAGATAGTTGAGAGTTTTGCCGACGGGTTGGAAGTTCTTGAAAAAGATGGTCGCTGGGTAAACGGGAAAAAAAAGAAAGAATTGATTGGGGGAAGGAAGGTTCGAGATTTTGAAATGAGGAACTCGGGTATCGTTTGAGTAGTTTCAAGAGTTGCAACATGAGTTGCAGCTCCAATTGCAGGGAGAGGCAAGAGGGTCGATGCGAAGGGCCAATTCCGAGGAGGTCTGTCGATGGAGAACCCAAGTCCCTCTCGGAGAATGGGTCTTTAACAGACGCTCAGTTGTCTATACACGAGAATTTGTTGGTCAACCCGAAGTTATTGTTCATCGGGTCAAAAATTGGTGAAGGAGCTCATGGGAGAGTTTTTGAAGGAAGGTCAGTGATTTTTATCTTCTCTATTGGAAGAAAAAAGGTATAATGTGGTCAGCTTGTGAATTTGGGTGTCTTGGAGCAACTGTGAACTAGCTTTTAGTGTATATACTGGACTGGGCAGCTGCTTTCCTTATTTGTCCTTTTCTACCGTAATGTAATCACTTTTGTCTGATGTCTATGAACACGTCTTATTGTAATATTACACGGATGTGTTTGTCTTCTCACTAGGCATTGATATGCTACGGCAACCCTGCATTTGACCTGGTGCACCTATCCAAACTTTTGCAAATTCTTTGGGGTTGTAATTTACATGTTATAGTAGAAGCTAAGATTGCTTATGCTCGCCTAATCTTGCTGTATAACAGCTGCTAACAATCTATAGTTATGGAAAGGCCAAAGAACAGTTCTCTGTTGCTTGTATACCTCAGTTTCCTTTCATCTTTTATTTGAAGAGTTTGTCTTGCTGTGTAAGTTTCAGCTGCTTTCATGGCAGTGATTGCCTTTTGTAATGTAATTGATGCACAATGATAATGCGCTCTCATATTAAACCGAGTGGGTTGGAGTAGTTTGTTATAGTTAGTGTCCTAGTTGAATAGGTATAGCCTAATGTCCTTCCAGGTATGGAGATCAAATTGTCGCTATAAAGGTCCTTAACCATGGGAAGACACCAGAAGAAGGAGCTGCACTTGAAAATCGTTTTGCTCGGGAAGTCAATATGATGTCGCGAGTTAAGCATGAGAATCTAGTAAAGGTCAGTATTCTCTAGCTCCAGTGTTCTTTAGGCACTTTCGAGGGCGTCCTTAAATTGATCTTGTACTATTTTATCCAATCAAATTTTGCTTAACGATCAATGTGCTCTGTCTTTGGTTTTGTAGTTTATAGGTGCTTGTAAAGATCCTTACATGGTAATCGTTACGGAGCTATTACCGGGGATGTCTCTGAGGAAATATCTTTTCAGCATACGGCCAAATGTATTAGACCTTAATGTTGCAATAAACTATGCTCTAGATATTGCTCGCGCCATGGAATGTCTGCATGCAAATGGTATTATTCATAGAGATCTAAAACCAGGTAAGAATTTTACCAGTGGCAGACAGCTCCGTATTGGTCTTGAATGAGTTTCTATACCCTGAATGTGAAGCAATCATCTGTTGAAGTGGCCGGATTATTTCTGTAGATTGTTCTCATTTTTTAAGGCTGAATGTTCAGGTCATGCAGTCATCCGTCCTGTCTTGCATCTGATTAAAACTTCTGAGAAAGTCATTTCTACGACATTTCGCCTATGAACGTGGCCACCCTCCAATTAAGCCTGGTGTTAAGAATTGCCTGTGAAGTTCTTGCAGAGAAGAGATGTAGTCATTTTTTCACCACACACCAATACTTTAGTTCCATTACATCAGATTTGTGTATAACTGTGGTTTTTGTGTCTAGATGTATGTCATGGGTACAAAAGTGAGGAGCAAAATTATGATCAGTTTTAGACTCAGCTTTTTTTTTTTTTTTGGTCTAAAGACTCACAGTTTAGTGACTGGATTTTTTGTGATGCATGTGCATGCCGCTATTACTATTTTGATGACATTAACATCTGCCAATGACTCAAAATACTAACTCGATGCAGACAATCTGCTGCTTACCGCTAATCATAGATCTGTAAAGCTTGCGGATTTTGGTCTAGCAAGGGAAGAATCTGTGACTGAGATGATGACCGCTGAAACAGGGACCTATCGCTGGATGGCTCCTGAGGTTTGTCTTTTCTCAGAAACATAGTCAAATCTCCTTTCTGAGTTTGATATATAAATCTTTATGACATTATGGATTTGAAACAATAGTTCAGTTGTATTTGGATGATATGTTCCAGACAATGTAACCATCTCAATGGCCTTAAAGCTCTGTCATGGTTCATTGATGTTCTGTGAGCCACTTCACTGATTAATTTGCAATCTTCATTCTTTGAACTAATACTCAGACTCGACCTCCGTGCAAGAAATCAAAGTTATAGCTGAATAAGTGAAGTAAAAGGATGTCTTTACTGAGATTGGTCATCACTGTGGTTTGGTGCTTTTTGTTTACTCTATTTGAGACCCTGATGGCACATTGATATTATTAGTACCAAATTTGTTACCTTATATTTATTCTTGGTGAAAACATTCATATCATGATCAATGCACGAAACAGTTAGCCCGCCTTTCTTGCTGTTTAAGTGCAGGACCATAAGGACAGAGTAGGCAGAGGTAGAGACAATAGGGTTCTTTAAAATGCTTTCTAGAATGTTGATTGACAGCATGCTGAATGAAGTAGACAGGCCATGGTAGAGAGCTTTGGTGTGATCATGTACAATGATGATTTTTCCCAGAGTCATCTTTTCTAACTTTTCTGAGATACCATTTTCATACTGATTGATGGGGGCTCTTTGGCTGTTAATTTGTGATCAAGAATAGTAGGAAGGAAATAAAAATTCCAGAACTTTTAGGAGCACTTTGGGCCTTAAGAAATGGCGTCAGGGAGGGAGGGAGGGAGGGAGGGGTATTGATAGTTTTTAGATCCTTGAAGATCTGACACTTGAGCATATGTTTATTGTCCGAACGCATATAAAGGCGTATCATGTATTCTCAGACTCTTGAATAGCAAATCTGCAGATTTTTACTCAGAATATAATGATAAAAATGGCAGAAACAAGAAGTCTTTTCCAATTTGTACATTGATCAGAATCTCTCTTAGTTTTGTAATCGGCTTCTCACCTCTTTGAATTAGAGATTATGCAATTACATACCTCATGATGATAGTTCCGATGTTGCATGGCTGGATCACTCAACTTTACTGTTTGGTTCCTTCCTCTCCATCAGACTCTCTGTTAGATGAATACCTGTTTGGAGGATTTACTGTCAATAGCTGACTCCTTATGTTGAATCGAGTGTCTTTGCAGTTGTATAGCACTGTGACTTTGCGGCGGGGGGAGAAGAAGCATTACAACAATAAAGTTGATGTCTATAGCTTCGGAATTGTTCTATGGGAACTATTAACCAACCGAATGCCATTTGAAGGCATGTCCAATCTGCAAGCTGCTTATGCAGCCGCTTTTAAGGTTAGCTTAGCAGAGCACTTTGTTTCATTTTTTCTCTGCCAATTTCTGGATTTCCTTCATCGGTACTTTACAAGTCTGCATGTAAGTACTTGTTAAGCCTCAAGAAAGCTTTGGGCTTTGTTGAGGATTTTTTTGAGAGGCGTGCCACTTTTTGAGGGTATACTTTTTCTGAGGGTAATCGATGATTTGCCTTTTGGAAAGAACCAGGTCAAGTTCATTGAGTAACTGAAGTAACCGGGCTTTGAAATATTTGCCAAATTTTGCTCCCAAATGG
This sequence comes from Eucalyptus decipiens, assembly GCA_014182575.1. Classification (NCBI taxonomy): domain Eukaryota; kingdom Viridiplantae; phylum Streptophyta; class Magnoliopsida; order Myrtales; family Myrtaceae; genus Eucalyptus; species Eucalyptus decipiens. The sequence goes on from CM024619.1 coordinate 16,240,544, forward strand.
TGAAATGTAAAATCTGACGGCTCTAGACTCTAGCCCATCAGGTTTTTTTTCCTTTATTGGCCGGGGAAGCAACTTTAGTTCTTGTTATCGATGTGTCAATCCATCCTTCGCTATCTGGTGGCATGCATGAGTCTGAGAAGGTTATTAGTAGTATATTATGTCTTGCCTGGCATGATACGGTTCGATGCTGATTAAAGCAAATTCACATTATTTCCTATTCTATTGCATCATTTTCTTTACTTCTTTGTGCTGCGTCTGGCAGAGCTTTGGACTTTCTTTGACCGTGATGTTTTTCATATGAGTTGCAGCAAGAGAGGCCAGCTCTTCCAGAGGATATATCCCCTGATCTCGCCTTCATCATACAGTCATGCTGGGTCGAGGACCCTAACATGAGGCCCAGCTTCAGCCAGATCATTCGCATGCTCAATACTTTTCTCTTCACTCTTTCGCCACCTACACAATCCTTCACGAGAACCAGATTCCAACGAGGCTGCTGCAACAACTAGTAATGGCACCATGGCACTGTCCACTGCTCGAAATAAAGGGAAGCTTGCTTTTATTCGCCAACTTTTTGCTTCTAAAAGAACTAGGAACTCGCAATGACCCGGTGGAATCTTGGGAAGCTTCGAGTTCCAATTTTTGGAGGGTCATGGCCTTGTAGTAGTTGGTGCAGCTTTTGTGTAGAGTATTTTGAGTAGCTGAATAGCGACGAGTAGCAGCAGAGGGAGGGGAGGGATGGAAAAAATATATATATATTCAATACAAGTAGGACTGCTATTTCTTGCTGATATCATAAAGGAAGGAAATAGGATAGCAAGAATTCTCATCATAATGCCACTTATCCTTTCATCTAATCAAATGCCGCGACTATTCTTATCAAACGGCGGATGGGGAATGGTCATTTTGTGAATGCAAGTCATGTAGGGTTTGGTTGAGGCCTAGAGATGTGGCCAGCATTGAGCATGTTGAAGTGGGCTGGCTGATCTGTCTATATCATTCCTTCCTTTTGCTCAGATCTTATCAGCAAAATAAGAGCATGTTTGTGTAGCCTGACTTCATTTGCTGCTAAAAAGGAGAAGAGAAACGAACTGGTTCTTGATTCTACTCTAATGCTACTGAGGTCTATGATCCGACATTGGCTAGTGTGGGCAAATGTGGACTCTTGCAGCTATGGATCTTTAGCTAAGAGCTTGCTCTAAAGGGGGAATTGGGCAAAATCTAAATCCCATGGCATGTGAGGGCACATCGTGGTCTCTTTACAATGCAGTTGAGACTTTGAGAATTAGGGCTTTGCATCGATTCGATTCGACGATTGTGCATGAATGTATTATTAGTCGGCATCATTAAATTGGAATCGGGGTGCAGTGGAAAGCTGGGGTTGATTTGTCTCACTTTTCACGTAGTCCTTAAAATTAGTAAAGTTTGACTTGTAGATGGAATTACGTAAATTTCCTTTATTATTCATTTACTAATTGAAAGGCATTTTAAAATTTAGGGGGAAAGTCAATAAGTACGCATTTTGCTTTCGAAAAAACTCAACATGATAATTTTCCTTCCACCAGAAAGAAAGTCTGTAGATATTCGGACGGTCCAGCCTAAAACAAAATGTCCTCGTGCTCGATAACAGATTTTCAGATCGTTTCGACATGGATGGTTAATTACTGATGTCGATTAATTAGCATTTGACTCTTATGCTCTGTTTTCAACTTACAGGGGTTTTTCGTAAATATTAGTCATGGTCCGAATACCAATGGGCTTTAAATTGTCTTAAACATCAAAACAACATCTTCTAAAAAAACAAAAATTCCTATACTTTACCTAATCTAAAATCCCGAACAATTGTGTAATGTATTTTTCTTGGGGAAAATTTCAAAAAATGACCCGAAGTGTCATTAAAATGAAGTGAACTTTGTTTCAAATGAATAAGGGCCTTAGTTGTTTCAAATAAGAGCCTAAAGTAGCTTTGTTGTTTCAAATAAGGACCCGACAACTTTGCCGATCGCCGACTGGCTAAATTTTCCGACCGCTCAAGGGTATTTTTGTCATTTTGTATTTCACCTCTTTTTTTTTTTATTCTTCTTCTTCCTCTTTGCCAGTGGTTGACCGACCACCAGCAATGCCCATATAGGGCTAAGCAAGGGTTGCCCCCGCTAGCAAGGGCCACCCATGTTGGCCATAGGTGAGGGACGGCCTCACCTGAGCATGGCGACCCTTGCTCAGGGCCATTCGTGAGGTCGACCCTCACTAGTCCCAAGCGAGGGCAGCCGACAAGGTCACCCAGCCCTCGTCGGCCTTGCTTGGGGCCAGCATGGGCCGACCTCATTGATGGCCCCTAGGCGAGGGTCGCCATACCCAAGTGAAGCCATCCCTCGCCCAACCCTTTGTGGACATTATTAGTGGCTAGTTGGCCATCGATGAAAAGGAAGAAGAACCAACCAAAAAAATGGAAAAAAAAAAAAAAAGGGAAATGGACAAATGATGAAAATGCCCTTGATCGCTAGAAAGACGGGTTCTTATTTGAAACGGACATAATTACTTTAGGCTCTTATTTGAATTAAACATAATCATTTTAGGTCATCATTTGAAATAACATCCACTTTAGACCTTTATTTAAGAAAATGAAACACTTTAAGTTTTTATTTGAAACAAAGATTGATTAGGACCCTTATTTGATAAAAAAAAAAATGTACTTTTGGTCCATTTTTGGAATTTTCCCTTTTTCTTCTGTCAATGAGTATCATTATAGATCCACTTATATGGACATCAAAAAACAAATGATTTTCATATGGCATCTAACTCATATAATAAAATCTGATGAATAATATATATGTTATATAGGTATAAATTAAAATTCATGATATTTATATTGCAGTGAATATAATTTGAAATTTGTGATCTCATAAAAAATAAAAATAAAAAGTGTGAGGGCGCACAGTCGGTGACTTGTGGCATTTTTTCCTTTTTATTTTTTTAATACTCGGTTGTCTTCAATTAAATTCCGACCGTTCAAGACAACGTACGGACCGAGGAAGCGTGATGCGCCACGTGGCACGAGATGTCTTGTCGCGGCTATCATGTAGCCGGGGCCCCAACGAGGGAGAGAGAAACGGTCAGAAAAGGCGGAGAATTTAATAAGGAGACATAGACAAATGCGGGTACGCGGCCTTTTCTGACAGGCCCACCCATTTGTCGACACGTGTCTCCCGTAACCTTTTGCAAAGCGTCTGTCACGGTGCATTTATTGTTTCTTGGCTCTTCTCTGAACCATTTGTCCCTTCTCTCTCTCTCTTCCGATGGGGGCCCCACCTCTTTTACCCCTTTCATTTTCATGATTTGTAAGTAGTAAAAGATTATTTACAAAAATCATCTTTTTGGTTTTACTCTCATTTTAAAATTGCATTTCTCTCTTCTTCTTTTTTTCTTCTTCGGTATGAACATTTCTTTTAATATTCACCAAAAAAAACATTTCTTTTAATTAATAGTATATTTGTGAAAAATTTAACACCGAAAAAAATTATAAACTAAAATATTTATAATAAATTTATCCAAAAACTTCAAACCGATCTTCTTGTAACAAATTTATTTCAAAATAATATAAATTTTTGTGTGAAGTTTGTCAAATCTCAATTTGGGATTTTAGTCGGTTCAAAAATAAGTTTAGAATAAATTTTTCATAGCTATAACAGTTTGCAATTTTTCATTCTAATAACTCTAATTAATATTCTAGAGAAACAACATATGTACCTCAAATTGACGACAAAATTTCGATAAATCTATTTTTAATGAAAATAATGGTGGTAAATTTCGTCATTTGTAATTCCAATATTAGAAGGGCCCTATCGAAATTAGTATCTAAAGATTTGATAGGACATATATCTAATTTGTAACGCATTTTCATTTTTTCAACTGTTTTGGCGACTGACAAGCACCCTACGCCAATCCTATCAGCGCATCAATAAGGAGGTGGTGACGTACAGAGTTCAGTTTTCCACCGACAAAATAAGTAGCCCCGAAAAAGATGGTTATTTACACCAGAAGTCTCAAATTAATGGGGTCTATTCCTAAATTAATTTTTATATCATAAAAAACTATAAATCAATATACCCATGTTTCATTTATTTTTGTTTTGCATGAAGAATTAACTGAATTTGTAATGGATCTACTAATTTGGAATTTTTGTGACATAAAAATTAATTTAAAAAGTGAATGTAGTAAGAATATCAATTTGAAAATTTTTACAGTGTCAACCAAAAAAGTACACTTTATTATCAGTACATATATTTCTGAGAATGCCTTTACAGAATTGTCGAGCCAAGCTTTGCAAATGAGAGAAACGATCGGATTGATTGACATAACTTTGGCATGCAACAAAAATACACTAGAAAAAAAATAATAATAAGGGCATTTGCTAGCGAGTTTGTGGCCGAAGGTTCTAGAGTTTTATTGAGTTCGATATTTTTGTGCTCTCAAGATAAGCGAGAATATTTGACACGATGAAATATCTCGAAAAAAAATCGATTCATAGAGGATTCATCTATTCTCATATTTTCAAATAAGATTGATGTCGGCTGCTAAAGTTGGTGTTAGCTACAAAATGTAGGGTTTTCGTCGCATGGGAATTTGGTGGGATGATTGCTGAATACCTATAGCATTTACTGCAATTAACGTGGGCCAGTGCAGGTACCATGAGTCATTCGCTTAATCAATGCGCTTCAAGGATCGTGTTAGATTCTATTAATTTCTCTGACCCTTCAATTGACCAAATCTTTCCAACAAAGAAAAAAATTGACCTAATACATCCATCCATAATCATAACCGAGACACAAATTGAATAGAGGGACAAAATCATTGATAGATTCTTTTCCATAGGGTCGGTAATAGGAAAAAAATATTTGATAAATTTGTCTTCATCCACATAGGATTGTAGATCAGTCCACTTATTGTTTAACACATGTACAGATATAGCCAACTCATCAATTTTAGCAGCTGAAAGATACGAAAAGAACGCTGAGCATATTAAAATTTGACTCATAGAAACTAAAAATACAAGATTAATCATGTGACATATTATAAGTTGATAGATACTTAAATGAAGCATCCGTATGTACATAAACATCATCTTGAGGTAATCGACTATCATTAATGGTCTAGGTTATATATAGGATCCATTGTAGTTCATGATCTCTTTTAGCAATTCTACTTATGTGGATTAGTTATTGAAGCTGGTGTATTAATTAATGCGGTAATACACGAGGAGTTAACTGATTAAATGTTTCACCTCACTAACATGTGACATCAAAAGATGAGGTGCATAACTGAGTATGAGTATGACATGGGAGAAATGTTTATCAAGACATTTCATGATTAAGAGTTTTGTTGGGCTATAATGGAATATCTATCATTTCTCAAAAATTTATAGAGGCATTAAGGACAGTCGCGCTCTCTTACACAATTGAAAGATAATAATTTATTACTCCGTATGTGATAATCGAATCATAGGGTGCAATATCCCCTTCGTGTTAACCTAAATTGATTGATCTTATGGCTGAGATGCAATGAGGACAACATTGTCCGACCGTCTATTCAACATTGGTACGATGATGGGTCTCAGGCCACAAAACTTTGCCACTTGGTGCTAGCGATGCACATTGCATCTACATGAAAATATGCAAATCTTTCAACCCCATGAAACCCTAGTTTTTTGCCATGATTCTTCACCGCTTCTCGATATATTTTCTTGCCACACACCAACAGTCAAACTAGATGAGTAAATGGCCTTGTACATCAACCCAACCACCAAAATTTACCACCCTCTTTCTCATGCAAAGACACGTGGCTCTCATTTCCTCTCTCCTCGCTTCAAATTTTTTCTATATAAACCCTCCAACTTCACATTCTCGTCTCACTCATCATCCGATTCCATAAACCCTAACCATCTCTCTTCCTCTCGCTCTCCGTTCAACAACTCCTCCAAGAATGGCTGGTCTCTCCAAGGTCTCTTGCTTCCTCCTCCTCGCCTGCCTCGTGGCGGCTTCGTCACCGGCGGCTCGCGCGGCCATCACGTGCTCCCAGATCTCCTCCAGCATGGGCCCCTGCATCGGCTACCTGAGGGGCTCTGGCCCCCTGTCCAGCGCCTGCTGCTCCGGCGTGAAGTCCCTCAATACCGCGGCCCGGACCACCGCGGACCGCCAGGCCGCGTGCCGGTGCCTGCAGTCGGCTGCCGGCAGCATCCAGGGGATCGACTTCAACCTCGCCGCCGGCCTCCCCGGAAAGTGCGGCGTCAACGTGCCTTACAAGATCAGCCCCACCACCGACTGCAAATCGTAAGTTCTCCGCCATTCTTCCTTTTCTCTTTCCCTCTTGCTGTTCATCGATCATTTCTAGGTTACGATGCATTCCTGCGCGAACTGAGCTTCACACAGACTGCGTACGAAACAAAAACTCCTCTCACTCAACGTTGCTTTCTTTCTCTGTTGGTTTGTATTGCAGCGTGAAGTGAGGTTCACGAGCTCCGCCGCCGCTGATGATAGCGTGGTAACGTTGAAGATGATGATAATAAGAAGGGACGTGGACTAGTCGATGTTTTGCATGCATGCTTTGTTGTTGTGTGGTGGCCGGTCTCGTGTTGGTTTTTCTGTCTACGTCCTCGTCGTTATATTATGTGCTTCGGCCAGTGAAATTATCTCTAGTTGCTGTTATTTTCTCTCCTTAATTTCCTCTGAACCGCCCCTCCAACATTGCAAAGTAACGCTCGACAACCCTAATGATCCAAGAGACAACTTTCTACCGAATCCCTAATCAGCACCTTTCACCAGAACAGTAATAGAAACATATATCGCCAAATTTGTCATATCTAGTTCCGAAAATGATAAGCGAGTGTTACCAGGCGATCCTTTCGACCTTCATTTAATTTCTTCGCTGTCGAAACCCTACAGTCTCCACAACTACACAGATCGCTTGGATATCGGAGAAAATGTTGGGCGGTCCCGGACCACCCAATATTTTCTCTATATCGTCGAAATGCTGCACGTCCATTTGGAAAAGTACACAGGCTTTATAGCGTGTCTCGAAGTGTACGCATTGCGACTTACATTTTCGGTACATTGAATTGGGGTTAAAAAGCGAAAGTACCTAACTCCACGCAAGCTTAACTTTTAACTTCTATTTATCCTTTTGCTTACTGTGTAAGAGTTCATTTCGTCATTCCTCTTAACATGTTCTTCGAACTACCCAAATGATCAAATCCAATGCGTACAAAAAGGCTAAGGAATATCTTTGTTTTGTTTCACATATGTTCAAAGATCATCTACTAATCAGTTCGATTTATTGTCAGACATTGCACCAAACTTAGCTTTAATGCAATACCTTAAAAACACTCGAGGGAGTTTGCTCTATGATTCAAAATTTAGTTTTGTACGTGAAGTTAATTCATTTTCACGAATTACCGTTTCGAAAAACTCAACTTTTATATTGTCAAATAAAATGTTTTATCTAAGTTTACTATGATAATCGTGATAATTAAGGGGCGGTTGTCACTCAAAGCCTACTTGGTGCCTCTTTCCTATTTTCCATGCACACAGAAAATAACGTGCTCTCTCCATGTTATTACTGCAAAAAGACTTTTAACGCAAAAGCAAATTAAAATTATTAGGTACGAAAGGATATTAAAATAAACTGGAAAATATCCTGTCACCTTATCAATTATTTAAGGAGTTGATTTATATATATCAAGAATGAGTTTGAATATAATGAGAAAATATTATCGAAATATAAATTTTGGGATCTCAATTGTCAGTGTTCCCTTTATACAAATCCTTTGGATTCAGAAGAAAGAAACGGTCAAAAGATAAATTTTATCAAAGGTACCTTTTTATCAGAGGTACCTTGATAGAGACTCCACTGTCGGACCTCTTGGTCACATCCTCCTCCCAACTATCGTGGCATTGTAGCAGAAGCAAAAAAAAAAAAAAAAAAAAAAAAGCCAAATAATGAGTGGAAAAGTAAGTCTGTTAATAAAAAAACTCAATAAATGCAAATAATTGGCATTTGTCGACCAAACAGTGTTCGTAAAATTCTAGTGTGTTGTTTCATGCTTGTATGAGGCAGTATATGCAAACATTAAGGGGCAAAGCGCACCCTCCCTATAAATAATATTGTGTAATTTTCTATGAATCCCTAAAGACTCTCCCTTCTTCCTTTATGTCTAGTATGATTCATAAAAACTAGAAATGTTCTGTTCAATCCGAGAACCATGAGCTAAACTCGTCACATATATGGAACCTGTGTATTAGAATTCTGCTACTCTAAATTTTTTTATGATATGAGTGAAAGAATGAAAATGAATTTGATGGCTAACAGGTAGTCTGTATTTTGAGGTCGAGGAAGGGCCGTCCGTGTGGGATGGCGTACTTGTCACAAATTCTGTTTTCATTTACACATGTGGTCTGCCTTGATCTTTTCTGATTGAATTTTCTAACAAATAGGATAAAGAAAATAAAATAAACGTGAGGGAGCATGTGTATGCTTTTTCCTATATGATTGACATAAAGAAACTAAAAATCTGCTTTAATCTGTCATATGAAAGCCCAACTAAAGAGTTGTAATTGTTTAGTAAGGTCTCAAGAGAGTATTTATTTATCAATCGTACATGGATCACCCAAAAAAAAAAAAAAACAGCCTTTATGAATATGCATACCCTTTGGCAAACATACTAAAGGCGAATTCAAAAAATGTCACCATATTAATAACAAAACCATTTGATGTTGATGCCTTATTTTCACACCATAATAAACCTAAACCACGTCGATAATATGAAACATGATTTGCGCTCTAGCATCTTAATACCAAAACATAATCGAAGATCATCTGGATCGAGACTCTATTAGAAAGATTGAAGTGATTCTAGAAAAACTGTAGTGATTAGCACTATAAAAATAGGTAAACTTCCTTATTTTTGGGTGTTCGGATAATTCTGTTGGACGCATACTTCTCATGTGTCTCAAATATGAAATTTTAGCTACTTACCACAAGATCACAAATCACGAAATCGATGTTCCTTCAAAACTCATTTTGTTTAATCTCTATTTATTTCTTCGAAAGTAAATTATTTGAAATTTGTTTCCCTAAAAGATAATGCGAAACTCATTTTTAAATCCCTTCGAAAATAAATGATTTGAAAAGTTTTTCCCTAAAAGAAATTATTATTATTAGTCAAAATAAACATTTTTATTATCGATAATAATTTATGTCTAAAAATATATATAAGCGTGAAAATGCTTTATGTTCACTTATTTTTATAAGTAAAATAAATGATTATTTTTTGAAAATATTTTAAAATTATTTATTTTTCGCGAAAAAAAAAAAACCGACGGTAAAATTCTTTATGGAACACCCTTGCATTTGCCATAAAACTGAGACCACAATGATTTTCTGACATTTCGGAAACGTGTGGGGGTGGAGGAGACGGAAATTCAACGAGCACGCGGAGAAACCGCGACCCTACCTCACGTAAGCCATGTTCATGTTCGATCCATCCATCCATCCATCCATCGAAAGACATCATCCTTTTAGGGTTCTAATTCCAGTCACGCAACAGCCTGCTTTACTTCTGGTCGGCGCTGATTTCGCCAGACGACTTGGGCTGAACGCCGTTTGTATTCTCCACATGGAGCTCGTCTTTTTATGCGACGTCATCGAGTAGACACTAGACACGCCGTGCCTAAGTTCGGTCGTTTTCTCCACCTGCTTTTCCCCATCTCTCGGTGGTCTTCTTCTACTGCCATGCCGTGTTAAGCCCGAGAGGCACTTGCGATTTCGCTTTAGGTTATAATGGAGAAAACCCTAGAAGTTACACGCGTTGTTAGGTTGGCCAGCACTATATGCACGAAGAAAACCCTAACTGGTTGACTTAGAAACCTGTTAAACGGTGCCCTTGGTTTTTGGGTTTTCCAAAGCAAAAAAAAAATAGTATTGAAGTTTTTCTCCGGAAATCAAGATATCTAAGTTTATGAGCAATTGTGAATAATCCTACGTTGCGGAATTTGCATATCTTGAAATTTTTTCTGGAATCAACGTTTAAGATGAGTGGCATTGTGATAATTGGCGAAACTTTTTAATAAGTGATTACCGAATGCTAAAAACCATTCTTAAATAGTTCTTTGAATTTTCCACCTTTTTCCAAAGTACATTGGAAGTGATCCCCGAAGATTTTTCAATTTTGTCATTTTCTATAGAAGCTGAGGCACCAGTAATCACTAAATTAGCTTCCTCGTGAAAATGACTCCAAACCCGATGGAAGGTACAACGCCTAACTCCCAATTTAATTAACCAAATTTTAGAGACCTCGAGCAAGGCCATTCTCTATAAAAAAAAAAAAAAAACAAAGCATGGACTCATTTGCATGTACAAGATTATGCAGGACGCTTCTATCGGAGTAATTTGTCGCGACCTCTCGATCGTGCTCAGGCCGCTGGGGAGGCTGAAGCATAGTAATGGCTAGGGATGTCGATGCTTTTTTCTTATCAATAGATCCTGCAAATGAAAATCAAACTTAGCTCCAAGTAGCATATCTACAGGAAGTTCTACCCAAGAAAAGTTGCACATACACAGAAAGAAACAACCACGTCCAGATCGGAGAGGTTCGAAGGTATTTATGAAGGCCCTCTTGCATCGAAGAAATGGCGAAAGCTTCTTGGAAAAGAAAGAAAGGAAGGGCCTCGGGAGGATGGCAAAACCAGCATTCAATTTTACATACCCAACCTCCAACTAATCTCCAATCCATCACGACCCCACCCCCCGGGGCCCCCCATTTACACGTGCCGCGATCTCAGGCCCCCTCCCCCGCCTATATAATCTGGATCGTCCCTCATTGGCTCTCCATACAGATCCCCCACTGACCAGCACTCAGCACTCCCCTCCCGTTTTTGTCAAACTTATCTTTGCTGTTTCTCGAGACATGGCGAGCTCCGGGCTTTCGAAGCTGGCGTGCGTGGCCCTCCTGTGCATGGTGGCGGCGGCCTCCGTGGCCGAGGCCGCCGTGACGTGCGGCCAGGTGGCGAGCGCCCTGGCCCCGTGCATCCCCTACGCGAGGAGCGGCAGGGGCCCCGTGCCGGCCGGGTGCTGCAACGGGATCAGATCGCTCAACAACGCCGCCAGGACCACCCCGGACCGCCAGGCCGCCTGCAAGTGCCTTAAGTCCGCCTCCGGCAGCATCTCTGGCATCAACTATGGGGTCGTGGCCGCCATCCCCGGCAAGTGCGGGGTCAACATCCCCTACAAGATCAGCCCCAGCACCAACTGCAACAGGTTAACTTACTCAACGAAGCATCCATATGCTGTAGTATACTCATGAGTTCTTCGTAAACTGATGACCCTTTTCACTTTTTTACTCATAAACTGTTCGTTTTGCGTTGCAGCGTGAAGTGAAGATCCTGAAGGAAGGGATTCCAGGAAGTTAGAATGCGAAATAAAAGGGGGCAGGACGAGTCCGACATGAAGCTTCAGTACTTCATGTTTATTTTTAAGGTCTTTTTTTTGGGTCTGTTATCGGGTCCTTTCTGTGCCGTAGACATTATCATGTCGCGGTACTTATGTTAAATAATTATTTGGCTTGAGCTTGAGGCGAACGAGTGTTGCCTTTTCCATTTCATCTCTCTTCTTTCTCCTCCTTCACTTACAAAGCAGGAAAATCCACACGCGAAGGCAGGGTTGCGCTGCTGGACATTGAACATGGTCTATAACCTAGTACTATACCTGTCTCTAGTATTCATGGATTATATGTTAGTAAAATCTACAATGGCTCTCGCGGACGTTACGCTACTTCACAAAAATAAACCTTTAGAATGAAGTAATTTGTTCGGCGCATGAATGCGCGCGCGACTCGAGCGAGTACTTGCTTGAACTCAAACTCTGGGTTACCTTTCCGACAGGCGAGTTTTCGGACGGTTCGTGCATTGCGGTTGGTTTCTTCTTCCACCGCCTAGATCTACAACCAAAGTTCGCTCATTTCGAATCGGACAGTATTCCTGTGGCTCAAATTAAGATAAGAAAAAAGAGGCAAATCGCACTCTGAACTTATATTCTTAGCACAATTCGTCCTTGGATCCGAAGACATTATCATGTCGTTAAGGAAGGTTCGAGGGGCCCACCTAATGAAAGGGCTACTTGGCATCTTGTCGATTCAATGTCTGACCGCGATGGATGGATGTAATATAAAGTTTTTTGTCTAGAACAAATTCGGACCGTTGATGCGATTGACATTTCTTCCTTAGGTCCCCCTACATAGCTAGTGCTTCACCAGCTGTCATTAATGGGGCGGATATGTGTCAGAGCTTCACGGAAAATCAAAGACGTAATTAGGCTAGTTGGAATGATTTCGCCGGTACTTACCCGCTTCGCCGTGTATAGTTCGCATTTAATGGGCCATGAAACTAGAACTGCAGTGAAATTTAATAGTTTGATTAGCAAGATCATCAGTATGCGCTCAAGATACGATTGATTTACCGAATAAGATATGATTGATTCAATTGAATGGAGCGAGCAATTATGCGTGGAAAGTGGATAAAAACTCGATGTGGCGATGGACTGATGCATCGTCCTTGTTAGCCAAAAAGAAGGACAATAATTGAACTGTCTCATAAATATGACAATCGAGACAAGCCACACCGTAAAATTCGTCGAAACTGGACCTGCAGGTTCAGGCCTTGCTCTGTCTGGTGATCCCAGTCTCCAATCGGGAAAACTTACTGCGAGGTTCCTGATAAGAATGGGGCTCGAGGACATGGGGAATGTCATCTTGATTTTGCTCTGAATGTACTAAAACTTTTAAAGCTTATCTACAAAATCGTGATGAACTTCTATTAAGTTTTCACACTGATGCAATTGAATCTCTATTAACACTATCCAATTTAATATTATCTGATAACACGTCACATCAATGTAAGGTCAATTAAGCGTCGCATTAGAAAATCCCAAAATTTTCAAATCAGAAGAAAAATTACAGAAAAAAAAAATTGTAGACAACCTAATAAAAATAATAAATTATACGCTAGTACCTACGAAGTGGTCCAAAAAGTGACAACAAAATAACGACCATACAAGCGAAGCGATGGTGCGCAGCATCTGAAACGAACAACCCCCCAAAAGCATCCTGCCCGACCAAGACCTAAGGTAGATCCCATTAAACCATGATTTGTAGACAACCCAAGCCACGAAATCAGAATGATGTATGCAGATAAAGTATATAGATTAGGATCGCATATGAGGAGCTAAGCATGTATACTTAAGCGTTATTTCGTTATAATCATGTTGCCTTGCATCAGTTCTTGTCGTGGAAAAGCGACCTCATTTGAAAAAGAATCCTGCTGGAGTGCTTCCGAGAGAGAGCATAGCAGACGTAGAACAGCTAATTGTTCCTTTTGTTCTGGGAGGTTAAAACAAGGCGATTACAATGATTAGTGATTCGGTGTCCTAAACATCATCTTAAATCTTCGGGTATTATACAGCTCATGCAAAAGACAAGCGCAGTTTCCTGTCCAATTGACACAGCTCATCTTCAATATTTTTCCTATGTAATATGAGAAAGCACATAGCTTATGACCTAACCAAATACTCTGCAGTTGTCCTTTGTGCCTGCCGACTTGCTTGGTGCTCCGATCGAAAACAAATCAGTGGGGAACTCTATTTTGTTTCGATAGGTAAGGCCTGGCTACATTCTTTTACCCATACAATGATTTATCTTCATACCCCTTCGGCCCTGCCCAAGCCCAGACGAAGGAAGAGGTAATCACTGGATCCACTGCCCCATCATCTATTTAGCTGAATTTTATGCCATGGATCCCAGCTACGCGATGCCTTCAAAAATCAGCATGCATAATCCATATTCTCTCCAATATTTTCTGCAAACAGCCACAGATTTGCTTAGAGATGATTATAGAACAGAGCCAACAGAGATGCATGATAAAGAATAATGATATTACTAGGCGATTAGGCCATGTTAGTCTTTGATTCATGGAAGGAGAGAAGCAGAAACAGTTTTAAGAAGACCAAGGGCAAAAAACATTCAAGTACCTCCTTACAGTAGAGTCATGTTTCTTCTGTATCGTTAATTTCCTCATCCAAGAGCAATTTCTCAAGCTGAGCCACAAGATGATCTGAAGACGAGCTTAGCATTTGATTTTGTCTTCTCAGGTCAGCCACTTCTTTCTTCAGATCATCATTTTCCTTTTCTAATGATGGACTCAAGAGTAGCTGGCATTTCAATTGATTGTTTTCCTTTATCAGTTCACTCATCTCCTTCTCCAACTCCACAATCTTCTCTTCCAATATCCGATTTTTCAACATCAAGTCATCTTCCTAACAAATCAAAGCAATTAAAGCCTACATAAAATGAATGTATTGACATATAAGAGAAGCAATTGAATAACCTACAGTGCCAGCCAATGATTTTCTAGGCGAGTCGTATGATGTCGATGGTGATTCAACATTCTCGTTGCCCGCTTCTTGGTGAGATAGATAATCAGTGTTTGTCAGAGAGTTCACTTCATCTAGCGATGACCAAGGATTTGATGCATTAAACATCTCCGACCTTTGTACTCTATCAATCGTATCTACATTGGAGACAATTTTTGCTATGACATCCTGTTCATCCATAATTTAGTTTCATGAATTTCCACAAACGAGATATATTCACTTCAATTAGAAGAACAAAGAGACAAGAAAATATAGTGGAAGGAATTATCACAATTAAAACAACATGCAATATTACAAAATAAACCTTAAAGGAAATGGAAAAGCTAAAGCTCACAGGATCCATTGGAAGATTCGCTAAGAAATCATTTGGCCCAGATTGTGGACTTGTCTCTTGGGAGTCATCCTTTTGTGCAGGCAAAATCTCTTTGATTATTTCAGCTTCCAACTCAATCGCAGTAGGATGAAGCTCCCAGATTATCTAATGCATAATTGCCATTTAAAATTGGGAATTGATCAACACGGGTTATTCCATACAGCTACTTTTGAGGCCAATAAAGGTGGAAATAGCTGTCACTAGTAGAGCAGGTAACTTCAAGCATTAAAAATGAAAAAGAAAAAAAAAAGGTAAAAGAAAGATAAACGATGGATTCACCTGATCATCTCTTAGTTTCTCAAATTCTGCAATTACCCATTCTCTTGGATGGGGTCTACTATTTTCCCATCGGCATGCACGGGGAAAAGTTAAGGAATCATTTTGCAGACTAGGCCGAGCCATGTCAATGTGCTCATAAAACCAAATCTGCACAAATTCATAGAATTAGAGACGTCACTTGTGCAAAATCCCAAAAAGGGAGAAAGTCATGCACGACCCAAAAGACCTATTTTGGACACGTATGTCAATTTGAAAAGGAATAAACAACAAGAAGAACAAAGTTCCCCCAAGAGATGGGTCCTGTATGAATAACATGCTACTAGATATTTTTTTAATTAACAAGATAAGCAAAATACCGAGTGAGTTATAAATGATCATGAACTTGCATATAGGGTGAACTGGTGAACCGGTGGATCAGAAAGCTTAAAATGGCTTCAAAGATATCCAAAAAAAAAGTACCTGAAGGAATAAAAGACAACCTCCAACATATTGCATACTTTTCTCCTTTCTTCTAGTCAGCCACATTATCAAATCCTCAAGCACAGCAGAACCCCAAGCATATTGATGTACATAATCCAAATTACTAAGGAAAGAAAGATAACGAGTATCAATCGTTCCATTCGTATTCGGAAAAAGAAAAGTCCCGAATGTAAAAAGTAAAAACGTCCTTATAAAGTCATCATCAGCTACCCCACCAAGGGAATCAAGTCTACTCTCAACTGAAGCAACTGTGATTTTCCTCTTCCCAGGAACAGCACCATAATGTTCTTCCAGATCTGAAAAAGGCTCATCTTGCTGAAGTATCGCTGGCTTTCCAATGACGCGAAGTCCCAAAACCAAAGCAACATCTATGGGAGTCATGGACATTTCCCCGTGAGCAAATACAAAGACACGCTTTTCGCAACTCCATTTCTCCATCAACTCAAACAATAATTTCTTGCTAAGAGTGTGATTCGGTATGAGCAATAGATTACCAAATCCCACACTCTTTATTGCGTCTCGTTGATCAGATGATAATTTCTCCACCCACTTCGCAAAGGATGGTGAGGAAAACCTAGTACTGAAATTCCCAATCTGCATATTCCCGAAAACCATTGAGACATGCTTTATCCTTTTTGTCCTTAACCAAATATCGAACAGTACTTATAAACATTGGTCAAAGCCGATCAGCACTAAACACCATATTCTCAACCAATAAAATCTTGCCAAGAGTCTTGACTTAAAAAAAAAAGATTTCTTGCTAAGAGTGTGATTCGAGTATAAGCAACAAATTACCAAATCCCACATTTTTTATTAAACCTTGTTGATCATACGATAATCTCTCCGCTCACTTCACAAAAAAAACCCAGTACTGAAATTCCCAATCTACAAATTCCCAAAAACCAATTGAGACATGCTTTATCGTTTTTTTCTTAACCGAATTTCAAACCGTACGTGTAAACATTGCCCAAAGCCAGTGAGCAGTAAACACCATATTCTCTGTCAGCTAGCTATTGTTCAGAAAGAGATACACTGGCAAGAAACTCAGCCCTAAATTTTTATGAATCGAAATGGATTCTAACCCAATTCAATTGCCGGTTTGAAAGGAACATGGATAATCAGACGGGGAAATCTTCAACCCACAGCAAAAAATCTCATCTTGACACGCTAGATTGACACGATTCAAACATGGAGAAAACCGAAACAAAAGATCACTCCGAAACAGAGTATTCAGCCTCGAATCCAGAACACCGTCCAGTCCGGGAACCGAAAATGCGAGCGGAAAGTGAAGAGGCGACGAGACGTGCTTACCGAATCGCGAACTTCGACGGCTGCTGCGGATGATTTCCTCCGCGACCTTCTCATTGGGGTAGGCAAGGGGGGCTTCCGCAACGGGCGGAGGTTTGAATTCGCAGCCCTCGTCCTTCGAGACGACCAGACAGTGAGGCTCACGAGAGAAGCTTCTTAAGGAAGAAGACGAGAAACAGCGGCTCTGCAACGGGTTTGAATTCGCGTTCGCGACCCTCCTTTTGAAGAGAGAGAGAGAGAGGGTTACGGACGGTGAGGCTTGCGAGAGAAGCTTGCTGAGTACTGATCGCTGAAGAAGACGAGAAAGAGCGCGAAGTCGTTTCATTGGACGAAGGGACGCAAATCCGGTGCACCGCGCTGTGATGCCCGACCTTATGTGCGTCGAATACCAGCCCTTGATGCTTTCGTCGCGCTAGCCTAATCCAACGCATACATGGATAACACGTGGATCCCATTTTAATTTGTGCAAAAAGCTAAAAAAATCGAGAAACTAAGATATATGTTAACGGTTGATGCCTGATGGACGTTTCTTTCTTGGCTTTTTAAGCTAAGATCGAGTGTGAACGAGGTCTTTTACTTCTGTCGATGTCTCCATTTGATTACATCATCGATCAAATCATTAGCCATACCGGTCAAGGTGGCTATGAAATTTGTAATTTTATGTGATGAATGATCACATTGATTAACGCATTATAACTTTACAGCACCATCAAGTGTGTTATAAAATTATTATCCTAAGCGTTTTTTTCCGCTTCTTGACAAAACAATTTAGCTTTAGGAAGCATAGTTAATGCGTGGAAGGTGCTCTTTGGCAAAGAGAATGATACTTCTAAGGAACATCAATCTTTCTTTATTTGTCAAAATATCTCCAATTACTTATTTCACCATCATCAAATTTTTTTTTTGTTTAACATAAACAACCTACGAGGGATAATGTTAATCTTTGACATTTTTTTTATCTGCCTATGTATATTTATATCATTTATTGATATCGGGTATCTCATCTCATAACTATTTATCTTATTTAATGATTCGATTAATTTGACAAGAAGTGTAATCCTTCAAATATTGAATTTATGCACGTGCATAATTATATGTCTAAAAATGATTTAGCACTCTATGGAGTATTTTGGATTTGACTATTTTAGAGATAGGATGAAGAAGAAGCGTCCCATATTGAGTTTTCCCTTTGACTTAACAGTGAGGATGCAATAACGAAGACATCAGCATGTTTTGTTTCATTTAGAACCAAACCCGTGCCATCGTGTGTACGGAAACTTCATTGGCGAAACAGGATGGTGTCGCGAGTTAGGTTTTAATATTAGCTTTCAAATAAATTTAACACTAATTTTTCAATCTTGTCTGGCATTTTTGGTGTTATAGTAATTTAATTTCATGCGATTCAATGAATTACGTACATCCTTTCTCTAACCGTCCAATCCATCGTCATACAACACTGTGTTAAGAAATCCATCGTCACACAACACTGTGTTAAGACTTTCCCTCTTCATGAAGAAAACTTAACTTGAGAGCAAGTCGTATTTCTTTTTTAAATATAAATCGTGCTAATTATTCTCAATAATGCATTGATCCACCTCTGTGAAATGCAAACATGCTACTATTTTACAGAAAGTTCTGAAATTCAAATTCCACATGAAGGAATTTATTTCATTAGCCACGAGCGGAATTGATCGGGGGGGAAATTATAATAGTAAATATTCAATAATTAATTATAACGCAAACGTTATATCGAATGATCCATAAAAGCAGGAAACTGCATATTCATTTTTCCGACCAAAAAGAAAAAAAGAAATATTCAATTTGCTTTTTCTTTTTTCATTTTTTCTTCTTTCTGAGATGGTGCGTCGTGTAAAATTCAATCGAAAGAAGCAAAAAAATTCCTGCGATGCTCGAAATCGGAAACGAGGCAGAAATCGATGATCTACCGACTCACGAGTCGATCTGAAAAAGAAGAAAAAAATTACGTCGCTCGATTTTCGTAACTCGCTGAGTCGCATCGGCGCCGGAACTCGTTCCGCCGCCGTGTTCATCCTACACATACCGAAACTGAAACTTCAACCACCTCCAAAACTAAAAGCGGGCACACACGCAGGCCGCTGCCTCAGCCCTGCACTATCAAACCGAGAAAATTTACAAGGGGGGTCCTTCGTCTTTTTACCTCCGCCGCCGCGGGATTCTACAGCTTAACCGACGACGGCGGGGAGCTCGTTCTCCGGCGGCCGGCGATCGAGGAGCGAGTGCCGGCAGTTGGGGCAGGACGAGTGCGAGAGCAGCCAGGTGTCAATGCACCTCACGTGGAACCCGTGGTTGCACTTGGGGAGCACCCGCACCTTCTCCCCGTCGACGAACTCGCCCAGGCAGATCGGGCACTCCGTCGCCGGGATCTTCGCCGCCGCCGCCGACCCGTACACCGCCACCGGGATCTGGCGCAGGTCGCGCCTCTTGAGCCCGGTGGTCGCCAGCCTCGCCGCCGCCTGCTCAGGCGTCTCCGCCCCGAACCTCCGGCTGCAGCGGAGCGCGCAGCGGACGATGGAGTTGAGCCCCAGGGCGCAGATCAGCGCGCACAGCAGGGCGGCCAGGATTATCACCATGTTGGTGTCGAAGTTGGTCTCGCTGATGTACGAATCGGTCGCCGCCGCGGTCCCGTTCTCGCCCGACGCGTCCGGCGGCGGCACGCCGAGGTCCGCGTTCAGGAGCCTCCGGTTCAGATGGAGCCGATTCATGGCCGGAAACCCAGGAAAGCCGAGGGCGTCACTTCGGGGTGGGCTGGCCGAGCGACGAGTGAGCCTTCCCTCGAGTCCGATCAGAGCGAGAGGACAGCAATGTTGGGCGAGATTCCAGCTAGAAAAGGACATGGAAAGAGCATCTGCTTTGGTGTCTGCTAGATAAGGGAAAGCGAGGGCGTAATTCGCCACATCGCCAGACGGATTTTATCCGGAATTGGGACCGTTTCTGAGCTCATCCACGATTCGACCCTCTTGTTGGTGGCCACAAATGGTCCTCCATCGTCAGACGATTGGAGCGAGGCGGGACTGCAGGACGACCGGAATCGGAATCGGAATCGGAACCGGAATCGGAATCGGAATCGGAATCGCAGCTCGCCGCTCCGTTCCTGCTTCGGTCATTTGATGACCCGCCGGCGAAGCGACGGTCGGAATTTCGCTGCAGAGAGAGAGAGGGAGGGAGAGTGAGGGGTGAAGGGTTGCAGAAAGGGAGAGGAAGTGAAGATATAAAGGAAGGAAGAGGGAAGGTGAGAGAGGAGAAGATATTATTTGGGGAGAGGATTAGAGTGATTAGGCACCTAATCAATATTTTAAGGGGTTTTAATATTTGGGTAATTACAAGTCACTACATCACATCCACCCAATCCCTAATAATGGAAGGGCAAGATGCCTTTTTTTTTTTTTTTTTTTTTTTTTTTTTTTTTTTTTTTTTGAGCAAGGAAGGGCAAGATGTTACAAGCAAATATATAGCCCGACTATTTACTTGTCTTGTCACAATTATCTAATTCCTTTGACAAATTACTCACGGGATGATGATCAAATTTACTGATGAGATGTATTTTGTACCAGAGATCCACAGCCCAAGGAATCTTGTACTAAATGCCGTAGCCTCTTGTCCCATACACATCAAGCAATTATAAGATCGCGCAAGTATGTATTAATGAAGGATCTAATGAGATCCTTAAACTACTCAAAGGAGGTAAAGGCGGGAGAACTGTCTGGGGTGGGTGACCCCGTACTTGCCTCCTCATCCTCTCGGTCGGTTGGTAAAACATAAACTGAGAATTTGGGAGCTCGTAGACAGTAAAGGTGGATAACCAATCTCAAAAATACTATATTTGTGGAAACACAGGCTACGACTGGGTTGGTATGGGTTAATCAATTTCTGTCCCTCACCTAGCATGATACGAGATGGGTGAAAATCCCACGGTTGTATGTAATAATGCATACATACGGCGACTCGAATTAGATCTTGAGCAACGAAGGTAGACATACTTGATGTTTAGGCACTAGCAACTACGTCACTGGTACGGCCATAGAGCAAATTATTGGCACGCTAATGAAAACGCTATGACGAGAAGGACTACTACCGGAGGTGTGCAAATATCGGCTGAACGTCACCTGATTGTCCTATAAAAAAATCAGTATCACGAGATATTACTTCGCGCTTGTCGCTACGAGACAAGCTTCCCTTGACGCATTGCATCGAATGGTTTGCTTAGTAATCCACGATAGGAGATATTTGTCTCATACTTGAATAGGAAGCAAAGTACTTCCATCAAATCACGACTTGGCCACTGCAAAAAAAAAAAAATTAAAGATTCCGCATCTAGGTAAAGTCTATAAACTGGGGGTTTATATCTAAATCTACGCAAAAGATATGGGCGAGCCCAAATTTTCCCCCAAGTGTCGAAGCTCTAGTAGATTTCTATATACGTTATCTTCTTAAGCCAATGAGCAAACCGCTTGAAATCCCTTTACCAGCCCGGCTGGATTGAAAGCGCAGCGGGGAGATTTCGGTGCCAACTAGTTTTTGGTTTTTTTTGGGCTACAAAGCCAATTGCCTCCGACGTCGACGTCGGCTTTAGGAGAATCGATCCATTTTGAAATTCACGGTGAACGAATGCCCGGGGAAAAATAACAAATATCTCCCCTACCCTCAATTCTTTTTAACTGGTGGAAAGGTGGGCACGAGCTTTTTGGTGTTGGTCCTTTTCCGATAATTCGGATAGGCCGGTGGTTTTGTGAAATCATCGAGAGAGAGAGATTCGCACGCTCCTCTGTCCTCTCGACGTTCGCCGGTTTCTTGAATGAAAAATTCGACCCAGACCTCATCGCCGGTCACGAAATATCTAGTATCCAAGTGGACTCGAAGATAATATGTCGAGCGATGTTGTTTTCGAAGCACTACGGCTTCGTAAGACATTGCTGAAATTAAAAGCGTCGCTCCGTGCCGTGAAAAATGAAAAAAAAAAAAAAAGTCTGGTATAAAAATGAACGGTTATTGTCAAAATAGGTTCCTTAATTTATGGAACTTATAATTTACCTTGCATACTCATGAACTTAGAATCTATCCTATCTCGGGTTTTAGGTCTACACAGGTTCCATTCATATTCTTAATTGAAAGATTACAGCGAATTATCACTTCTAATTTTTTTTATCTTCTATAATTTATTATTTACAACTCATATTTAGACACGCGAAAATTATGAAATTTTGTTAAAAATGGAAGGTCCAAATAGTGGTTTCATTATTTTCGAAGACATAAAACAAAAAAAATAAACCTAGAACTCGAAACTTGCTCATGAGAATAGATTCATCAATTTTTAGAACTTGAAATTTATCACGTATGTCCTAGAACTTGGGATCGGACTGGCGATTCTCAAAGTTTTCAATTTTACTATGAGACCATGGTTACCCCAGAGTCCAGTAGATCTGAATCCTTAATTGGTCGGCAGGAACACGCAGAAGGGGTCGCATGATTCATCTCGGGTTCGCCTTGAGACGCGACATTTGATGTGGCGGAGGGAGGGCGGCGCTATACATGGGGGGGGCGGCTGAAATCGGGGGCTTTTGCGTGGTGGAGGGAGGCGGTGGCTCCGGGGATTTATTGCCGCCGCGGTGTCGGCCACAGAAGCGCCTCAATAATGCTGCTGGGTCACGTTAGCCTTTTTGGCAGAGATACGCGTGGGGACCCATCCCATGCCCCCCCGAGGATGCTGAGGTTGTGAACGGCGGTGTCTGGGGATTACGTCGTTTTACTTATTCGCGAAAAAAGGAAAACGATGCGCGGAGCTTTGCATCGAAGCAGTTGGCCGAGTGACTAAGGGTTTAAAGCATCTTGCCCACTATCCAAGATGAGAGAAGCCGATGCTAGACCTTTCGAAATGAATCATAAAATTATTTCTTGACTCACGTTTGATGGATTGAATTGTTGAATGAGTTTAAAATGATGATAATCAAAATAATATAGATATTAAATTGATTAACAACTTATTTATACCAAATCCATTTATATTACTTTCTCTTTACTCTTTCTTGCACTTACTTGCTCCGCGCTCTCACTCAATTTAGATATGAGTTTTCTTAGATTGAATTAAATATGAAAATGTTTTAATAATATGAATTGAATCGAATATAAATAGGGTCAGATTTAGCTTAGCATGTTTGTACTGCATTAATATATGTAAAAACAGGTTAAATTGGTCAATTTGGATCAAAACTTTTTTGATTCGATCCGCTCGTTTGATGGGTATATCCATTACTCATGAATGAGATTATTATTTGCAAGTGTCCTAGGAATTAGTTGACTAGGAGGTTCATGTGGTAACGTTAGAATTTCAAGCGAATGATTTGCGGTCTTGCAGGACCCAGCATCCATCCAAAGTTTATCTCTATTTTCGATGCATATCCCGTAACATCACGCACCATTATTATCAAGGGCCAAGCGGCGAGCACAAATTTTGTGCACCGGTCGCATCGCACGGTAGTGCGACCATTGCTAACCAATCGCGAGCGAGAGGTTTTTTTTCCCCTCTTTTCTTGTTAAAGTTTATTCGCGAAATCGATTTGGATGCATGCCGGATGAACATGTGATCCAGGCGGTCATATCGCAATCGACGCGTATGACGTATCCGCAATCATTTTCAGGCGACATCGACAGTGTCTTCTGGCTTTGGAGCTACTCTCGCGCAATTGAAGGCGTTTTAATACTAATGGAGTTAGTTAAAAAGCAGTTG
The DNA here is from genome assembly GCA_014182575.1 of Eucalyptus decipiens. Lineage (NCBI taxonomy): Eukaryota > Viridiplantae > Streptophyta > Magnoliopsida > Myrtales > Myrtaceae > Eucalyptus > Eucalyptus decipiens. The sequence continues at coordinate 16,264,216 of CM024619.1, forward strand.
GTGGTTGCAACGGTTCCGACCGCGAGTGGTCGTGGCATGGCTTGTTTCTACGTGGCGATTAGCGCGGGAGACGTGCCCGATTCAATGCTTCTGGTGAACTGAAATGGGGCAGTTTCTTCGCCCGGAATGGTTGGGGGTTGGCAAGGCGAATCCATTTCGGATTTTTTATGGACTATGGATTGGGGAAAGCATCTCCACGTGACGTCGTTTACACTTTGGTTCTTCCGTGGCAGATAGAGCGCCGACCAACGCAGCACAACCAAGGAATTCATGGACTAAATGTGGAAAAGTAACAAACCCTAGCCATATTGGGTAAAATTAAGGAATAATGATATACATAGTCCCTGAACTTCGACTCAACATGCAATGTAATTTTGAAACTTTCAATTTATTCGATGAGGTCACTAGAATTTAGTTAATGTATAATGTCAGCACTGAACTTTTAATTCGTTCGATATGATCCCTAAACTATTTATGCATATTTAAGTCAGGCATGCACTACATTAAAATGTTTAATATTGATTACCCCGCGATGGGTCAACTATGGACAGCTCTTCTTGGGCCAAAGAAATGGACTCTTCCTGGCGACGCGATTCGGGCAAATGAGGCAAACCTGACCAGACGAATTCTCTGGGCCTGACTCTGGATCAGATTGGGACAGCCTCATCGGGCCTCGGTGAGTCTGTGCCTTCGAACAAGCCCAATCTTAGTATAAGCCCGACCCGACTTGGGCGGATCAACTCGTCGAAACTTCAGACCCAGAAGCCGTCAAAGAAAAAGAAAGAACAGAAAACCCAACCCAGCTGAGGCTGGCCGATCATTGCATACCTAAGAACGGCACAACGGAAAGATCCATCATCAAATTTGGGGAAACACTGGAAGAACCCAAATCGCACTCGATTTGCCCCAATTCCTGTCACTAAAGCCATGTTGGATCCAAGCTCGCCCCGTTTTCCTACCGTTGTCCACCTGAGCCACCACGCACGATTGTTCGGCCGCCGTGGCCGGATCCCCATATGTTTTCGCTAGTTGTCGGATAATGCACAAAAAGTTAGTGTAGCAAAGTCACTAATCATGACACATAAGTGGAGAAGCTCCTCGAATGACGCAACCAAAATAATATGGAGATAGAGTTGACAAAATAAATACTTTTAGTCCCGTCAAGTTCTTGTTAGTCCCTAAAATCTATAGTATGTAAAATTATTGTCGGTGATGAAAATATTTTCTATAGACTTATTATTTCAAATAATTATTTTTAAAAAAAAAGGATATTTTTCGAATTATTGATCTTTTTTGTATTTTATTTTACATAACAAACCATTTTGGATGATTCATGATCACATGTGGTTGGGGGTGCTTTGCTTGGTCCTAAGTTCTTGCTCCGATTCTTTGCCTCGCCATTGCTGCTTTGATTTCGAATTTTTTATGCCTTCCTTGGATGGGGGGCACTTGTCGCGTTCGCCTCACGGGTTCTCGTCGTTCGACTTTTCGCGTTGCCCCTCTGATTCTATTAAATTGCCTCCATGGACTTGGCGGAGAAGGTTTTTTAAGGTATCGTATCAGCTGGAAAAGGTGGAGGACTAATCATCATATTCTGATTTGCGAACTTTGATGTCGGAGGTAACCCCGCGGCAAGAGCAAATCAGGATTCCTTTGATGACGGATTCTGGGATCGAGACGATTATTTAAGTTTAGATTAAGATTAGCCGATTATAGGTCAAAAGTACGTAAAATCAGTTTACTTTTTATTTTTTATTATTTTTATTATTTTTATGTGTTATAATGAAAAATATTTCAATATCATTGAAGTTTCCTCCTTTTTTTTTAATCTAAGGTAATACTATTCTATCCGATTTAGTTTCCGGGGACACCACACCTATTTTTGATTTATGGACCGCACGGAGTCTTATTTTTAGTTTTGAGGGATTTGTAACCGTTGTTCTCGGACCTCAAATATGACTGTATGGTTTGATCATATTTCAAAATTTATGACGTCCATAAGTTTCGTATGAGTATCTAGTCCCGAACTACATCGGGTATTGAATGAACACGTGTCTGTTAGTCTTATATTAAAAAAATATGTTCTATTTTTAAAAGCTTATTTGTTTAAAGGGAAACTGTTTTCAGAGATTTGTTTTCGGAGTTTTTTGGTGTTAGGATAATGGAAAACTAATTGATCTACAAAAAATATTTTTCCATAAACTGAAAATAATAAATTTGGATTGTGAGAAAACAATTTTCCTTTTTGACAAGAGGAAGACCACTTTCCAAAACAACAAGACAAATGAAAATTAACCATATTCCTTCAAAATGATTTCCATAGAAATGTTTTTCCTTCGTCGTTGAGTTTTTAGTTTGTTTTGTGAGAAATGAATAGTTTAAAAAATATCTTTCCTTAAAAGTGATTGCTTATATTGCTTGGAATAATTAGTTAATAAAAAATATTTTCAATAATTTATATTTAAACATTTTTGTAAACGATGAAAATATATCTTGTTCGTTAATTTTTGTCACTCATATAACAATCGCCTTTTTTAAAAAACATATTCTAAATCATTTAGTTACCCAAAATAGACATAGCGTATATGTGATATGTCATAACATCCCTATGTCAATTAAATATACGGCAAAAGTATGAGATATCCTAAATTATATCCATTATAACACATTTACCTTAAACTTTTAAAAATAGAAAGCTTTTATCTACATGATACATTTACTATTCGTTAAAGTTTTGTTGGTGAAGACTGTTAAAAATCTACTTATATGCACACCAAGAAAAACAAACAATGTCGCCACGATGTTCGAGTGACTTAAGTAAAATAAAAATGATGTTATTTTGGCTGAAAAATCATCTAGTGGATATTTGACGAATGATAAAAGTGTCGCGTAAGTACACATTTAAGATTTTTATGTCACCAACTTTTTTAGGGTAAATATGTGAGGGGGGATATAATTTAAGATTTATAATGTTAAAAAAAGGGTATGGTTTGGAATTTTTGTATTTTTATTTTAAATATATTTATTTGTTATGAATTTTTTGGGATATATGCACCATAAGTTCTAAGACTTGTTGCAAAAGTACAATTGAGTCATAAAATTTCACAAAGTGTAATTAAGTCATAAAACTCGTTAAATTGATACAATCAAGTCATTTCATTAACATTATCAATTTGTCTAATGGAAAACAGTGTGATGTATCATTTTTGAATTAATTTATTTTTCCCACATGACTTTTTTTTCTTTAAATCTTATTAAAGTAATAGTAAAAAAAACTTAAAAAGCTAATAATTTTTAAAAGTCGAACAAAAAAATTGCAAAGATCGTGGCTACTAGCTCAAAGCATTGCCATGATCACTCATCGATGGTCCAGCGAGCCTCGCCCAAATTTAGGTAACCCCTTGGTTGGGACCATCATGGCTTGCCTAAATCTAGACGAATGCTGGCCCTCACCTATGGCCAAGCAAGGGCTAGTGTCACAAATTTGGGCAAGCCTCGCTTGGGCCTTGTGAGGTCGCTAGCCCTTTCTTGGGGCCGACAAGGCCTAGTTGGACAACATTGGCCCTTGTTTGGTGCCGGCTCAGCTTAGCTTAGCTAGGCAACACCAGCCCTCGCTTGGGGTCGATAATGGCTAGCCACCCTTCTACCATGGGTGGCGTCTGCCCATTTTTTCCTTTTTTCTTTTTTAGTTTTTTGCTGTTATTTAAATAAGATTTAAAGCAAAAAGTTATTTAAAAATGCCATGTCAAATAAATTGACAGCGTTAACGAAAGGACTCAAAAGCATCTTAATCTGATAAGTTTTAGGATTTGATTATATTTTTTGAAAATTTAATGATTTAATTATGCTTTCACGATAAATTTTGAGACTTGTAGTGGACATATTCCTAATTTTTTCTTTTATACGTGTGCGTGTGTATATAACCAAGCTTTTCTTCTCCTCCCTTTCGAGAGTTGGTCCCTTCTTCCATGCACTTTTGGACACCAGTGAAGCGATTTGCTGTCCTCGCAACCTTCGCCATCGTGTCTCCCTGCCCTTAAACCCTCCTCCTCCTCCTCCCTCTCCGTCGGACACGCAGAATGAGCGTCTCGATGGAGTCCTTGCTCGTCAAAAACCCTACCTTCACCTCCACCTCCTCCCTGCCTCTCCGGCGAGCCGCCGCCACTCCTCGGGCCGCGCCGCCGCCGCCGTCCCTCCGTCTCGCGCCTCTTCTGCGACCCCGCGCCTGCGGGTTCTCCGTCGCTTCCGAAAATGGCCCTCCCAAGGGGCTCCGCTTCGGCCTCCTCTCGCTCGACCGGAGGAGTTCGTCCTTCGTCGCCTTCGCGGCTTCTCACGAGGAGTCGGTAAGCTCCCCCCCCCGCGACGACGAGATTCTCGTCGCGTTTCCGTTTTCCGGTGATTGAGTGCGTTGAGCCGTTGGATTCTTGTTTTTCGTCGATCTTGCTCCCGTTTCGTTATTCTTTCGATGTTGGTTTCAGTTGAGCGATTTGCGCGCGCGAATTAGGATTCTTCGGAATTTCATTGTTTTTCCCTGTAGGGAACCGATTTCATCTTTTGCTGAAGGCTTTGATCCAGTAATTCATCTTAGGGCTTATTGGTCTGATTTTCCGGTGGTAAATTGTATTCTATTGAGAAAGAATTTGAGAAATTTGAGCTGTATTCGGTTCATTTTGTTAAGTTATTGTCCACGGCAGTACTAGTATCTACTACTGACACTTCATCGCCATCTTTGTCTCCTTTAATTAGCATAAGATTTAATAAAGCCGGGTCCTTTTCTTGTTTTAATCCAATTTCAACTTTACTAGAAGCGTTCGGAACTCGATGTGGAAAGGGAAAATGAGGATCTTGAGACGAAAGCTGAAGAATCGGAAGAAGCATGGAAGCAGACTTTAGATGCTTTCAAGGAGCAAGCTCTGAAGATGCACAGCATCTCCCAGGAAGCCTATGACATATACTCGAAGAAAGCGGTGGTTATTCTGAAAGAGGCTTCGGAGCAGTTGAAAATTCAAGCGGAAAAGGCCAGATATGACATGGCTATTGTAGCGCAAGAACTCAGCGAGGAAGGTAAAGAATATCTGTCCGTGGCTGCGGAGAAGACACCCGAACCTGTGAAGGAGATTGTAGAGACGTTTTCTACTCCGACTGAGGATCTGAATGATATCTCGAAAGTCCAGGACTTTTACCTTGGAATACCATACGGTAAGGTTGCTCTTGTGAGAATTGACTGACCAACTACGTTTGTGATTACTTTTTAAAGAGTAGCTTTACAAGTGGCTTCTTGCAAACTTTGCATCGCTTGCATATTCTTAGCATTTATCCACATACTTAAAAATTAATTTCTTTGGCTCGTGTAAAAGTAATCTCGTATGTGCTTTTCTTTCCTTGTAAGTTAGTTTATTACTTATTTCTTCTTCACTTCACAATTTTTAAAATGCTTTGCAGGTTTGATTCTTACTGTCGGCGGTTTTCTTTCTTTCATGCTAACGGGGAGCATCTCTGCCATTAGATTTGGTATCATCCTTGGAGGTACTCTTTTGGCTTTGAGCGTATCAAGTTTGAGATATTACAAAAGTGGAAAATCTTCTCCTATAGCGTTGACAGGGCAGGCAGGTTAGTACGTCTTTCCTTTTTCCAATATAAGAGGCTTCTTGGCACTGATATTGGCATGTCATTTTCATTTCCCGATCCGCATTTATGTGATCATCTTGTTTACAGTAATAAAAACAAATTATGTTTCAATTCCAATATAAGAGGCTTCTTGGCGCTGATATTGGCATGTCATTCACATTTCCCAATCCGCATTTATGTGATCATCTTGTTTACAGTAATAAAAACAAATTATGTCTCAATTGCCATTTTGAGGCTGATTTCCTTCGGATGATATAATTGCGGGTAGCACCTAGGTATTGGTCTGCCAGGATTTGTGTTAAAGTAGTGTTTCTATGGGCTGTGAGTTTGTTGATCGGATTCTATACCTTGCAAATCCATCTATGTGCCGTCACTTAATATAGGCCTTACCTAGCTATTCGAGCATCATCATGACGTGGCTTTGTGTGATGTGTGTTAATGCCTTGTCGGCTCTGGTTAGATGTCCATATTTCAGGTTTCTATTTTCAAAAGTTTTGTTACTAATTCAGATTGCCAACATTTGAGCTTACGTGACGGGTATTCAATATGTTGCATATGTGGAAAGTTTTTTCTTTCCTCAAGGGCATGTCTGGATAGATTTTGCTTCTTTCTTGATATTTTGTAATGGATGCATTTTGACCTTTTCTTAACTCTATACACCCAGCACTTTCATAATATACAAATTTTTTGTCATGTAAATCCACATAAAATATGTCTTAGTTTTTTGAAATTTAGATAATATTTTCAATTTTGGTGAGAAAACAAATTATTGCCTGTTGCTTTTTGAAGAGCTTAACCAAACGGGCCCAAAGCTTTTTCTGCTATCAATTAGAGCTGTCACTAGAGATCCAAGGGTTAGCTTGATAAACTTAAGATTTATTAAAACTACATGATGAAGCTTCTGTGACATGTTTGCGATTTATTAAAACTACATGATGAAGCTTCTGTGACATGTTTGCGAAGTAGAAGCACCAAAGACATGCAGTGCCACATGGTGGTTTTCCTTCTCGAGAATTTAGTAATTTAAACCAGACCAGAACCAAGAAGCAGTTAGGACAGCAATTTGTAGTTACATTGGTTTGTTGATTTTCACATCTCAAAATATAGGATTAGCGAATAAATAATTAAGTCCACTGCCAATGCAATTTTTTTTTTATCTTTCAGCATTAGGTTTTTGACATTAATTTCCATATGTCAATCATCCAAATACATGAGTAAATCATTTTTATACTGCAGTGGACCTAGTAAAAGTTCACATGCACACATTATGCTCACAATGGATCAAAAAAGGTGGCTGGAGTACTTGGTTAGCACAACTAGTATCCACTATGCGTACCAATCTTGTGAACGTCATTTTGTACTTGACTTTCCAGAAACACTTGGTCCATGAAGAAAGTAAAAAACTACTCCTGTATTCATGAGGTGGTGAGAGTAGCTTTGGCTTAGATAGCAGAGCACTTTCCCTGCAATTTAGTGGTCAGGGATTGGACCGTGCTTTATGCTTGACTTCAACATCTTTTCCCCACAGCTCAATTGGTCAATTTAGGTGAACTGGGCTGATGTTAACTGCAGATTTAACCAATCTAAATCCTGTTTGCTTGTGTTCTTATCCAATATGAGTCAACTCTGAAAAGTGGACCAGACAGAAGATGGTTCCCTTTCCAACCAGTTGAATCTAACTGGGCTTATATGATTCGGCTTCCAAAAAATTTCTTTCTGTTGGCTTCCCTTTACCCATTTGATGGTCAATACCTATGATGCTTGGGTGTTCATGGTGGAATTGAGGGGGCCTCTGTTGGTTGGAGCTGAGGGGGGCTCTGCCACTATCAAGCAATGATTTATTTGTCAAGTACCTTCTTGTTTCTTTGTTAATCCATTTCATGGCAACTTACAGAATGATTCTCTTGGGTAAATGAGCATCAATCAGGATCTTCCGACTGGGCCAAGTGAAAAGAAACATGTCATCCTTAATTTAAACATGTGTAAAGATGCAAATACATTGGCCGTTTACTGTTATCATTGTGCAATGAATGTTATCCTTTAGAATAGATTCTGGCATGCATAAGCTTTTTTATTTTTATTTTTTATTATCCTTGCTCTGAGTACGTTACACCAGTTGTTTTGGGTCTCATATGGAGATACATTTGTCCATCTGCAGCCATTGCAGGAATACTATTTCTAAGAGAGATACGCTTCCTCTCTCAGGTAGACAGGTGTTCCTTGCTCATCATGAGACAATCTTCATTATTTCTCTACCTTCTTACGTGCTTGATTGATTATTGTCAAGATTTCTGACGATCTTTTTTCCTCTTTTGCAGAGGCTGTCCCTTTTTAGTTTTTTGACGACTGCCATCAGGTTAGTGGGAATATTTAATAACTTGTCATTTTCTATTTCATTAAATTTGTTGTGGGTTCATTTTCTACTTCGCTAATCTTATGGTAAGACTTCAGTCCTTTTGAGCTATGTGACGACTCCTAGTAAATGGATGTAAGCATTGGGTTCATTGTCTTCTGTTTTTGGAATTTCGCCTTGCTTGCTCCGTAGGTAAAATACTCCCACATTGCTTTGCTCGACTCGTAGATTACAATGTTGAAACTGTACCTGGGAATATTTGTCCTTTCCCCTTAGAAATGGAGACATTGGTGAAGTTATTTGACAAAATCATGGACTGGTGAGTTTCTTGTCTGGTTGACTTTTTAGAGGATGAGAAAACATTGCAAGTATTAAGCGATACAAGAAGGGGAATAGTAGAAAATGTGCAACTCTAGTACCAAGTATGTAGTATCTTTTATTTTTACTGAACTTTTGGATATCTGTACAGCAACCTATTTGTTTTTCCCACTTGGCGCATCTTTCTGTAGTGTTTCATACAGCTACTATTCTTCTGATTGATCAATTATTTTCTTTTGCAGTGGAGGGATGCTAGTGTTTTATCTGTATAAGATCAAGCAGAAAAGAGATCAGGTGAAAGGTCCTTCCTATGAAGAGGGGACGGAAACTCAATGAAACAGTTACTGTAAGTATCATTGATCGTATTCTTATTACAGTGTCCGCAAGATGAAAAGTTGTGGTTGTGTGAGACAAACCGAGGTTCTGCGGCTGGCCAGTGGCCTAACTTAGCTATAAATCTGACTCTGCACTTCTCTAAATTCTTCATGTAGAAAGTCTCACAAAACTGCAGTAGCTAGGATATACAAGAGGTGCAGCAAGCAGAAGCAGAGAGCGCTACATGCTATTGGAGATCAGAGTCCACCAGTTGTGGCGCACGTCACCTTAATATAAATCTCGTGGTGTCAAATCAATTAGGAGGTTTTTTCAATCTTTGGGGACCGAGTGTTTAGGGTGAGAATAATGAGGCAGAGTTCTGTCTTTGTTGTAGGCTCAGGTACTGGGGTTTATTTTTCCCCTGTATATTAAACTAAATGCCGAGAATTTGTTTGAAGATGTCTGCCGTGAATCAATGCTTTGGATTGTCGATTGTCATATAAGGAATTTGTGCCTTGAAAGGTTTGATCTTTCTTCTTGATCAGTTGAAAATAATACGGCTTACTGAATGCATACTATGATAGCATTGTCGATGTGTTCTACGTAAGTTCATGTGGTGCGACGAAGTAACACAGGCGGCCGGTGGGTAGTTGGCGAGTTCAGCGACTACGTGGTTCAGTGTGCATTGTTGATTGGTTTATTACTCAGGGAGTTTCGTTACACGAGCAAGTGAATCCTCCAAGAGACCGATAGATGTGCAACTTTGAAAGATAGGGGTAGCAGCTTCTGCTCGTTAATCTGGTAAAATTCTTTTCGTTGTCGATTGCTTTGCTGAGAACTCTCTCTTTCGGTTCGACGATGAGTTTGACCCCTAACCTACTCTGGTGTGCGCTAATATATGGAAATGCATCTGTGCAATTTCGATCATCAGATTCTAGCGAAGCAATTCGGATCTTAGGGATCACGATCCACGTTAAACGAAAAGCAAAATAAAGCACGCCGAATGATTGATTACCGATTAACTTTTTACACTCAGCTGATAACTTTAAGGTAATGTATTTCAAAACTTGACTACTAATGTGAAAAGTTACTAAGCAACAGGGACTAATAATTACTGATGAGCAAGTAGTTATTTTAACAATTTAATTACAGCATCGATTGCTTATTATAATTATTATTATGTTGAAATTTACCTTTTCATACGAATGGTTAGAGTTACATAGGAAGATACAGGGTTTTGATAGGTTGCAAATTACTTTTCAGTTCTCAGAACGAAAACTTACTAAGCACCGATGAAAAACACTAGTGGCAATAGCAATAAAAAATTACTCCGTGTTGACTCTTAACGAAACAATTATAAAGCGCACATGGTCATGTTCATATTTTTGGCAAGAGTAAATCAGAAAACATCTTATAGTCTGTTGCCAGTAACAGGGACCCATTCCCTCCCATCAACTATCAGAAAAATCTGTTGCCGGTAACAGGGACCCATTCCCTCCCATCAACTATCAGAAAAATCTATTTTGTTTAATTTAAAGCCGATTTGGCATCCAAACTCGGGTTTACACGCAAAAGAGGAACACTCGAAGTGAGGGCAGCCTGGCAGGACCAACTTGTAGACCACGACATGAAAAATTCTGATCTCACGTTGACTAGCAGTCGAAACCAATGCCTTCTCCTGGGGTTATAGATGGGAGTTGTTGGGGGAGAAGCAAACGTGTTTACCATATATAGTTCTTAGAAGCATGCATATTGTATCTTTATATTTCATTTGTAAGATAACTATTGAGGAAGCTATTGACAGCATAATTATGCAGCAGCAATTTCATTTCCGGGTAACCGTCACATTGTCATGTCATTAATCACAGAACACCAATCTGTGTGCATTCAAACCCACTTATGAGGGGGTCAGTGGGTTAGTAGCACATACTTGAAAAGCAAGACCAAGAAAAGATGGAAAGCAAAAAGGTAAACAAGTAACTGCTATGCCCATTTAAGTCTCGAATGATTCTTTTTCTTTATACAAAGTGGGAAAATGTATTGAAAAGGCGCAGATACATGTAAACCAAAGAAGACAGCAAACACGTTTGGTTGCTATGAAAAGCAAAGGCCAGCAAGTGACACTGCCTGTGTCGAAGGATTTATAAACCAGTGATATCAGAGAATAACAATCTGTATTACGTGATGGAGTCCCTCCACACACGTCTCCCTTCAGATATCAGTGTGAGAGCCATGACTCGGCACCTCTACCTGACCATCCAGCGGCATGTACTGTGCCATGATTGATCGTATCTCGGAGTCCATGTAACTCTGCGACACAATTTCAATGAGGAAATCACTACAATGACAGTTCCGATAAACATGGTTTTGACTCGCCTACCAAGAGATACACTGAATGGCCATTCATATCACATAGTATGGAGCTCCTTTTTCTTCTTCTGATGTTCTCGACTTTCGTAACTTCAAGTTGCTCCATAAGAGGTAGTTCAGGGACAATGCTTATTGTCTATAACTGTCACACTGCCTTTCTCTAGACGGTTTAAGCTATACTCAGTTTACTCAAATCATAAACCGATCGGTGTTCACAGTCCTATTGGCTTTCTGCGACCCTCCATGATAAACTGAAACAATCGATCTCCCCAATACAAACGAGCAAATGAAAATCTTACCCGGATTCTATATTTGTACACCATGTATGCTCCAACTCCAGCAGCGGCCAAGCCGAAAATGACAATCCAGAAAAATACTCCAGAAGACTTTGTGACAGGGTGTGTACCTGCATTAAGGAAAAGAAAACATTGAAAATGTCTTACGGCAAAACTATGTCATATGAATATGAAGTCCTCAAAGCAAATATAAAGTTGAAAAATACTCATAGACAAGCAACTTGACATGCTTAGGTTTAATTAACCTAACCAGGTTCTAACTTATGATTCGCTGCTTTTCCTCCTCACTTTGTCTATTGTGAAGCTCAAAATTGGTGTTAAGATAGTTTGCAGCTTTAATTTTGGAACGGATGGTTGCAGTTTTTAGGTAGAATAGGCTTCAATCTTGATTCTTGAGTCTCCATTCACCTATTTATAATTACTCAGTCTTCTTTCACTCGTTAATACATTTTCTTTCTGTATAGGTTGTAGGGATTATTACAGATTCTTTTACCCAGACACATCAGATTCACATGCTTAAGGCTTTTGTACATCATATCAATCCATTAGGAAGAGTGTCAACTTACAATGAATAAATTGCATTCTCTATTTATCTAAGTAGAACAAATAGATGTGCACTTAAAACTTAGAACTGGTCCTTTTTTAAAGCAAAGGAAGAAAGGTATCATGAAACCCATTGGCAAGTACAGCATTCAAAGGTCTGTGGGTCATGGTATAATGTTATTGTTCAGGAAAGTCAATTATCAATTAATATGTGTAGCAGATTAAGATCACTCACTTATGCAGGTATTGTATTCCTGCATGTACAGTAATCCACCACTGCAGGTGCACTCAAAGCCGCCCCATGTGTCCTTGCATTTACATTCTGGGCACTGGCAGACTTCCTTTTCTTTGCATTCGTCCACATCTAAGCAGAACCATCAACAAACTCAAAATCTCAGCATAAGTTGACCAAGCACTCCATACATGTTTAATCATCCATGTACAGTGAGAGCAAAACAAGAAATAGAAGCATGCATACAAATCCTGTTCACACGTGAAAAGTCATTACTCTTTTCCCCCCACCCACCAACAAGCCCACAATTGATTGGCTAAAAAACTAACACTAGGATCAAATGCATCAGAGCAAAACATGGTGACACAACCCTACCATAATCAAAAAGATGAAACTACCATCTCCAACCTTATTATCAAATACAGCAACTACAGTATCTGGGAATGTATTCTCTATGTTTATCATCTGATTCTATGAATGGGTTGATCTATGTAGAGCTTAGTGTTACATCCATGGCAAAATATTTTCAGATGGAAACTGAGATGCCCAAACAGAAACTGCTTTCTCGCAAAGAAACTTTCTACTTTACAAGATTAGAGGTTCTAGAGCTGATATTAAGAAAGGTTAATTTCGATACCTTCACAGGAGTTTACACCATCTCCGGTGAAGCCAGGAGGACATTTGCAACCGGTGCTGCTGTCATCCTGGGAGAAAAATCACATACATTTGGACAGAACAGACCAACTTAAATGCTTAAAGCAAAGAGTGCATGAGCTTACAACACAAGCAGAGAATGTCCTGCCACCACGTGTTTCGTTCCAGCAGCCGCCATTGTTGATTTCACATCGTGGAGCTCCAGAAGCTGTGAAGTTCTTGAATGAGAAAGGTACATACCCAAAAGAACGTTCTTATAATCTCAAGTTCGAAAAGAGCCAAAGGTGAGTTGCTAGAGGGTTTTCAGAAGATGATAGGATGGAAATAAGTTACTGGAAAAAAATTTATTTTGGTGAAGTTCAGATTAACTGGTCAAAACAGTTTCTTTTAATTTTTTAAACATTTTTATTTTAACTGAAAATTAAGAGACTGAGAAGGAGAAGAGAGAGATTGTTGTTTCTTTTTGCTTTACCATTGTTGTTTCTTTTTTTTTGTTTACTTCAAAGTTTTGAAACACTTCTTTGGAGTGTTACCATGCAGCCCCTAACTGGTCAAAACAGTACTAACTGAAAATTAATGTTACATTTAATGCATTTAATGCATTCTCCAGTTCCATTTGATTTGACAGAACCAGTTGAATTTGCACTCTATGAAAAAGTTTTACCTTCACAGTGTGTATAGCCATCACCAACAAATTTCACACCTTGCACAAGAGGGCATTCACAAACTCTTCCCCGAAATGTATCCTGAAATAGAAGAAACCAATGCAGAGCATCAAGAGTTGATGCCAAGGACCCTAACTGTATCATAAAGATTTTGGGAACATACCTGGCATGCAGTAATGTTAGCAACTTCGTCCTGCCAGCATCCCCCATTGTTTTCCAGACATTCATTTGTTTCAATATCTGCAGATAGATACATAATTTTCTGATATATATAAGGTTCTATCTATAGAGTCAAATTGACATTCTCGAGCCAATGTGAACAACTTCCATGAAAACAATGGCCCATTCAGAAGAGTTTGCAACTGCAAGCCATTTTAAGAGATTTATCTTCAGTAGTGCGCTGTTCTCTATACTTCTAAGGATAAAGGAGGAGTTGGATTTCATCTTATCAAACCTTCAAAGAACATCAGGTTGTCACTTGTATAATGCCAACAGGCCTGGCATCTGATTTAGTCATCCTATCTCTTTGAGCATTCCCTTTTACATTAAAAAGGTAATGCATGGTTCTCTACTACTGGGCTACTCTCTCACATAAGAGTTATGGCCAAATCACATGGACAAGCAAACTAACTTTTGTTAGAACAACACTAAGGACCATAAAAATTCAGGTGCAGACTTGAGTTTTTCTTTTGCCAGTTCTCAAATCGACTATGCCTCTATATATACACATAATAGATAGATTACAAATCAATTTTGCCAGTTAAGCACTAGAGCAAAAGGGCAACAGGTTATTGAACTTGCCTATGAGACTGAGAAAATTTGAACACAATGATGATGTACAAAGGAAGTACGTGAAGCCGAAAAGCAAAATAATTATAATAAATGGGATCAGAGAAAAAGGATCACAGATGAGGACCTGAACTTAAGCAAATATCTGGTTCAGTGGTTTCTTGGAAACCTGCACATACGGCTTTTAGAACCGCTTCTCTATCCAGTTTACCTACAACCATCGAAATAAGGGATCAGCCAAACAAGACTAGTCAGAATGTCATTAACTTTTGAAGTCATGGCATGCTGAGACCTCTGTACTGTCGATCGTTAATGATTAATGTAGGCAAAATGGAAACATCTCCACGAGACCCTTTGCCGATCTGAAACCAATATGAAGAAAACATCACCAATTAAAAAAGCACAACAAAGACTGAGCAATGGAGAGAATAATAGAGTAAATCAGAAACATTCAGTTAGGAGCCTAACCTGTGCGTCCTGTTCAGCTTTGAGGACTGGGTTGTCCATGTCGGCATCTGGGTCACCTATGCATTGGTTTATCTTCTCGAGATCAACACCTGCAGAGTGTAGCAAATGATTTAAATATTATGGCCACAGCATTGTCCAAAAGCCTCAAATCATTAGATGGCCAAGCACGGCAAAGATTAACAGATGGCAACCATCATAGTACATGGCCAATTAAACAATCTAAATCATCACGCCTTCCATTATACAGAAGGAATAATTAAATTAGTGTCATATCTTTGTTCAAGTTATATTACCAAGGAGGGATTTTTCAGGCTGACAGTCTATTGGGGATCTTTGCAATTATAATTGTGATTATTCCCCTCTAGAAGCAATTCTGCAGGATGACAACCTAATGGCATTTTAGTAATAAATTTTGTTGTTCCTCCCCTCTAGATTACATATGAACACATTGCAGACATAGCTAAGAACAACATAAGAGCAACGAGAACCCAAATTTGTGACCCACAAAGCAGGAAAAGAACACAAGTGCAGTTGCGCTCTTTTTTGCACACACACATGCACAATAGCCACGTGCACACTCAGTCCTTAGGATTTAGGACGACATTTTTAGTCTAGTTGTCAGTGTTCCAGAAAAAGGAAAAAAGTCATTTGGAATAACTAAAAATAACAATTCCTCACCAGCAGATTTAAATGTGAAATTAGATCCAGAAAGTCGTTCAAAGCTGGACTTTTTCTTGTGAAAAAGTATGTTGACAAGCAGATAATATTATGTATAGTTAATGGAGTTCGTGCATGACTTGAATCTCCAGGCCTGATACACATCACTACACATTTTCGTGCCTCCTGATCCAGAAACTGCTAAGAAGACGAACTGAAGTCTAAAGAGTTTCAAGAATGAATGAACCTTACCAAGTGATTGGATGACTTTTTCTGCGCACTCTTTGTTGAACTTCTTCTCTTTCATTGGGCACCGAATTGCAAAGTCACTTACAAAATCCCACCAGAGCCATGGCTTGTTGCTCTCATTAGCCACTTTAAAAAAGCAAATTTCACGTAAATTCTGAAGTACAACATTCCTTCCATTATAACCTTTACTGAAATCCTGCTCGGGATCAGGAGCACAGTACCTTCCGCTGTTAATACACTGTGACCTGCACTCCTCGGTCGAAAGAAATTGTTCGGGGCAGAACCAGGTTATATAGTGTGGTGTGAACTGAGCATACCCTTTGCGCTCAAGTATTTGTGCAGCCCCCTTAAAGTTCTTAACAAACTCAATCTGAGTGTCACATTTTGGCCCACACTCATCATTGCTATTTGTCCAGAATTCATACTCAACCCGCTCATCTGGATAAGGAAGAGCTTCAGTCCAGTCAAGGGTAACAATAACCATCTCCCCATCAGACAGAGCTTTCTTTATGTTATCTCCCAATGATTCTGTGATAAATGCAGCGGGAATAGTGATGTTCTGAAGATTAACAGAATCACCATGGTTTTCTCCTGGGGCATCCATGGTGATCAAGTCCTCATCTTTCTTGTCGTCTGCAACAAGAATCGCAGCAGCACCGCCATTCTGCGCATTCCATGCCTTCGTTATGAAGTAACAACCTGCATTGACAGCAAATTAAAAGCAGGCCAGCAAAGGCACATGTGAACTAGAAGTACCTATCTGACTCATAGTTCCTGCTGTTATTCAAGGATATGACTATTCTTGCAGATAGAATAATTGTTCGGTTTCTGCAGAAGCCAAACATGGATGATGCCACAACACACTTTTTTTAGTGCCGGAGCCAAACTGTCGATCAATTTTTCAAGGTCAATATAGGCAATCTCTGGGAAGCATGAATTTTTAAGTCAAAGATGAGGTGAGAGCGGTCCTCATATTCTCGAGTCTCAACCATTAAATGATACATTAACCACCATCAGACACAGGTTACCTAGTACTAAACCGACAATCCTAATAAACTGGAAATCAAAGAGCTAGTCGCTAAATTAAGCGACACAAAGCAAGCCATTGATATTGACACAAAAACAAGAACCCGCCAACCAAAAGCGAATCAACTCCACTTCTCAAAACAGTAACCCAGAAACACGCAGACGTGTCCTTACCTCCTCGATCAGCAAGTAATATAGTGGGCGATCCCCTAGGAGCGGTAGCCAACGAAGCATTGAAACCTTCGAAGCTCTTGCACGCATCCCGATTGTCGTCCGGATAAACAACGGTCCCTAGCATCGACCCTCCATATAGAGGGACGCCGAAATTCCCCATCGAACTCTCGTAACTTCCCTTCAACGATTTCGGAGTAGACACCTTCAAGCTGCTCTTCTCCACCACAAACCTTCCCACGCAAGACCCGCATAGGACGCACCAAACCCAGATCAGAAGCTTCGATCTTTCCCACGCTCTCCCCATTCTTGGCCCCCGACCGATCGAACTGGCGTCTGCCCATGAGATGGAGAAGACCCCAGGTCATTGTTTCAGCTGGGGAACAGTCCAAGCACATGCGACAACTTGGGTCGATGTTTACAAAGTACGAAACACGACGTTCGGTGATTCCAAAACGAGGTCCCTTTCCACCCGCCTGCAGATGTTCCATTCTCTGTCTCGTGTCTGGACGACAAAGGTAAGCAAGAGAATTCATCGAGGGTCATCATCAGGTGGACTTGCAGCGCACGGGGAGTTTCGCTCCGAAAAAGAAAAAGAATTTGAACAGATTCATCGTACATGGACTGGCGCGGGACGGGAACGGTGCCGTTCCAAACGCTACTTATTAATTCGAAACTCAATGCAATCTGCGAATGAAATAATTCAAGATCGATGATCACGAACATATGAGGATCTATAATGGTGATGGTCATTGAAAGATGTTCAGTCATCCTGAATTTTCGTTCTTGACATTCTTATACTATTACAATCAAGTTGTAACAGCAAGGGCAACCCAGATAATTCCGCAAACTGTTGCAAATCCTAGGAAGTAAATGTTTGTGCATATTAACTAAATCACATGAGGAATGTCAACAAGACGAACCGCATTTTGACAGCTTTACATATCTATCGTGGGTATTAAGTTTCCCAATCTTTTTACCTATTCATGTTTAGTTGGAACTTGAATGGGTCACATACCCTATTATATTCATCTTGCTACCAATTCTATGTATCGAAGTGGAACTGCTCTCTTTTTATTATCTTAAAGTGAATCAACAAATCATTCAATTAACTGTTTTCCATCGAATTTATTTATAAAATTTCTAAGAAGAGCACTTCGTAAGAATTTTCCCTAAATTCAAATAAATTAATATTTGTAATTCGGACGCACCATAATCACTATTCTCTCTCGAAATGGGAGGTTATTTCTTTACATTTTTCAATCATTTTGCGTACAAACTGCTTAGAGTGAGAACAATTGTCATAAGTTAAAAGCTTGTGATCTCGTAGAATGCGCCATAAATCTTTAAATAGTTAAGCCTTTACATGACTATGCTTGCAATAGACCCAAAGCATGGTATAAAAATAAGTGGTCTTGAATTTCTAAAGAAAAACAGAACTATTCTTTAGAAGAATGTCAAAAAGTGCCGTGAAGACACCATCTCCTTAGAAATGCTTTGGAAATATAAAATTCTATATTTAAGTAATTGGCCTTCTTGGACCGTATACTTTTCAATTTCCAAAGTGACTCTAAATTTGGACCAATGTTTTCTACCATTTCATGATGTGGGGTTGGTCTTAAAGTTCAATCTGTTTTGCAGCTAGCCCTTAGGGTTCAAAATCAAGTGCTCTGATCTCTAAGGATTTTATTTGTTCTTAGTTTTCACCATGGAGTGATTAAAGTCAAGCTTCTCTTTAGTGCATATGACTTTTGTGGTATTTAAAAAATAAGATTTTAGAGGGCATCAAATGTGACACTAAATTAGGGTTAAAAGTTTACCCCAAAAAAAAAGGGTTTGAAAAAAGAAGGCAGGAGAGAGCTTAGATCTAGCCAGGAGTGTCATTAAGGGAGCGTTTGATAACGATTCTATTCGCGAAAACAACTTTTGATTAGAAGTGATTTTTTTTGCTTCTATTTTGAACACACTTTGGGTGGAATTCTTAAATTTTTTTTAATTTTTTTTTAATTTTTAATACTTTTATTATATTTTTCTATTTTCTCTTTTTCTTTTTCTCTTCTTCTTCCTCCATCTTGGTAGCCGGTTGCTGGCCACGATGGCCAGCGATCGGCTGGGTGAGATCTGATGAGCTCATCGGCGAGGCTCGGGCCAACGAGCCTCCTTGTGGCTCGGCGTTGCCGCGGGTTGGCGACGCTTCAGCGAGGCTCGGGCCGACAAGCCTCTTTGTGGCTTGGCATTGCCGCGGGTCGGCGATGCTTCGGCGAGGTCGCCAGCCCTCTTCTAGCCAGTCGTCAACCATGGCCAAGGCCGACAAATGGCCAAAAGGAAGAAGAAGAAGAAAATGAAAGAGAAGAAGAGAAAAGAGAAAAACAAGAGGGAAAAAAAATTAGAATTGATTCTAGGAATTGTTTCTTAGAATAAAAACAACTTTTTTTTTCTTGATTCCATTCCAAATTTATTCTCGTGAATAAATTTTTTTTTCTTCTTGATTCTATTCCAAATCTATTCTTGGGAATAAAAAATTTGATTTTTATTCTTGAGAACAAAAAATTTACCAAATGAATTTCCCTTTTTTTTTCCTTGCTCCCGGAAATAAAAGAATAGAATTAGTTGTTCCCTGGAGTGTTACCAAATAGGCCCTAACCATTCGGCCATCGGATGATTCTCTTTTCATGTCAGTGAGTCTAGGAAATTCTTAAGATATTATTTTCTCACCACAAACATAGGATGCCCTTGCCCCAAATTGAAAAAGGAAAAAAAAGAAGAGGCATTCCTCTCGGTGTGCCTTGAGATTGGATTCCGGACAAATTACGATACTCGCTAGGCATTGACCTCTTTTCAATAATCAAACTGTTGCCGACGGGTTTAATTAATTATTAGAATCGACCTCTAAAAACTCTCGGCTATAGAAAACATGGAAGTTTCCTACAAACTTCCAATCACGCACTATTTATAATCATAACCATTGATTATGTGCAACTCAAGTGATCAACATCCCAAATCAAGACAAATATGTCTCGTTTGCCCGATGTATTCGGCTTTTGTCCTCTCCACATCGAATCCAAAGAAAAAAGAACCTTGGGACAATCGTCTCGCCTCAACTTCAGCCTGCGAGTTTAAAGAGCAGTAATTGTTTAAAGCAAGAACTGGAAATGGATAAAGTTTCCCCGACATCGAAAATGTTTTCTATGTCATCTATAGATTTGTCTAGGGACCCTAGTTGAAAGGAAGCGCACCGAAGGAAACGATCAGGAAAAGGCACCCGAAATCTGGCTAGTGGGCGGAGGACAAATCACCAGAAAAAAAAATCGCAAAAGTTGGCTCAAGCTTTATGATAAGAACTTGCCTTTGCCTTGTCCGCTTTAGTGCCTGTTGGTATTGCATGGTGACGGTGATCACCATTGAGTTTCTTTAATGCGTCGTCGACTTTCATTTTTGTGTTAGTGGAAGCTCTTCCTTACGTGTCGTGCGCTATTACATGGAACGCAACATGACCTGTTTTTAGGGGGAGAAATACCGCATGATGATGATGACGTAAAGAAGCATAGGACCTGGCGAAATTCAAGCATAAAGTTAATCGAGATGCATATCGTTCCAACGTCGCGATTGACCGGGTTACGTCATGTTTAACCCTTTTCAATGGAAGCATTGTCACGTGACGCGTGCGTATGGATTTCACATGCGAATCCCAGTTAGGAAGCACATTTTCCCATGGCCCAAAAGCTCCCACTTCCGTAAGGACTACATAAGTGGGCGATAAAGAAGTTGGGCAAGTTTGGCAGATGCAGGAAGAAGCTAGGCTCGCTTTATCCTGGTGTTTTAGGCAGCATCCTCCTGGATCGTAGTCCATCTCGGACCGAAAGATGAGGGTGATCGCGTACTCCGACACGGTGCTGGTGCCGCTGAGCCTCTTCGTCATGGTAGGCTACCATGCCTTCCTCTGGCACCACATCAAGCACCGGCCCTCCACCACCACCATCGGCCACGACTCGCAGAAGCGCAAGGCATGGTTTCTTGCCATCAAAGAGGTAACAAGACCAGTCCTCGTCCCCCGGTTGTGCTGGATATTGGACCCTATCATGCTTCCGTAGGCTTTAGAATTGGCAATTTTGATTCGAGTGTTGTGTTTCTCGGTCGGCAGGGCGACGACAAGGCGAGCATGTTGGCTATCCAAAGCACGCGAAACACCCTGATGGTGACCATCCTGACGGCAACCGTAGCCGTCCTGATCAACTTGGCCCTTGCGGCTCTCACCAACAACGCCTACAGCGCGGACCACCTCTTCAGCAGCGCCTTCTACGGTTCCAAATCCCCCAAGATCTTCGCCCTCAAGTACGGCTCGGCGTCCTTCTTCTCGAGCTTCAGCTTCCTGTGCAGCTCGATGGCGGTCGGCTACTTGATCGACGCGAATTTCCTGATAAACGCAGCCAACAGCGACGGTATGTTCTCTACTTCCCCGTACACGCTGGCGGTTTACGAGAGAGGGTTCTTGCTGGCCCTTTTTGGGAACCGGCTGCTCTGCGTGACGTTTCCTTTGTTGTTGTGGATGTTCGGGCCGGTCCCGGTCGCGCTCTCCTCCGGGGCGTTGGTGTGGGGGCTTTACGAGCTCGATTTCACCGGAAGATCTCTACATCACGCTGGGAAAACCCGAGCATGAGTGACTCGGAATTGTACAGGTTGCGATGGATCCGATGCATTTTCTGGACGAGAAGGACATTGCAATTCAAATGCTTCATCAAGTTTGGATTGAAGTAATTTAAGGCTTTAGGCAGGGCTTGATATGTCTAGTACCGTGTTTTATTTTCATTAGACTATTCTGTCGAAACTTCAACTTCTGAAAGTGGTCATTTTTCATGATGACATTTCTTGGTCAACGATCTTTTGTGTAGACGGTACCGAGCTTCTCTTTTAAGCCATAAATGCAATCGGGCTTGTGAATTGAAAAGCCCAAAACTTCAGCAAGATATGAACATCTTATATGTGGAAGAATCGCAAATGAAACGATATGTCGGGGGAAATTTTCCCACCATGTTTCTGATTGATAGATTACAAGTAATAAATTTTCTTCGTCAAAGTATCGCTCTCAAATATAAGATCAAAATTCAAGCAAGAAGTGAATACGACAGTCGATGTTGATTGAAAAAAACATGCTTCAATCATCTGGTAGAGTGTTTGGTTTTATATATTATTTGGATGTCTAGCGCTAGCTAGCAATTGACTAATCCCTCATGAGTGTAGCAGTCCCCCGCTCAAAACCACACCCGGTCATCATAGATTCATAGAGGCACGCTAATTTGTGGCTCTCGAGGGTGGCCAATGAGACAAATGATGGGTTTGAAGTCGAGACCTGTCACTTCTTTGGGTGATAGCCCCACGCGCCTATCCAATCGCGCCGACCTATTTGGGTCAAGAATCAACATGTGAGAGTGATTTGCATGAACGAACTAATGTAATCCTTAAAAGTAGGGACAATAACGAGACAAATTCGGGGAGATCGGCCTTGTCCAAACCCAAATCCAATTTGCAAATAAATCCCCAACTTGTTCCAAACTCGAGTCGTGTCTTTTAAATAGAGTCTCAATTCGCATCTTATTCCCAGTTAGGTACACGAGAACTCGAAACTAGGGAGAACCCTTTCGAACTCGTCCCGTGGCTATCCCTACCAAGAACATAAACAAACGTAGTGATTCTCATGTTCACGACTTCGGTTGATTCGATATTCTCTTTTGCCCTCGAGCTCAACGCTCGATTTAATTATGTACGTTTTGACGATCGATCGTATTTTATATGAAAAAGCGTGGGACTGAAGGCATATATTATATTTCACATGAGAAAATGCAGGAATATTCCTTGAAACCCATGAGTACAATAAGGTCAAAACGAAGAAGAAAGTGCCGCTGCAAGGATCCGGGTCTTCTCGAGTGGTCCAGAGCTTCAGCTGAAGGGTCTTTGTCTGTTCTTGTCCTTTCAGAAGTCCAAAAGCGGAAGCGGTCGATTACAGGCCCAGCGACAGATACTGAATCTGGATCGACTTACCGTAGACTCGTCTACTTTCTTGGTGATTATGCGCACGTATGACTCGCAGTCATTTTGACCCAGACGCGGACGCAAATCATCGAATCGGCTCCCTTGGTTTCATTGATGCGTTCCACCCTGGTCGACAGTGAATGGTGGTGTTTGTCAAAGAAAGCTTTTATGATGTTTGTTTTGAAGGTGATAAAAATCAAAACCTACTAACGTGATTAATGATTGAGTAATTAGGTGAGAGACACACAAGCCGCTATGCAGATGATATAACGTGTAAAGAATATTGTGAATGATTATATTTGAAAGAATCATAAGACTCAAACTTCAGGGAAGAATTTGTTCAAACTTAAATCCAGATTGTGAAATCTACTTCAATTTGAACATATTCAGAATAACACAAATACAGAACGAGACATAAAGTTCAGAACGTGATAAGTTCAGAATGAGACAACTTGACAAAACATGACATAAGCCCAAGACGTATAACGGTCGATAATCTGTTTTAAATTATACACCTAGATAGATTCGATTGACTTAATCTCATTGATTGGCAATTAAATCATAAAGACAAGAACTTTCCAAATCAAAAAGCTGTATTTATGAAAACCAAGATTCTAATTGTAAAGACGGTCAAAATCAAGTAAAGATTCTATCTTTGTCACTTAACAGCCACCAAATCTTCTTAATACAAATATGTCTAACGAGTAGATTGGAATACAATCCTCTGGAGACTATCTAATGGCTAGTTTGGAAGTGAAGGAGTATATAAGGAGATCAAGGGACCGCGAAACATGTAAGAGACAAAAACTAGAATCTATAATTTCAAAGTCTAAGCAAAATTTAATCATACATTTGCCTTTAGCGTGCTTAAACATTTGTGATCATGAGAGAGATACCAAAAGAATGACTTAATAAGATAGTGTGGTCTACTACTGAAGGTTTGCACTCAAAATTATAATCTCTTGTTAATCATATAATTGAATTCAACTAATAGGCTATCAGCATGGGAGAGTAAGTGTAGGTTTAATCTAAACTGAACCACCATAAAATCTCGTGTGCAATTTCTCCGATCCTTACCTTCTTATTATTATGTTAAAGACTACTGCACACTTGCAAGTTGTTCTTAAAGTCCATTCTACTGCATAACATATTCTAAACCTTGTTCTAGAATCTAAACCTTATGCAAACCTCGATCTTGATTTATTTTATTCCGTATTAATTTATTAAGATTTTATTTTACCACGTATTCACTCTCTCTAGATGAGATGGGCTAGCAACATCAGTGTCAATATCCATGATAGGGTTACACGAGCTGAGTGCATGAGGAAGGATCCGAACTCGACGGGATCGAAGCAGCACCATGCACACAAATCGCCCCGCGAGGCAAGTGGAAGAGTTGAAAATTACTGGCCGACCCCAGATGAGCTGAACCTCTTCGCGTCAATTGAAGCAAGAGATTGTTACAGCCTACAGGGCATACTGTAAGAAGCCTCACCGACACTTTGACAGCTGTCTCTTGATATCTAATATATTCAATGTTATTTTTTTACCTTTAGGTTCTTTCGAACGTGTTTTACTTCTTCTCGAAAAGAATAAGCAAAATTCCATTCCTTGCCCCTCCTCTTCAGTCCAAAGTACTAATTGCATCAGTAGAATTTGACCTGTTGAAGGTCACCGGTCACCCAAGTTGAGTTTGACATTGCTCTTTATCAATTTGACTAACAAGAGACGTGCGGAATATACTTCGATTGAAAATGATCCCCACTATCAATAATCGTACCAGCAGCATTAGCTTTTTGTGAAAGATCTAACTACTATAAAGCACATTAGACCTAGTGGGGTGCAGGAAACCACGCATCTTCCACTTGTCAGACTATCGTTGGTCATCGGCACAAGGAAAGATGATCCATGTACTATACCGTGGTGAGCAAGCCAATTAACCTAATACTTAGTTCATGTGTAGTTTCCAATTACTCATTTATAATTCGATGCACAGAAATAATCCGCAAGCTAATACAACACCACACAAGCAAATCGAATCTAGGGCAGATTCATAGTATAGGCTGCGTGGCTCATCAGTAGCAAAAAGGTCGAGAGGCTTTCAGCAGGAGTTGGAGTAATTGTACAGTACGATAATTACATTGCTTATCAAGCAAAATGAGTTAAAAGAGTTAATGCACTTATTGCCCTACTCGATTGGCCCTGCTTGACATGCTAAAAAGCCCCCATCTTATAGCTTTTGACATGAAAGGCGAAAGCCAAATCACAAGTTAAAAAGTCGCGACCAATTTAAACACGCGGCTTAGATATATATCCTAGCTAGCAATCAACATCACTGCTATACATAGATCGAAACATTTTATGTCATAGCGATGGGTATACGCGGCGATTCAACAGAAGATCATCCCCAAAACTATCATATAAATTGTGTCCAAACAACATTTAGTTCGGATGAGCGATTGTATGTAAATAAATTCCCAATTATAGATCATTTTTTTTTAGAATACGGCTGGCGTGTCTGGCAAAATTGGAACAAACCCAGGAGATATATAGTACGTGTTTGGCCATAATCGAGAAGGACAAATACTTGAATCTGAAGGTACTCAAAAACGCAAATTGATCACATAGGATCCCTTTTCTATGCCGCAATCAAATATATCGGACCATCCTGATATGAAAATTGCAGGCAAGAGTTATATAAAGTCCATGCATTTACCACAGTAAATCGACCAAAATTCAAGAACTCCACGTATCACCAATCAAAGGACAAGAATCCACGAGCCATGACCAGACAAATCGGAGAACATCTGCTAGCTCCTTATGTTGATTACTTATCCCATGTAGCCGATCAATGTGAAAAGAAACGAAGGATTCTCCCGTTAATTTGCACTGAAAGGGAATACTTATGGATCTCTTTAGAATTAGTAGACTAGTTTTTACACCATTGAAGAATCTCAGTGACCATCGATCTCCATCTCAAGCAGAAAACATCATATAGATCAGAGCACATATTTGTCTGAACAGTTAAAATGGATGAGGTCCACCAGTTCCATTAGTGCAGATGGAACCTCAGGAGTACCTACACTGGGTCGAGGCGAAGATGACCCTATATATCAATAAGATCCAAAGTGCATGAAATCGTCAAGCTGATCCACCTCTCTCGGCCAGTATTCAGGGAGAAAATTACAATCGCTCGGCGGTGGCGGCGGCGGCGGCGGCAGCGGTTGGGAGCGGAATAGGGCGTGATCGCCGCCCGGCACTGTCTCTTGCCTGGGTTCCTCCTTTATCAACCCGAAGCTCAACGAGGAGAATAAGGCGTTGTTCTGCGAGCTCGCGGCGTTGCCGCTGAAGCTGACGAGGTTCTTGGAGTCCTCATCCTCATGATCGACGATGATCTGAGGGGAGTTCAGCAGGTTCTTGCAGGTGTGGCGGCCATAGTAGGTGGTCTGATACATGGGAGGGTCCTTGGATATCATCTGGACTTGCTTGGTCGCCGGGCACTTCTGTTCGACTTTGTGAGTGCACCTATAATAGCTCCTGCATTCCAAGAATCGAAAACAAAGAAAAGAAAATCAAGATTAAGCAGGAAGCTTCACGGAATATGCCCTAAATAAAGATCAAGAAACGCCCACTTGCACACACACACATATAATATGTGTGTACTTTCGTTATCTACCGCGACCGATCAATTAGAGGTAATTTCTAAACTCTCCTCCACGCTCAGATCGGAGGTCGCGACCTAACGCTCCTCTAGAGAGAAGTAGCTATTTCCTTACCTCGGGAAATCGGTGTTGAGGATGGACTTCTGGCCGTACTTTCTCCAAGCATGGCCATCGTCGACGAACGTAGGGCTGATTTTTGACCATGTATCCGAAGGCCTCCTGCAACAACGACAAATCCAACAACAAAAAAAGGAAGAAAAGGACAAAAGAAGATCAAATCTCATCCATGGTAACTCCCGAAAATTAACTGAGCGACGCGCGGATCTGTCAGCAACACATCAACTACCTCCTCTTGTAGCGTCCTCTGCCGTCTTTGCGCTTGCTGCTCTCCTCGGACGAGCCCTCGGACCTGGCGGCGGGGTCGTTCTGGCCGTCCGAGACTTGCGAGCCGTCGTCGGATTCGGAGGGGCTCAGCACGGAGAGGGCCTTGGTGAAGGAAGCGACGAGCTCCTGGGCGTCGTCCTCGGCCGACGACGGCGACCCGCCGCGGGAAATGGTCTTCTGGAGCCGCTTGGCCAGATCTTGGCCCCGGACCAGCTCCTTCATCGCCTTCACTTTCCGATGTCCGAATGATGAAGCTTCCATATTTTTTTTATTTTCTCTTTCTTTCTTTTTGCTGCGGGTATAATTTACTGGGCGTTCTTCGCTTAAAGATGATGGGAGAGCGTGGTAGATAGAGAGATGGAGATCGAGTGTGGAGGAAGAGAGAGTGGAGGAGGCGGGCGGGCTGGGGAGGGATTACGTCCGTAGTGCGGAAAATAAATAGAAAGGAAGCTCCGCGGAAAGAGGCAATGTCGCACGTTCATGGAAGGAGTCGAGAAAATAAAATGGCCAGGCTGAGCTTCACGCGTCGCTGGGGTACCCCAATCTCCCACGCGCGCACTCTCTCTCTCTCTCTCTCTCTCTACCCATGCATATGAACAACTTGTGAGTTTTTCTTTTTTGGCCTTTCCATCTTCTTGTGCGATTCAAGTCTTCTAACTATAACCATTTTATTCCTGAGATAATTTTCTAGCTTGAAATAGATTTTTCTATATCTATTTCCTAAATAAGTTTTTAAATATCCGATCGTATTTGATAATAACACAAAATTTTTGTTTTCGAATTAGAAATTCATTTGATAAAAATTTTTATCCCCTCCTCCCTGATCTTTGCTATTCCTCTCTGTTGGATCCCACCCACTCCTGAAGCACGTGGTTCTCGTCCGTCTCACCGCATAGCTGGACAGTCCTGAAGTGGCAAGTCTTTGGCTTTGAACGAAGGCTCCATCACCATGATGCTACTACTCTTGCTATGGTTGTGGAGAGGATCATGCTAAGGCTGGTATCGTTGTGGATGTAATGGAGGTCGTGCATGATATTGGCGGTGATCTGCATCCTCGACATCCAGAGCCTGAGGACCGTGAAATTGGGCGTTTTAGGGTTTAGAGGAGAGCTTAGGGAAGGAGGTGGAGGCATGATAGCCGTTGCTGGAAGAGGTGAAAGTGAAAGGCAAAGGGGGCGAAGGAGGCAAGGGCCAATCTAGGAGTCTAGAATGAAGAGAGTCCCGAGGAGGAGCGGGGTGGTCTTGTCATGGGAAAAAGCATGCAAGAGTGGGAGTAATTCGATGAAAATAATTTTTATTTTTGTTTTCATTTGAGAAATAAAAAAGTAGAAAATTTTTATTTTTTGCTTTTGTTTCAAACCTATTTCTAATCATAAATTTGTCGAGGAAATTAAAAAAAAATGAAATTGCGTTATCAAGTGAATTTTTGTTCCAAGCTTGTTCTCGAGATAGAAAAATAGAAACACGGAAAAATAAAATAGTTATCATACATGCTTCAAGAGTCCATTCATTTAAAGAGAAATTGTTTTTCAACTTTTTAGTTATTTCGATAATGGAAAAATAATTACTTTACGGATAACATTTTCCTGAACCGAAAACAACAAACTTGAACTAAGGAGAAAAACAATTTCCCTTTTTGATAAGAAGGAAGTTACTTTCCCCATAGACAAAACAAATGAAAATTAACTATTTTTCTCTAAAATGATTTTTATGAAAATATTTTCCTCTATCTATCGTGAAATTTTTAATTAAATAAATGCACCCTAAATCGTGTATCCAAATCCTCTACTATGAATTGTGCTAAAGATGGTCTGCGTCACTTTGAACATTGCGACATATGTTCGTTTTGTTTAGTGTTGGACCTAGTTTACAGCTATTGTCCACCGAGACTTTGGTCACCAGCTGGCCCCTCTCAAGTCACCAACTTCCTTGTACCTACTAGGAGGAGACGAAGGGGTCGATCCATGCCAAAGGATCTTCATCCTCGAGTAATCGACACTTTCAGCACAGCAATAGCACCCTAAAGCGAGCAAGACGACTAAACTTGTTCCATTTTCAAACCCGATTAGTTTTGATTAAAGTGGAGCCAAACCTAGACTCTCCTCTGTTCCTCGTCGAAAAATCAAACCTTAACTTGAACAGTGAAGAATTATAGCATGGTAACCGGCTTGCACAATATAAAGTCATACAGTGCATTAAATAGTGACCCATTAAGAAATGACCGGTTAATTTCCGTCGGATTAAAAAATTAGAATCAAAATTGTGTTAGACCAGTCCAATTCAAATCACGCTTATCCTTATTAATATCTATCAAATCGAGAACATACGAATCCCGTGTTTCATGTGGATGGGAATCGGCAAAATCTCAAATCGGTCCAAAATTTTTTAAAAAAAATTGTTGACAAAACTCAAACATCATCGTACAGCTCGAAGCCGGAGATGTCGCTATAATTTATGGTGCGCGGATAAAGATCGGATCTGAGCGACGAGTCCGACGCACGCGCTGGAGCCCGCGCCTGGTCGTCTGCCATCAGAGTCCCCACTGCGCCCTCTTCCTACCGGTGAGCGCGCGCTGACGTAAGCCCGCCGGCGTCATCGCCGCGCGTCAGCACCGACTTCACGGAGCCCCGGGCTTATCGTCGCGCGCGTGGAATGACGGGAATGGCCCTCCGCGCAGCGCCTCTCCCGCGTTCGCGTGGCCTCGCCTGGAGGGGTAGGGTCGTCATTTCGCGATGGAAAAAGACAAAAACACAGTAGGTAGTGGGGGCAACCCCCGTGGTCGCTGTCTGTCTAACCCAACTGCATTATCACTCGAGGTCCGAGGGACTAAACAAACTGAAACCCCCCCCAAAAAAAAAAAAAAACACGTGTAATTAGGAAGTTTAAAAAATATATATCCCTATATAACCTTCCACCAATAGCTGTTTTTGTAATTTCACTTTTTAATAATTACAAAATACATGGCCAGGTTTTACTTTTTGGAGACCTTTTCGCACCTATCCCCGTGTCATCATCTGAGGAAACGCCGTTTTCTTTGAAAAATTGCCTATCTCAAAACATTAAATTCTTCGTACGTACCCAAAAAATTCAAACTAACATAGAACTCGAACCCCTTGAACTCTAAGTAAAAGATATTGAAATAAGTTTGTAAGGATGGACAATTTAGTCTTTTTTTCTTTCTTGAGGGGGTTGGCTTAGAGGTATGTGAACTGGGTTTGCAAAAAGAAAGCTATCGTGAGTGGTCATCATCGGGCTTAATTCCTTAAGACAAAAAATCCTCGACTTTATCTCCAACTCCAATTCTTATCCTATTGTTTTGTTGTCCGAAAAAAATCACAACCCTTCTCTTTAGTCACAAATCCACTCAAGTTAACTATTCGTCAAAAAAAAAAAAATTGCAACTAGTTCCATCTAAGTTATCAACATTCAAAAGTTGATGTTGTTCCATTTGAAAGTGAGGATGTTAATGAAGACGCGAGTTTTAATATTGAACCTCTAAATGGTTGTGATATATATAATTTTGGAGGAACTGATAGTGATTTTTAGGAGGGTTAATGAGGGAGGAATTTAATTGTGATTTTTATTTTAAAAAAGAATTTAGGATAGAATTAGAATTGAATCTAAGGTCCGAACTTTCTAGGAAAGTAAGACATGGGGATTGGTCCAACTTAGATATGAATATCTCTGCTATGATCTTCTCGGTAGTTCATAAAATGAGGCATTTGTTACTATTTTTCTTGTGATTTGACTGACTAGACATAACACCAACATGATGGGGTGGGCCTTTATGTGGGATTGATTTTTGTCTATGATAAATGAGATGCGTGCCAACAAAAAATTGCTCAAAAAAACTTAAATTTATTACTTTTTTATCAATTTAATTTTAAACTTTTCAATTTTACTAATTGAGTCTTAAATTTTTTTATATTTTATAAATTAAGCTCATCCAACTAATGTTAACTGAAAATTATTGATATGGACGCCAGTAATGCCATATTAGACAGCTGGCATTAATGTCGATAATTTCTTTAAATTTTTAAAAAATGAAATTTTCATTATTTTTATTATATATTGCTTTTCTTTCTTTCTTTCTTTCTTTTTATTTTTCTTTTTCATCAAGTCTGTGAGGGCAAACCAACATTTGTTGACCATAAGTGAAGGCTATGAAGCCCTTGCCGGTTGCGGGTGGGGGTCCTCGCCCTCACCTAGTGTCCGGCCTTCGCCTATGAATGGCAAGGCTTGGCCAGTGACCCTTGTCGGGCTTGGAAGAGGGAAAAAAAAAGAAAAGGAAAAAAAGAAAAAATGAAAAGAGAAAGGAGAAGATAAAAATTTCAAATTAAAAAAAAAAATCATATTAATTTTTCACATCAACACCGGCCATCCATTGGGTATCGGCTAAGCCACATAGAAAGGCCGGTGTCCACATTAACAATTTCCGGTTAAAATTAATCGGATCAACTTAATTGAGAGAATATAAAATTGTTCATAACTAAATTAACAAAAGCACAATAAATTTAAGATTTTTGAATAATTACGAACGTGCCTTTTTAACTACAAAAACACCCATACAATCGCACAAGAAAATCCCAAACTTCATTTCGGTATCAGCACAAATTTTACCCTCACCTTCGCTTAGCAATATCCGTCGAGAGCTGTTTCTCCCGCGGACGGAAGCGAATGACCAGTAGACGGGCCCTCGTGTAGCTCGGTGACAGCGAGGGCTCGCACCATTTGGTCAAAGCCAACCAATATAAAACGGTGGTTGGATACGTCCTTGCTTTGACTCCACGGACAGGCATCACCAGATGATGGGAAAACGAGTTCTCCAATTCATATCCGAAACCCACCTGTCGTTACATGGAAAGCTACAGTGCAAATTCCCAGTTCAAAGTTCAAACCTCTTGAAAATGAGTCGTTCTTATCGAATCCCTTTCGTGCGTTCGTTAGACGAAGGACCGCACCGTTCACACTGGAGTTGCCAATTCCACGTTAACCACTGCACTATACCTTCAATTGCGCAGGACCCTTCTCGGAAAAAAAATTTAACGTAAGGGGACTCTTCCACGGACGTGTACGTTCGTTTGACCACGTGGGTATTATGGAGGGGCGTTACCTGCCCCCAAGACCTGCGGCTGACCATTGACCCATCACCATGTTCGATGGAGTGAATAGTCAAAGACGCAAGACTTTGTTTATGATTCGATGCACCGTGTTTGCCCAAACACGGACTCACGAGAAACACATTGATCCCACAAAAATATATCTCTGTTGGAGTAGGGTTTGTCTACAATTTTAATGGTAGGTTAGGTAACGTATGGTTTTCCTCGTAGTTCCTTGAATTTATGGAGTTCTCTTTTACGCTGGGACTTGGGGTTATTTAGAAAGTGGGCGTGATTGATTTGTCCGTCCTAAATTGAGAAAAGCTGTATCCTCAAGCGGGAGGAGTTTGGTCGAAAATGAGGAGGTTTATGCAAATCGGGTTTTGTCAACTTCTATCATGTATCAAATACTGTTATGTGAACAAGGAAAGTTGATCTCGGGAACAAGTTGGATGATATTGGGAAATGGTTCCAGAGAAAATATAGTGAATTGTAGAGAGGAGATGCAACCAAGGGCTAATGAGTACAACATCAGCTCTAAGTTTTAGGCTCGTGCCAAGTTTAAAAAAACAATGTCTTTTTTATTGTCCAGTATCCATCCCAAGGCAATCCCAAATGACTTTGGTACATCATGTGATGAGTGAGAGAGAGTCTATGAACACAGCCTCGCATAAGTCCAAAATTTCATCAGAAGTACTATAGTTTCCTAGCTGCCTCCGGAAGAAGAGTAGTCAACACAACGATCTTTCCAAGTTCATTGTCCTTCTTACCTAAAGACTCCTTCAAGTCTCGGACCACATTATATTTGCAATTTTAGGAGGGGGGGTGTTTAGGCCCTGTTTGGTAACCATCCAAACAGTGTCGATTCCGATTTTTTGTTAAGAATCGGTTTGAACGAGAATCGCGTTTGGTAAATTTTTGTCAAAACGATTTTGGGAACAAATTTACTCAGAATCAGTTTTGGACAAGAATTCGAGAATCGGAAAAATATGATTCTCCGTCCGAGAATCAAAAAGAGAATCAAAAGTGTCCGAATCAAAAAAAAAAAATTATTTCTATATTTTATTTTTATTTCTTCCTAGTATGAAATATATATTTGTTGTATATAGAATACATATTTAATTTTATGTTATAATTTAGTATTTTTATTTATTACATATTGTATGGATATTAGTATAGTTTATACTATGGTTTATTATTTACTATATAATAAAAATTGATTAGTTAATATTTTTATTACTTAGTATAAAAATATAATTAATCAATGAATGGTTTATGAAAATTCAATATCAAATTTATTTTAATCTAAAAAGGTAATTAAAAAAGAATTGGAATAGAATTTAAAAGAAAAGATGAGAAAAAGAAAAGAAAAAGATGAGAAAAAGAAAAGAAGGGCATGAAGAAAAGAAAACAAGAAAAGAAAAAAAGGAAAAAAAAAAAAATGAAAAAAAAAAAAAGGAAAATGAAAAAAAAAAAATGAAAAAAAAAAAAAAAAAACAAAGGAAAAATGAAAAAAAGAAAAGAAAACAAAGGAAAAAGTAAAAAAATTATTTAAAAATTAAAAGAAATTGATTTGGAAATGAATTAATGAACACGTGCAAACGCAATTCTCTTCCGGAATTAGAAATTTTAGACAGTTACCAAACAAGCCTTAAAATCTTAGAATCGGTTAAGAACAGAATAAAAAGAATCGCCCGATCGGAATCGCCCAGAGCAGAATCGTTCAAACGCGCCCTTAGTTTCTCACGTGTCCCTCTATGTTGTTTTTTCAATTCGGTTCAGAAAGCCTTTTTTTTTTTTTTTTTTTTTTTTTTGTAATTTTACAGTGAATTAGCTCTCTGGTGAAGTAGACACTCTTCGTTGTGGGAATTGCTTACCAAATGAAGTTGTCTAAGAAGAATTACAAGAGCTCATACTCTTCCTAATACATATTTGTAAGGGGTGAAAGGATGTCAGAATCAAATTAGTTCATAAACTGTTCCCTATTGTCTGAGGGACAGTTTTCCTGACCAGATCGACCAGAATTGTTACCGGATTGAGCACCTGATCGATCAGCAAATTTAGCAAGATGTTGATAATTAAGATAGATAAGCAAAAGTTAGCAACGGATTGATACTAAAAGCATATATGGTTAAGAAAATATTTGCATGCCTCGCTCTATTTTGGGAGACGGACGCTCTACTATATAATCCAATTGCGGCCATTGAGTCAGCAATTAGTTACACACCTCTATCCTCTTTTACCGTAATAGAATATCGAGTGAACACTCGCAAATTTACTCACAATTGAGCTTTTCATTTGTATGTCTCGCTAGACTAGATAGTCGGCACATATGTTGCCATTATACCTATTCATAGATTGGTCATTCGTCCTTGTGAGATGTCGTCACAATTTTGATAATTGACAGAAACCACATTCGACTTTCGAAATCGATCCTCCAAACCAACAAAGAGGACAATAAAGAAACCATGTACCCAGAGAAATTGTTTCAAAGTCTCCGCCTTCATCAGGCGACCTAAGATCAGAAACCCTACAGCTTCGTGCATATATCAGACGAGAACCCGCTTTTGCATATCTACTCCCACCTGGCAATGTGGGAAGTAGCACTACCTGTTCATAAGGTAGGATAGGCTCCGGCCTCAGGCAATATAGTGAAATTGGCGAGAGGAAGAAGATAAATAGAACATCTCTGAACGCTTCCAAATTTCTCGGAGTCTCAAAGATTCAACCCTTTATCCTTTTGTGGTTACTGGACAGGTTACTTTACAAACTATTATGTACTCTCTTTTCTCGTATCCCTTCTTTTGTATTTAATGCCCTAAACAAGTACCATCATGATACACTCGGCCTAAAATTTCCCTCCTACCGAAACGGCCCAACCAACATCTTAAGTTACATTGATCGGTATCCCTGAACCACTCTGTCAACCTCCCTCCAAACCCCCCCAGAGCCCCGACCTGAATCATTTTCCACGCTGCCAAACAGCTCTCCCAGCGAATGTCGAATATCTTCCCTATTTGGCCAAGAACAGTGCTGCACTTCACACTTCTATGCTATAAAAGCAGGTCTTCATTTTCTGTATACCATGAGCCGATTCAATGAAGCTGAGAAGTGCAAATGGCAAAAGAACTGTTAACAAAGCATGGCAAATGATTGAACTTTTCAACATAAAGACAGATGAACACAACTTCATTTTGAAGTCTCAGGCAATCTCTAAAAAATCCTTAAGCATCTCAACCAAAGAAAAAGAAGAAGAACATGAGTGCTTGAAATGTCACGCATACTTACTGTAGCTTTATTCAATGTGTTTCAAGAGAGCTGTACAACAGACCAGCACAAGGGAAGCTCTTGAATTGGCTTTGTCTCCAAAAGTAGTGCATGTCACGTGGAAGTTTGATTTTCTTTAGAAACCATACGATCAGGGAATTTCTTTAGGATCTCAGCCTCTCTAGCCACTTGGATATCAGAAGGCCAAAAAGCTTGCCGCACCACTTTGAAAAGAAAACGAGGGAGTAATGCTACTACAATTATTAGCAAAATGGTGAGCCAATATGAAGGTGATTTTGCCAGATGATAGATGGTCCTGAAAATAAGCATTAAGAAAATCAGCTAAAAGATATTAATAAATAAACCATATTAAATCACAAATACATGAGACTGACCAGTAATTCGGAAAGACTGGAATGGAATCTAAGACCACCATACAGGCATATGTAATGACGATCGATCCCCACACAGCAATATGTGTGATCAATACCCATCTCTGAACGTCCATTGCTAAGTGAATGTTGACGAGAACAACAACTGATATGGTCCATAAGCTGCCCATGCTCCATATGTCAATTGAGCTCTCACTGTATATGAACAGTGGTATGTAAAACAAAACAAGACTCTGCCATAGTGTATCAATCATTGTGATCCAGAAAAGATGCAAATTGTAAGCCTCATGTCTATGGCCAGCACCGTAAAGTTTCGGATACCGCAAAAGTGTCTTATCGCTCAAGTCCTTGTCCCAAATGCCAACTATGACCGTTGGAACTGAAGTGTATATAACAGAATAGAACACACTGCTCCAGTCTGTTAAGGCAGAAGTAGTTGAAAAGGCTGTATACAAAATATACCTGCAAACACAGCAAGAAATGAACAAAAGAGGAAGCTAGGACCACAGTCATACACGGGAGCTGACTAAGTTTTCAAAATTTAACAGCAGAAAAGCTTTCAAAAGACCCCTGGCCAGATTTACAGCTCATATGGTAAAACAAATGGCTAGCATAAAATGAAACTTCCACCTTTTCTCCAGTTTTACAACCAAGCATTGCATGTAGCCAAAAATATAAAAAAGCAACTATCTACAAAAAAGTCATTGTATAACACTCTGAAGAGATGTTTTTCAGCAAAAAAACAAATTTCGAAAAGAAAAAGATAAGCATTTGCCAGGAATTCTGTCTACAAAATATTCAAGTTTCATGGTTAAAATAGGGGAAATGGAAGGCAGAACACCGAGTGTGCCACTTTAGGTCCCCCATAACACGTGCATTTATTTAGGTCCTAGTTGAAACATATGTCAAAGCCATCGTCAAGTAAATACAGTTGGACACCCAAAATGAAACAAAAAGGCGTACCAGAAAAG
Source organism: Eucalyptus decipiens (assembly GCA_014182575.1). NCBI lineage: Eukaryota > Viridiplantae > Streptophyta > Magnoliopsida > Myrtales > Myrtaceae > Eucalyptus > Eucalyptus decipiens. Next base: position 16,300,752 of record CM024619.1, read on the forward strand.
CATCAAGACAAAAACAGCATTTCGGTAGAAGTTGTACAGAACGAGATAACCAATTCGCTGGTAATTCCAGTGACCATGCACTAGAAGTAATCTTTTTAGAAACCGAAATTGCCCCATAGCAAAATCTGATGCCATGACCGCTTGACGCCCTTCCTGACCGCATATTCCAACACCAACATCAGCCATTTGGATCATGGATACATCATTTGCCCCTATCAAAACTCAATTAGTTAGACAAAACCAAGCATAGATAAATGAGGTTGCTAATGCCAACTTTTGTACTTCACATGTCTGACTGTAATCATCAACTAGCTTCTCAAATGGCCTAACACCACTGAGAATCGAGAACTAAGGAAGTACAGCAATCGACACAAACAGCATGCACATGCTACCAGCTGAAGTTTGGAGAAGATAGCTTACCATCACCTATAGCCAGCGTCATATCGTCGGTCCTGCTCTTAATCAAGTCAACTATCCCAGCTTTTTGCAAGGGTGCAACACGACAGCACAGGACAACACTACAAGAAGTTGCCAGCTCAAAAAGCTGTAGAAAAAACAAAATATTAGTGATACTTCTGCAAGTGATTCTCAAATAAATCCGAAACACTCAAAAGTAAGAAAAAAATCTGTAGGACTAACAGTGATCCTTCATAGAAATTGAATTGCAGCATATACTAAATAAAAAGCAAATACATGCCTCTGACTCCAAATCTTTCTCCAAAATGTAAACTAAACTGTTGCCGTCAATAATGAGTGCCAGTGGCACATTCGGTTTGGCTTCTTCTCTAAAAACAGTCCACTGGGGCATCTGGGAAGACTTTGTACGAAGAGAGACTTCATGATAGCCATTTTCAGAATTATTTCCCCTTCCAAAATCTTCATTTCTTCTATTCAATGATTTCACTACATACTTGTTTTTGGCACCAACTAAAAGATTTCTGCACTCATTCTCTGAGTTGCCATTAATGATGATTTGTTGCATGTCCGCCGTTAGTAGCTTGCAAGAGAGCCCAATAGAAATCGCTGTTTCCTGCTTATCTCCAGTCAAAACCCAGACCTTGATTCCTGCTTGCCGGAGAGACTCAATGGTTTCAGGAACTCCATCTTGTAACTTGTCTTCAATTGCAGTTGCACCAAGAAGATTTAGATTACACTCAATGAGAGCAGCCGTTTGACGAAGTTTTGCAGCTCTTTCTGTCAAGGAAGTGCTGGCATCTTCATACCTTATTTGCCACAGCTCAAGTTCTGCAACAGTAAGATCTCTTGCTGCAACGACAAGTGTACGTAGACCTTCTGATGAATACTCAACCAGATGTTTTTGAGTTTCTTCCCATATATGATCACCTCTTTCAGTATCTTTCGAAATAACACTGAACATAGAGGTGTCAGCTCCTTTCACAAGAACTTTCACGGCATTATTGGGAAACCTTATAACAACAGACATCCTTTTGCGCACGCTATCGAACTCATGCAGTCCCAAAACATCCAACCTATTTGACAGGTGTACAAGAAACTGCCAAAGTAAGAACAATTGTATGCTAGATCTCAATTCATGGCAAAAAAATACTAGCAAACAAAACCCAAAAATTTCCATTATACTACTAATCACATAAAGAGCCTACTGACCGGTTAAGCACTCAGTGAGCATGTGTCTGTGTACCCGTGAGAGAGAGAGAGAGAGAGAGAGAGTGGGGTTCTCTACCTTAGTGTCTCACCATTCACATCAACAACAATATGCCCAGATGTCCGCTCAAAAAGAGTGTATCCATAAGCAGATGCAGCAGCAACTAATGCCTGCTCATCTGGAGATTCACCCTGATAATCAATCGATACCGTGTCATCTTGTAGAATTGGGATCACGGTGTTGCATGCAGCTAGTGTAAGGAAAAACTCATGTGCACAAAGCCTTTCTCCTTCAATTACTTCTTTGTGCAATAACTTCATAAGTTCAGGATCAACAGCAATTTCCGACTTGAGCTTCCACCTTTGTGTCCCTGTACTTCTCTCTACAGAAAGTCATGCCAAATTGATAATATATTGGAGAAGACCATAACATAATCTTAGATAAATATATGTGAAAAAAACATTGTAACAAGAATATGGTGAAATACAAAGCACGTGTTCAGACAAAAGTAAACACTATGTTGTGCAATTAAAATACTAACAGATCGCAATGGATCAAAAGATTAAAGTACCTGCAAATATACCAGAAAGAAACACCATTGAAACTTTAAAACAAATGCACATATAGATGTCTTTGATTCTTTGAGCTGAAAAAGGAAGGTTGAGACTAATCATCTGGTCTCTTACTGAAGTGTTTGGAGCAATATAAAGAAAAGGAATTGCAGATACTTAGAGCTCCAACATAACAATCCATTAAGACAACATCAAATAGTGCCACAACAGATATTATCTTTATTAGTGAGTACAAAATTATGACTCTTTGTCCTCAAGTTATAATCAAGCCCATAGTAGAAATTTCAACCCTTGTCCTGCAGTGAATTTGCATCACATAGTCAACAGGTAGGAGTTTTTCCTCCTAGATGTATGAAAGCGTTTATCCTATACTTTTGGTTCCAAATGTATACATGAACCTAGAAGAAGCAGATTTGATAACTTGACATAGAGGATAAAATAGAAGCATAAATACATAAACAATTAAGTTCAAAATGCAATCGAAAAAGAAACACCGCAATCATCATCTGCAGAGTAGAAGAAGCAGAATCTATACCTGTAATGCTGGTCTCCAGCCATGGCAAAGAACTCCCATAGCTCTTACCACAGACGCTTGCTTTGCGGAATTCCATCTTGTTTTCAGTTAAGGTGCCAGTTTTGTCAGAGAAGATATAGCGTATCTGGCCCAAATCTTCATTTATGTTCAATGATCTACACTGGAACCTTGATCCAGAACTACTGTCATACATATGATTGTCTCCAATCATGAAATAGGACTGTCCTATTCGAACCAATTCCATTGTAATATAAAGAGATATTGGAATCATTATCTGAAAAACTATGATAGAACTGAGGAATGAGAAGAAAGTCTCCATGGGAATTCCATAATACTTGTATGTCTTCCCCTCTTTTTTTCCCACTGTGAAATATCTCTTTCTGTAGAACGGCAAAGTATCAAGCTGATACTTGTGACGTACTAGCCATAACCCCATTCCAAGTGCCACAACCACACACATGATGAAAAGAAAAATCGACAGCCACATGGTTTCCCTGTTCATATAACTTTCTAGTTTACTCCTCTTGGAAGGGGATGCTGCACTGTTCAGCATCGCCTTTGTTTCCTGTCCAGTGTACACGACAACACCAATCAACCACTCCGTGTTCTTCAACTGACAACCTCGCAAAACAATGTTAGACTGGCTGAGAGAAAATTTATGCCCATTAAAGTCCATGTTAGCTGTGAATTCATAGATATTTCTGTTTGGTTGCTCGCAAGTGATCACTCCAGAGATCTCGCAACCTTCAAACACATCTGAAGCAGTTTCCTGCCTCGCATATCTCGTCTTCAGGTTGGACTCGCCATCCAAATTCATTGTCTGAATGTACGCAAGCCCACTAGGGTCACTTGTTCGCAGCAAAACCATGTCACATGGAATTGTTTCATCCGAACAAATTTTCACCACCTCGCCAGCTTGTATATTTTTCCATCTCTTCAAATGAAACTGACCTCCTTGACGCACGAGTGCTTCCCGATTATTCTCTTTCCGGTCTGACCTGTGCCTTCGCCAGTCCTCATAGCCATCCTTAACAGCCGTGACAGAAAGCACAAAGAGAAGGGGGAAAAGTGACACCGTTCTCCCGAAGACTGCAAGTGGAGGGAGTTGATTGAGAGCAGCAATGGCAAGGAAATATAGGTAAGCAACGCGATGGAATTGAATGAAGAGATTCTTAGGCAAAAAAGTGATAATGGTATATCTGCTAGTTCGGATTTCATTGTCAGAGAACTCATAGTTTTCATTTGTCTTCCTTGGATCATCGATATATATCAATCTGGGATTCTCTTCATGAAACAGGTCCTCTTCAAACTGCGAACTTTTGTGCCGTACTCTTTCGGATTTCTTGTTCTGACCCACCGAGGAGGCCCTGGAAATTTCAAAAGGGGCGAAGCTGCTGTTGTTAGATCTGGGCAGGTCCATTGAACCCCACGCTACCTGCCGTTTCCTCCCCGGCGTGGGGCATTCCAATGGAAACCGCTGATGATAGCGCAAGTCAGCTGAATAGAACTGCTTCTTCAGGGCAGGTCGATAGGCTGGTGCGAGTGGTTTATCGGGAAAGATGTCCGAAGGAGATGAGTCTCCTTCTTCGCTTGTCAAATTGCTCTGTTTGTCATCGAGAGTAGACGACGTGAACGAAGCATCCCGGCAGAGACATCCAAAAGAGCCCGAGCTCTTATTAAGCTTCAACGGTGGCGGATCTGAAGATGACAGCAACGGCAGGCCAGAAGTCATAAATAACAATCCTCCGACGACCACATTGGAGAACCGGACGCATGGACGGCTGGATTCCTAAAAATTCAGGAAAAAAGAAGGGTCAAGCACCACCACATTGCAGAGCATTTCCATCCGCAGAGAAACCAAAGTCATACCGACACATCCGGGTTTCACAGCTCACAAACATGAAGATCGATCATTTAAACTCGCTCTCATTCTCCCCAAATCAATCAGGATCATCCCAACATCTGATAATTCATCACACCCACACCATTCAAACTACAAAAAAGAAAGAAAAAAGGGCAATGCCAAAAACCGATGACAAGCAGATGCTGAGGACAAAGGCAATTATCGCCCAAATTGCACACCCCGAAGAAGGCTCCCGCACGCTTCTACCAGATAAAGTCCTCAACTTTTCTCTTTTAAACGAGATAAATCACAAGCTCGGTCGCGGACAAAAAGAGCCTCTTCCCGAGTTTCATCATTTACAGGCAGAGGCCTGCAAATGCAGAATCCATTACCGAAAAAAATCCCAAAAAGAAAGGCCACCCAATTCAATCGAATGTCGACAAAATTCACACGGATACGAAGGCGGCAAACCGCAATCCAAAACCGACGGCCTAAAAAAAAAAAACTAAAAGCCCGCGATCCAACCAAGCTAAAGGGGTTCAGAAAATCCGGGAGCTAATGATGATTCGGCAAGGGAAACGCAATTACGAAACACGAACCTCAGCGGGATCGAGGAAAGCTCTATCGCCTCGGGGGAACCGCGAAACGGACGGACGCGCGGAGGGTGGGGCCACCAGCAGCTGACGACGGAGAGCCTCGTGCCTCGTTCGCAAACCTCCGATTCAATCAATGCGCTGAATGCGAAATCATGGCGGAAACGTCAGAAAGGCGCAGGCAGCAGCAGAGGAGCAGATCGCAGATCGCGCAGATCTGGAGGTACTTCCGGGGCACAGATCTCTCCTTCCTTTCCTTCGCTTTCCTTTCCGACGGGGGCAGACGCAGAGCAGGGGGGGGCGATTACTGCACCTGAATCATTAGGGAACACCAGATCGGCCTTCCAATCCAATCCAATCCAATCCAATCCAATCTGCGCGCGCTCGACGATGCGACGGGGGAATGGGAGGGTGGAGCTAGGGCTTAGGGCTCCAGGCACAGACGCAGAAGAGAGAGAAAGAAGAGAGAGAAAGGAGAGAAGAGAGAGGAGAGAGAGAGAGGTGGTGGTGGCGTCTGTGCGGATGGGTGTCGCCAAAGGCGTGACCGACGGAGGAAGACAGAGGGGAGGACGAGCGGTGTACCATCGATTTTGGCTCTTCTTTGCCCGCACAACTCCGAATTATTCCCTCCCTTTTATATTCAACGACAGCACCCAAAAAAAAAACAAAAAACAAAAAACAAAAAATTGCTCTTCATTACCAAAATAACTTTGTGCATCGATATATAATTTCAGGAGACCATAATACACCGACCCAAAAAAAAACAGAGACCATAATAATAACAACGACAATAATGATAATAATAATAATTAGAACGATGTTATAGCAGTTCAGAAATGGAATTCCGGTGTGCAGGTACAATTCATTGTACACATATAATCCTCCACGCCAATTACATGTGAATAGCTATTGATTCCACATGTCGCTTGATTTGTAAAAAGGTTTGAGTAAAGCTCTGTAGACTAGCGATTAAAACCTACAAATTTCACTTATTATATTCTCGTTCGAGTTGAATAATCGATGTACAAAAATTGCTTGCTGTCTTTGAAAGGAATTATTTAGTTTCGTTCATTATGTAGTTGGGCGGTCGAATTTTTAATCCGCACAATATGATCCTCGAACATTAAACATGTTACATGATTGCGTTGAATTTAATATTAGAAAGTATGATTATTATTATTTTTTTTTAATGATCCGAGAAGTGCCATACAGCCGGCAGCCAGCAAGGACTCACCTCCCACAAGCCGCAAGTAAGTCGCACAAATGACGAGGTGAAGAGTTGAACTGTGGCCTTGCGGGTGGCCAGCATGCAACTCCACCATCTCTGCCACTAATCGGGTGGGTATTTCTAGTAGATTGTTGGTGTGTCCATTATTTAAAAGATATTATCTAATAAAAAAAATGGTCATGAGGGTACTAAAAATTCATTTAGTATTTTTCATAAGTTATTTATTTTGTCCTCTTGCCTCTCTATATTTTGAATATATAGAGACAACCCAACAAGTACCATAAAAATAAAAATAAAAATTGTCATGGTGGTCACGATCTACTTACGTCACCTAATTTTGGGTCAAAATCTACTGGTACTAATCCGTTAGGAAACCAAAGTTAGTAAGAAATCAAATACATAAAATCTCGATTTGCATATAATTCAATGCTATTGGTTATACTTTACAATAATAAATTAAATTATCTCCACATCAGTCTCGTGTACCTTATCTAGAGAGATCTACATAACGATGGTCAACTTATAAGAAGAATTCGCAAATATTAATTTTTATTCAAGTCAAAGCTCATTAAGTTCATCATCTTTCACGCGAATCGTGATGCAAATATGCACGCACTTTATTTGCTTCCTCAATTTATTTTGCAAAGTTCTTTTGAATAGGCATATCATCTTAGCTGGAGCTTTGACTATTTTAGCTTCAATTTTAGTCAAATGTCACGATTGGATTTAACTTATATTTCCATATAAATTGAAATGGATAAGTTGCTATATAAGTTTTTATCGATCCTAAATTGAGCAAAATGACGCAAAAGGAATTTATGTAGCCCCATCTTTTCTTGATACGCAGATGAAGGCTTGATTATGAACCGAGAGTCCGTAAGAGATTCATGATTCGATTGCGATTGTCTTATTGCCATTTTGAACACTTATTTTATCCGTTATTTAAACAACATATGATTATCATTTAAATCACATAAAACACGGGTTTATGAAATTCCGTGAGTTGAGATTCAAAAGGAAGAATAGCACAAATGACCATATATCGTCTATAAACTTTTGATTTACCCAATATAATTCATGAACTTTGGCTGTATAAATATTATCCATAAGTCTATATCAATGCAATTTATAAATTATCGATAAATGTTCGAAAAGTCTTTAAACTATTTAAAGTTAAATTAAAGGTTAAGAGGTCAGATCAAATAAATTAGAGTTTAGCAAAGGGCGATAATCGGTGGTGTGGCAATGTCACTAACTTGGTTTGCAAATCGAAGATTGCGATCCAAAAATACAGGAAAAGTAAGATCAATCGGGAAATGCCCGACGTCCCATCTAACCATATCTGAATGAAATAGATGTTTTTATTTATTTTATTTTTATTTTAGAGTTTTAATTATTTAGATAGAGAGAAAATAATGATGGCGACGTCGCTTAAGGCGAGGGAAAGGGACCCGTCGGGGCCTTGGAAGGTCACCATCGCTATTAAGAAACTCGACATTTGCGGAATCCTCTGCACGCTTTTTCTGGTTCTCTTCATCTCATGATTAAGCTTCCAAAACTCACGAGATCAAAGCGTATCTCATCTCATTGAATTCGGAATGACCCAAAATTCGATGCAAATGTGAATCTTTCCATTTTCAACTTACCAAAAAACCAACATGCCCTGTCAACGGACCAAAAGCATTGCACAAAACTCTTCGAGGCATCTCGGTTAAAGAGAAAATTTGTTCAAGAAATCTCAAAGACTATTGCACTTTTATGAATTCGATTGTAAATATTTCAATTTTATCAATTAAGTCTTAAATCTTTTCGCATTTTACTAATTAAGTCTATCTAGCCTATTTTAATCGAAATTTATTGATATAGACATCGATCGTCTTATGTGTCAATTTTGTCATTGGTGAGCTACTAGCCATTGGTGATCACCAGCCATCAGCCTGCCCGAGCGAGAGTGAGCCCTGGGAAGGTCGGCCTCGCCTAGGCTAAATCTGGCGAGGGAAGTTCTCATCCAATCGGGCCTCACCTGTGACAAAAGCGAGGCTAACCGACCATCGACAAAGAGAAGAAGAAAGGAAAAAAAAAGCAAAAGAATAAAATATTTAGAAATTATTAAAAATTGTTCACGTCAATGAAATCATAAGATAATTGACATTCATATTATCGAATTTTAGCAAAAAGTAATTTGACAAATTCAATTGATAAAATATGTGCAACTGAAGCAATAGTGCCGGCTCAATTAAAAAAAAAAAAAAACCAATAGTGCCGGCTGATTGAATAATGCGCCTTCCGGAAAAGGTACAATGAAGACTGTACACGTCCGCTCATCTCCGTATATCAAAATGGGTAAATGGACAGCCGGTTGACCGCACGCCAGGGACATTAGCTTCCTTCCAAGCTAATAATCCATTGGAGTTTTCTCTTATTTCAATGCAAAAATAATTCACATGACAAACACTATGCGTTAAATCGTACCATATGAGTATCGGGCACAAAAGCTATGTACTTGATTCCCTTTAATAGACTTCGTATAAGTACATAATTTATATTTTGTGCTTGATGTAATTTTCATCCACCATTTGATTTATTATTAACTCTTCAGGTGAAATTGGCAAAGTACTGCACGCATTAGCTTCCTTCCAAGCTAATCTATTGGAGTTTTTTCTTATTTCAATGCAATTGCCTAAAAGTAAATCCTTCTTTTCAAATATACTTGGCAAGAAATGATTGACATGATACATACCATAAGAGAATCGGGCACAGAATCTATGTGCTTAATTCCTTTTAATAGACTCCATATAAGTACATAATATATATTTTGTGCTGGATGTAATTTTCATCCACCATGTGATTTATTATTAACTCTCGATGTGAAATTGGCAAAGTACTACATGCGAGGGAGATTAGCTTTCTTCTAATCTATTGAAGTTTTTTCTTATTTCAATGCAATTGCCTAAAAGTAAATTCTTTTTTTTTAAACATACTTGATAAGAAATGATTGACATCACAAACACTGCGTGTTATAACATCCCATATGAGAATCGGGCACAAATTCTACGTACTTTATTTCCTTTAATAGACTTCGTATAAGAACATAATATATATTTTGCACTTGATGTAATTTTCATTCACCGGGTAATTTATTATTAACTCTTGATGTGAAATCGGCAAAGCATTTCCATAGCAATTGCATTGGTTTCAAAATCGTCTAGGTTTTTGACCAAAAACAAAAAATCGTCTAGATTGGTCCAATGTCGATATCTTTAAAGTCATTTATATATTTCCAAACTTACTAGATTTTTTTCCCAATTCTTAGCTAGTTTCATTCGATATGCAAGTTATTGATTTATATTAGTAGTATCTAGAACTTTTTATATCACAACAAGTAGAAATCTCTGTTCAATATCTTTCTTTTATAAAAAATATTACGTTCGATGTATATTATTATTCACTCATCTAGCTAATACATTTATGAAATATGTGTCAATGGTAGATCGTTGCAAAATATCAAACAACAGCAGACAAACTAACAGATTGCACATTTATTTTATCCGCTTTTCCAAATGTTTATTAAGAGATCGTTCAGAGAACAACTTTTATTCTTAGAAAAATAATGGACAAAATAATTGTGAATAATACTAGTCCCATCGTGCTGTGGCCCGTGGGCACAGGCTCATCACCAGTAAAACTTTAATGTTTGAAAATTCGAGGCCGCTCAAATTAAAATAAGGTACTTGAAAAGGACCTTTAGCACATACATATCCCTCACCACGATACCTATATTTAATACATACTGTTGCTCTACTTAAGTGCTTCTTACAAGACCAGTCTCGCCATCAATGTGGATTGTTGGCTAAAAAGGAAAGACAAAAAAAAGCAAATCGATTTTCTCTCGTAACCTACTGACATCAAAAGGGAAATTACCGATGCAAAGGTGATCAAACTTGCATTCGATAAAAAGGAAAAATCATGAACAAATCGGATTTGCTTTAAAAACTTTAATAACCTAAAAGGAAAGTTGCCAACGCAAAGGTGACCAAACCTACATTTGATCACGAAAAATTACGAGTGAATAAAATAACTAATGCATAGTTGCATAACTTTACAAAGTGAGATTGATCACGTTCGTAGGATCATGGTTGCGGGGGGAGACAACATAAGAAAGATTGGATGACCTGTCCTGTTTAGGATGGTCAACCCAGTCCAACATTTTCCGCCATACATTTACAGACGTGTTTTTTGAGAAAGTGGTCAGACCTTTGGTAAATTAACATGAAGTAGAGGAATGCTGAAGTGGACAAAAGAAACCGAGGAGCTTATCAGAACAGCAAGTAAATTAGAACGTAGGCAACTTACAAGCTGGTGAATCAAAAAGAAATTTCCACAACAGATGTAGCGGGGCGCCGGAGTCAGAAGTTTCATATTGTTGCAACCAGAGTTGTTCTCAAAGACATGTTAATCTATCGAGCAGTCATGACAATGAATACTCTTTTCTTATTTGAGTCGAAGATGGAGATCGCAAAACAGCAAAGGAAAGCTGAAAAGTATGGAGCTAAACCTATTGTGTGCACAGTGCATATATAGATGGAGAGATCAGCAGAAGTTTGGGAAGTTGAACTTCAGTCGGATTACAAAGAGCAGCAGCCAATGATGCCAAACCAACTCAGAGTTTATACAACAGATGCTTGAGTTACATAGGTGATTAGTAAAATTAGACAACCAAACCGAAAATTTGGCCCAGTGATCAGATAAACCTCAGTCTTGAATCAGCGTTATCCTGCCAGTTGAACATATGTCAAAAAGAAAGTGCGATAATGCCTGCTGGATTAGGTGAGTGTCCCCGTCACTTCTTAAAACATACACATGCTTTCTAAAAGTTACTGCCGCCTGCTTGAACTCGAGACTCATAGAAAAGTCTCACGGTTGAGTAGATGTGCGAAGGTTCGGCCATTGCCCCATTTCCGTAGTCACCACAAGCCAGCCTCTTTGATACAGGAGGAATCAGAGAAATTCCAAGCTCATCAACTGTCATAAGGTGCCGCTCTGTGAAGGGGTTGTTCCACATGAAAGTGTTCATAGCTGGTGCGACAAAGAGGGGCCTGGTGTAGTCCCATGCTCGAACGATGCATGTTAGCAGATTGTCACACAAGCCTCCTGCAATCTACAATGAGACGGCACAAAGAACTAACAAATCAAACTCTTTCTCCATAACCAAAGGAAAGACAATTAAATGAACAAAGAGAAACTAAATGACTTCTATGCAAGTCTGTGATGAGCACACATCAAAATCTTTTTATAGGAAAGAGACTTCTGCTGTCTCCAAATGACATAAAGGTACAATGAAGTATATAACTTCAGACAATAACCAAGAAATGACTCAATGCAAAGGACTCAATGACCCAAGTATCCAGTACAAACAACAAGAAGAATATCCTGATTGCTTGTATGCTTTACCTTGCCCAGCGTATTCGCTGATAGTGGAGCAATGATCATGATATCAGCCCATCGGCGCAGCTCAATGTGAAGGACGCTGTCCCCTATTTTACTCCAACTTGACCATTCATCCTCGTCAGTGTAAAGGACTACATCCCTGGGCAGTGATGCTCTATCAATGAAATGTAAAGAAGCCTTAGTGGCAACTGCTTTCACTTCGGCCCACTCAGAGAAACAATGACACAGGTTCGCAAACTTGATTGCAGCCACGCTTCCACTAGCGGCCAGCAATATCCGCGGCTTCCTTGGAGCACTATTGGTTGGTAACGGCCCTCTTTCAGTACCTGCAGTTTCTGCCGATGCCATTTATACCTACCGATTGAAAAGGAAAAGCAGGAACATCATCAGAAACAATCTGTAAAAGGTTGCCCCCCAACTCAGTCAAAATAATCAACATGTTTAAGCAAGCAAAGTCCAACCGTGACACATAAGGAAAACAGTGCCTTTTCTTAGCACAATACAAGAAAACTAACTCTCAGAAAAGGCTTGCAGAGAACTATTGACACCTCAAAGCAGCACCGGATCTTTGAGTTCCTCATTCCACAAAGGAAAAATACTCTGGCCTAGTGATCATAACTACACGAGATTCTCGATATGAACTGCACACTTTAGTGCCGATTTCATGGTTATGCGATTTGAATCTTAAACTGAAGTATCGCGAATTCACGATAAACCCGCACCTGCAATCAAGCAGATGCAAACCCATCTCACTCAACCGGCAAAGGTCTCATCCAGTAAAAGTAAGAGCAGACACCTATCAACCCTTTCACATTCTCAAACAAACAATCCTGAAACTTCACTGCCAGCAAACGCCACTCCCGCTCCCCGCTTTACGGTGCAGCAAAGCGAAAATGGCGTGTAAATTGACGCCACCCATCACGGCGGGCCACGTTTACCATCTTTTCTCATTCAAATCCCACACACACGCTAGCTAGCTAACAGTAATCCTTCCCCAATCGCAACGCCCGCGCGAAGCAAAACTTCCGCAATCCCTCCTCAACAGCCCGATCAAACTCAGCTCCCCCGAAAATGATCAAGTCAATTCCTTTCCCGCTCCCCAGTCAACTCCCAAGAACCGCATTTAGACGTTGCAGAAAGAATCAGAAGAGGGTACTTCCAAAAAGTCCTCGAACACGCGCTAGACCGGGAATCGGCCAAAGCGAAGAAATCATCGGCCGCACCGCCGCCCGACCGCCTGGAACTCGGAGATCGAGAGGTGGGCTCGAGCTCAAGGGCGCGCTAGGGCTTTTGCGAGTGGGAGATGCGTGGAATTTGAGATGTATAGCTACCCGATCACCGCTGAAAAAAGGGAAAGGCTGCTTACCCGAAACAGAGAGCCGCCGCCGACGACGAGGAGAAGACACCGCGCGGTCGGCTCGCGGCGGCCGACGGCCGGCGAGGGGCTCGTGCGAACCGCCGAGAGGTTGAAGAACCGGTCTGCTTGGCGATCGGTCGCTCGAGGTCCGGTCTCGCGGTTCGGTGGCCGGAGAAAAATTTGAATGGTAGAGAGAGAGAGAGAGATGCGCTAAATAAATTTATTGGAGCACCTCATACTTCGAGTCTTCGACAAAGAAATGATGATAATGTGTTTTCTTTTTTTGGTCGGTAAATTATAATAAAATGTTAAGAAATGAAAGTCTATGTCTTACATGAGTTTATTTGGAGAGACAAATTAAGAGCCGCCTTATGTGTCATCGTATCAGTATATATAAAAAGGTGAAAAAGGTTTAGCTAATTTTCGTCCAATAATATTGTAGATTAAAATCACGAGATTTGAATAAATAAATAAATCTCATAACCCAAAAAGTAAAAGTAACTTCTAGTAAACCTCTAAATTCCAAAAAGCAATAAAAATTAGACAGAATAATGGAAAAGTTCTACGGATAACCTTAGATACTCCTTAAGCTCAATATCTAATTGCCCTTTTTTTTGTCTAGGCAACGCATCCAACCGGATAATTGCTCTTTTGTGCGTTTATTCAAGTAAAAATATTGTCCACGAACTAGTTTTCTGAAATTTCATTTGTTTAGTTGACTAAAAATGATTATGGTCAAAGAGATATGCATACTCAAAGTTCAAAAAATAAATTTTCCAACTCGAAAATGGACATCTTCTTGAAAAATTATTTCGAAAAAATCATCTTCTTTAATCATGAAATTTTTCTTGAAACGTACGCCGCCTTGGGTTGCTTCACGAGATGCGCAACGTGGCTGTTGCGACTACAGACAGCAACGATATGGAATTATTCACAGTGCTCCAAGGAATGCCACAGTGCAGGGCCCATCAGACCTCATGGTTTTGGCGCAATACAAGGCTTTATACATGGCTCAAATCATTGAGAATCCTTAATGCATTGGTGCAAAGATTGGAAAAAGCTACCAATCGCCTACTCTTTTGGCCTCCTTTTGCTCATCCAAACCTGCATCGAATTGCAGCAGTCGTTCCTCGAAATCTGTCGAATGCTCCGTCGCAATCACTATAGTACTTGACAGAAAAGGCTCTTGTGGGCTCTCTTTCGAGCTGATCGACGGGTAACGAGCATCACCAAGGAGCCCTTTTATGGACTTCGACTGGAAGGTCCTCCACAGAGTAATGGTTGTACGCTAAATGCCGGGATAGTGCGTATGCTCAGGGATCATAAGAAGTCCATTGGAAGGTCCAAGTCGTCCTGATTTTCCCTCGATTTAGGATGGGATCTCCTGCGCCGGAACTCTCTTCTCGTGCGGCGATCATTAGCTAATCTATCTTCTTCAAGATCATAATATTCTTCCACTTCGTTGAAGGATTTCCCGACGTTCTGGGCACCCCACCAACCCTGGCACATGAGATGAAAGTTGCTAAGTAGGGGGAATGTGCATAAGATTGAAACAAAGGGGAAATGGACCAAAAAGCAAGTTAAGAGGTTGATGTCAGAGATGCTCTAGAGACCATCATTGGGCATGTAGCAATGAAACAGCTGTTGATACGCTAGATGTTCTAGGGGACATGAAGATTGGTTTTTGTCACTCTTGACGTACCTTTGTTAGCCTCTGTAAGCGTGCTGCTGCAGCTTCATGCACGAACACTTTATCCGATGCAACTTCTAGCACATCCTCAACAAACAAAGCATAAGTACTCACCTGAAACAACAGCAAGCATATATACAAACATGAATTTTGAAGTTGACACGTATTCCATAAAAATACCCATCAAGACCCCACACGCACGCATGCACGCACAGGGGCCCGGGCACACGCAGAACACTCAGTTTGCAAGATCAAAAGGAACGCTTCACATACCAAACTTGATGGAATGATTGAGATACCGAATGAATCAAGCTCAAGGGACTCGAGAGCCCCTGAATTAACATTAAATGTGTAACCTCTGACCTAGCAAATACCAAAAGGAAGTTACTTCAGAAAGATAACACTCATGATGACATGCTGTAGCTCCTGCAAACGTAGCTATAAAAAAGATATAACTAGTGCAAATTATCATTATACCTTGCCAATACTTCTTCTGCCAGGAGTTACAACTTCATACCCTACCTAACAGAAATAGAAAGCTCTTAATAGCAAACTTATGCATAAGCTCCTGAAACAAGCAAGCAACTGATGCAGAAAAATAACAGTTTTCAGGTACAGAATTCATGTTCCCTTAGTATTGCACGCTTGTCAATAGCCAACCAAAACTCCACCATCCTTTTTATATGTGCATACAATGAATTAATCGACTATGTTTTGTGCACCTTTCTCCGGAACATGTCAATTTTACAAGGAGAATCTAACCCAACACGTCGTCAAACCTCACTCAGACCTTCCTTAGACAAGTTCCATAACAAGTCGAGCACTACTTATGCAGATAAATAATTTGAAAATCAAGAGAAAGAGAAACTCTAGCGTACAGAAACATACCAATGTCTCCAGCCCCACCATTTTCAACTCATTCTCCATTACCCTCTCATTCTCAACAAGCACAACATCACCTACCTGCCACAAAACTTTGGGCGATATTAACAATCAAAAAAACTACTCAAGCAAGAACTTGAGGGCCATAATATATCGAACGCCTCAGACTCACTGACAAATATATCAAGTATGTTCATAGTCAAATTTACTCCATATAAATACCAAGCAACGACTCTGGATAACTGCTAACCAAAGTGGTGGAACCTTAAATTTGTGAATGATATACGTCACAACAACGAACATCTCACTATTCCAGAGTAAATGCATCCACCGTAATGATTTGCAGACAAAAGGGAAATGCAAGGTTACTCAGTAAAGAAAAAGTGAAAAACAAAATAGCACCTGGCAGACATCTTCAAGAAGAAATCTCTCTGAATCACCAGAAAGCAAATTTGGCCTCACTTCCACAATCACGACGTTCCACTAGTCCAAAGAAAAATCTCATATTAAAGATGACAATCTCCAATTCCCATAAGCGATGCAATGTGTCCTTATAGCATATGAAAATAATCAAGACTGCAAATGAACCTGATTCTTCCCTTAATCACTGGTTTTCCAATGGATACTCCATTATTAAGTGATTGCAAGGCAAACTTGACTTGAAGGCTGATTAAGTAGTACAATCAAGTGCGAAAGCAAATGCGTTCACTTAGGTACATCTCTATCTTCCTCCAACTATCGAATAAATTTAGATAACTACAAATAAGATACCAAATGCAAAAAATAAATAAATGCACAGACCAACATGACATTTACTATTATCTGTCTTGTTAGCTTTTTGTTGAAGTGGTTCGCTCTGATTGACTCTAATTGAATACCAGTAAACTCCAGTAGTTGGTATATAAAGACAACACTTTTAAGCCTTCTTTACAATTCATAGTCACCTGCTAAGGCACAACCCACCTAGATCTTTCAATGAATAATCTCCAGCAGGCACGAGAGATTTTGCTTCCCACAACAGATAACAGAAAAACTACAAGAACCAAGATGAATACTAGTAAACTCCAGGAGTTGGTATATAAAGACGACACTTTCACGCTTTCATTAACATTCATAGTCACCTACCGTAGCACAACCCGTCTAGATTTTTCAATGGATAATCTTCTGCAGGCACAGATATTTTGCTTGCCACAACAGACAACAGAAAACTACAAGAACCAAGATGAATACTAGTAAACTCCAGGAGTTGTTATAAAGACAACACTTTTAAGCCTTCGTTAACGTTCAAAGTCACCTGCTACAGCACAACCCACCTAAATTTTTCAATGGGCAATCTTCTGCAGGCACGCGAGGTTTTACTACACGAACCAAGATGAAGAATTCCGTCACTTACCGAGAATGTATCCACCCAGAGCTGAGAGACGAACCCCAAGCCAAGAGCAGATTCGATGCTGATCACTTGCTTCGCCACCATACTCGATCGCCTCATCACCTGTCGCCCACCCCTCACCCTCAATTTACTCTCCGATTCCTCTTCCCTCCTCAACGCGACGCCGGCATCGCCGCCGTCGCCGCTTAGGAGCACCTCCTCCTCGTCCACCCCGGACCGCGCCGGCATGTCGGCGCCCACGTTTCCTCCTTCCGCCGCATCACTCCCGCCGCTCCCACTTCCCTCCCTCGATCCCGCGCCGCCGCCTCGGTCCGTCTCCAGCTCGAACCGCTCCTGCCCGTCGTCCTTGAGCCCTAGCCGGCCGTAAAACTCGCGGTCCCGGGAACCGAAGTCCGCGCCCCTCCCGGAGGCGCCGCCGGCCGACTTGGCCGCCGGATGCCGGGCGTGCGGCGGGTTTCTGAATGTAAGAGGACGGCGGGTCGCGAACCGCCCGGCCCTCGGCGTCGGGAAGGAGGCGGTCGAGGCTAGCTTGCGGCTCCTGGGGAGGAGCGACGGCGGAGGAGGAGGAGGAGGTGACGGGACGCAGTCGCACATGGTGGAACGCCGGGCGCTCGAACCTCAACGAATGTGGCGGGACATCGTCGTCACTGGTCAGCGTGTGCCGCTGCAATGAAGAGAGAGAGAGAGAGAGAGAGAGAGAAGCCGAGAAGATAATATCCACGTGTCACCGTGTCGGGCGCTTCGCAGAGATTAATGAATCGAAGTAATATTTTCTAGGTGATGAACGATTTCCTTCATTTTGAAGAATGAATGACGAGTAATTTTCTCATCTTCGACGCTTTTGCAGTTTTAGTTTTCCGGGAAAATTTTTCTGATGAGAAGAATAAATTAAAGAGAACGACAGAAAAGTCATTTCCTTGAAGAGATATTATATTATACGAGCGTAATTAATGTTTATGATGATATTACGCTTGCAGTTGTACACGGATACAGAGCAAAAAGACATCCTTTGCAAACATTGATTCTGTGGTATAAAGAAGCTGCACCGGAGATGCATTTCTCTTTTGCATAGTTCACCGAATTCGACCTGGAACCGGTTTGTACGGATCCGTTTTCAAGCACGGCGTGGTGTCAAGATTCACTGCCTAACGGAGATCAGTCTCAGTCTCAGTACGAGGGAAACATGCTATCGGCACGGTGGTCTTGAAAGAGGGTTCCTCTACAATTCGTGGTGACACTGTCCGAACTCCTTTTCAAGCAAACAGAAAAAACTACCAAGTAGCTCGACTGCCGCATGCCGGAGGAAAAACACCCGACCCACACGACCTTATTGTACAGAGGACAGTGAGTTTTGCCCATGTCATCAGGATGATTCCTGCAACACTGCCCTACCTGAGACATTGGACTTGATTTCTTAAGATTCGCGATCACAAGACCGGAGAGCCGAGCTGATATCAGAGACATGCAGAGAGCCAACAGGTACAGGCAGCGAGTAGAAGAAGACTGGACCAGTATTCCTTTTATGAACCATGAATTATATCTTAGGATCTGCTCGTAAATGAGAAAGCTCCTGGCTTTACAAAATCTGTACATGATAAGCAGGAAAGAGTTTAATGTAGAATTGAATGCAAAACAGTGGCCAATGAATGAGCGGCGATACTTGCACTTACATCATTTGCCAACTTCCTATTTTCTCATGCTCAGTTTTGAAAGAACCGCAGCTGCTTGGTCGCCTCCTAATAAAAAATAAGGATGCCTGAGGGCGGCTGCGGCCGATAATCTTCCCCTTCTCAGGAAACCTCTCTCTGAGATGAGTTTCGTGGCCAGGTCCCACCCTCTTCCCGAGTCGAGCTCAAGAATTGTCAAGTCGGGCCTCAATCTCGTGTAGTCTTTCCATTTATTCAAGTCGTATTTAACTGCCTTGATTTCAGAATTGAAATTTTTCAGGCCTGAGGAGGTCCTCAAGGTTGGGATCGCCATTTGCAGGAGAACGATTCCAGCAGAGTACATGTCAAACAGATCAGGACTGTTCAGCTGCAAATACAGTACAAACCGTAATTTAGCATTTCAAACGGAAAATGGTTGATATTTCGGGCTCATCTGAGCTCGCAATCAGAACATATCCAAGCATAAAATACTTAATATCTTCTTGCCCCATCAAAGCTCCAAAGGAGCGAATTGGTACTCCCCATCTAGTTAACCAACAAAGAAAACTAGCTATGACAAAAAATTGACGTGAAAATAAGATTTATGCTCTCAATATTTCCTTTACTGTAGTAATTTCCTTTTAGACTGAAACAATTCTCATTCTAATTCATTAGGATTATTCAATGTCAAATATTTCAAATTAACCAATGGAAGCCTTGTCCAGAAAGCTGAAAGCATCGTTGATGAACTAGAAAGACGATAACAAACGCCTTTCTCTTTCATTTGATACACGACAAGTCATAACCTACTCAGCAGAACAGCAGTTACCTGCCACAGAATGGGGGAAAAAAAGGCAGCAACTGGCTCTGGAGGTGGACTTGGAGTTTCCTCCGGAAGTACATAAAGTTCGGGGGGACAATAATCAGGATCAAGCAACCCGCGATTTGGCACAAAGTTCTTGCCAATACGAAGGTCTGTGGCTGCCCCAAAATCAATGAGCTTAATCTGCCCTTTCTTTGTCACAACCAAGTTGGCTGGCTTTACATCCCGATGGACAATGCCAGTATCATGAATCTTCTTCAGCGAAGTTATAATCTGCCGCATCACTTGCTTAATGATCAACGCATTCCGCTTAACGGAGTCTACCCCTTGCAAGACTTTGCCAAACATGATGGACTCTAGATTCAAAGGGAAGCTGCGACCCTTCATGTAATCGGCAAGGTCTAGATCTCCCTATTGCAAGAAACACAATTACCTGGTCAGCATGAGGACACATATAATGGCAAGTATCTGACCTTCGTCGTCAGTAAGTCGCGGTGATAGCAGATTACAATCTCTTTGTGCACTTGAAAGGCGAGCATAATTGAAAGAGAGACAACTCTTCCAGCAAATCACGAGTGATCCAATGAAGATATAGCAGAGGATCTTGACATAATGTTTAATTAAAGTTAGCGCTTATCCTGAGAAATAATTACCTCAAATTTCCAAACCAGCCATTTCTCACCCTTGGTGTATCGCGAATTTGTCTTATCAGCAACAAAACTCCCTAAAAACTCAGCACAGGTCTCAGGCGCTGCCCGGGACAGCCTGTAATTGAACCACTCCTCAAAATCCCCACATTCTTCTGCGCCTTGTACTCCAACCTTAACCTGAACATTCTCATCGAGGCAACCAACAAAAAGATTATCTTTCTTTCTCGACATTACCAAACATCTTCACATAAAACCAACACAAACCCATTAAAAATTCACCCTCTGCTTCAAATTGCAAAAACATACGCAGGACACCAAGCTTAGTCCTTTTTTGAGCTACAACATCTCTTTCATTCAACACATCAAGCGAAAACTGGAGGCACAAAAGGCATGATTTGATGATTTATGTTTCTGGGTGTCTGTGGCTTACCTGTTTCAAGATGACCTTCTCCTTGAACCTCTCGTCCAAATTCAAAGCTCTCCTGCCACGCCCTCTCTTTTGCACTCTCTCCTCAACGTTCAAATTCTTGGGGACGACAACCCCAAAGTACACAACCCCAAAAGACCCCTCACCCAATTTGTCCCCAATCAGAAAGTCACTCCTCTTCAACCTCCTCCTCCCGCTCAAGGTGTCCAGACCCACCTGCAGCGGAGCCAGAACGTAGGCATCGATGGCGCCGATCAACACCCCGGGCCTCGCCGTCAAGTAAACCCAAGTGAGCCCACCGAATATCACGACCCCCCATCTCTGCATCTCCGGCAGTTCCTCGGCCGCGCCCAGAATTCGCTCGTACCCAGATTGGAAGAGCGGGACCTGGGACAGCGACTGGTCGACCAGCTGGGCAATGTCGCTCGTAAAGGCGTCGCATTTGAGGGTGTTCGTGGCCTTGGCTCTGTTCGAGAAGAAGCACAGATGGGAAGCTGAAGTGGGTCTCGGAGAGGAAGGAGAGAGCGAGAGATGAGCGCATTTCGGGTTTTGCTGGGTTGAAGCTGGCGGTGCTGGGAAGAGCAAGGAAGCCATGGGGATTGTTGCTTCGACGTAAGCAAAAGGAAAAGGAGGGAGCTTTCTTCGTTTGTTCGATCGTTTGTTTCGGGAAAACTGAGAAGAGTCAGCAGAGGTTGCATTTTTGCCGCGTCAGCAATGTTTGGTTTATCCAGTGAGAGTAAGGAATGCTTGGTTACCAAGAACCGGGCTCGACGAAATCTGTTACAGAATTCATCACCCTGTAGAAGAGACTTCAAATTACTTCAATATATACTGCTCGGTTTGAACTATAACTGCTCGGCACTACTAATATAACTCAAAGACTCGAGGCTAAAACGACCCAATGGTAAATTTCAAAATAATTATGTTATTCTTTTCGTCGATATTTGATGCTCCATTTTGGAAAGGAGAGGAATGGAAGGAAAAGAAAGTCCGGGTGAAAATTCAAGAAATGTTGGAATATTTCTTGTCAATTGCGACAAGAGGAAAGATGATTCTCTTCTCTATTTTCCATTCCTTCCCTATTCATAGTCGTTTCCCAAACAGAGCATTAATGAGAACTAAGCGAGGCAATAACAGGTTGAGAAACTATGGAGAAAACAATCATGGAAGGTATTTGGGAAAGAAGAAATGGGAGAAGAATAGAGGCAACCAGAGGACTAGACATCTTTTACACCAGAACCAACGTTTTGAACACAATGCAAACATTTTTTTCCAGAATAAGACGCGGTCATACTCATATATACAAATACACATCCCAAGCCAAAAGATTTAGGAACAGAGAATTTCATGAGTAGGAATCAGAATAATCACAACAAAAGAAAGCAAAAGAAAAGGGTCCCCTTGCACCAACTGAAGAAAGGATCCCAAATACACACATACACACAGGATCCAAATACACACGCGCACACACACCGACAACCGATTACAAATTCGTGTCTAACGTGGGTTGGCGGAATCAAGGATTGCAGTGATCTTCTTCTGAAGCTCAGGCTTGTTGGCACCCACTAGCTTGTCGATTTGCTGGCCATCTCTGAGGAAAAAGAAAGTGGGAGTGGCTTTAATATCCCAAGATGTGCTCATCTCCTGCATAAGTTCAAAATCATCAATGCATTTTACACGGGAAAGTGGAGAAGAACAACAAACATTGTCGATTGTTCTATATGATGATCATGATGCTATGTGACTCCTGTTTTTCTGCATAAATAGATCACGGATCACTTGGTGGAACTGGCAATCAAATCATTGAACTTTTAACTTTGATCACCAAATGCACTAGCCTTTCGAGTTTTTACAACATATGTACTCTGACTGGAATCCAACAATTTTTT
This sequence comes from Eucalyptus decipiens, assembly GCA_014182575.1. Lineage (NCBI taxonomy): Eukaryota > Viridiplantae > Streptophyta > Magnoliopsida > Myrtales > Myrtaceae > Eucalyptus > Eucalyptus decipiens. The sequence goes on from CM024619.1 coordinate 16,323,349, forward strand.
GGCAAGTACTGACATGGCAGATATGTGATAATTTTCTAGATGCCATGTAATTGCCATGTGGGCATTGACGATAGCACTTGACAGAAAATAGATTTCATTCCAGCCATAGCGTATCAGTTGCAAAAAAGTGAAAATTTAGTATATTGGCTGACTGAAATCAAAATCAGTGACCTGTCTGCAAATTCCACTAAATTTCAATAACCCCTAATGGAATGTACTTCGCCTTTCTTATCCTTATTTGTGTTTTACTTTTCATGTATTGTGAACACTTGTGCACTTGCTGCATTCAGTTTAAGGGCTAAAGTGGAAGAAAACTTTGAAGACAACTGCATGAGCATGTGTTTGTTGTTTAGGCTAAGCGTTTGGAATTAAGGATTAAGGCAAATAAGTAAGTTTCATTGCTTACAGTTAGCTCATCCACATCAACCACCAGAAACATGATAGAAGTATGTTTCTCGGACAGTTCCGAATAGAATGGTGCCATCATCTTACAAGGACCACACCAGGTTGCACTGAAATTTGCAAGAACCTGCACAGAAAGCCAATTAAATTAGAAACCAATGCAAATTCAAGAATAATCGGATAAATACAATTTAGTCTCCCATGGTATTCTTATGCGAGAAGCACAGCTCTGAGACTGTTCATAAAATTGCGGCCTAACTGATGCAGTAAAGAACATCTTATTTGAGCATATTCAACCAAAAGAGAAAATGCTGAAAGACATAATTAGGCATGCTACCTAATACAAATAATTATAAGTTAAATTTGCGACCTAAAAAAATGATCTGCTGATGTGATTCTTGACAATTGCTCATACAAAATCTTTTCCCAACATACCTCGTAAAAATCAAACTAATTAGCATTGTGTTAATTTTGCTCATGAAACACTTCTAAAAGCAGCTGCAGAGTACTTACAATCTTGCCATCTTTATTTGCTTCTGACAGCTTCTGATCCCAGCTTTCTTTGGTAGTAATGATGTGTACATTCCCACCAGCAAATTCAACATGTTCATCAGAATCATCTCCATGCATTTGGTTCTACAAGAATTGCACATGTGATAAGGGCTTTAGAAATAAGCAAGACACAAGTCTAGATTAGGTTATGACATCATGAATGCACCTTTAGGTGTGTGGCTATGGAAAAACCAGTATTACCCAGGGCTGTTGATGATCAGTAAATATCCTGTTGTCAACCGTTCAGCATAACCCACAGACCACCATTCCCTCTTTATGTGGTTCAAAGAGCTAAAGTCCGCATTGCATTACTAGTATCTCGATTGTAGTGAGATTTTATGAATCACCTATTCAGCCATTGGCTTAGGGCAAAAAATTTTCCATGAAATTGAAAGGCCATAGTGATCATTCCAAAAAGTCTTTCAATTCACAAAGTAAATTTTCCAATGGTCATATGTCATGGCATCTGGTATCGCTGAAATTGTCCATAGTACATTCTCTTCACCTCAGGCTTTTGACATATGCTCAGTTTGAAAGCGACAGTTATCAGCTGTCTTTTGCAGGCAATTCAAGTCCTTCAGAAGGACTATGTATCCATTATATCCATTGGAAGAATCACATCCATGCATTCAAAAGCAAGGTGATGGATAAAATAGTTGAAATTGATGGATTGAATGGCGCATTAAAACCACAACTAATGTTGCCGTGGGGAAGTTTTTCGATGTTAGTGTCATCAGGTCAGTAAATTCCCATAAATTTTACATAGGCTAGGAGTTCCACTTCTGACAACCCTGCCTTCCCCCATCTCACCCAGTGTGCTGATACGAGGTTCATCAAGGGAAAAAAAACATGTAAACACGATGCGAGCACACACTTAGCGGAACCGAGACATGAATTTTCAATATGCACTTTTTTGGACAAAATTTGCTACAGGCGGCTGATCAGCAGATGCTTAACAGGCAGCCTTCCATAGGTGCACCAAGAAAGCACCTAACGAACATGGACTTTTAAACTGAGTGCATACCCCGCAGATTATGCAGGCAAATGCATATAACCTCGATTTGTTTTTACTTTTTAGTTAGCAACGATAGATAAATTTGACTGCTATTCAATATGATTACATGCATGATGTTATAGAATAAGATAACTACAAAGGAAAGGTTTCTTCTCACTTAAATGCTATTATATATCACATGAAAAATGTGATGACAGGTTTAAATATAGGCTAAAACTTTCCCAGATTGCAGAGCCAAACTTGTGACTGAATTAGATTCCATTCCACCAATCGTTTAGCTAATCCCATGAAAAATTTACCTTAGGGTAACACTGTCCCATGATGATGTATCAGGAATGGAGTTGCAGTACTTAAGACACAAAAGGACCCTGACAAACAAAGCAGCAGAAAACCTATCAGTACATGTAAAATGAAAAATATTTATTGAATCCAAGGCTACATATTAAACCAATAAGATACAAGGAAATGAATTAGACACCTCAATAAATTGGTAGACAAACTAGAGCATTCTAGACCATTTAAGCGCATGCCAAGAAGTTGGATTAAGCTGAGAGGAAGTGAGAGGAAACGAATTCCTAGCGGCACCCAAATATAGCATTTGCCAGAGTAAAGATTCTTAAGCATACATTTAGTTACTTGGGTGGTTCTCATCGAACAAACATGGAAACCAAGTTTAACAAAAACAATTTGAAGAAAAGAGTTAGCACGATCATTGCCTAGAGAAACCTCCAAGGCTGAAACATTGAAAATTTCATAGTTTCTAATCTGAGCTCACATCTTCAAGGTCCTGGAAACTTCACAGGGCAATTATGCTTGAAATGGAAACTGTATACTCGGCTTTACAAATGATGAAACCATTCTGACACTTGCAAAATCTGCTAATTGGAGGGGCCGCTCAAGTCAAGTCCTGATTTTTCAAAGTTCTATCATGTATCATTCCAAAAACCGCCCCCCCACTCCTTATCTTAGCAAAAAGTAGATGTTAGGGAGCATAAATGCTGTCGAGCATAAATGCTGTCGAGCATTAAAAATCTCATCTTCTTTGGATAGTAAGTTCACTCTTGAATCCTTTCTATTCTTAAATGCTTTCCACACAAGTCAAAGAATATTCTCTTTCAAAATTCTCTCTCTGATTTCACCCAAGAAAGTAAGACACGAACCCCATAAAAATCTCTAGAAAAGGAAAGCGCAGATTAACAACGCGATAAACGAGCTCGCTATCTATATCAATCAAGAACACGAATACAAAAACAATCACCTCCTGCTTCGGCTCGTTCGAGCAGTCACAACAATCGATGAAAATTTCACACTCGCGAGACTCCAAATCCCCACGAGTCACCCGACACGCCACACGAACTCGAAACGAAAACCAAGAAATTCAAGATTCAGCATTAGCGAGCACGCACGACTGACCCACCTGACGACAACTGAAACGACCCTTTCTCTCTCGGCAGGAAAAACAAACCCAGAAACCGCGGGGAGGTTCGTTCTCTTACAAGCCGGTCTACCCGCGGAGCAGCAGCGGAGTGGCCGAAGTGTCGGATCTCGAGATGGGTACTGCCGCAGCCGCGAACTCGGGCGACGCTCGAGCCTGCGAATAATCTTGGACAAGACAACCCCGGACGGACGGACTCGACGAAATGGAGCGTGCTCGGTTGGATTCGCCTCGTGGGGTTGCGATGGAAACCCCGGCAAGGAAGTGGGGGTTTTCGCTTCTGCCTTTTGCAGAAGCAACGCGACCCAGGTTGACGAATTCGGATGCGAACCGACGAAAAGGTAGTTGCCAAGTTTGGTTTGGTTTGTCGAGCTCGACAGTTCCCCATAAGATAATTCCAGAAACGGCCCCACCGACGTTCGTTGCCTAGGATTGACAAGCCTCTCCAAACCGTCAACCTTGCCGGTTTGAAAACTTTCAAAACATTTTCTTGACCAAAAAAAGAAGTGAAAATATGTTTCATTTGATTCATGAGTTGAATATGGTGAGAGCCAAAATACGAATACATGGATCTATAATGAATATCATTTACGGTTAAAAGTAGAGAAAATCAAATTAACACCATCGAGATTGTTCATAAAAAGTCCGATTTATAGGTTTAGTTTTGTTGGGTTTATCATTTTTTATTTGGTTTCGATTCACCAACGATGAAATTCAACCAAATTTACAAGCTTGATGAATAATCATTCTTCTTGACTAGATAAAGTTGGTAACCTAACCTAACCAAAGTAGCCACTTTGTTATTCATTCCTTGGCGATTAGAATGGAGGTTCTATTTCCCAAAGGCCGTCATTGTTGATGAAAACTCTGAATCTTAGACTTAATATCCATGATAGGGTTTTCCATGGTCCATCAAATTCCTAAGTTTTAGCTCAGTTATATACTTTATTCTGTCAAAAATAGGCAATTTGATGCATTTGTGGTGGTACTTCTTCCTTGATGGGTTTTGTAGAAATTTGCATTTTTTATAACACAATATATTTTAAAAAAATCTCAAGTTAATTAGCTCTAACAGGATATAATTTAAGTGTTAAAGACTTTTCATTCTTGTGTCAGTGTGCTGTTAACATTCTGAAATCGAACCATGCTGAAAGTTAATAAAGGTTACTGATTTGATCTGGGCTCTGGTTTTAATAGTTCGATTTGCATTTAGTTGCTCTCGTCCAAAAAAGTCCATATATACACTCTCTACATCGTATAGCTTTATTATAAAAAAAAAAAAGACTCTAGCTCTCCTTAATTTGGTTTTGGCCAATGCACACGGCGCCTCCATTTCATTCAAAAAGAAGCCCGAAATGCTTAAATTATTAAACTACGATTTTTCATGAACACATCCATCAAACCAAGTTCTTCACTTCCCCCTGTATCACCCATCAATAATGCGTTGCTGATCCTACACTGCCCAAGCCAAGAAAACTGTAGGATGCTATAGAAAGAAAGAGAAAAGAAAAAGAAAACATCGATTTCTCCATGAGAAATGGCCACAAAACACAAGACCACATCAAAGCTGATTTCTCCTTGAGGACACTTGAGCACTTTTCATGTTTCTCTGTCCGAGAGCTGCTTGCTTTAGGACTGAGATATAAATAATACTCCGACCAATAAATAACCAGAGTTGTAAGGAAGGGTGCAGTGTCTCAGTCGCTATAAGGGGGCGAATGGTTCGGGCAGAGACTCGAACCCGTTATCGAAGATCAGTCCCTGATCAGATTTATCGTCGAAGCTGTGGAGCCAGTTTGTGTTCTTCAAATCCTCTTTGAGCAGCATCGCATCGTATCGGGAGCTCTCGTAGATATCGACTTCTGTCAATTTGGCGGAGTACCTTCCACTGCCCGCCTCGCTACCAACTGGTGGAGTTCTCATTCTGCTGCCATTCTCCATAAAGACTACATCGTTCATGTTGTGCTGGTTGCCATTGCCGTTGACGGATGGCGGTGCGCTGAAATTGCGAGCTGATTGGTTCTTCGAAGCAGAAGACCGAATACTCTGAGGAAAAAGGGTGGTGCCTGAAAGTGCCCGGTTGCCTCCTGCTCCATTTTTTATATCCTGTTTGTATATATGGAATCAAAAAGTTAGAAAGTTCGCTTTCTGGAGACTATTGAAAGGCCAGCCCTCTGTTCTTGCTAAGGCAACAGAAAGATTCCTTATGAATTGCAAATTGCTTCAAGTGGAAGTTACAGAAGAAGCGGACTAGCAATCTTTTAAGGAAAGCTAATTCTACACCTGGGACTTGAGCTTCAACTTCAAATGCACTTATGCCTCATTGCACCGAAAGATCACAAGCCAAGACTAATTATTTTTATCCATTCTGACGGCGTAAAAGTCATATCACTAATGTAGGAGTACTTGGTTGAAACTGTGGTAGTTGGAAGAAACTTTATGATATGGGACAGGTCACATTAAAAATAATATATGAGACCTCAATGAAGAGGACAAACGAGACTGTAGCTACAGATCTACAGCTGCATCGTAATTAGCTAGATACCCTGTTGGCAATAACTGATTCCATCAGTGCTACTAAAAAGTGAAGGGCCTATTGTTTAATTCAAGAGAAATCAAATTACGATTGGAGAAGAGCTCTTGCTATTAGTCACAATTCCAAACAATCGTGGAAGGAATGAAGAAACACGATACACCTAAACTATATTTTCACATTAGAAATTAAAATTTATTTGTGAAGCTTGCAAACTGACATGTCAGAAGTCATGTTACTGTGCATCAAATTTGCTAAAATTACCATATCTTGATATGATAAGGATGGACGTACCATATGCCTGATAGCCATATCTAATGATTTCTTGGAGATAGTCCTTCCAAATCCAGTGCTCTCACTAAGAGATGTCACACTTTTCACGGGCTTTCTCATTCCCAACTCTGGTGAATTAGGGGATCTACGGGGTTCGACTATATCAGTCGAGTTGGCATGGACTCGACCTCTTCCGGTGGACTCTGCAGTTGCGACTCTTCCCCTGGTAGTAATGGGTGATGGTTGCCGTCTTGTTGTGTTTACTGGCCCCAAGATGTCTGAGTTCCCTTTAACAGTGACAGTGGCACCAGGACGCGACCTACCAGCAGAAAGTGGCCGGTCTGGTAAGGTAGTTCTAAGGTTAGGTGGTGTTTCCAGAGAAAAATCGGGGGGAACAATAGGTTGTTGGGGAGATCGAAGTCGTGGGCTTGGAGAGCTTGGTCTTGATGCAGGGGCTCCACTGCGACCATTTGAAAGCACTCGTCCACTAGAGATTGACGTGCCTGCTGACGGGGATGGGGAAAGTGCAGAGTTCCTACGAGTGGGGGTAGATGGACGAGAATTAGATCGAGCAGTGGTGGAACTTATATTTGCCGCGATCTGTGGCCTTGAACTTGGAGTGGAAGGCCTCGAGTTTTGTGATGGTCGAGGTCTTTCAATAGAGGAGCTTGTGGAGACTGGACGAATTCTTGAAGGAGTTGAGGATCGTGATGCAGTTGCACGGGCAGATGGGGTGGAAGGTCTGGCCGCAGAGGAAGGGCGGGTAAGTGGGGAAGATGGTCTAGTGTAGGATGAGACTGAGGCTGAGCTGGTGTTCAGAATTGATGATGATCTATTAGAAGAATAGGTGCTATATTGAGAAGTAGAGATAGAAGGGCGAGTCACCGAACTGCTTCTGGTAGGTCTGGAGGAATGAGTGGTCTCTGACTGTGAAACAGATAACTGCAAGAGATACACACAATGCAGACTGATTACTGCTAGCAATATTATTCAAGCTCAGACTCCACGGAAAACCATAACACCCAAAGCAGGCGATAATTAACTCTTTTTAAGACTTGGCAGCAGAAGTAAATCGACATAACGGAACCTGTGCCTAATTTCTTCTAATTACTGCATGAACCAGATTAAGAGAAGCAAACACACTATGAAGTGTAAAAGGTTTAGATTCCGGATGGGGAATAATATTTACTAAAAATTAGAGAAGACACACATACCCTGGAGACCTTGGTTGTAGAGGTTGATCGGACATTGGAACTGCTTCTTGGCACCGCCGTGTTTGATTGAGACTCATTTCCATCCGATGAAGGAAATAGAGGAGTCCCGGGAGGAGTGAGAAGCCTGATAACATTTTTCCATATCAGAAATTTCGGAAAAAAGAAGAATGAAGACAATCTAAAGTCTTGCACTAGAAGCTACTGCAAAAGTAAAATAGGCACTCGGGAACCTAGATCTGGCAGGAAGCCTTTGAATAGTTGCTAAAACACTGTTTAGTTAGCTTAGCCATAGTATCATGAATCTCAGATGCACCATTCTACAATTGATCAAAGATGACTAGGCCTCTTTTTGCTCTTTTTCCTTGTTTGAGCTGGAATTCCATAACACTAATTGTCTAGTCTCTATCAAAGGGAGAAAGGACACCTTATCTTGTTGACAGACAAAGTCAAAGTCCTAAGCCAATGTTCAGAGAGTACCTCAAAATGCTTTCAGATAGATGGCGAGGTCTCAATTAATAGCAGTTAGAAACTTCTATCTATAGATCACAGATCACACAAATCCAATTTCCTCGGTTTCAAATTCTATGCTTGATGAACACATGAACATTCCTGTTCAAGAATTCAAAAGATAAAAAGTCCTTATCATGCTCAAACCACATCATGCCACTCACCTAGTAGACATAAGAAAACACACCGCTAGATCCCTTCCCACACGGAAACTTATCCCAGCTGTATTATCACGGATTTGAATAGACGTGAACAAATCTAGCAGTTGAACAACCGTGCTAAAACATCTCTAGCAGAGGACCAAACTTGAGTACATAACCGTGACATAGGCAAATCTACTTCAGCAGAATGTCAGCACAGCCAAAGTTTAACAGTGAAAAGCGAATCTAAAAATGAAGCGAAAAAGGAAAGAAACGACCAAGAAGGAGTACAGTTGCAAAGGAGCACTGCATTGGTTGTGGGATCGTCGCAGAAAATTTACCAGTCGTAATCGTGCTTCCCTCCATCCGTAGATGTAAGCAGATCATCAAGCCCGCTGCGCGCCACTTTCGCCACTGATCCGACGGAAAGCCTTCCTAGCTTTATCGAAGAAGCTGTTGTGGATCAAAAACTGAATCAGAAAAACTCAAGAATCTTATCCCACCAACATATCCATTCAAGAAAAGAAAAAAAAATTAAAAAACCATGGAGATGCAATTTGTCAGATGCACGCTAAACTCCAATTCTTGGGATCGTCGCATTGCGAAACGAGCAATGGAAATGGAGTAAATTTTCTTTTCTGGGTCGACGAAGTGGGGAGAGGATCATTGCCGAGAGGCCATGGATCATCATTACAAGCAACAGCAATTCCTACTTTCCTGTGCAGGAAGTAAAAGGAGAAAAAGAACCGATTTTTAACTTTTCCGAAAACGTGATCGTTTCGTATATTGTCCGAAAGGGTCGCTTCCATTTAATGTGTAGTTCCAAGAAAAACATCGTTTTCGATCCCCATATCTTCTCCTCCGAGAAGACGAAAACAACCGGCTGAAAGCAGACGAATCCAAATTCTCCCCGGAAAAAATCAAAAATTTAATGGCGATCTGGCCAAAATGACACGAAAGCAACAGCCGGCATCGCCAATCGGCGATCGCCGACGACGATCTGAGGGAGGGAGCGTGGGGCAGGGCCATTTACCGTCGGAGGATTCGTCGGAGGACGCGACGGAGATGCTCCGGCGGTTCTTGGAGAAGAGATCCAGGTTCTCGTCGGCGGCGGCGGCGGCGTTGCGGGAGGAGGTCACGCCGGCCAGGCTGTGCCCGCGCCGGTGGTGGCTCGTCGGCCCCGCGGGCCCGCTCCTGCCCCCGAACAGGTACTCCCTGCCGCTCCTGCTCATCCCCGCTTCCTCCAGCGTCCCCTCAGGGCGAGCCCGCCGCGACCCAGAAGCGCAAATGGCAAATGCGACACATGGGCGACGCGCGGGCGCGGGGGAGGGAGGAATGGAGGGAGAGAGAAACGAGGAGAGATCTCTAGAGAGAGAGAAAGGGGATGGGAAGGTGAGTGCAGTAGATGCGAAGGGAGAGGAGAGGACAGTAAAGTGGCCACGGATTGGGCGTTTTTCCTTTTTTTCTCTCGAGATTGATTGAGCTTTACGTCATATGATTGAGAGAGAGAGAGAGAGAGAGAGAGAGAGAGAGAGAAGGAAGGAGGGAGGAAGGGAGGTTGGGATTGATTAGATCTGTGGGGGAAGGTGGCGAATGCTTGCTGCAGCTTCAAGATCCGTGCGCAGTAAATGAGGGGTGAGGAAGAAGGAAAGCCGCAGCCGCAGCAGCAGCAGCAGCACTTCCCTGGCAAGATATATGGTGGGCTTTCTCCTCCCTCGTCTTCCTCCCTCCCCTCCCTCCCTCGTAAATCTTGACTGCTCCTCGTATTTATGACGGCAAAAATCTAGGCTGTAACAGTTTTCTTAGAAAATAAATAAATAATGTCAATAGTGCTGAAAATAAGTTGATCATATTCAATGCTCCATAAATATTTATTATTCCGTTTTATGGATTGATCTGCGTGTACCTGCTATTCATATTATGCCGTACCAATCGGATGATGAAACCGAGTGCAAGAACGTCGCGTACTTCTCTTTCATCTTGGCAAGAAGATGACATGAATTGAGATGTACTTTTGTCCATGATTCGATAAGAATTAATAAGCTTCGGTATGCAAGAAAGTCTCAAAGCCAATCTCGGGGAATAATAAAAAGTTTCATGAGCACAAATAATTGGTTTCTTTGAAAACAAGCCTATTTTATTTCATCAAGTCTCTTCTTTGATATAGTATCCAGATCATTACCTCGAAACTCATTCGTCATGAGAAATTTTGATACCTTAAGGTTGTTATAGCTACGACCACCTTTCATCGGATCATCAATCATCGGCTCTCTTCTGTGATCGAGTCACTAGCTTTCTTGTCCTTTCGGCATTGGATAGGGTGTCGCCCTTCATACTTTAAAGAGATTTCTCTCAAATATTTGTAGTTATTCATTTTCTGGTCATATGAATTTTTCCTGATCTACCACGATTTTCTTAAAGAGATTTCAGATATTGCATTAACTTTCTATTTTCATATATACGATTTATTTATATTGCATACTTTTTATCAATTTTCCATTATTTAACCATTTCCATATTTCCTAACAAGCTTGATCTTGCGAATGTCAATTAACACTCGCACGTGTGCCCATTGTCTTAGTACTTACAAAACCATCACTGTAATGAATCCGACCAAAAGGATTAAAAGATCAGCAGGTCGTTTAGTCAGAAAAATAATAACACGTTATCATAATTGTCACCTATAAAAGAAAACCAGATGGAGAATTTTAATCTCGAATCTTCTATTCCCCCCCCCCCCAAAAAAAAAAAGGCTATTAAATGCCCATATATTTTGTTAAGAAAAATCACAACAATATAGTATTACCCAAATAGACAAATTCGTAATTTTTCAATAATTGAGATAATCGTCAACTTATCGCATTGAATGCCCTGCTTTTTCTCAAATGGAATGCAAGTCTGCCTCATTTCGCAATCATTTAAATCCTTCCTAATTCAATTTATTTAATTTCGCAACAATTACACGTGTGCGCACATTCTCTTTTCCTAATCACTATAAATGGAGAAGACATTATCCGTGCGTAAACAAAAAATATATATTTATTTGGTTTGGCTTGTTTTATTAACTTGAAGAAAGTAAATTCAATGAGATTCTCCCGATTTCGCAGAAAATAAATTATTTAAAAATATTTTCTTAAAAATGAGCAATTATAACATTTGAAATAATTAACTAATAAAATGTATTTTTATGATCAATAACAATTTATGTTCGAATATTTACATGGGTGATAAATATATTTTTCATTCATTCATTTTTAGAAAAACTATGAACAATCATTTAAAAATATATATTTTCCAAACTATTTATTTTTTCAAAAGTGATGTTGTAGTAATGGGATTTTGTAAATAAGCGATCTGGACACTTCTTAAACACATCAACAAAGAAATTTCCGTTGTCAAAAAACATAGTGTCTACTTTGTGTTTTGTGTCGTAAGTTACTTAATATTCAAGAAAAATATTTCCTCATCTAATACGATTTACCAGGGCAAAGTTCATAAACAAAACCCTCGAAACTAAATCCGTTCCACCAAAATTTAATAACGGCCGCAGATTATATCTATAGGGTACGTGGCTAAACGTCCGAATCATGCCATTTTCCAAGCCAAATTTGGACCCACCTAACTAAAAGGCTGAATCAGCTCATTAGTAGTGACATAATTTCCGCCATTAATTAAGTACCGAAAAAACTAACCGAAAAAATAAAGAAAGATGGAAAGAAGGTGGGGTGGTTGATCGAGAAAAGGTCATGGTGAAAAGCCCAAGCAAAAGTTTCTGTGCCGTTGACAAACTACGAGCTTTGATTATTACGTTAGTGGGGACGATGCAAGAGAAAAAAAATTGGAGAAGAAAGCATAAAAGCCCCCCTCCCTTTTTATTATATGGTTTTTTTTCCTTAAACGAAACATCAGTATGGTACGTCCAAACGACGCAGCAACTACCGTTGGCATTTAATCTCCATCGCCGAGAACTTCCCAACTTCCATATTGAATAATCATGCGTCCCACATCAAAGCTCTATTATTTTTTTATCACAAAAAAAAAAAAATTCCGAACCATAATACCCATACCATATTTATTCAAAGCTAGACCCATTGAAATGGGATATATACCCATTTGTCAACCCATATTAAATGGATTATATATATATTGGTTATATGGTTTCATATGGATTCACAACTTATTTTAGATCCAACTTATCTTTATGATTATATTTTTTCTCTCTCTTGTCCTCATTTAGTCTCATGCCCGTTTGCTCCTATTCTCACTTTAGTTTGGGCATGAGATTTCATACATTGGGTTTAAAATATAAGTGTTTTAATTATATGAGTCAAGTCGAGTATAAAATAATTAAATTTGTATTAAATTGAAATAAAAAACAGATTAAATTGATCAATTTAGGTTGGGTCAGTTTCAACTCGCCACCGGTTTGATAGTTCTCTCCAGAGCTAATTTTGGAGTCACTAAAAATCCCAAACTAATATACTAGTAATAAAATTTACCTTGAGTTAGCTTCGGTTCACTATGCCTTTAAAATTGCTAACAAGAAAACACGCATGGCAAACAACTCAAATGATCGGCATGCAACGTGAAAATACAACATAAATGAGCTGTTTAAACGACATTATTTGGGGGAATCCATGTATAAAGAAAATGACTCGAGATTGGAAAATTTAAAAATCTGCTAATTTTCCTTTAGATCTCCCTCATATTTGAAAATACGCTAAAATCTCTAAATCTACACGATTTTGTTATAAGATTTTAGTAAATTTGTCACGGTGTACCGAATTAAGGTTTCTAGTTATACGATGATTAGTTTGGAGGGGACATACCAGTTTTAGATTTTTTTTATTGTATTATTACTATTATTTTGCTTGTATTACAATAACAAAGGCCAATCAATCCGTTCTGGGAAGCATGTTCTTGAGTTCAAGATTTCTCTTTTCTTAGTGTGAAAGTCGATACTGTTGCCATTCTTGTTGCTTTACGTATGCATCTTTAGCTATTTTTGCTAACAATTTACGCGGACTTGGTTTCGGCCGTTGCATTATTTTACTCATGATTATATTATAAATATTAGAAACTCATCCTCCTGCAATTTATTAAACTGTGAAAGCATATATATATATTATGTGGTTCCACTTTCTACTAAAGCCATAAGGAGAAATAAGTTCACCTCCGCAAAGAAGTGTTCCCTAATTAGACGACGTCCCTATCGGCCCAATCCATGCGAATATTACATATAAAGAATCATAAATTATCGTTAGAAAAGAAAAAAGTATCATGAATTTCCATGATTTTTGTCCTAAAACTTTTTGACTAGGCAGGAAGAATAATGAGATGCATCGAGCAGAATCTGATCCACTATAAAGTCAAGGATGTACGCGGGACGCATTCTTACTTTTTTAAGTGCGACTACTTTGCTATAATTTAATAGTATCATTTATAGGACTAATTCTTTTTGGACAAGGCATATGATTAGGGGAATTATTCAAAAAGTCATAAACCTATTATGCAGCGGCTAATTCAGTCCTAAGTTTTTTAATTTGCTCAATTTAATCATGACATTTTTACGATTGGTCAATATATTCTTCCCACCAATTTTGACTAAAAATTGTTGACATGAATATCAACCGTTAATCATAACATGATTGATGTTGATGTGTTTCCCTTCATTGGTTGGCGAACATAGTAAATACAAGATTACCCATTATTGGACTTAAGTAAGTCCTTAAACTGATTTGTCTGAATTATGGGACGTAAAATTATGAGATATTTTATCCTAGGTGGAGAAGATAAAGATACCTAAGAACAAGTGGGGCATTGGGTGGTGAAGGTAGACAGCATATTATGTCTTTAGACATAGCTACTGTCGAGCAAGTAGATATAATAGCATCTTGTGTGTAGGGTGACAAGGTGAAACTTGGAAGGGTTCCTACTAAGTCAACCTCTCCTAGTACAATATTTTTCAATCGACTTTTTGGCCCATTTTGACTAAAAATTATTGATATAGATGTCAATCATATAACATGACACAATCAATGTTAACATGAAGGTCTTGTTATAATAAATATAAGGTTACCCACTAAGTAAAATATGTGGACGGATATATATATATATATATATATATATATATATATATATATATATATATATATATGTATGTATGTATACGTATATGTGGCGAGTTGAAATGTACCAACCAATCACACTTAAATGTACGATGCCCATTTGTGTCTTGGTCCAATCATTTATTCCCTTATTTGGGTCTTTATTCTATTTAGGCTGCTTTATGATGGCCTGGTAGTCTTTTTACATTTACCTCGTCAGGAAAATCTTAGACTATCCCACGTGGCTATCGGAGGCTTTGGGCTCATTTGGTTCAACTTTGGAGAAATGGCTTTGCATTTTCCCAAGTATCTTTGAATGAATGGGCATTTTGTGAATGCTACTATGTTTGGAAACTCATTTTTGTGTATATTTTGCAAAGCACTTTCAAGCAAAAAGAAAACAGAAAAAAAAAAAAAAAAAAAAAAAGAAAAGAAAAGAAAAGGGAGGAGGAGATGCAGCAGCTATGTGGAGGGGAAATGGTGGCCGAAGTAGCTCAGCAATGGTGGGGAAGCGGCAACTGGCGGTGGCGGTGGCGATGGCGGTGGCGATGGGGGGAGGCGGCCGCGTGACCTCCTAGGCGGCGTCACCTAGGTTGCCCTTGAGGCCACGTGACCCGGTTGCCTGAGGTCACGACCTCAGGCGACGCCACCTGGGTTGCACGACCTTAGGCTGCGCGACCCAGGTAGCGTTGCTTGGGTCGCGCCTAAGGCCACGCGACCCGGTCACCTGGGCCGCGCGGCCTCAGGCAAGGCTTCTCGGCGGCCAAATCCGGTCCCTCGACAGTTAGCTGCCGCTAAGTGCCGGCAATTTCATAGTGGAAGTCCAAAGAAGGAGATGAACAGTGTTTTCAAGGGCAAAAGGGGAATACATGACTATCGTAAGGACAATATTGGAAAGAAAAAAAAACTCATTAAA
This sequence comes from Eucalyptus decipiens, assembly GCA_014182575.1. NCBI lineage: Eukaryota > Viridiplantae > Streptophyta > Magnoliopsida > Myrtales > Myrtaceae > Eucalyptus > Eucalyptus decipiens. The sequence continues at coordinate 16,338,443 of CM024619.1, forward strand.
CCTCATAAGAGCATTCCACATCATTTCAAATGCTAGCATTTGGCTAATAACACCTCTAAATGCTGAACCAAACGCCTAAAATTTTTCTCAAAGGACTTTCGGGGCTGAAAGCCCATTGGGAATGCTAAACCAAACGGGGCTTTGTGTGAAGTCACGCACTAACCAAACCACATAGCTTTAATCGAATATCTTCACACACCCCAGAAATTGAGAATTTTGGCCAATTGCATAAAATCACATGAATATCGGATCATGTGATTGAAAAAATTACAAAGGCTATCTATATCAGTGTCGGGATACAGCATCGATGTCCATGTTGACAATTTCTGATTAAAATTGATCGGAATAACTATATTGACAAATGGTCAAAAGGTTTATGAACTAAATTGACTAAAATGAAAATTTTAGAATTAAATTAGCTATATGGTCTTTTGGATAATTATCCCCCACATAATCTTAATGGGAATGATTCATTGGAAGTTCTAACCCTTAAAGATATCCTATAAATATTAGGGTTAATATCATCAAAGACCCCAAATTGGTACACAATAAAAAATTTACTTAAAAATCTTTTTTTATAATAAAAAACTCCAAAATGATACATTTGTGACAAATTCATCCTCCGTTGGTTTTCATTAAATTTGACTAATGTATTGAAAAATCATAAATTAGTACACTTATGATAAATGGAAGGTAAAACTCCAAACTCATACACCCATCAACTACTACGTGTTATTAAACTCAACAATTTGACTGTATAATTTACAAAAACCAACAAAGTGTGAATTTATCATAGATATATCAGTTTGGGGTTTTCGTGGTATTTATCCTAAATATTACTTGAATCACTATGTCATGGAAAAATATTCCACGATGAGTCCCTACTCTTCAAGGGGTTGCAGATGATAGAGGTGGGCATGGTTTTAGAGTAGAATTTGGAGCCGAAAAATGGAACCGATGGAAACCTATCCAGTTCCAAGTTTCAAGATATATAAGTTAGGTTTCGAGTTCCAAAATTTGGGGAACTTGTTTCAATAATAGATTTTTAGTTTTATGTAGGTGAAACTTGGAATAAATTTTTATGTTTATCTTAATTTATATCCTCTTGTGATAGTGCGATATTCCATAACGTCCGATGATGAGTGTATAATATGGAATCACTGATCTAAACTTTCATTTTATGACCGAGACTTTTATTTTATTAATATTTCATATTTTTCATGTGTCTAGCTAAATTGTGATCAATGAATTGTAAAATAAATGTTAGATCTCATAAAATGAGAAACCGAGTAAGTTCTGGGCAGAAGGGAACCTCAAATTGCTCAAGCCAATCTGGTTTTTGTTCCATCTCTAAAATGAAACTGAGGAGAGAACACTCCCTCCAATCCCACCTACTGAGACCGTTCGCATTTGGGGGCGTTGATTTCGGCCTTTGCCGTGTGCTCAACCCACGCGCACACATCGTTATTCGACCCACGTGGCCATCGGAGGCTATGAGAACTCACGTGCTAAGCAAAGACCGCACTTTACCTCCAATCGGATTTCCATTTTACCCTCGACACCGAGAATTCCGGGCAATCGCACAACATCAAATCGCAAGAAAGATCGGATCACGCGATGGACAGTGTGGCCTTTTTGCCTCTTTTCACTCGTGTAACTCGGAAAACGAATAGGGAGGAAGGGTTCATGAACTCTGGGATTTGGCATTGGTGGTGGTCGGTCGGTAGGCCGGTCGGTCGGTCTTGGGGATCGCACGGGACCACCATCGACATCGCACGATCCCCGTCCGTACCATCAATCCCTCGAAATTTAAGGTCGTTTCCGGACCACTGTCGACCAATCGAGCTCCCGACCCATCTAACACCCAACAAGCGTCGTCACGTCACCTCGGCATGAACTGAACGTGTTTCGAGGAAAGTGGAAAGAAGAAAAGAAAGAAAGGAAGATGGGAAATTGGGTTTGCCGAAGAGGAAAGATAACAGTGACGCGAAGAGGGCAGGTGGACGTGAATAAATGCATCATCGTCCTAGCGACTTCCCCTAAAGTCCCCATCACCAATTGTTTTTTTTTCCGCAGGCTCCCATGTTCGTGTTCCGCTACGTCGATCCGTGTACGAGACCCGAGACCGCCTGTCTATCTGGGTCGATTCGAGTGTTGATGACTTGGGTTGAGGCCACCCTTGCATCGTGCAATTCTCACATGGGGCTCATTTACCTTGGAGTTTCAAGAGGCTTCTTCTTTCAGCAACCTTAGGTGCCTAACATCAACTAAGAACCGACTGAATCGCACCGGACAGACACTTAACTCATGAGGTAACTCTAAAAGACAGTCACCAATGACTCGCGGTTGAATTTGATCTTGCTTTTTTGAGGCGAGAGGTCCAAGCGTCAAATCAATTAACAAAGTCACTTTAAATGCATTGTGAATAACATTGATGTGATTATTATATTTCAGATAGGTGGTGATCATAACACCAGCAGGGGCAAAATGCACGCAACGGGATGATGTGATCTCTACATCTTCATAAACCGACTGCTGGTAACACTCACGAGTGTGCTCGAATATGCCCTTTAAAATGATAGATGTGCAATGCAACGTGCATGTGCACGTGCTGCACACGAATTGCTAGCCACATGGATGGATTTGTGGGATATGGCGTGGTGCGAGCAAGGAGGGTCTTATCCCCCACTTTAGATGTAGATTTCTTACGTGGTTTCGTTTAATTAATTTTGATATTTTGAATAATATTTTTTAAAGAAATTATTTTTCGCGTTTTGGAAAGAAAAACTTAATTTTCTTTTCCTAAAAAGACATGTATCATTCGTGTGATATAAGGAATACCCACTTATCGGGTGTTGATAATAAGAGCCAAGATTTCTCCAACTACTAAGAACTAGAGCGTTGGAGAATGGGACTTGGTTCAGCTTTGATGGACTCGAGCTTGGATGCTGATGACTTGGACCCGAAGTTGGGTACACAAGCACTATTGCCGGGGTTTTGGGTTTAGCCTAGAAGGACCTTGGCCAAGCTTTTGCAAACTTAGGCCCGACCACCAAGAAACTAGTCTTGCGAGCTAGTGATATGTGTGTAGGAGCTAGGTACCATATCATGGCTACTAGGGATTCAAGCATAGACATGGGAGTCTTGAGCTTAGCCTATATGGATTTGGATCTAGCAGCCAATCCCCAGCACGGGTGTTGGGGCTTCCGTGTCCAAGTGACATTGTCTAGTCATAATATTGAAGGTTTTCCGTCGACAATGAGAAGATTTCTCTATTGATTTATTTCCTTAAGTGATTTGAATGCTGGCGAATGAAAAATGGAGAGAAGGTTTTTTTAAGGAGAATTTTCTTGAGACAAATGAAACTCGCAATCTCCCGGGTTTTCTAAATTTTCTTTGATAACAATATGGGACAAGAAATGACTATCTTAACTTATACATAGGTGAAGCAACCGTGTGTATATACACATCAAATCATGATTAAGTAGAAATTAATGGGTATTGTTAACTTAGTGTCTAAGGGGCACTTGTTCATTTAATCTCCCGCGATACTATTGCTCGTCGACAAATTTGGAAAATCCGAGTCTCGAAAGTTAAAAAGAGGAAGGCGTGTGCGGTTGGAATTGGGATCAAAGGATATTCATAACAGATATAGGTGGACCAGCCATCTCATACAGATACACATGGAAAATAAAAAAGGGTTTCCTAATGCGAGCGGGTCCCGCGGCATGGAAAAACCCCACCAATTAAAATCCTACGTGGTCTCTTCCGGGATCAGATCGGATCGGATCAGGGCTGCTAATGAGATGAAGTTGCTGGACCAAATGGGAAAAAAGATTCGTCTCCGCCAGCATAATAGCCATGTGCCACCGGCTGTGTGGGATCCTGGAAAAAGATGGATGAATTGCACCCCCTCCCTTCCACCCCCCCATGTGATTCTCGCCAATTCTCAGCGCGGAAAAAAACATTCAGGAACGCACGAGGAATCCGACAGCGAGAGAGCCGCGCCAAGACAGGGACCTACGACCCCATAATTCTCGACTCCTCGTCTGCTTTTTCTTTTCTCTTTTTCTTTCTTTCTTCTTCTTTTTTTGTTGTTTTGTAAACGCTCGAGATTCTTTGAACCCTTGATTAATCGGTCGAGATAGGCGATCCCCTAATAGCTCATGGCTGAGGATGACTCTAAGGGAATGCTCGGATGGGGAGTCGTTCCCCCACCTGCGTATCTACTCGGACCGCTCTACGAAAATGAATTTGGATGAAATTGGATTTCTTGGCCTGGTCAAATCGCGAATGGACCAATATATGTCCTATGCCGAATTCAAGATCCAAACTGGGAGCCCTAGGGGTTTCGAATGCCTCTCACATTAAATTTTGTGGGCCACACAATTCGTGATTTCGGGTAGATGAATTTCTCTAGTACTCGTGTATTTCACTCTGAACCGATCAAATTAAGTTCAGTGATTCGCTTTTTATCTGTTTGAGCAAAACAAATCAGATGATATTTAGGACAATAGTGATATGATTAGACGATAAGCCATGAGTGTCAACTGTTTTGGCGAGCTCGAGCATATGATTTGGGGCTTCATTTAACAACCCGACTCGAAATTGAGTCAGGATTGAGACACTGCAGGGTTAATTACTTTCCTGTTTGAGAAGATTGACCATCCCAAATCTATTTTCCTATTCACTTTGTTTATTTTGAGGAAAAATAAATATTTAAAAAATTAAAAAAACAATTTATATCACTTGATATAATTAGCCAATCAAAAGTGTTTTTATTATCAACAACGGTTTATATCTAAATATTTTTCTGAACAATAAAATAATTTTTTTCAAGTGTACTCACATCGTTTACATAATAAACATCCGACCCTACATGGCACTTGAATTTTGGAATTACCGAGTTTTGATGGGCTTTGTTGAACCACTCATCGTCGTGGGCATGGTGCGACCCTCGCATGAGATCCCTTTTCTTCTACACTAATTTCTGCTGCCTCCAAAAGATCAAAATCTCCAGCCCACGACCTTCGAGAGTGGGCTTAATTTTGTAACTAGGCCCAATCCCTCCGAAGACCGCTTGTCTCGATGGTGAGTAATAAGAGAGAATAATTATAGCAATGCTATGCATGCCATCTCTCTGGATATTGTTAACCATCGCTTTTGCTTGGCATGTTACAATCGAGTCTAAATTTGTTAATTATTTCAAGCAATGGAAATGATCATTTTTAGGATATTTTTTTTTCAAATTGTTCATTTTTCACAAAACAATTGAGATCTAAATTTTTTCTAAACAAGACTAATTTATCTAAATTCTTTTCAATAGAAAAAAGGGTTGGTGGTTCTCGTTCTCAAATTTTCCCTTAATGTGTTTTATAAATATAAAAAAAAACTTCATTAGGTACATCCCACCCCCAAATCCATACCTTCTTTGACTTGATGACCCTCTTTCTTATTACAATCATAAGATTTCAATTTGAGTAGATTAGATTTCCCCATCGAATGAATAACTGTTTGTTGTCAAAGACAAGGACATATTTTTTTGCATGTCGAATTCAAATTTGAATTTGCTACATTTGAACTAACGGAAATCATAGATTTTATATACAGTAGAAGAATCAAACATGTGTTTTTTCTTGGTTCAATTTTGGTAGCGAGCATCGTCTTTCTTTCCTTTTTAAGCTATGCAACGGTACTGATCCTTGACACTAGAGAATTTATTTCCCTTCTCTGCCATTCATTATGATCCGAACGAGTTTACAAACACGTTAGCACATGTTCCCCAACGCCGAGGACATTCCCAAGAGTGGACGGATGTAGCGATCCACTAAACCACTCATTTTATTCCATTTCTCATTTTCCACATACACCTATATGTATGTCTAGTGATCAACATAAATCCTCCAATTTATCGCAAGTCATGCAAACTCACGAAAGTCAAAAGATCCTTTTGCTTGATATGATGTTAGAGACCCAACAATGATATCATGGCAATCTACATATAAGGAGGATTAAGTTTGCCGATTAGATTGATCAAACAAGTGGGTTAGGTTGAAAATGATCCCGATCAAAATTAACTCATTTAACCAATTTTTATACAACATAAATTTAATGAGTCATATTCAACTTAGTTTATATCACTGAAACACTTTCATATTGTGATAGTAAAGAGTGAACAAGCACAAGATTGAAGAAGGGAGGGGGGGGGAGGGAGAGAGAAAGAGAGAAAGTTATAGACATAGGCTAAGTTCAAGTAAGCTATGAATCAATTCCATGTCATTTTGGGTTTTACCATTTTAAACTCATCTACTAAATATAATTACCTCAATGATAACTCAGCCATTAAATATAGGTTTTTGACTAAAAAAGAACTTTGCTAGCATAATAGTCTTTTGACTATTGTAAGAATAGTAACTTATCGTGAGTTACAAATTTTTGAAATAACGAACCACATAATAATTTATAATTTCTTTATTTGATATTTGACTTTTTTATATTAAGAACAAACTGTTATTTTTATAGTAGATTAAGGATTGTTATCTAATCATTTATTAAAAAAAATTAAATATATGTTAGGAAATGAGTTTATGGTATATTTTGACAGGTTTACTAATTATATTCTTGCATTTAGGAGGGCAGGGATTCACTATATTGTATTTTTCCTGAAATTTCAACAAATCTCAAAGTAAGGCCGTTTTCACAAAAATATATCTGAGATATATGGAGACACCTAATTGAGCATCCCGCGGCCAATCCGAGATTCTAATTCATTCCTAATCGAGTCACGACAGGATCGTGGGTACGCGAATCGGTGGGTTGAATTATATAAAAGAAATGGCGGTGTAACGTTGGCGCCGGCTTCATCCTCCTCGAGACGGTAGGCAGTTCTGAGCCACAGGGACCGCCAGCCAGCCAGCGAGAGAGCGAGAGAGTCAGCGAAGAAAAATGCTCGCCCACAACCTGGTCCTCCCGTCGCCGTCCTCTTCCTCCCCGTCCCCGTTCGCGTTCGATCCCCACCGCCGCCGTCTGCCTCGGCACCACCCCTCTTCTCCGACGCCGCCTCCCCTGCTCGCCTCGCCGGAGGTAAGCGCCGCGCCGCCGCCTCGAAGTCCGCCGCTTGACTTTTTTCGACGCCATTTTTTCTTTTGAAGAATTCGTCGATTGATTTCGTCGTTTGAGATGATTACGCGACTCTGGGAATGCTAGGATAGAATCGCGTCGATCCGCCTGCTTCTCGGCTTCCCTTGGGCGAGACGCAAATTGGGTTTGACTTCGGTTCGCGCGGCGTAGTTTCGGGCTAAGTGGATGAAATTTTTGCTGGCGGAGGTTCGGTTGTGTGGGAACGACGTGTGGTCCGGCAATTCGAACCGAGTGAAAGAAGGAATCGAGTTGAATTTGTGAAGCCAAAATTCTAGAGAAGGGGTGAGAGGTTAGGTAGAAGTTAAGTGGGAAAGTTTCTACCCCCAAAAAGAAAAAAAAGAGATTTGGCTTATCAGAAGGCGCAAGTATCAGTAAATGCAAGTCTAATTTTGTGGGATTGAGTACTAAGATCACTTCTTTACTCAATTTCTTACTATTAAATGCCACGCGCAAGAACTCACATCTCTTTTAGAATGAACTCCCCATGCCCTGATCATTCTTTTACTTTTACTTTTACTTGAACCTCATCGACACCATTAGTGCATCATTCGGATTTTATCTTATGCATACCTCTCCCCTAGAAGTGCTTCTTGTATTATTGTGTAGCTTCTTATAAAGCCTTTCTCGTGTAAGGATTGGTTGGGTTTTGGTGCTTTAAAGAGATGGGACGTTTGCTTTCACTATCCATTTCAAAGTGGAAGAGGATTAGGATCAAGAACTTTTGAAATTTGGAGACGTCAAAACTCATGGAGTCATTGCAGTAGAATAAAGCACTTGATCTTGATGCGATAGTTCGAGCTTCTTTCCATATTACTTGGAGATTTAATTCTTTGAGATGCATAGACTGTACATCATGAAAAACCAGCACTCGTTTATTGGATTTGTGCCGCGTTCTTGTATCTGTTGCTTCTGAAGATAAAAGTCTGGCAAACCAGCTTGATCAATGTAAATAATGGTACCCAATGAAGCGGATTTTTTCTTATCATAAAATGAATTTAAAGGTACTTGTATTTGTACATCCGAAGTCTTGTCATTACGTGAAACTGAAAGTTGTGAAACAAAACTCAAATGTTTGAATAGGAAGGGCATACACAAGGATGCAGATTAAATAAACCATATCTTCAACTAGAGAATGAAGTTTCTTAATCTGGTAGAAAAATCTATTCAAATTTGCAGATAACTTTCTCATGTTGGCTATGTCAAAATATTATTTATAGTTTGGCAATTGCGCTTGCATTCGAGTTCCAAGCTGAAATATTTGCATTTCACTCAGTCTTTAAGATACACTTTGTCTGATGGATCATCACCGTAATACTCCTTGTTTGAACATCTGAACCACATGGGTAAGAAAGGAGAAACTGGAAAACTTTAGTTGCGTTTTCTAATAGCTAAAGGTCCAGTTCTTTTGTGCTGATCTTTCCATTGTTCTCTCGGCTTCTACCTTTAAATCATGACCACTTTCTTTCTTTTAGTCTCTTAGTTGGCATTTGATTGATATCTGACATTCTTTTTGCAGCAAGTCGAAGGATTAAAGTTTTTCCGCTCAAGTCTAGCTTTTGGGAAACCATAAGATCAGGGTAAATGACAAATCATAAAAGCCTTGATTATGCTGTCAAGCATATGATGCACATGCGCCCGAATTGCAAATATCAAATTCTTTTCATTTTCTGATCATTCATCTTTATTTGAAGAGTTAAATACTATCCTTACTTGTGGTAGTTACATCAGCATGGTTGCTTCACTGGAAGAAACTTTTTATTTGAGTTACTTTGTTTTCTCAAAGCTTTTAGTAGCACGAAACATTTCAAACAAAAGCTCTTTTTATTTATATTTTATAAATCCATTTTCTTTACTGAATTGCTTGTCAGCCTTATCAGGCGAAGAAAATGGATGTCACTATCAGTACGTTTGTCACCTATATATTTATTGAAATCTCATAGTTTTGAACACTTTCCTCGTGAGAGCAATAGATTTAAAGTTGGGCATCATGTATTTTCACCAAGTAGTTTAGTTCATGGCCACAGCTTATTTCAATCAAGAAAATAGTCCATTTTGACATAAGAACAATTATTGTATAAGGATGTAAAATAGGTTAGTTAAAAATTGATAAAAGGCCAGTGTTTATTAGAGCTATAGTGGACATGGTGAGAACTCTATCTCCAAAGCATCTCAGTTTACTATTCATTGTGATTGTATGAGCACAATCAATCTGGAACCACAAATTTAACTATATGGAGCTGATCCTGAAACCTATATGGCGTGCTGCAAGAAGCTTTTAGTTTTATCACAATTATTAAGTCCCAACTAGTTCTAGATGGGATGAAGCTAAGTTTTTCCCCTTATAAAATGTGGGTTCCGGAAGTATAAAAAGCCCTTGTAGTTTAATATTCAAGTTCATTTGTTGCTCTTGATGATTATCATATATTACAGGTTTATTTTGGATGTCATTTTATTTCTTATGCTAGATTTCAGCCATTTCTTATTCTGCATTCTAAGCTTTGTGTGACACACATTGGCATGCCTTTTTCTGTAATGTGCATTCATTAGCAGAACCTTTTGCCAATACTCTCTGGTGGAATGTAGCCGCCTGTTTTTAGTTAATACCAGTATTCTCTTTTGGCAGTTTTTTAAAGGACAGTGCGACACAAATCGTTGATCCACCAACCAGTCCTGAAGAGGAGGAAGAGATCTTACCTCAGGAGTTTTTACTATTTGAGAAGACTCTACCAGATGGCTCACTTGAACAGATAATGTTCTCTTCTGGTGGTGATGTTGATGTGTATGATCTTCAAGCACTATGTGATAAGGTGATTTTAAGTTTATTGTTGTGTCCCCTTAATCTTCATCTGCAAGAGCTAGCTAATACTTAATTCCTTTTGTTGGTTAAAATTTGTATTTGTAATGCAGTGTTCGGTATGTCTTTAGGTTTCTTTGAGCTGCATTGTGTAGAAGTGGAGTTGATTTGCTCAATCGAGATCATTCATGTCATCTCTTCTTTATTGCATCCCTGTTTTTCTATTTATGTGTTAAACAAGAACTTTTGTGCCTCTAGTGGTAATTAGAAATAAATCAGTTTCACATGTTTTGTAGGTGGGATGGCCTCGGAGGCCATTGTCCAAACTGGCTGCAGCTTTGAAAAATAGCTACATTGTGGCACGTTGCATTCTATAAGGCATTCCCCTGAATCAGGTACTTTAAAACAAGAAATTAGTGTGTTGTGGTAGATCCATTTACCCCTGTTGTATACATTTTCCTTTCAGTCAAAGACTATTTGCATTTTCCTTTCAGTCAAAGACTATTTGCATTTTCCTTTCAGTCAAAGACTATTTGATGCTAGTCTTATTGTACTTGCAAAAGTTACCTACAGATGAGAGTGCCCAAACGAAGCTCATCGGGATGGCACGCGCTACGTCTGATCATGCCTTTAATGCCACCATTTGGGATGTCCTTGTTGATCCTTCTTATCAGGTAATTTTATGTCACAGACTAAATTCATGTTTCAGAGAAATATTTGTGTAAGAAAACCATAAGAATCCGGATGAGATTTAGTTGAGCCATAAGGTGTTTTGGCTTGACTGATAAGTGATGACTTGCAAAGTGGAAAAACAGCATCTTCCGTTCCTAAAGTTTTACCATTTTAATGGTTTAGTCCGCGATCTTTAAATCATGAGTTTTAGTCTTTAAATATGGAATTTTGTGCTATATTTGTCATTGGCCTTCATATGTACTGCTTCTGCACCATAATATTTGCACATGACCAAGCTGAATTATGGCATCATTGTATAATTGAGACAGCCAATCCATAGGTTACCTCAGAATAATGATTTATTAAAATATTCCTATTATGTAGTGGATATCTGTTATGCAACACTGTTTCTTGCAACTAATTGCACATGCTACCATTACTTATTATCCCAACTTCTAATTGAACCTTTTCATCACAGTAGACGAATTTTGATTTTATAATACAGATCTAGGGACCCTGGTGCTTTGTTTGCGAAGATGGAGAATTTTACCCCATTTTCCACAACCACCATCCGAACAAAGCATTAATGCCAACATTCCGGGAGATTTAGTGGGATAGTTATTACCTGATGATGACATAGGGTACCATGGGTTATTCACTGCTTGAGTATAACCAGAAATTGTTCGTGTCCTGATTTATATACTGCAGCAGTAGTGTTAATGACGTTCCTTTCATCCAGGGTCAAGGCCTTGGGAAGACTCTCGTGGAAAATCTTATCAGGACTCTTCTGCAAAGGGATATAGGCAATATATCACTCTTTGCGGATAGTAAAGGTGTGAGCAGTGATGTTGTTTGATCCTTCCTATATGATATATATTGTCTGGCAACTGATTAAGGTCACACCTAAGTTCTCTTCTTGAAAAAGGAAAAAAAGAAAAAAGTTTGTACAGCAGATCTCAGTTTAAAGCCTATTATTACCTTTGAGCATAGTCAATCTTGTTGGAGTTTGAATGGCTTCAGTGTATACCCAAGTTATGAAACTTGTGCATCTGCTTATCTAGTCATTTAATCTATGCCTCTTTGTGGGAGATGGAAAATTTGGAGTCCGAAAGTTGATTGTTCTAAGGTGAAATGCTTTACCTTCTAATATTTGGAGGAAATAAGGACAGTGGACTAGAAGTAATAGAATATGTAGGCCATGCAACCCAGAAAAAATGAGAGAAATCATGTCCAAAATTTTCCCATCTGTTTTCTGTCCCTGCTATTATCATGCCTTGATTGTGGACTGGAGGTTGGCTCCTAAGACACAATGCTATACTCTTTCAAAATTGCTGAAATTTGGTTCTTATTGTTATGTTTGTTGTTATTACTACTGCTATATTATTAGCTTATCATGACCCCTCTTCATTTTTTTTCTCTCTTTCTTCTTTGTTTTCTCTGTTTTTTGAAAATTTTCAGACTGTAAGATCATAAAAGCTGTTGAGGGTTGAGGCAAATTTCTTGATCATGCCACTTTCACATATCTTTTGGTGCTGTATATATATTTTGGAGAATAAACCTACTTTTGATTTCCAATGCTGCAGAAATTACTGATAACACCCATCTACTATTCTCAGCAAATTGATTTGCTTCTCATTTTTCCTTTTTCTCTATGAGCATCGATCTCCTCCTTCCTGTGTACCAGCATGTGCTTTACAGTATTGAGTAGTGCATAATGACATCTTCCACGTTCTGAGAATAAATTAATAAATGAAATGCATATATCAGTCTGAGGATATTGTTCTTTGATCATCTGTTACCCTCTGATTCCAGCTGTTATGAGTGCTTGGAAGCTTTGACTAATTTTAGAGTTCCTCAATTGGCTTTCATTTTGATTTCAAGTAAATATGCATTTTTCACTTTGCTTCATCGCTCTCATTGCAGTCGTAGATTTTTACCGGAACTTGGGTTTTGAAGCCGACCCAGAGGGAATCAAAGGAATGTTTTGGTACCCGAAGTATTAGCGGCTGGTTCTTTACCGCAAGCATGATTTTGCTGCTGCAGAGCCATGGGAGGAGCCGTTGACATTGAGGATAGAAGACCAGTAAGATGAAAGCTGTGGCACGTTGTTTATTCGAGAAATGTACATTGTAAAGGTCGATCCTGTAAGACCGAGTCCAAAAATTAATTCTTCGCTGGGTCTCGTCACTCAATTGTAGCCATTAAGCGTGATCCAGATTTTTCAAAAGATTCATCAAGACGATAGCGGTGTATTCTTTCTTTATAGAGTAGCAATTTGTTCAGTACGGACGGGGTGGTTTCTAGATTCTGGTGGGCAAAAGTTCAGACACTCCGCCGCTGATTTCACTCTCACGAGCCTTCATTATAACGCAAAGAATGGTCTCGCCACTAGTGGTCAAGCATCTGTACTTTCTCTGTACTTGATTTACTCATCGCGAAGCTTTCCATTCTTCACGGCCGGGTTGTGTCGCACTGAGATTGAGACTCGATTATCCGTCTGGCGATGCCTTGAAAAGAAACAAGATTGTACATTTCAGTAGCAGTCTATTATTCTAACAATTCATTTTGCAGATTATGCATCGTCTACTGCATTTGGTAACGGACCAGGATCATTCATCTGGTCTGATTCCTACCAATTCAGGATTCAACTGGGATCTTGCCGAAATGGGTTGCGCCTGTTCATCCGATGGCCTTTGATGTGTGCTTGAGAGAAACACGATGAGACTTGACCTCGATCGAATTTGGTATATTTTTACTCAAGTTCATGACCACCTCTCTGCTCTTAGTTAGCACAAGAGTCATCATTGTGGTATGAAATCTCCATCAGTGGGTTACTTCCAGGCAACGTCCTACCAACCCGAGATTAATCACGGTAATTAATTAATGGACACGTATACTTGATCTATTAAACATCATCGTGGTACTCACGTGGGGATCGGCATAAATAAACCGGATCCGACCGGCCTGGATTCGATTTCTCTACCCGCTGAATACGCCTAAACAATTATTCAATCACTTCGTCCATCGATTGACCTTTTCGTGGCAATGGTTCGGTGCACTTTCGAGAGATTCCAGCTGCGTCGGAGTACTTAACATTTTCAAATGCTTTGCCGGGCTATTTAAAAGGAAAGACGAAAATATGAAAAAACGAACGACTCATCCGGCCATACCCACAATTATTAATATAGTAAAATCCAAAAAGCATCAAAATGGGTGTGGGGTGGGTCCCCCCACCGGAAAGAGTGCGCGTGACGTCAACCGCGATTTGGCCAATTTTGACTAATCATGGGCAGACCACAGTTTTGGCGTTGGCGGTGGGAGCAAAACAGCGTGCTCGCGTTATAACTACATCATCGTACGTGGCTCAACTCGAATCTATATTCCCTTTTGTAAAAAAATTTCAGATCCCAATTAACCAAAATAGCAATATGGATTATTAATTCATTAGCGATAATATTCAATCCGTGTTGGAAGTGGGGAAGGGGATTATTCCTTGGAAGCTACTTTGCCCTGCCTTCTTTCTTTCTCTTTCTCCTTCGCCAGAGACTCTCTCTCTCCTCTCTCTTTAGGGGTCTCTGGCGTTTTGGACGACTCTTGCTTCCGTCCTCTCGGTAAATTCCTTGTTCTTTTTGGATTAAAGTTTCGTTTTTTTTTTTGGGTTTTCGTGGATTCCTCGTGTGCTTCATTGTTCGGCCTAGGGTTGTTTTCGCCCCCCCGAAAGATTTTGATGGTGAGATCAAAGCATTTCGGATTCTGGGTTCTTTGTTTTGCGGGCAGGTGGTTCGTCCTCGATATGTTGTCTGATCTTGATGCGCCTCGTTGGTTCGTGAATTGATGTGGTGGACTTTCTGGGTTCCTTTTTTTTTTTTTCTTTTCTTTTGTCAAACGGAGTCAATATGCTTCATGGGTGCGTGTTCTTTCGGCGGATTTCGTTTCTCTGTGGTTATTTGCCCTTGAATTGTCCGATGATCAAGTGTTTCTCGTGCGACATTTTTCTTTTTTTCGTTGCCCGCGATTGAAAATTTGATTAAAGGTGGGGACTAATGAGCTGCTTAATTTGGCTGGAGGGACTGATTGGTAGTGGATTTTGTCAATTCCAGGCTAGTTTTTGGTGACTTTTTGTTTTATCTGGTCTTTCAAGTTTGTACCTTGGCCAGCTTAGGATGGAATTTGCCCTTGCATGGAATAATTCGATGATCTCTGCTACCAATTGAAGTGATATTGACAGCTTTTTGCTCATGGTATGCTAATTTTTTTCCACTGCGGCAGCTGGGTCATTATCGGGAAATTTTGCAGCAGTGGGTTCTCAATCCTTGGTCCCTGCACCTGCATTTGCTTCTGTTGGTGTAATTCTTACCTGCGTGCAGAAGGGTCGTTTTCGTAATTGTAGCACCGAGCATATGAGAGTTCCTCTCTTCTGAACTCTCTGCAAAACGAATTATTTGTTGCCAGTCAGTGGTAGAAAGACCAAATTGTCTGCAAGAGGATCTGTCGGGGGCATCTCTTGATATACTGAAGGCCCCATATCTTCTTCGTGTGTGCATAGAAGAAGATGGGAGCAAAACCAGTCCTCTTATTTTTCTTCTTTTCCTTGGTGGTATTAGATTGCATTGCGGCACAATCTGAAAATGAAATCACACGTCTGAGAGCTGCCCCACACAAAAATGTGGTGAGTAATGTCATAGATGGTACTGGTGAGGAGAAGGTCCTAAGTTTTGATGGTGCAAGTAACATACTGGGCGGGAGGAAGAATGCTGACAGTAAGGTCTCAATCTCTACTGTTGCTTTATTTACCCTGGCAATGGCTGCTGCGACTGGTCTCGGTGCTGTTCCATTCTTCTTTGTGGAACTTGGTCCACAATGGGCAGGACTATGCAATGGAATGGCGGCTGGTGTAATGCTGGCTGCAAGTTTTGACCTTATACAGGAAGGGCAGGAACATGGTGCTGGAAGTTGGGTTGTTTTTGGGATTTTATCAGGGGGCATTTTTATCTGGCTCTGTAAGAAGGTAATAGATTGTCTTTTAATTGCCATTTCACCTTTGTGTAAAGTTTACCAATGCTTCTGCAATTTTTGTCTCTGAGATTTTCTGCCTAGATATTCGTTCATATCTGCATGTCCAATGCTGCGCCCTTGTTTCATAGTCTGTAAATGGCGTGACTTTAGATTTTACTTGAGGATGAATATTACCAGACTCATTGCTAGGACAGTGTTTATGGAAAAAATTCATTTAGAGGACTTTATAATTGTCATCCTTCTGAAAAGGTGTTTGTTCATACTTGGTTAGAGAGTATCTTGTGGTTGCTTGATATAGTGTAAGAATGTATCTTGATCTTACCTTTCTGTTTTTTTTTTTTTTTTTTTTTTTTTTTTTTTTGTGGAGAAAAGCAAAACACATGTTAGTTTTGGTCACAATTTGCATTCTATTTTGATGGTTTCAGTTTTTGGAACAATATGGAGAAGTCAGTATGTTAGACATAAAAGGCGCAGATGCTACTAAAGTAGTTCTTGTTATTGGGATTATGACTCTTCATTCATTCGGGGAAGGCTCTGGAGTTGGAGTTTCTTTTGCTGGTTCTAAAGGATTCTCCCAAGGTCTACTAGTGACTTTGGCCATAGCAGTTCATAATATACCGGAGGGATTAGCTGTCAGCATGGTACTGGCATCAAGGGGTGTTTCTCCACAGAATGCTATGTTATGGAGTGTAATTACCTCCCTACCTCAGGTATGGAGTGAAATGTTGTAGGAGTTTCTCCTTGGCAAGCCTTTTCTTTCCTGTTACCTTTCAAATATATTTCATCATGGGAAATTCAAAGCCTTTTCCTAAGCCAGATTTACCTGACTGATTTAGAACTACATTGGATATGATGTGTTCTTATATCCATTGTCCATGGTACTCGTAGTTGTTTAGGATTGTCCATGCCAGGCTGCTCAAACTAGCAGACAGATGCTTTTTAATAGTGAAGCATGAATATTACCAATTATAATTCTTTGTCAGATTGTTCTTTTCTTTTTCTGGTTCTGTATGCCTAATTTATTTAGTTTAATTGCTGCTGCAACTTTATTATTGGGCTATCAAATGCCATCGAGTTGGCTCTACTGCTCCTAATTGTTGCTTACACTACCCTTTTAGTTGTTTTCATCCAGAGAAAAGAAATAAGCGTGGAAGTTTCATAATGAAGTATGAGGAGAACATGCAAACTATATATCACATTCTCTAGTTTATGGAATATATGATGCAGGCCTAGCATGTGGATTCCTTGGACTAAATCAAGTACATTATGTTATCTTCTTGATTTTATTTTACTCCTGCTGTTGAAAATTTTAAAACTGAAAATTTGAAGAAGCCCAAACATATAGTGTCTGTTGTGAAATTTACTAAACTATTGGATTGACCTGACCAAACCTTAGTCAGTTAATATTGGGCGCTCACTACTCAGTTTGCTTGAGTGGTGACTGTTTGATACCAATGAATACCTGCAACCTGCTCATGTCCTTATTTTTCTGTCAATAACTGGCATTATTATTTGTTTTTGCAGCCAATTGTAGCAGTCCCTTCTTTCATCTGTGCTGATGCGTTTAGCAAGTTTCTGCCCTTTTGTACGGGCTTTGCTGCTGGATGTATGATTTGGATGGTTGTTGCAGAAGTCCTTCCTGATGCATTTAAGGTAATGATCTACCCACCCTTAGTTATTTGCTAAACTTTTATTGGATTGGTTCGGTGATCCTTTAACTCAGTACCTTGCGTCTGAAAAAGGGCTGGCTAATCATCAGGCCCTGAGATTTGTTTAGTGCATCTAGAGATTTAAGGTTCATTGGGCTTTTCACTTGTAGGAAGCTTCTCCATCTGAGGTTGCATCAGCAGCAACGCTTTCTGTGGCATTCATGGAAGCTCTCAGCACCCTTTTCGAGAATTTCAGCCATGACTACAGGTGGGTCTGTCTGTTCAAAACCTTGATCCTGAACATGAGCAAAGAGAAATGTTTATCTTATTGTTTTATGAAAAAACAAAAATAATACTGAAGGGCACCAAGGGGGTACAAACCCATATATGCAAAGAGCTCAAGTACAAAACAAATCATCTATGATATGGATTAAAGGATTAACATACACACATTACTGTCCACTATACCAGAAGTTTAAGATTTTCAATCAGCTTTCAAAAATTATAATAATAAGGGTGTTTCCTCAATGCAAGAGTTGACCTTGCCATGCCAGTAATTCTTGTTCAGTAGATCCTTTTATAACCCAAGATAGCCTAGTGCACCCTTAAGTGGCCACTCAGATCATTCTTGTCCATGGACATTGATGGAGGAGATGATTCATTGTCTCTGCCTCTCTCTTGCATAAAAAAACGCCTATTAATAAGCACATTCCCTCTTTCTGCTAATTGTCTGATGTGAGATGACGTTCTCAAGATGCTATGCTTTATGAAACTGTTATTGGTACTCTTCCTTTCCGAATAGCAAGCAAAAACTTCCTTGCCACCGAAAATCTTCTTTCAGAGTATATTATAATAAGATTTCGCAGAAAAGGTTCCATCTCTACTATTACTCAAAGACAGTATCCACAGTAGCTCGGGAAATCTGAGTTATACAGCAATCAGAAAAACTGCCAAAAGATTCAAGTTCCCAATCTCGGGCTTGTCTTGTAAAGTCAATTTCCCAGGTGATAATCCCTTTGGAGAAATTATAACAATCCGACAAAAGAGCCTCTTTGTTCCTACCATGTCAAAGAGGTTAGGGAGACGATCTTTGAAAGAAATATCCCATGCCAAGCGTAAAGCCAAAAATGTATCTGCTAACCATTTCCCACAATTGGATTCATATGAGTAACAATTTCACTCAACTCATGAGCTATTCTTTCACTTTTGAAAATCCAACCGGTTCTTTTAAGGCCAAATTTAGGACCACTTTCCTCCAAAGACCATTTTCAACATTTAATGTCCATAACCATTTGCCTAGAAGAGCCTTGTTAAGCAAGAAAAGAGATGTTGATGCCAAGACTGCTGTCAGAAAAAGGTTGATTAGCTGCTTTCCAATTAACTAGATGAAATTTACATGAATCATTATACTCCTTCCCACAGAATTCTATTCTGAATAGCCTCCGGCAATCGAACAAGGGATAGGAAAGGGAGACGTCAGGTAGATAGGAAGATGGCAGAGTGTTTTGTTGAGGGGATCAATATTCCTCCTTTCGAAAGGAAAGATCTTTTCCAACCCAGCAATGTCTTCTCAATTTCTCAGTAATAGGCTCCCAAATTCGCATATCCTAGCACACAAAGGAAGGCCTGAATAGGTCAAGGGTAAAGAACCCATCCATACTAGAATTACTTGGAATTTTTCCTTTGATTAGCGAACTGCTTGGATTTTCTTACATTGATTGTGAATGTATGATTTTCACAATCCTTTTCAAGACATTTTCTTTTCCATAGCGTCCTCTGTTGGTCATGCATAGGCATCCTCAATTTAGCAGCCATCATCAAGCTGTGAGTATGGGTCTCGTTACTGTTCCAGTCTGTAACCAATGCTCTTGCTGAGTTTGGATCAAGAGTTAGCTGGCCTGCCAACTGTCCTCCTTTGGCATTTCTTTATCAGTCGCTCTCATTTCTCTCATCCTTTTTTCACCCAGTCCCTAATTTGGTTTTCGTCACCATAGCCAAAGTATTTGAATTCGGTTGTCTTATCTGGTTAATGATTAGTCTTTCTACTTTAGTATGGTTTGGACGATCACTTGGGGTTTATAAACTG
This sequence comes from Eucalyptus decipiens, assembly GCA_014182575.1. Lineage (NCBI taxonomy): Eukaryota > Viridiplantae > Streptophyta > Magnoliopsida > Myrtales > Myrtaceae > Eucalyptus > Eucalyptus decipiens. The sequence continues at coordinate 16,357,800 of CM024619.1, forward strand.
ACAGAATAAGGATTGGGATGATAATTTTTATCTTTTAACCACGTTAATCTTCTTGAGCTGCACCGGATGTACCAACTAGTCACGATTTTTTTGCTGCCCTGGATTTGCCTCTTTTTGGTTTTCTTTTCCTCTCTTTTCAATGTCTCATCTTGTATGCTTATGAAACTAACTGTGGGATATCATCCAGCTCAGAGGATGCTTCTGGCTTCTTTGTCTCTTTACTATTTGGTCTTGGGCCACTGCTGGGTGGCATTGTTCTTGTAGCATTTGCCCTTGCATTCCGTCTGCAGCATGCCCTCCTCATGGGTGCCGCCTCTGGAATTGCATTTGTCCTTGGTGCTTGGCGACCATTGCAACTGCTACTCTCCTCGAAGATGGGATTCATTCCTCTGATTTCACTTATTGCTGCTGGATCAACATTCTTCCATGCCATATCATCTAGCATCTTAAACATTGCAGTACGAAAGAAAACTTCAACAAGCTTGCCATCAGTTACTGGCTTTCCATTGAGCACGATCACCCTCCAGTCTTTTTTATCATGTGGAGCAGTTGCTTTGCATGCTTTAGCTGAAGGACTTGCCCTAGGAGTTGCAGCACCTAAAGCATACGGGCTGGGCCGGCATATGGTCCTTCCAGTCTCTCTGCACGGGCTTCCAAGGGGTGCGGCTGTCGCTAGCTGTATCTTTGGAGCTACTGACAGCTGGCACGGCTCCCTCGCTGCTGCTGCGGTTATCGGGTTTATGGGCCCAACTTCTGCCATTGGAGCCATACTTGCAGGAATTGACTACAGTGGTCTTGACCACGTGATGGTATTTGCTTGCGGGGCATTACTCCCGAGCTTTGCTCGGATAGTGAAAAGAGCGACGAGATTGGATGCAAGGAAAAGCAGTTGTGGTTTGTTAATGGGAGTCGGTTTTGCCACCATTTGCTTAACATGCACCAAGCTGGTGTGCTTGCACACACCTTACTGCAATTCGGCCCCGGAGGCTGTTAGATAATTTGGCGATGCTCCATATCTTGCTGTGGACTTGTCAGGAGCGAACAGGAATCACTACTTTTGGCTCATCTGTTTGGCGACTCTACTGGATTGGACTCATAGAACAAGCTAACGCCGTCTAGAAGTACCCGGGAGGACACAGCACATGTAAAGATTTGATGCATGAAAGTTATTGAACTCAGATTTTTCACCTGATGTAGATTATGCAAAGAAAGTGCCGATTTTTGGTGGCTGTTGCCCCTTGTACTAGAGAAAGCTATTCTAATTCATGAAGTGCGTCCAGAAATGACCGGTTTATTGACTGGTTATTGGATTTTGAATGAGCGGGATGATGGGCTGTAGATATTTTAACTTAGAAAAATCAGATTTTTAAGTCAAGTCATCGTTCTGCGCTCTGAAGTGTAAGGACTGATGTCCGCTAGTTGGTTTTCCCGATTGCTGTTTGTAGTTTGTACGTACTAGGCTGCTGAAGACTTATTCAGTGGCGTGTACGGAAAATTGGCATTTCTAAGTTCTTATAGCCATAGCAGCCATCGTCCTTGAATACACTTGGGACCCAAACTGAGATCTAAAGATCCAAATGAATTTTAGATGTCAATTTCATGTTCTTAATGAAGCCCCCATGGCTAGGAGACAGACTAGTCATTTTATTAGAGATATTTCAGCCCCTCTCTCTCTCTCTCACGCGCACACGCACAAAAACATCTCTCTCTCTCTCACACACACACAAACATATTCTGGTGGGGGAGACATCTTCGCATGATTAGTTTCAGAAGAGGACATAGGACAAAGGCTCCACCATACAAAGAGGACTCATAGCTCAAGTCTTCAAGAGCAGACAAAGAAGCCGGCATCGGTAGCATCACAACCGCCCGTATAAAAGAACAAGAGAAATTGAACAAAACATTTTGGGACAAAATACCGACATTACATCAACAGAATAAAAAACACGTTTGTCAACGGCTGGCCGTGTTGGTTGGTCAGACTCATGCTAGTAAACTGTCAGTTCACAGCCCAAATTATTTGGCTTTTTTGTTTTAAGATTTCTCCATCAAAGCCAAAAAAATGAATTTGTAGGAACAAGTACATGGCAAATCAGGTCCAAGCCATAATCAAGACCACCCAGTAACACCCACCTCTTCAAACTTTATTGCAGCCTTTGATCAAAGCTATGAACAGAAAAGGCCTACGATTATAGAGAACTTTGAAAGAGCAACACGGATATAATTAAACATACATCACTTGTAACTGTTCTCATTGCCCTGGACACCCTCAGCTTCCCCATCAACCAACTTCTCCTTCTCCGAAACCAACCCATCTTCGACTTTGCCAGGCTTTGCTTCCTGAACACTCTGTGATCCTGTCAACCTTGCTAATATAACAAACGTCATCCCGCCAAGCACATTGTTCGCGCACCTCAGAGCCACCACAGATGTCTTGAAGGCCAGCGAGGGAAGCCACTTCTCCAGCAAGAACTCGATACCATTCAGAGTTTGGTATCTTAAATTGCTGCTCAAACCCATGTGAATTGCCCAAGTGGCTGCATTCAGGATGGTCGGGGGAGGCTTATTTGGTGTCTCGAAAGTAGGATCCATCTTCTTCCTCATCTTCATCAAGCCATTCGAGAGAGCGGTCCCTACAAGGCCAGCAGCAAACCCAACTGCAGCAAAAACCGTCCCTTTGTACACAAAAGTCCCGAATCTTTGAACTATGCCATAAGCACCGGGTTCAAACATGTGACTCTTTGGGCAACTAGCAAATAAAGCAGGGAGACTGGACGATGCTGCAGATGCAGTGGGCGCTAAAAGGTACATAAGAGTGAAATTCAGTATGCATCCAACAACGAGAGTTGAGAACACGAAGTCAAGCTCATTTAGCCCAAAATTGGGGCGAGAAGCCATATCTCCAAGAACACACGCACTGACCCCCACTAATTCCTCCATCAAGACCTTGAATGGAAATTGGGGATCTGCAGCAACTCTGGACCTCCACCCATTGAGGAAAAGGCCCAAAATCCCCAGACCCGCGAATGGCGACGAGGACTCATCAGAACTGCCATCCCCACTCCACCCACCACTGTTGTCACCGCCGCCACCGCTTCCATGGCCAACCCCACCGTTGCCACCTCCCGCACCACTCGAAAAATCAAACTTCGCATGCAATTTGGCTGGGAAAGTCTTTATCTCTGGCAGCAGAAAAGACTGGTTTTGAAGATTGAGAGAGGATGAGGAAGGTGGGAAAGCAACCACAGACGGGTTACTGTTGATCCGGTGGCGATTACCGCCGAAGCTGTGGTGCCCGGCAAGTGGGTTGTGACGCAGTCTGTAACGCAGTTGAGACAGAGTAGCCATGTTTCGGTCCCTAAATCTCTAGAACAAAAAAAGCTCCGTCACCAACCTCACCTACCCACCACCCACGCCTGCACATCCAATCCCAAGATCAAATTAACAAGAAAAACATACAAACACATATACACACACCAACTATCATGCAAGCCAATCAACAAAGAAAAAAAACCCAGCAAATCTCAACAAATCTAGATCACGCAAAAGATCCAAAACGAATCAATGGTCTAGGACGATGGTCAATCCAACAGAGAAACGTAAAGCTAACCACCAAACTAAAGCCTCAGGTCAAAAAAGAAAGCAACTTTACACGCCACGAACGGCTCCACATCGACACATTCGGCGGAAAAAACGAGTACCTGAAGTGGGTATTCGAGAAGAAGCAGAGACGCCGCCGGGAAGGAGCGAATCAACGTGACCGGCGAGAACTGACTGCGGTGTCGACGAATGCGTGCCTACGGGGCTGGACGGAGTCAATCCGGTCTTCAGCGGCGGCGGATCGAGGACGGCCTCAACATGGGGCGGGCGCGCGTGCGCAAAACTGGAAATGGTCAGAGGAAAAGCGAGCGCAGGGGGGAGGGGAGAGAAGGAGAGAGAGAGTGGAAAAGGGAGGAAGAGAGAGAAAGTGGTGTTGCAGGGACGAGGATGACATAAGCTTCTCGCATAAATACTCCCCCTTCAATGACCCCGCACATGAACCGGTCTCGAGAAGACAAACCCTAGACGTTTTTCCTTCTTTTTTTTAAAAACATCTTTTACATAAACGTAAGATTATTTTTTTTTAATGATCCAGACAACCTCTACAGTTGATAACCAGCAAGCAAACCCTCGAATGAGACTAGCGGAGGATCCATCAACCCGGCGCCACACTTAAGACACAAAATGCCTCCACTGGGTTTTTGGAAAAAGATCAATGGAGCTCTTATCCAGCAGAGCCACCATGACCAGTGATTAAAACTATTTTTTTTATTCTTACTAAAAATAATAACTTAGGACTTGAGCAAGTTCTTAAAAGGCTCGAAAAGAATACTAAAATGAGAGACCCTACGCTATTCTCCGTATTCCCTCTCGTCGGGAATATAAAGATAAATAGGGAATTAGGAGACCTCACGAAAAGAGGGAAGGTAGATTCCACGTCGAGGTGTGCTTGCATACTCTAGTTACTATTGGGTAGGCTACCGCCGAGTAGGCTAGTATAATAGCCACCCACGTCCGAGGTAAATGAAGGTGGGTGAAAAGCCCTCTAGCTACTAGGGATGTGGGTCGCCCGAACCGGGCTACTCGAACCGTCAAGTAGGCTAGTATAATAGCGTTCCCAAATTGCGCAACCCCGACCATTTATAAGATATAGTTTATGAACTAATCTACAATACCCATTACAATCGAATTCAGTAATTCAAAGCTAATCCCTCTTCTCTTTTGCATTTTGCAGCAATTGCTGCAAGTCTCACTTTGCCTTTCCCTCTCAAAATTGTAACCCCTCCCCTCTTGCTCGCTTGATGCCTCGCCCCCAACGCCTCACCTCACACCCCACTCGCTCCGACGCTTCGCTCTCTTCCTCCGAGTGCCTCGTCGCAACGTCCTACCTCACACCTTGCTCGCTCGGATGCTCAGCTCTCTTCCTCCTCCGAGTGCCTTCCATCGTAACATAAAGCTGTGTAATATTGTCCGCTTTGGGTCACCCGCCAAGGCGCGGAAACGACCATCCCGGCCACGGTCTCTTCCCTCAAAGGGATTACCCACATATAAAGGGGATCCACGCATCAAGTCCTGGTCCCACCTCTATTACCTCCGATACCACATATTGGACGCAAATTGCGCTCACTGTTTCGGGATCCATCGAACATAAGGCGGCCCCATATATCACGTGTCAAGCGCCCTCCAAACAGGTGGCCCCCCACGTGCGGCGTTAGGTGAGGATACTTAGGTGATGATACATGTGAGAATTAGGGTTAGAGGAGAGACTTGAGCACTATTTATAGAGTTTCCAGCCGAGTCCCCCTCATTACGGGCCGGGCTAACTCGGCCCACACTAACCACCCATATTAGACTAATTAAGAAACCTCTATCTCACCTTAGACCAAACCCCGTAAAACGGTAAACGTAAAAACGGTAAATTACAATATCAATTAATGTAATCCACAATTAGAAAACTCTTACATTCTCCCACTTTGACTATATTAATTGAAATCATACTTGTATGTGCGCACATTTAGTCCGTAGAGATAATTCTCAATAGTCAATCCTATCCCATAAAGTCTTAAACACCGAATCATGGCGGTAGAATCGCATGTATACACACGAGCCTTCCATGGTCACGAATGTTCTCAACTTTATTGATATGCATTCAATATGGTAGTGTGACAAATGGATAACATCTCTCATAGAGAGATCCATTTGTCGATTACCATTCTCGAACTTTAGGTGTCACAAAAACTTGTGCCACTAGAGAATGCTATATGGTTCCAATAAACCCACATATGTCTTGTTCTTATGGTTAACCTTTCTTTATGTATCACAAGACATATGCACAAGGCTAATAACAGGATGCCCGGATGCCCCTAGCCTTCACTCAAGGTTTATACAATCCCTTGAGACTTTATCAATATGTATTCAACATAATAACAACACATTCAAAATATTTTATTGAATGCAAAAGTTGATACATATCAAACCGTTACAAAGTGTAACGAATCATAGATATGAACTTTATCAGAGTAAAGCCAAAATAGCTCCCACTAAACAACAGTATCCGAAAATACTCCTAGCCCCATGCTAATGACATGTCACTCAAATACACATGGGCGTAGGCCTTTAGTTAGTGGATCCGCAACCACATCATCTGTGAAAATATGTTATATTATAAGTCACCTTTTCGTACCGTTTCTTTATGGTCAAAAATTTTGACCACCATATATTTAGACCCATTGAGACCTCTGTAGTAAATAAATAATATTACAAATTTGTTATCTCAATACAACCGTATAGGTCTATCCATCAAATTAAAACAATCAACTCCGTCATGAGGTTCAGGAGCCTAATAGCCCAAGTAACAACCTAAAAGAATGTTACTAACACTGCTTACATAATAAAAGATGACATAGAACTTTATTTACTGCACTTACTGCTAACATAAATCTGTATCTTGTTATTGATTGTATGTTATTAGAATAGCCAGCAAAGTTTACATCTAAATACCCCACTAACTGCAAGAATTGTACATGTCTATAAATTAGCATATAATATTTTGTCTTATTTAAGTACCTTTAAATCTTCTTGGCAAAGCAACTCAAATCGCATCTTGGATTTGATCGATATCTCGCCTAGAAGTCCCATCACAAAGACAACATTTAGTTTAGTGCAAATCAAAGCATACATTATACTTTTAAGTGCACCGACACAAGGTACACCATTTAATTAGATTTTCTCAATATCTAAATAAGGACAATGTGATAGATTTAGTCCATCACCCTTAACAACATGAGCAATTCTTGGCATGCAATGATATATATATTGAATATTTCCAATATACAATCAGCAAATATCCTCCGAGAAAATCTAATATAATATGGCAAAAACAATCCTTACAGACCTCAGTACAAAGGATATAAGATATCTCAAGGTCACAACTTGTAAGCAAAACATCATGTACATAAAGTATGAGAAAAAATAAATTTCATTCCACTGACCTTGCAGTATATTGAATTACTTTATTCCCAATTGAACAAAATAACAATGCTATGAAACTTTAATAATATTGTCTGGAAACTTGCTTAAGACCATGAATTAGAACTTTTCAGTCTACATACAAGTTTACTTGAATTTGCTGCAAAATCATCCAAGTTGCACTATATAGATTTTGTATCTATTTGGCGTAACTCCATATCAAAATAAATTATTAATGCCACATTCACTTTCGGAGTAAAAAGAATCTTTAAAAATAATAGAAAGAAATATTTATTTATTTATTATTAACTATCCACCCCTCTTTCAGAGTAAAAACTTTAGCTACCAATTTGGATATTGTAATCATGCTCTCACAAATAGACTATATAGTCTAATGCTCTTTCCTTAACAAATCTCCTTAATAAAGTCAGTAACCACTTCATTCCGCACTTGAGAGGTTTAAGAAATTTCATTATAAACTATATCAAGAATAGTACATTGAACCTCAACAAGTTTAGTCTATGGTACAGGAGATTTCACAGTTGTTTGTACCACAATTGTTTATATAGGCAAAGACAAAGATACAATAACATCCATCATACTATTATCTTTAATAGTCTGAGAGTAGCTATCATCTATAATTACGTCAATCTTTATAAACTTTAGAGTATGTGATTCCATAATTCTTGCAACTTCTTTATGGTCATAAAATCAATACCCCTTTAACAATCTAGATAAGAAACAAAATAATTCCGAGTGGATCTGAATTGCAACATACTTAATATTGGATTAGATAACCACCTCTTAATTTTAATAAGAGTTAAGTAATTTACATCCAATTCATAAATCAAAAGAAGTTTATGAAACAAATTTGATAAGAGACACATTTTGTATGTGAAAAAGTTACTTTCATAATATCAGCCCACAAAAAATCAGATAAATTAATCTTACTAATCATACTCATTACCATGTTTAACATGTTGCATTTATACCTTTCGGCCAAATCTTTTTGTCAGGATTTTCAGGTATAGTAATTAAATTACCACCCAAGAATTTACCAAGTATTTGACAAATGACCCTTTAAGCAATTTAGTATTGTCATATTTGCAAAAATACTTACCGCTACTATTAGGCCTGACAACCTTCAAGACTAATTTGAACCAGTTTATTCTTTATCTCAATCAATTTCTTTAAATAGAAAACTTTCGGAAACAACTTTTTAACCATATACGAGATGTATATGTTATTAGGATTTAAACACAATTTTTGTAAATGTGTCCTAATTTCAATATCAGACAAGACATAATTTCAAGCAACTAAGGCTTCCATCATCTTATAGCAGTGCAGTCCTTAGGCAAACCTCTTTTCAAGTGTTCTAGAATAGAACGCTTCATAAATAGTAAACAAATTCAATTGCTCTTTTCTCAAGCAACAAATCATATGTCCACAACTTAAAATTTGAAGCAGTAAAAACCTCAATAATAGTGAAGTTATTAATTACAGAAAATGTGATTGAAAACCAAGCAATGTATGTAATTAGCATCATGTGAGTATCGTGTAACTTGACGTACAAGTACACATCCAGAGAGTTACATGCAAAATTAAATAATCACCTTTGGGCATAATACATGACATGCAATTGTACACTCCCCACATGATAAGGGGTTATGAGAATATATTCCAATCTTCGTGAATTCATCACCTTTGAGCATATGAACCATTAGGGTCGGTCACTCCTCCACCACACTATCATGTATCCCTCCATGAACTAATACACAATCACCTCCTCTGGGAGTATGACCACGCATTAGATCAGGAGACATCCCAATCATCATACGAGATCAAAATTTCTCAAACCCAATCAAGTGTGCCACTTTGACGGTCACTACTCAATTGAATCATTGAAATTCTCTCATACTAGGGATATAAACTTTACTTCTCACATATACCATATACATGTGATTTTGACTTTAGTGATAGGGGCATCATATCACCAAAATCACATATCATGCTAATTACATTGCTTTATTCATTAATAAAATATTTATTTATACATATATTGATAAATAAAGATTATATATATAACGAACCCGAAAGACAGATTCCAATGAGATCAACGATCACAAAGAACACGAGAAACTTCTCATAACATAGAAGCAATCATCTTTTGTGCACCCCGATTACGATTATTATAACAACATCAAAAGAATGCCGATCAAAATGATCCCTCACAAGTTAATATCAATAGCAATACAGGTACTCAGGATTGACAAGCTTGTTGCTCATGAGTTTCATATGGCAAAACATGACTCCAAGGCCAACAACTGATTTATTAGCCAATTTTAAATAACAAATTATCATTGTAATCAACCAGTGGCCTATTAATTGAGTCAAATCAAAGAACCAAATATCTAAAAATTCAACAATAGATACTATTGCTCTGCATAAATATTGCCATACTCCTTTACCATAAAAAAACTATTTAACTTGATAGACATTAACAAGTGATCAGATGAGTTCATGTACAATATGCAGTAACTTAATTGACATGCATTACCCACATTCAGCAGATGTATTAATCAGTACAATCAGTTTGGTCACGAGTCCTTAAGTTGTCCATCATTCAAAGATTACCAGTGTGTAAAGGAGTAAAAATTTCATAATTTTTACTGTTTCTTATCACTCAATACATAGCTCAAATACAATCTCATACGAATTGTATTTCATTAAGCGACTTGAGTTCACAATAAAGTTTGATTTTTATTTATGAATCACACCTTTATAATGATTGTGTAATAACATACTAATAACCCATCACCTGTATTTCCAAAATCACAGAAAATACAAGAAAAATACGCAAAAATACACTAAAAATACACGTATTTAGGATTCCGTATGTATTTTCATATCCATAAAATTATCAAACATGTAAAATAAATATACCACGAGATAGGAAATCACCATACGAGTCCAAAGCCGCCAACCACGCGCCGATCGGAGCCTCCACGCGCCCACACGCGCCTCCTGAGTGCGCGGCGCGTGGCCGCGCGTGGGGGCGCGTGCGGCCTCCTCCGGCGACGCGCCGCCGACCGTCTTGTTCATCTCGTCGAGCCCAGTCCGAATTTGTGATTTAATTTTAATTTTTATTAAACGAAAAAATCTCGAAAATCACAAATTATGGCAAAAACTTTATGCGTTCAAGTTCTAGGGTTACGGTTGCTCTGATACCACATGTTAGACGCAAATTGTGCAACCCCAAGATCTCCATAACCAGAACAAGAACATGCATAATTGAGTAGAAAGATTAACGCACCTGGATCCATCGAACATAAAGCGGAAGCAGAAAAATGGATTACCCACATATAAAGGGGATCCACGCATCAAGTCATTCTCCTCTATTACCCTCCGTATCACTGGCTCAATAAGGCGGCCCCCCTCACGTGTAGCGTTAGGTAAACACCCCTTAGGTGAGGATACATGTGAGAATTAGGGTTAGAGAAGAGACTTGAGCACTATTTATAGAGTTTCCAACCAGTCCCCCTCATTACGGGCTAGGCTTAACTCGGCCGACACTAGCCAGCCCATATTAGACTAATTAAGAAACCTACTATCTCACCTTAGACCAAACCCCGAAAACGGTAAATTACAATATCAATTAATGTAGTCCACAATTAGAAAAACTCTTACATTAGCCACCCATGTTTGAGGTGAATGAAGGTGGGTGAAAAGCCCATAACAGAATTAGCAAGCCTTAGGGGTGTGCAACGGAAATCGCCCGAACCGGGCTTCGGCTGGATCGAGCTGGACCGATCGAGTTCGGGCGGTTCTAGAGGGTCTCGATCCGATTCCTGGTTTCGGGGGCAGAACCGGACCGACCATTTATATATATATATATATATATAGTTTATGAACTAATCTACAATACCCATTACAATCAAATTCATTTTTCCTCTCATAACTCAAAGCTAATCCCTCTTCTCTTTTGCATTTTTGAACTAATCTACAGTAACTATCACATAAGGTTTTCTTTTTCAACTTTTGCAATTCTCACTTATTTTTTCCCTCTTGAAACCTAAACCCCTCTCTTTCTTTTTTTAAGTTTATGCTCTAATCTACAATAGCCATCACATCAACTTCCATTTTCCCGCAATCCAATTCGGCGGCAATTGCTGCAAGTCTCACTTTGCCTTTCCCTCTCAAAATTGTAACCCCTCCCCTCTTGTTCGCTTGATGCCTTGCCCCTAATGCCTCACCTCACACCCCACTCGCTCCGACGCTCCGCTCTCTTCCTCCGAGTGCCTCGTCGCAACGTCCTGCCTCACGCCTTGCTCGCTCGGACGCTCAGCTCTCTTCCTCCTCCGAGTGCCTTGCCACAACATCTTGCCTCACACCTCGCTCCCTTGTCGGCTCTCTTCCTCCGCCGAGTGCCTTGTCGCAACATCTCGCCTCACACCTCGTTCCCTCAAACGCTTGGCTCTCTTCCTCCTCCAAGCGCCTTGCCCTGACGCCTCGCTTCATGCCTCGCTCTGAAATGAAAACAAGTGATGGTTCATTGGAACCAGACCGGACCTGGACCGGATTGGTCCGGTCTAGTTCTCGGTTCCAAGATTAGCTGGTCCGGTCCACGGTCCAGAAAAGTGGGAACCGGTCCTCCCGGTCCGGTTCTCGGTTCTTGGGTGGAACCGAACCAAACTGGGAACCAATCACCCCTAGCAAGCCCTACGGCATTGTTATTCCCCTGGTTTCATGCAATGCCGTAATTGAGTAAAAGCTCAAAAAAATCCTAAACTTTACTAATTATGACATTTTACTCAAACTTTTTTATAACACCAAAAACCTCAAACTTGTATTCATATGACATATTTACTCAAAAGATTTGGTGTCACAAATTTTTTTTGGGGTTTTTAGTGTCATAAAAAAATATTTGAGGTAAATATGCCATACAAGTATAAGTTTGGAGTTTTTTGATATCGCAAAAAAAAGTTTGAGATAAATTTATCATATAAGTCTAAGTTTGAGATTTTTTGTATTACAAAAAAAAAAAATCAAGGAAAATGTGTCACAATTTATAAAATTTTAGGTTTTTTTGTGACTTTTTCCTTAAAAAATTTCATGCCGGCACTCCATAATATGTCCACTACTAGTACTCCTGACCCAATATTTATTCTTCACGATCTAATGTGGAGGGTAAATTTGAATAAAAGGTAGCGGACTGTGATGTTTGCATAATGAAAGTTAGTTTGAAGTGAATGTATTACGGGATATCGATTTGGAATTTTTTTGTGAGGTGAAAATTAATTTGTGATGAATATATCATGGGTTACTAGTTTGAAATTTTTAATGGTATTAACCCAATGAAAAAGAATACATAATACCCTACTATGTTGCCTCTTTTGTTTCTTGAATCGCTAACTTGGTTATGGATATCAAAATCATTTTGTTCACATATATTTTTGACCATCATATACAATAATATGCAATTCAACATGTGTTTTCTCGCTATTAAAGGTCCAAACTTAAGAAATTAAAAAAGATTGATGCAACAAAGCAATCTAGATTTATCTCAATTCTAATATAGTTCAAATGTATATTAAAGGTGATTGATTTCAAGGTAAATTGATTTTCACTTTAGATTTAGAAACCATCCACTTAAGATTGATTTTATGAATTCTGGGATCACTATGGGGTCCAGTTTCCAATGGGTTAATGGCACCGGCCGTGTCCACTATCCTGGGGGACTGGGAATCGAAGTGTGCAGAGAAAGGTGGGACTTACAGTGCAAGAAAACATGAAAATGGAGGCTGTCATAAACCCTCCCAAGCCATGTCCCCGCAAAATGGCAACCAGGGAAATGTTTCACAATCTCCCTTGTCAGAATTGCTCCCGTTACGAAATGTCTCTCATCGAAAGTCATTTCTCGATTTTATCAAAGGGGACAAGGGTTCCATACCAACTCCAGACATAGAATATCTCATGCAATAAGGAATTGAACTTCTTTGATCCAAACAACGTTGTATAATCTTATGTTGGGTCGGAATTTAATCAACGACAAAGGCCCAAATGCTACTAAACCAGTTTTGAACATTGCTGGAATTTAATCGACGAAATGCGTTGAAGATAGTAAGATACAATGCCAAAAATTAATCGACGATGGGAATTTAGAAGATATAGCCAAGGAAATTAGAATCTACTATTAGAGAAGTAAAGATTAAAAAAAAATAATAACATTTTGATTGATTTGTTGGGTTCTTGCTGAATGACCGATAGTATTTATAGTGAAGATACGATAATCGTTTGGTGATTGTATCTTCTTTAGTAATTATCACCGGCTTTGTCTATGTCCCTTTATACCCGTAAACCCATTTCCCCATGTTTCATATAACCGTTCTAGTCATGTTTTGAGCATCGTGCAGTTGTTGATGACCAAGGTTCATACAAGCAAGCTACCAACCGTTCGTCGTTGTATTTCTTAGAGAGCATTTCTTTATTTCATCGTCAATCATCGAGCATCTACTCCTATGTCCATCAATGGTTCAGCATACACTAGACATCACCGATGTGTTATGCATGTGACTATAGCTTATTTTTGCTCATATATTATATATTTTTCACTCTCGTGACAAGTGTATACCAATTAGATCAATTATGAGTGTCAATACTAGCATTTCATTGTTTTGTCTCCATTCTCGATTTTCTTCCATATTGCTTCATGAAAGATTCTAAATCAGAAAGATGCAGGACTGAGAGAGAGAGAGAGAGAGAGAGAGAGAGAGTCAGCTATGAAAATTACGAGAAGAATTAGGACTTTTTGAGAGAGCGCGTGTGAGGAGTTGGCTCTTTCACTCTCTCAATCCTACATCATAAAAATTACATATATATATGTTCGGTCTTAATTATTTAGATGGGGAGTTCCACATTTAGAACCAAGCCCCATTTTGGATGATTGCCGATTTGATCAAATCCGATTATTTTTCACATCCCTAATATAAATTACGGAAATGATAATGCTAAAAATATGAAAAAAAATGGCTGGTGTTCATAAAACTATTTTTTCTTAAAATAAGGGAAACATCTTATAGGAGCACGAATATAATATATATACTTCCTAACTCAACAGAAAAAAAAAAAAAAAAAAAAAAAAAAAAAAAAAAGGTCTGCAATTAGGTGGAGAAAACAAAAATGATAAGAAAAGAAAAAGGAAAAAAGGAAGAGCCTTGAGGCGACCATATAAGTTGGGGCTGAAGTTCACCCGATTCACTCTCACGCTGCGAAAATCCAATCCTTTTCCTTCCTCAAAATCCAAGCTTTTGCTGCGGCGGCGGCGGTAGTGGTGGTGGAGAGATGACGTGGGTATGGCTGGAGGCCATGCTCCCGCTCGGGATCATCGCCGGGATGCTCTGCGTCATGGGCAACGCCCAGTACGTCATCCACAAGGCCGCTCATGGCCGCGTAAGCTTCGTCCTCCCCTTCCTCCCTCCCTCCCTCCCTCCCTCCCTCTCAGATCGGCTCCCGATTGCCTCCGCCTGAGCTTGATTTTGAAGCTCTTTTTCTTTTTCTTTTTGGGGTTTTTGGGCAGCCGAAGCACATCGGGAACGACGTGTGGGACGTGGCCATGGAGCGGCGGGACAAGAAGCTCGTGGACAACCCCTCCTCCGCTCATTCCGGCTGATTCCCTAGGGTTCCGCCCCCGATCTCGTGTCTCTCGGTATGCTCCCGATTCGATCTCTCCATGGAATCTTATGTGGTTTCGAGTTGCCTGTGAAGTTTGGGAGTGTGGGCTTAATCGTGTTGAGCGAGGATTTGGTTTTTAGGGTTTGGGTTGGACTGTTTGGCTCAATTCGCTTCTTTTTTGAATTGGTCTACCCATGTGGTGCTGTCACAGTGCCAGTTACTCCCTGTGGCAGTTGCGACCCAATAGAATAGAATTGCGGAACGAATTTTCAGGCTGAAAGCTGTGAGTGGGTCGGGCAGCGTTGAGATGGCGACATTGTCCATTTCTGCAAGTTGAGTCAATGATCTCGACCAGAATGTTTCTGTGGTTGATAGGTTAATGTTCAATCGCTTGGATTGCTTTGGTTGATGGTTCAGGGTGCAGAACACCATGAGATATGTTCATTTAGTGGAGTACAGATGGTAAAAACTTAGTCTTGGCAGAATCAGTAAAGGGTTATAGCAGTGGAATAGGATGTTTTTCTCTCCTTTACAGTTAGAGGTCAGTAGGAGAAAATGCTGCAACCTGCTTTTGAACAGAAGGTGTTTATTTCTTGTGATCCAATGTGGAGACAAGGTATGTTCGTTATACCCTTCATGACTCGTTTAGGAATAACCAATTCATGGGGCGGCTGGAGTATTACAGGAGGGACTATAACAAATCCGGGTATTTGGAGAAAATTGAACTGGGAGGCCCATCGTCTTTATTCGTGTGCAAGGGAATTTAAGAGCCGGGAAAACTCTAGAGTCAGAAAGGTTGTGATTTGGTTCGCCATTTTGGTTTCTAGGTTGCCTATTCCAGATCCACGGCTCTTATTCCCATTGTTTTACGTTCATTGACCAAAAAAGAGCTGAGTCTCTAGGGATGAAAGATGAGGGAATATCTTTCCAAGAGTTGGCTAGAAACCTTTGGGCACCACTAGTTAGAATTCAAGCCATTACCTCCATGTTGGACTGCTGATAATGTGAAACTTTGTTGGGCAGCATCTCCTTGTTCCTTGCTGACTCCTGCCACCATCATCATCTAGATGCCATCATAACTCCGTGATCCCACTTCATTCTAGAATTTTCATGGATCATGGTGCCATTTTGTCTCCTTAACAAAGCAGACTTCACCTTGAACTACTACATCTGCACATGTATTTTTGGTTCGCCAGTATAATCTAGCCATGGTTAAGGTCTTTTTGAACTGAACTCATAGTTTCCCATGACCCCTTGTTTGGTTTGATTTCATAGCATGCCATCATATTCAATCAAGTAGAAGTCAAATTTAAGAAGGTTTTAGAGAGTGTAGTTAGTTGAAAAATCTATCTTCCAGGTCTGTTGTGGTTTGTGTATTAAAAACAGAGGCTAGCTTGATGAACTTGAGATAATTTTGGACGATGGTTTAAGTAAAACTTCTTCTTCTTGTTTTTTTCAGTAAAACTTCATTTGTTGGAAGTCTTGTTTTGGTGAGAAAAATTACTCCTGTCTTCATCTTTTGGATTTTAAAGTTGGAGGTGGCAGCATGCTACTTCATAATATTTCTATGGGAACATGGTGGAAATTCTTACCTTTTAGGGTGGTCAATTTGTTAATCACTTTCTATTGCTTTTAAAACCATTTAGCTGCAACTGGAGTAGTGTAACCTCAAATTCTTGTCAGAGTGATGGAGTTATGCACGGAGTGGCTAACCATGCAAACTCTCAGGAACTTGCCTGTCATAGTAGTTTTGTTTCCCCAAACAGACTGTCTTGTCATGTCCTTCCTTTAGACTGACAGTTGCCATGGGTATACTGTTTTGTTAGAAACCATGCTCTGGGACTTGTTACGACCACTATCTTGGAGATAGAATTTGAAGTTGTATTTAGATCTGAAGTTTTATTTAATTTCCTGTGCTGTGCACTGCAGTTTTGGGGGGGGTGGGTGGTGGGGGGACGGTGAGGGCCTTATTGAGATGATTTAGGCTCCGTTTGTTTCGCGGAAAATGAATGATTTGAAAAATATTTTCCTAAAAATAGTAGTTTGTATCGCTCACAAAAATGAACGAATGAAAAATATTTTTATCGTTCTTGAAAATGTTTAGACATAAATTATAATTGAACCTTAAATAGTTATTTCAAGCAATACAAGCAATAATTTTTAGGAAAATGTTTTCAAAATCATTCATTTTTCGCAAAATAAACGGAGCCATAGTATAACATGCCCTTTTGATTGCCGAATATTCTTTGAAATTTTCTTGTTTTTGTGCATTTTTGATGAAAGAAGATGGGAAAAGGAGAAAAAGCTGAGGATGCGGCATCTTGCTTCTGCTTATTGTTTCCCATAATTGCCTCAGGATAGAAATGTGATTGACCATGTTATTATTTCACTATTAGTGAAAAAGATATATATAATTTACATTATTGTTTCCTTTTTATCCCATCTACCTTGATTTACTGTCAAAGGAGCTTTAAAATGATGGTCTTTCAGCTAGCCCCCATTGTTTATGTATGTGAGCAAGGGTTGCGACAGATGAGGCTCAAGTGTGGTATCATATTACATACATAGAGACATGGCAACTACTTTTGGCATTTTTTCTTCTGCACTTCCCTCATTACATCTGAATGCAGCTCGATATCCAAATTCCTAAATTAAAATGCATTATGCAGGAATCTCTAACAAGTCAGTGAATTAATAAAATGCTGATCTGTGTTCCATCCATGGCAAGGAGTCTGGAAGCAATATCTAGTGGGATCATTTTTATTTTTATTTTTTTCCGTTTTTGCATTTGCATCTTGGCGACCTTATAGACCATTTGGAGGACATTTGAAGATATTTGACCTTAAATGTACTTTTTATGACTGTTAATGAATTTTTTTGTGGAGGTTTGATGATCCTCATCTAGTTTATGTTTCACTGCTGTCATTACTATAAGAAATTGCACATTTAAACTTGAGTTCTCAGAGTATAGTGTACAAATCGAGGTGTCGATTTATAAACAGAAAAAATCAGTTTGATTTACAGCTGGGGAGAGAAGTTGAGGAGTGTATGGCCAAAATATTTAAGGGATGCGAGGATCCTGTTAATCTTTTTGTGTCAGCTGGTCATGTAAAGTTTCTTTTGAGTCGTCAGTTGCAAACCTATCAAAAAGTTGGTCTGAATGGTGATTCATGGGGTCTTCAGAGAAGAATCATCACCTGTTTCTTGTCTATTGCTTTTCAACCATTTCACTGTGCCGTTCTCCTTGGTGTAGTTTTCATGGTACTGATGTGCTTGAACTTTTGGGGAGATGCATAAAGTCTTGAGACAGTCGCTTGCTTATGCTCTGGTCTTATAGCAATACTATTTTGTTTTTTTGGGGTCAGATTATCGTTATGCTGTTGGATTAACTAGTAATTTGAGGTGCATAGAGCCTGGAATTTGGAAGAATACTAATATTTAGTTTCTAAGAAATCGATCACACGTTCCATTTTTTGTAACTGCCCATGTCTGAGGAAGAAACACCGTGATTTGGTTGAAGAGGTATATTTAACTAGCTATTAATATGTGAATCGGGTATAAGAAATATGCATCACCTTGTTATAGATATTGAATGGCCTGGTTTAATATATTCTCAGACATCCTTTCTTGAAGACATCCTTGCTTTTGGGCTGTTTCTTTTCAGACGGGGCTTTCTCCAACGTAGTTGAGCAACCTAATGGAAACCATGGTTGATCAATCACAGCAAAGATCCTCCTGGGTTCACAAAATGGGACCCATTTTGTGACTCGGATATAATGAACCCAATTTCATATGGATAACTTGTTTTTTATCCTTCTAAATGGGTCATCAATAGGTTGAGAAAAAATAAAACCTAAAAAAAAGTGGGCATTAATGGGTGACGGTGATCCATATTTTAACCAATTTTCCAGAGCCCACGCTCACATTTACTCAAGCTGAAAATTCCTCCTGAACATATTGAATAAGAAAACTCGCCTGTTCTTGGTAGGCATAATTCTCGGCGACTTCATAGTCGAGTCTTATATTGCTGGGTTGGTCACTCTTCTTCAAGACGCCGATTGCATTGAACTCATTGTCTTTGACTTTGGAAGCCGAGACCAGACTAGCCTGGCTGTTTCAATGCTGTTCTGTAGGTGATTCGATAGCATGATTGGCTGAACAACCTTCGAATCCTCCGAACTCAAATCAAATCCCAACCCTGAACCCCAACTTTCAATCCAACAATTTCCCTCTAGGCATCGAGCCCGCACGATTCCCGAACGCGAGGTAGAGGGGGAGGATCGTGCCAAGTGAAGAGCATGATCAGAGATTGAAGATTGAGCTCAACTGAATTAGTGCGAAAGCACGATGAACAGTACTTAAGAGGCGTAGAATCACCCCACACTAGCTGTTGGGGCAATATCAATGAGTGCGCATCTGAGGTTGTCTTTTGACCTATGGCCAGTAGTTGACTTTTAATTATAATGTTAATTTTAATGATAGGTGCGGGTGCGGGTGCAGGTGTGGGCTTTTGACCTACTTATGACTCTTTTTTATCTTTATTGTCTTAAGTCATTTATGACCCATTTAGAAAAAAAACGAGTTACTCATACAAAATTGGGCCCACTAAATCCGAGTCTCAAAATGAGTATGGAACTCATTTTGCTAGCCTTAAGTTCTTATTTCGATTTATAGGTTTTTTATGTTCTTTATTTTATTTACTAATTTTTTTATCGTTTAATTTGACGTGGAATTTTAATCCTAATAACATATACACGTGAAGAGCTTTGAGTGGGTTAAATAGGTGGGTATGGATTTTCCTAAATTGTGTTAAATATTAATGTGTCTTGCTAATATGAGTTAGGTCAAGTACATCATTAAATTTATATTGCATGGAAGATGGGTCAATTTGGATTGAACCATTTTTTACCCGACTCAACTCACTCTTTTTCGAACCAACCAATGGTTAGGATAGCACATGGTCCTTAGTATCAGTATTATCCCATTTTGATGTCCTTAAACGTGAAAGCCATAAGTTTCCTCCATTTTCTAAACAGGTCCTTTTTTTTTTTTTTTTATCAAAAGGATGGGAATCTTCTTGTTCCTCTCTAAATTTTGGGCAGCTTGTTCTAATCTGTTTCTCTAAATATTGGGCAGCTCGGGTGGGATCCGAACCCCCGGTTGGGGGGTTTATGCCTTATCCCCGTGTTTTACATCCCAGGAAACCCAATTCAGGATCTGACTCTCATAACAGTTGACTTACCACTTGCTGGCATGATTTTGGGGCTTCTGGCTCCCACTTGCTCCGACTCGTGGCTTTCCATCATCATTAAGAAACGCCCAACCATGAAAGGGGCTCTCATTCTTTTTTCCTCCTCAGCTTTTTAGGTACAGCCCATTTTCTTTCTGGGTGGAAACAATCTGGCAAATCATTGGAGGGAAGAGTTGTCAACACGTGCTCCCGTACCATATTCGGGTTTTGTCATTGTGTCATTGGAAAATACTGTACTTTTACCAATCGTGTGCATATTAAATTTGCGTCAAGTTCGGATATGCCATATGATCATGTATGAACATTTTCATTCGCGAGTGAAAAAGGCACCGTAAAAGCCGGGATGCTCGGTGCGAAGCTTTGCCTTTAAAATTTTTAGCTTTTTCCATTAACTCTAGGTGAATGTCGAACGTCGCAAAGCATATAAAGGACGGTACTTAAAGGCAACCAAACCAAAGCAATAGCTTTCATACTTTGGCCTAAAACTCGAACCAGGAGCCAAAGTCACCCCAACATAGGCTTCGAAAGCCGGACCTCATTTGCCATTACCATCCGTATCGAACATGGACAATTACTAGGGGCTCTTTCCTCTGCACAAGGACAATAATTGAACTAATACCAAAAGAGAGAACGTGAAGTCACAGTTGAGCGTGTTTCACAGAGGAAATTTTGTTCATATTGTTCTCATTAATGTGATAAACGATAAATAACAACGCACTAACAAGTTATTCTGCAAGAGGGAGGTGAACCCATGACGGAACAGATGTTCCCGTGATTACCCAAATTCACTTTCGAATCTGATCTCCTCGTCCTGCTTGGCCGTGTGGTGCCGTGGATCTATCTGATTTAGCACCATTTCTTTTTAGCTATGGAAGTTCCCACCCTTTAATCCGATTGCTTACCACATTGTTCCAAGGTTATTATGGTACATGTACTGTCGTTTTCTCTTCTTTATCTCTTTTTGGGCTAAACAGAGAACTCAGTGAGAGAGAATCATAATTGCAATTCGCTCGATTTCAGTTAATCCCAAGCAACTCGATCCGTTCATTTGAACGGTTGTGTACTGATCTTTTTCTTTTCACACCTCTCTATTTCGTGATGCTGAAGCAACCAGCTACTTTAAGAGAATCTGAGACAAACGTAGGATCGAATTTGTCGTCAGGCATTGTTGAATCGAGTGGGGTAAACTTATTTTAGTTGCTTTAGTCCGGCTGGAAAGCTTAAGGTAATTGTCGGATCGAGTTTGATTACTCCATGTGAGATCTTCACTCATGAAAATCTCGACATTATGACCTCTGTCAGGATGCTAATTTCTTTTTCATAAAATTCCCAAACTTTGGTTTTTGCTTTTCCTCGTGATTTTCTGGAATTGTGGAAAAGTACCCGCATTCCATTTTATTCAAACGATAGTAGTTCGTCAAATCTGTTTTTATCTATGTTTTAGCCATTTTTATTATGTAATTGCCCATAACGTCATATATCAAAAATATTAGTGAGCTCAGTCTCCACCTGGAATAGAACTTTCGATCTCGAGATCTTCGAGTTTGACCCAACTTCTTAGCAATAAGAAGTAGCTAAATTCGTGCGATTTTCTTGAAGGCTATTTAACCATCATCTACCAGTCAATCATAATAGCACGAAAAAGCCTCGGCTCGACATTCTGATTCCAAGTTGGTGAGGATGGAGACAGGAGACAAGCAGGCCAGTCCAACTCAATAAAGAGTAATGAGCAACATGTTTTGGACATAGTGGCCAAAGGCTTAGCTAATTAAGAGGATTCCCCATCACACCATTTTGCTTTTATACAAATGTTTGACAAAGCTGAAAGCGAAAGCAACCTCGCCGTAGCAAGAGGGTGGAAAAAAGGAATTGACTTTCCGACTTCACATCTAATGCTCATCATCATTTCCAAATACCACATAAACGAGTGGGACTGATAGGGTTCTTGAAGTACTCCAGTCCCTTTCATGGAGGTCAAGGTTCGCTATGCGGGGCGACCTGAAAGCTTGCTCTTGTATAGAAACTCGCGTAGAACCTGCGTGCACATCTCTTACGCCAGACCCAAAAACCCAAACCTCCTAAGGAGTGTAACAGTTCGCAAGCATGGGTCCGGGGTGAAACTTAAAAGAGACGAGCAGACACGATAATGCTTTGATTACAACGTTTCGTAAGAGCACATTAAGACTAGCCCTAGTTGAAGACACACTCTAAGGCGGTCTAGGCCCTTGGAAAACAGTCACGTCCCAGTCTGATTAATCATGCTGTTAATCAAAAGTGAGCGGTACAGGACAGACAGAAGAGTTGAATGATGCGGAAATTTCCTTTTATTCCTTCTCAATTGGCAAGTAAATTCAACACGATTAGAATTTGACTTTTTTCACTAAATGCACACGACAACGAATCACAAAATTATGGACGCTCACAAGTGAAAGAAACAGATTTACACAAAAATCCTAGTTTGCCCACACTAGTAGTAAAGGACTTACCATGAATGAAGAGATTAGATGGGAGACACCACCAAAAAGAAGGTGCGGTCAGGGGAAAAAAATCCTTCTCTGGGCAGAGGAAGTGAACTTGAATAGAAGCGGCAGCTCCATGAACGTGGAAGCTTGCCAGAATATTTGAAGTTAGGGCACATATTCACTCTCGAGAATGGGCTGGGTTCTGGTGACCATAGCTGCTGGTGCTTTCGTATCACCAACCGAAGTCATATGCAGCGTTTCCCCGGCTTCTGCAGCCTTCTCCATCTGTTGCATATTCTTTCTTTGCTTGAACTTTTGTGCCCATAACGCTAACAAACTCAGTAGCAAAATCAATGCTAATCCCCCCACAACAGACCCGACAATTATCCAGACTTTGGTGTTGGACTTTCCATGACCTGCCTTTCCTGGTCTTGGTCCTCCTCCATTAGGTGTTGGAGGCGGAGAGATTGGAGAAGGGGACGGAGCAATAGATTCAACCACTATGGAAAAATGTCCCTGTTCTGTCGTAGAGCATACATTGCTCGATATCAGATTGCTGAAATTGATAGAACCATTTATATCAAATGAAACACACTTGGCAACATACCCCAGTGGAGGAGACTTCACATCTGTGAAATTAATCAATATGGGGTTAGCAGATGTCCCGATATCCAACTCTGGCAAATTCGTAGCCGACAAGTTAAATGCGTCATAAGCAAGAAGACCCAGAACAGGTGATAAATACGTGTAACCAGGTAACGGATAATACACCGCAGACCAATTTCCCAGATTTTGATACACAAGAACCAGCCTCTCAACATATGGAGTCTCAGTAACTCCAATTGGAATTTCAAACTCCCTGTACGCCGGAACACCTCTGCTTCGCAAGCTGCCACTCCGAAGCCTCATTGCAGATACCTTAATCCCTGTCAAGTTTGGGGGAACAGTTCCGTTGTAGGGAACGCCTGTCCTAGGGCGGTTAAAAGCCCTATATGCATAATCCTGGAGAACCGCATCCAAAGCTCGTGGGGATCCGACAGTAGACTGGGCATTGGAACTCTCCACCTCAAATAAGCATAACAGAAGGACATGCATCATGAGACCCCAGAGACGCCCCATGGATGCTCCCAGTGGGGCGGCGAAAATCGGCAGAATGCCACTCTACTCGAACCGATATCCCAGTTCAACACCCAGAAAGTAAACAAACACTCCAAGAGCCACGCAGTAAACTGTCTTCCAGAAACTGGGTATCTGCAATTCCAGATTCTTGAAAAAGATTTCCAACCAAATGACAAGCAGCACCAACGGGCACCGCAGAGGAAAAAGAGAGAGGGGAACGTGGGTTTCCAGAGAGGATGCGAGAGGCAAAAAGCTTTATTCAGCCGTTGCAATTCCTGAACAAGGCAATGCCCAGATTTACTTTTCCCCTTTGCCGATCCTTGCGAAAGAAGCTACTACCCCCGGCCTCCTGGACCAACAACAACTGCTGGAGAATCTCAAAAGCTCCGCCTTTTCCACGAGGAAACGAGCCCATCACTTCGCCCGCATTCCCATCCTCGTCATCAAAGGTATCGCCTTCCGGATGGGATCGGACAGAGCGACGCGAAAAAAAAGGGGGGCAGCTGCCGTCTGATCACCTCCCCCGTCCTGGAACGGTCAACCAGGCGTCGCTATCGCAAATAAAGAAGGCATTTATTAGTCGCCAACGCCATGTAGATGCAGGACCTCCCCGATGAAAGTAACGCGTATCCAACCAAGAGCAAATCCGAAAGGACGCAGAGAAACGTAGGGCGGTCGCAGCGAAGTACCTGATGAAGCCTCGCTTTCAAAACCCTAGAACCCCGAGCCGAAGCCCCCGCGACCTCCCACGCCGGAACGCCTGCTCAGCGCCGGCCGCTCGGGAGCGGGGAAACCCTGGGCGAGAAGCCGGAATGCGGATCCCCGGAAGCGCCAGAACCCAACAAGGACCGCAGGATCTTGAGGTAAATCATCAACGCGCCGGCCGGAGACGGAGATCGGACGGCGGCCCTCAAGCAGCCGACCGCATTACGACCGAATCTGGGCAGAGGCGAGGGGAGCGGACGGCGAGAGGGAGGAGGAGGTCGGGCCGTGCTCGCGGGGCGCGGACGGGGCGGAGGGCCGACGCATTCAGCGACCGCCGTCGTCGTCGTCGTCGGCGGCGGCGGGGGGCGGCAATGAGGAGCGGGTCTCGCCGGCGAAGCAGTCAAGGAGCTACGAGACGAGGGGATGTACCGGAGCTAAATGCGAGCCAGCGAGAGAGAAAGAGAGAAGGACAGGATGAGTACATTGATGGACTGTAAATTCTAGAGAGAGAAAGGGAGAGGTAGAGAGAGAAAGGAAGGATTTTTACCGGTCAGTGCCAGTGGAGCAGGAAGACTGGTCCGAAGAGAGAGAGAGAGAGAGAGAGAGAGAGAGGAGTGCGGAAAGCAGAAAAAATTGGATACGAGCACACCATGCGGGGGAAGCAGGTTGTCTCTTCTCTTTCTTGTCCCCCCCGGCATTCCTTTCCAATTTTGCTTTTTATTTTTTTCCTTTTTTTTTCGGTCCAAACCCCTTTCCCCAATTTTTTCCATCCTCTCCATTTTCGGAATGAGATTGAATATTCCTCGATTTGATTTTTATTCCCTAGCCTTTAATTCCCAAGATTTAATCAATCAAGTCCCCAACAAGAGGTCATTAATAAATGAGGTTAAGACTCAGCATCGGATCGTGGTGGTGATGCTCCGAGCATGATTTGAGATGAGATGTCGGATCGTGGTGGTGATGCTCCGAGCATGATTTGAGATGAGATGGAACGGCTTTTGTGGCCCTTAATTGTAGAGAACGAGAAAAATGAAATAAGGGAAAGAAATTTGTAGCATATAATTTATGGATTTGTTTTTTTTGCCCGTTTTCTATCTGGGTAATATCTTTTGCCCAAGCGTGCATAGAAGGGCAAATCGTACCTCTTGTGCCCACCTTGGTTGATTGATAGTATTTCTTATCAAGCTTATTGCAATTTTTCATGGAGCCCACGGATGTTCGATTGCTTCAAGAAGATGGGTGGTGACTGATAATGACAAAGTAGAATTGCAATCATCCTAAAGTGTCAAAAACAATTTAAAAAAGACATTATGCAGATTTCACATCCATATGACATTTGAAATTTTAATAAATAAATAAATAAGTTACTCATCATTGTGAAGTTTTGAATTCATTATGAAAGTTCAGATCTATGGATTATTGTAGCTATGTTTCGTGACCACGAGGGTTTAAGAGATAACTCTAGATTAGTGATGTGATATTAGATTATCTCTTTCTTGGGATATATTAGAGAGATTTGACTTGGTAAATTCAGAGTAGACTCATTGAGAAAGCCAAGCAAGGTCTACCCTCAACCTTTTTAGAGGGCTTTATGGTCTCGTGTCCTCATAACATGTGGCGACACACCATTCGCTAATCTCTTTATGATGTAATTGCAATAAGGCAAGATCTCACTCACTTACCATAATATTCACGTCCTTGAAAACGCTTTGCTTGTTATTCATATTTGGAATCCATAAATAAGAATACCGACATGGTTTTCTCTAGCATTGATCTCACCTCTCCTCATCGATTGAGCTTTGCCCCCGCAAAACATTTTACTTGTTATCTAACACTTGAGCCCAGACTAAACTCGATCCATCTCCATCCTTAAAAAAAAAAAATAAAAAAAAATAATAATAATAAGAATAAGAATAATAAAGATACGTAATTATTTTGAATTTTAGAAAGGTGAAAGAGTTTGCAAAGTAAATTATTAGAGAGAGTGGATAATTGGCACCATTGGTGTGAATAGAGCAGTCAACTTTTTTAGCGCGTTAATACGGTCAATCAGTTGATTGACGAATATGACTTAGAATAGATTTTCTACTTTCCTAATGTGCATATTAAGGAAAGTTGTAGAGTGACGTGACAGCATATGCTCTTTATAATTAATTGGTTAATTAACTATATGTTATAATCTCAACAAGGGCAGTTGAGAATATTTTTAGTTATCGAGTCATCAGAGAATATCTATATTTTATTTGAGCTCGAGCCTCGAAAAAAGGAAAAAGTTGTGGCCAAGCCACAGGAACCAACCTCATATATTTAATTAAGGAATTCAGTGATTCAGAGATTGTTGGTCCATTGGTTCTGGAGGCGGTTCACGACTTCTTCCGCACCGGCCATTTCTTGAGAGGTAAATGCAACCATCCTTGCTCTCGTCCCTAAAGTTCCTAACGCTTGTCTTTGTGTCGGATTTTAGGCCGATTGCTTGTTGTAACACTATATATAAGGTGATTACCAAGATCTTGGCTAATCGTATAGCGGCGGTTTTAAATGTATTGATAAGTCCATCTCGAATGCGTTCGTTAAAGGAAGGAGAATTAGGGATAACATCCTCTTGGCTCAGAATTGTTTGCGGGATTTCATCTCCACCCATACCGCCTAAATGTGCGATTAAGGTTGATTTCCATAAGGCATATGACACGGTAGATTGGGAGTTCCTTGAACTTGTTCTTCTAGCCTTCCACTTCCCGGAGAATTTCATTAAGTTAGTCATGGCTTGTGTTCGAACTCCTAAATACTCCATTTCTATAAATGGCGATCTCCATGGTTTTTTTTCGGGAGGACGTGGTTTGAGACAGGGTGACCCTATGTCACCTTATCTCTTCACCCTAGTGATGGAAGTGTTTTCCGGTTTATTGGTGTCTCAAACTTCAAATCATGAATTCGGGTATTATTGGAGGTGTAAGCCCCAACTAACGCATCTATTCTTTGCCGATGATGTTTTCCTTTTCTCTCAAGCTAATCGGCCGTCGGTATCCATGCTGAAAAGAGGCCTAGATATATTCTCATCCCGGGAGTGGATTGGTTCCTAACAAAAACAAGAGCGAGATTTTTATTGCAGGTGGTGACCCTTCTATTCGAAATAGAATCCACTCGGCATTTGGTTTTAAGGAAGGGAAACTCCCTGTTCGCTATCTTGGGGTACCTATCATATCTACCAGATTAAATAAAGGGGATTGTATTGCATTAACCGAGCGTATTACGGCTAGGATTCAATCATGGGCGCATCGTTTCCTATCCTTTGCGGGAGAGGCTGCCTGATTCATCGGTTCTTTACTCGATTCAATCATTCGGACAAGTGTCTTTATGCTTCCGCTTCGGTGTTGTCAAACATCGAGAGAATTATGAGGCAATTTTTATGGAAGGGAACAGCTCTTGGCCGTGGAGGAGCAAAAGTAGCGTGGGAGGATGTATGTCTTCCGAAACTTGAAGGGGTCTTGGCATTAGGAATATCGAGATTGCAACAAAGCCTCTATGCTCAAATCCATATGGATCCTCTTCTCGGATAAGGAATCGATGTGGTGTCGGTGGATTCATTCCATTTTCTTGACAAGGAAGAATTTTTGGGTTTCATCTCAACCTCGCGACTTGCTCCGGGCGTGGAAGAAAATCCTCCAACTTAGAAAGCATTTCAGAACTTTGTTTAGGTGGAAAATTGGTAATGGCCTATCGGTATCCTTATGGCATGATTACCGGCTTCCTTGTGGCCCTCTTGATGGATTTGCTCCGCCCGTGTTTAGGGACAATATGCGGCTCCCTTATAATGCAAAAGAGTTGCCGACTTATACACCCCGTTAGGTGACTTGTTCGCTCGGATATTAACCAGATGGGGTGTAGCTTTACCAACTTTGGAGGCCTATAATGATAAGTTTATTTGGTGTGGCGATCCATCGGCCTCCTTCTCGGTCGCATCCGCATGGAATGTCATTAGAACCAAGAGAGATCGGGTGGAGTGGGCTTCTTTGATTTGGGATATTGATATAGTCCCGCGCCATCGGTTATTCTATGGCTTATATCTAGAAACCGTCTTCCCACTCGGGTGAGGTTGTTAAATCAAGGCCGAATTGATTTTAATCTATGTGCTTTTTGTAGTGAAGAACCGGACTCAATCGAACACCTATTCTTCCGGTGTCGCATCTCCGCCTCCTTGGCCTTTTTTGGGCGGCCAGATGTAACTTGCCATGGAGGAATAGATGTTGGAGTGAGGCGCTCACTTGGGCCAGAAATTCCTCATGGGGAAGGATTTTTACCACGGGATAGTTCGATTCTCCTTCGGTGCGTTGTGCCATCTCATTTGGAAGAAGAGGAACGCGATTATCTTCGAGGGCGAATCCTTGGTAGTCCCCGCCCTTAAAAATCACCTAATCAAGGTGGTTAAGGACAAAGCACTTACATTCACGGAAGTTCTTCCTTCTCCGAGGAACAGAAGACTGCAAAGGGGGTGGGGATTCCACCCAATGATCTTTTCATCTGTACCTATTCCTCTTTAGGGTGCTGGTGTTTCGGTCTGCTCTTGTTCTTGTACTTACAGGTGCCTTCCTCCTCCGTTCTCCGCTTTCAGCTTTGAGGGCTTGAGGGATGGGGACGCTACGGGTTCCTGTTGTTACGGATTGATTGTTCGTTTCTTAGCTTTTGTGTTCTTCTTTGGCGCCCTCGGGCTTTTATCGGATCCCCGTCACTCTTGCTTCTTTGTTAAGAGTGCTTGTTTGGATCCAATCTTTTGTACATTTGTCCTTCTCATTAATATTATTACCTTTACAAAAAAAAAAAAATCATCGGCAACGCCTTTTTAAAAGAGGGGAAAATGCCTATGGGAGGCTAGAAATGCGGACAAAATGATTATAAAATCAAGGTTCTCGTGAACTAACTAAATTTGTCAAACGAATGGGTTAAGCTGAAAATGATCCAATTGAAATTCACTAATTTTAACTCGTTCATATAATATAAATCTAGTTTTTTTATATAAAAACTAACATATATCGCTAAAACACTTTGAGATAAACTCATACCTAATTTAACATCTATATTAATTATAATTTATTCACCAAATATAACAAACTCGTATAATAACCCTACCTATCAAATGCAAGTCCTTACTGACAAAAAAAAAAAAATGCAAGTCTTTTTTTTTTGTTGTGTTAATCTACTTTTATCCTAATTCTCACTTTTCAGACTTTTGCTTTATTTCCTTATATGGCATAAAAGTCGAAACATACATTTAATATCGTCTTCATCCCAAGTTTCTGAAAAGGTAGGGATTCGAA